>OW052185.1:30522835-31745184 GCA_932526625.1 Rhingia campestris | reverse complement strand
CAAAGAAGCGGGTAACCTGTGTATCAAACCCTTTGGTCACAGCACCATATACAAATTAGTAGCATACGAGAACGGGATATCTGACTACACCATCCCAAATCACGATTTCGACATCAAATAATCAATCAAAATAACAAGCAGAGACGAATGGTCGTCAAATACTGTTTTATCCAACACTGAAATATCAATCTATACTGATGGATCTAAAATGGAAACAGGAGTGAGATCTGGGGTCTACTGTGATAAAATCGGGTTAGCCGCATTGCATCCCTTCGACTAGCAAACTCGTGCAGTGTATTCCTAGCAGAGATCCTAGCCATACTCGAAGCTTCCGAATCGGCCAGAGTATTGAACACATCACAAGAGGATTTCTCCATTTACGAAGATAGCCAAGCGGCCATAAAAGCTCTGGCAACCAACATAATGAAATCACGCTGCCGCACAGAGCAAAAGGCTCTACATAACCAGAATATGGTTATGTTATCTAAAATGGAAACAGGAGTGAGCTCTGGGGTCTACTGCGATAAAATCGGGTTAGCCGCATCCCTTCGACTAGCAAACTCGTTGCAGTGTATTCCTAGCAGAGATCCTAGCCATACTCGAAGGTTCCGAATCTGCCAGAGTATTGAACACATCACAAGAGGATTTCTCCATTTACGTAGATAGCCAAGCGGCCATAAAAGCTCTGGCAACCAACATAATGAAATCACGCTGCCGCACAGAGCAAAAGGCTCTACATAACCAGAATATGGTTATGTTATCTAAAATGGAAACAGGAGTGAGCTCTGGGGTCTACTGCGATAAAATCGGGTTAGCCGCATCCCTTCGACTAGCAAACTCGTTGCAGTGTATTCCTAGCAGAGATCCTAGCCATACTCGAAGGTTCCGAATCTGCCAGAGTATTGAACACATCACAAGAGGATTTCTCCATTTACGTAGATAGCCAAGCGGCCATAAAAGCTCTGGCAACCAACATAATAAAATCACGCTGCCGCACAGAGCAAAAGGTTCTACATAACCAGAATAAAGTCCAAATTATATGGGTGCCAGGACATAATAACATTCCAACAAATGAGAAAGTAGACGAGTAAGCTAGACTAGGATCGTCCAGCTGCATCTCCTTATGCGACAGCAGGGTTAGACATCCACTTGCTTCTAAAAAACAGGCAATAACTAGATACACGCAAAGTGCAACAGAATCTAGGTGGTATAACATTGACACACCAAAGACCTTGGCCAGAAATAAGCACTTGTGAATCAAATAAGATTATAGCTATAAACAGAGCTTCCTTTTCTATAGCGGTAAGAGTGCTAACTGGTCACAACCTGTTGGATAGAATCGGACTAGCTGACTCACACCAACATTCCAGAAAATGCGGCGACCCAGAAGTCGAGAAGGACATCCCACACCTCCTCTGCCACTGTCCAGCGATCTGCAACAGCCGCAACAAACTCCTTGGTAGGTTCTCCTACGAGGACCTAACGGGGCAAGCAACGAAACCTATATCACAGATCGTCCGTTTCTGCTGCAATTCGGGATGGAGCAAATATCAGCTCCAAATATCACGCTCACTATACCTTTTGAACTTTCTTTTCAGGTACACTTCTTTTTAACAAAGGGTATCGCTATGGGCCCACGTAGGCCTATGCGAGTTTGACGACTCACCTGAGTGTCAAGAGCCCATTAATTCAAGTTTGATATTCAAGTCAAACAAATTTCGTCCACAATAGGCATTCTGGAGAAAAGAAAGGGACATTTTTGGAAGCCAACATTTTCAAGAAATACCTTTCTCTATATATACCGCAAAGATGACAAGGACACAAATTAGAAATTTTTGCACAAGGTTACATTTTCAACAAAAAATAAGAACAGATTGTCGTTAACCTAACAATAGCCACCAACATCAGATATTTTCTTCCTCTAAACATGAAATTTGAACAACAGAATGTGTGTCTCAAAATGTCCCCCTATTTCCATGAAATGAATGAAAAACCCCCTTTGATGATGAATACAACCAGTTAATAGAAAATGTTAGTCCACGCCCACATAATTCAATATTTACAACCAACACCCAATTCTGTATTATTGGCTCCGTTCCACGTGTCCAAGGAACCACCAAAAACCACTAATTAATGAAAAAGGAAATATTACTTTTTTAATCACTTTTTCTGACCAAAAGTCTTGGCGTTATATGATGATAAATGAGTCTCTGACTGACTGCCAGCTAGCCACACGTTCTGACCAAAAGCTGTTGGTTACGAATTATTGGTCGTCTCTCCCTAGCTCCTCTATGTGTTAACTAATGTCTGTTTTAGTATGCAAAAGACCAGAGTTTGTAAGTAAGATAGATATTCAAATAGATACATAGATAGAAAGATAGATATAGTATTTGTAATTAAAAAAGAGAAAATCAAACGGTAGCAGCTTATATAGAATTTTAGATTCCAACGACCCCGACAATCATCGTTAAAAAAAACCACCACCCTCAGTTCTGGAAAATTTCCATCGCTCCTAAATACTGCGAACGCTGCACCAGTGTTAGATAACGTGCTTTTCAAATTGCGGTGCCGCACTACGAAAATGTATTTTTTTTTATTTATTTGATTTTTGTGAGAATTACTCTTTTCCCTAAAGGATGTGCAGCCACATTTCGACTGTATCCCTATGAGCTGGTAGTCAAAATTGTACACACACAAAAAAAAAACTCGTACACACGTGCAGGGGCATACATACCTTTGGGTTTTTCTGGTGCTGGCTTTCGAAAACCCAATAGTGGGGGTTGGCCGCCTGACTGTACGCTCCTGTAGACTTGCTTCTGTTCGACTGGGCTCAATGGAGACTGCTGCTGGGGTACATCCTTTTTCCGGAATACTAAATTCGAATCACTGGTGTAACCCTGCTCCTTCAATAGCGCTCTATGTTGTGAATGTCCAATTTAATTAGTGATGGATTTTTAGAAAAAAGGAAGAAAAACGAAAAAAAAATGTTTTTGTAAGTATGCGCATAGTATTAACTTAATTTCTAAGTTAGTATAGAGTTTGAAATTGGAAATCAATGTTGCATTTCACGGGGGTTAGATACAATGTTTACATAGCTTTTTTTATAAAATGTGTTGAAAGAGCTCAACGCTAGGAATGATCTGAAAAATTCTATCAACATCAAATCAATAAGAGGTTACACAATTTTTTTTCTTATACTGATAACGGCAGTATTTTAAACCTGAGTCTAATGAAATAAGGACCAAAGAAGAGGTGTAGTTCGATGAAAGTGCAGAATGTAGGTTCATACGTCAAATTAGAAATGAAAAAGTAGATTGACATTCAGCAGGCTAAAGACAGGTGATAGTTACAAGGTGGGCCAAAAGAGATCACCCTATTGGAAGATGCTCTTATTTTTGAAAATGGGCGTCAATGTCAAATCTGTTTTGACATTTGGGGACTAGACAGATGTAGAATACAAGTGAACAAGCCATGGAGCGATGCACTCCCCAAGAACGCGGAATAATCTTGTCTATTTTTTGTGTAACAATTCGTCTGTAGCGTCACAGCGCGAATTCCGTCGCCGATTCCCCGGCTGTCTGACACCGACTGCGCAAACACTGCGCCGTTTGGCCACCAACCTTGAAGAGTATGGGACCACACGAGACGTTGCAAGAGTGGCCGGCCCCGGAGCGCCCGTCGAAAATATCGCCGCTGTTGCCGAGGATATCGACCAGACACCGTGCCTCGCAATTAGCCATCAACCGGTCGTCCCTAAGACGAATTTTGGTCAAAGACTTACCCATGTGACAGTACAAAGTCCAGTCCGTGAATCAGCTGCTGCCTGTCGACCGCCAAACCTGTGTAACCTACGCCCAAGCCATCCTCAATCTTGAGGACGAAGTGGACGATTTTTCGACCAAAATCATAATGAGCGATGAGGGTCATTTCCACCTCAGCGGGTACGTGAACAAGCAAAACTATCGCTCTGGGACACCGAAAATCCGCGAGTAATGCACGAGGAGCTATTACACCTGCTCAAAGTTACTGCATGCTGCGCTGTTTGCGCTGGTGGAGTCATAGGGCCATTTTTTTTCGAGAACGCCGCTGGTCAAACGACAACAGTGGACGGTGCGCGCTATAGGGCCATGTTAACCGAGTTTTTTCTGCCGCAATTGGGCAAATTAGGACTGGAGGACATGTGGTTCCAACAGGACGGAGCGACGGCAGACACTGCCGTTTAATTTAGACTTCTTTTGGTCCATCTTTTAGTTTAAACCCAACCTAGTAGTCTTAACTACATTAAAATTCATATAACCGCTAAAACCTATTTAACGGGTTCCGTGGGGTGATGGTTAGTGTGATGAACGTAGCAACACCTAAATGATTTTTCATTGGCAAATGAAATGCGTAATGATCTGACAATTCATACGAGCTTAGCCGTTCGGAATCGGCATAAAACAGGAGGTCCAGCCATCGTCCAAGAAGTACAGACGGTAACGATCCTGTTGCGCCAAAAATTTGTATTTGAATTTTAGTAGAACTTATTTCGTACATCAATAAGGCTCCCAAGATGGAGACAACGGTGGCGCCTACAGTCCCAGTTAGGATGGACAAAGTGAATAACCTAAATGAACTGCTTTGATATATACATACATCAGGTCATTTGGGAATCTCAAGGGTAAGTCAGGCCCCTTGAACAGAGAAAGGCAGCGCTCACTCCTGCAGTGGATACTTATATCTGTCAATGGTGATGTTCTGTCCAATTCGTCGATGTTGTATGTCCTTTCGTGTTGACAGCATAAACTTGGTCTTACCCTCATTTACTGCTAAACTCATTTTTGCCGCTTCCTTCTTTATACTAGCAAACGTGGCTATGACTCACGTTGAGTCCTACCAATGATGTCGATATCGTCGGCGTATCCTAGTAGTTGCACCGATTTTTGAGAAATTGTGCCTCTGGTGCTGGCTCGGGAGTTTTGCACAATCCTCTCAAGAATCAAATTAAAGAAATCACATGACAGCGCATCGCCTTGCTTTGACCCTGATGGAGCAACGAGAATTCTCCATCGTCATCCTACACGGACGAGTGGTCTCTTGCGATTGCAGTCTTTCGGCATTAAATTTTTTCACAGTATTTCTGGTTGGTTGTGGCGTTGTGGATATCCGCATCCTTACCTTGGCTGCAACAAGGTAGTGGTCCGAGTCGATTTTAGCCCCTCGGAATGTTCGGACATCCAAAATACTGGATGCGTGCCTCTTGTCTATCGCAATGTTATCAATTTGGTTGACTCTTCGTTGATCTGGAGACAGCCATGTCCCCTTATGGATATCGAGGTGAAGAAACCGTGTGCTGGCTATAGTGGCATTTCGTTCCGTAGCGAAGTCAATTAGCCTAAGTCCGTTACCAGACGTGTTGTCATGTAGGCTATATTTTCCGATAATACTGCTAAAGATGTCTTCTCTTCCTACCTTTGCGTTAAAATCTCCCAACACGATTTTAACATCGTACTTTGGTAGTCGCTCATAGGTTTTGTCGAGGAGCTCGTAGAAGCAATCCTTAGTTATATCATCTTTTTCCTCCATCTGAGCATGAGCGCATATAAGGCTTATGTTGGTGAATTTGGCTTTGATGCGGATTGTTACAATGCGTTCGCTAATGTCTGGGAAACATAAGACTTCTTGCCTAAGTCTGGCACTTATAACAAATCCGCATCCGAATAGTCGCTGTTTCGGCTCACTATAACACGGTCCATAGTAGATGTCACAGTTTTTCATACTCTTTTTGCCAGGCCCATCCAATTGTATTTCTTGGATGGCAGTAATGTCTGCTTTGTAGATGTTTAGGGCTTCCGCTAGTTATTCGCCTGCACCTCTCCTGTTTAATGTTCTCACATTCCTAGTGCAGATACGAACTTCGTTGTCCTTTTTTCGTTTAGCAGTAATATCAGTCCTTTCCGAGGCTAATAGCTGCTTCGTAACAATGGTCTTTTCCATGGGTGGGTAGTTAACCCAAAGCATGACCCCAACCTGGAGGGCCAGTTCCAATTTATAAGATACGCCTAGGACATAGGGCCATCAGTATCCACTACACTACGGGATTGAGCGCTGCCATTGACCTTTCGGTTCATCCGCCACCATCACTGTTCAAGGGGCCTGACCTACCCTTGAAATTCTTAGATATCCTGTTGTCCGAATATGTCGAAGCAGTTTATCTAGGTTCGCCTGGGACGACAGACCGGGTATTCATTTTGCGCCATTCTGACCAGGGTGATTATGGTGTTGCTGTTTTACGTCTTGTTATCAACACTCGCACTTATCGTTTAGCAAGTCAAATCCGGTTGGAGGAGACCAGTACCCGATGGTTGCCACTTGGAGGTAAAAAAACACATTTGATGTGTAGTCAAAGTTGCGAGCACTGGGCATTGCCAAGTTAAAGCCAATCAGATTCTACCCTCGTTCTATAACTTGAGCTTGCATCCATAAATTCAACTGACCCAGCCCCTGAAGATAAACGACCCAAAACCACGAAGTGTGTTCCCTGAATAGGATCTGGATCAGTTTGAAACTGACCCTTATTTTCATCTAGAAATCATCTTCAACGATGACCCCGATTCCTGGATGAATGAGTACGTCAACAAACAAAATTGTCGAATTTGGAACGATACAAATCCACATACGATCTAAGAGCTACCAATGAATCCTGAAAATGGTCACTTTTTTGTGTGGATTTTGGGCTGACGTGCATAATTCTTTGATAACGACGTTGGCCAGGCCATCACCGTCAACGACGAGTGCTATACGTCGATGATGACCAACTTTTTTTTAGCCTGAATTGGATGATATGGACATTGGACATCAACGACATGTTGTTTCAACAGGACAGCGCTACGTGCCACACACCTCACCTGTTGCACTTTTTCTTGTGGGGTTTTCTGAAGTTCCAGGTCTATGCGAATGAGTCACAAACCAGAGAGGTACTTAAAGGCAACATAACCCAAGCCATAGGCCAAATTCAGCCTGATTTATGGAGTCATGGAAAATTGTGCATTTCGGATGCGCGCCACCCTGAGAAGCCACGAAGGACATTTCAACGATGTTATACTCCATACATTATGCCATCGAAAGACCCTTCAAATGAATAAGAAAATTCTCTGATAAATTTAAAGATAGGAAGCGCTTAGTGAAAGACCTTTATTTGCAGTTGTTTAGTAATTAGTTCGCGGGGGTCCCTAGTTGAAATCTCGAAAATGACAACACCTACGTTTTTTTTCACTGTCCCACCTTTATGCAAAAGTCTGAGACTGTAATGAGAAGGCGTTAAACAGGGGGTCCCATTATTTGTGGAGGGTGAACACATGTCTTTATGGGGTTTTGTGTCAGTGCCGGATCGGTGCCTATTAGGAATGTTACATCTACAACATCAACTTAATGGTGACGAGCATTGAACGTACTTTGAGGGCTGCCAATTTTTTAACGGGACGGGGGCGTTTGCAGCATTAGCCTGGAAGCCATTTCAGCAGAATTTCACTCCTGCTTATTCAGGTAACAAAAAGCTACAAGCGTCGGCCCATGTGTCTATTATTCTAATTTGTTGTTTCAAGCATACCATAATTACGACTTTCTGGGCTCAGTCGTAATGCCCTAAACGGCAGTGGTTTTCAGAGACTCCATTGGATAATTCCTTTGGATGATTCAATGGAGTTCTTGGTTTTCATCGCGGAGTCATCTCGCGGCTCGGACCTAGTTTGTTCCTTTAAAAAACACTGCCGTCCTTAGGTCAGTCAGACGCTCTTGGATTTGGGAATGTTGTCAGATTCGCCCTTCAACTATGTTCTCTCTGTCTAGGGTGGCCCCACCAGGATAATACTCTCCCGACAGCATAGCTCATAGAATCACTAAGGCTACTACCCCCAGATATTAGTCGCCTCTTACGACAGGCATACATTACCTCAAGGCTTTTCTAACCCCGTCCTTGCTGGGGGCATCCTTTTATGGCTTCTAGGTGAATATTTGTCCAATGTATCAATACATCCCTTGTTACCTAACATACCCCCCTATGATCGACTTCATACATCATCACCAGCATCATCCGAACAGACTGAACATAGCACGCTGCGATAGTGTTTTTGAAAAATAGATTGGAAAACATTTTATGCCGTGAAAAGGGGTTAGAAAAAACGTGCTAAAAAAGTGCGGCTTTTGAACTCGTGCTTGAGTGATTTGACACGAATTGTTAAAAGTCAAACGACACTTTTTTTTTTTTACCAATTTGGTAACCTGATTCATGTCAAAAAGATGAACAGAACTAGGTACGCTGTCGAGAGTAGCAGTTAAAAGGTTTTTAAGCATCGGAGAGACTGAGGCCAACAGATTAACACTCTCACTCTCTATAATGCTCAAAAAGCTTTTGACCTGAATATGTTTTTGGCATTTTATATCAAAGTAAAACAAAAAAATCCCAAATGGTGCATCTTATGTAATTCAAGTCGGCTGGAGTATCTTATCCCTGAAAATGCAACACTGTATCCCTGTGTGAATAAATCATCAGCTCGTCCATTTGCATTTAACCACAAATGGCACATTCGCTTTCTAAAATCGGTTATCCTCGCAATTTCCTCTAAATGCACATACCCACAGTCAAGGATCGACCCTAGGTACACACTATGAATCGACAAACTTATTACATTTATAGGACAACCCGTGCGTGTACAATTTGTATTTACATACCTCGATAAATTTCCCTCGGTGTAGTGTGGAGAAAGTTTCTGTTGGTCCAATTGCTGGTGAATTTCAAGTTGAAAATCCCGCCCGAGTCAAGCATCCAAACAGCAATGTGAAGATATCCCCGCAGGACATAGACCGAGATGATAAGCGAAGAGAAAGAGGAGAAAAAAAAGAACAAAAATTAGATTAAAATGTTCACTTATTTCGTCCTTAGAGGGCGAATATGTAATTTTCAAATGTGTTCCCCAACCCCCCTCCCATATATATGGACGTGGGACATGGTATGCGGCAATAACAAGAACTTGTACTTCATGGTCTAGAGCTGTGTGTAAGCCACCATCACCGTACGACTGGTTGACCATGCCCTCACCGCCCATCTTTAAAATGTAATACTAGCATCCGTTTGTTACTACACTACCGTTCATTCATATAGATGAATGCAGACATATATATACATGTACACTTAGGACTATATATCTAGATACAAAGTTTGTTTTGTTATGTGTGTGCTGAATGGGAAAATTGTTTTCGTTTTTTATTTACCAAGTGTTAGATGGACGAGGACATTTATGTTATATGAGGGAAATGGAGTCTTTGGAGTTCTGAGTGTTGATTTTTTTTTTCATTTTTGTTATTGTTAGTTGTGTGTGTTTTTTGAACTTGTGTGTGATTTTTGAGGTTTGTCCTATTTGTTTCCGTTTTGGTTTTATATATTTTATAACATTTTATCTGCAGATGAAGGATATTCTGAGGTGAGGTGGACATGTTAACATAAAACTGAAACTATGATGAAATAAACAGAAATTTGGTTAGTTTATGATAGAAGTTTGTCAATGTGATATCATTGTTGTAACGGAGCCAACAGAGAGTTGGTTGGTGGGCATTAAATGACATTCAATGAATTCATGAAAGCTGATGTTAATGACAGACATCAAGTACAAATGAAGACATTTTTAGCCATGGAGCCCTTAATTAAACAAGAATGTCTGTTTAATATTTAAAACTAAAATGAAAATGCGTGTTCTGGGAAACGTATATTCCGTGCATTTTTTCGGTCGACAGAATCGCCTTGATGAGTCCGGAATTAAAGCAATGGTTCAAAGTTTTAAAGAAACAAGTCGACATCCACGTCCAAAACGAACACGCCAAATCACTGTATGTTAAGGTATAACAAATGTGCTACGCATACGTATTTGCGATTTTGTAGGACAACAAATCGCCTTGCGGAGTCTGGAAATCGTCCAATGGTTCAACTTTTCGGATAAAGTACTCTTGTAGCTGTCCAAACAACATGTCGATATTGCCTGCCAGCGCGAACATGCCAAACTACTGTATGACAAGGCTTCCGAAATGAGCTACGCACCCCTAGTTGCGAATTTTTTGGACGACAGAATCGCCTTGCGGAGTTTTGAGATCGCGCAATGCTTCAATGTTTCAATGAATGTGCTCCTGGAGCTCGACATTCACGGCCAGCACGAACACTCAAATCACTGTATGACAAGATGTCCGAAATCAGCTACGCACCTCAACTTTCGAAATCAACAATTACACAAATTGGAGAAGGATTTTGTTCGTATGTAGGTTCGTTATATCCATATTGCTAAAAATTGAACCCTACACCACATTGTTATTTCGATGTGTAAGGGTGGAGACAATTTAATGGATCAAGGACATTTTTCATTAAAATGTATATTTTCTGATAATGATTGATTCTTGGGAAGGGGTAGATACTGGTCGCCATTAATTTGGTAATGTCTACCACCCTGTCTATGCAACATGGATGCAACATGGACGGTGCTTACGTTACCTTCCAGTGAGTGATAACCTTCGGATACTGGACTCTCCCAAACATCTGCGACTTGATAAACATATAAAAGTAAGGTTTGAACAGAGAAAGAGAAAAAGCAAGACTCTTATTTATTCCTTCTCAAATTGGCTGTCACAATTATATTCGGTTACCCCTCCAAGTCTGTTCAATAAAAAAAATGGATTTTATTATTGATGACCACGCTAAGCAAAAGATGGAATGATGTTCGAGATTTCACCTGCAAAGTTCTTGTCCTTAACATATAGGGTGCAGGTGTACAAATATCGATGGCCAAAAAATGCTACAAGGTATAGACATTACTCCCATCCAGGAGATATAGTAAAAGAAATGGAGGATGCTGGACGAGTAAATCGGATGTGGATTTGCAATAACTGGCGTACTTAGGCACCTTATGTCTACGAAATCGGCAAAGGGATAATGACGAACTCCAAATTTGTCAATAAAATCCTATACTCCCACGCTACTAAAAAGGGGAAAGACGAAATTATGGAGCTTCTCGACAAAATTTATGAGCGATTGCTGAAGTAGCACACATTCGTCGTGCGTGATTACTTCTTGTATGATGTAAGGACCTACTATAAAGGCTGAGTTCAGCTAAGGTTTTCGTGACAATTGTTGCTACTCCGAAAATTGATCAGATTATTACACAGCGGTTCACCACACTGCGCTCCCACAATATCCTTAGATGTGTCGTTGAAAATACAGCCTACACAGCACCCTTTTTGGCGAAAAAAATAGGTCAGTTGACTTAGCTGCGGATTTAAATGAATCTACAGCCAAAAGCTAGGGCTAAGATTCCTCAAGAGAACTTGACCAAGAAAAACTCAAAAGGCGGAACTAAATTGATCTACAGCCACAAGTCAGGAAGAGGTTTACTAAAGGGGACTTGACCGCAATCCAGGAGATACGATGGATAGGATCAGGTATAATGAAGAGAAAAAATTGCGACATTTATTACAGCTGCAACAAAAGATTGCATATATTAGGATGCGGATTCGTCGTGGGAAATCGGCTTAAGACAAAAGTCATTGACTTCAAGCCGATAAGTGATCGCCTCTCTGTGATCCGCATCAAAGCTATGTTCCAAATCATAAGCCTAATATGTACACACGCCCCTACCGACGAGGCTGAAGATCCCATCAAGGAGGAGTTTTATGACCTCCTGGATGGAGCCTACGGAGCCTGTCCGGAGTATGATGTGAAAGTTGTCCTCGGGGATTTCAATGCTAAAGTCGGAAAGGAAAACATCTTTTGCAGTTTAGTTGGTAAGCACAGAATCCACGAAACGACAACAGACAACGGCTACCGACTAATCGGTTTTGCAGCAGCTCGTAATACGGCAATAAGTAGCACTAGGTTCCCAAGGCTAAGGATCCACACAGGAACCTGGCGCTCTACAGACGATCGAACCGCCAACCAAATCGACCATTTGCTTGTCGCGTCTAAATTCAGAGCTCGACTGTCCAACGAGAAGAAGTTGCGAACTGCCCAGAAGAAGAATTTCGACGTTGAACGCCATAGCACACCTGGTGTAGCCAGAGCCTAAAGTGAGCGCCTGAGTATGAAACTCTCCTCTGTGCACTCACCTACCACAGACGCCAACAATTAGTGGTCCCAGTATCGCGACATCATCAAGGAGGTAGCCGAAACCACTGTAGGGTACCAGCCACCCCCGAGAAAAGACCGTGGTATGATGATGAATGCGTGTACAAGAAAAAGGTGACAGGAGATGCTGCAGAGCAAAACAAGAGCAGCGTGAGAAGAGTATCGAGCCAGGAGAAGGGAGGAAAAGAAGACCCTGCGTAGAAAGAAGAGAACTTTCGCAGTGGGAGGCTCCAAAAGTTCAAGGAGATCGAAGAGTCGCGCGATCATAACATTCGGAGGTTTTATAAAAAAAGCCAAGCAACTGGCTGCTGGCTACAAAACCGGAACGCCCGGGTTTTCGAGACAGCGAAGGAAACCTAGTCACCGAAGCGCAGGGAATAGTAGATGTGTTTAAGCAGCATTTCCAACAGCTGATAAGTGGACATCATGTAGAGATAGTGATAGGGCGGTCAATGAAGAACTAGTTCCACCACCTAGTATAGAAGAAGTTGGCCTAGCTATAAAAAAGCTTAAGAACAACAAGGCCGCAGGTTCTGATGGCTTACCAGCGGAGGTTTTTAAATACGGTGGTGATGTTTTTGTAAAGAGCATGCAAGTATGGGTGGAAGAAAACATGCCCGATGACTGGGCTATCAGCTCCATATGTCATATCTACAAAAAAAAGGTGATCGTATGTCCTGCAAGAACTATCGAGGCATATCCCTGCTTAATGTCGCATACAATATCCTATCCAACGTACTGTGTGAACGTCTAAAACAGTTCTGCAACGCACTAATCGGCACGTACCAGTGTGGCTTCCGGCCTGGCAGATCGACTATAGACCAAATTTTCAAACTGGGGCAAATCCTGGAAATCACCAACGAATTTCAAGTCGAAACTCACTACCTATTCATCGACTTCAAGGCCGCGTATGATAGCATACATCGTCAGGAGATCTATATGGCGATGGCCGAATTCGAAATCCCGGCAAAACTGGAAAACACGCGATGCAACGTTTAGTATGGAAGAAGACTCTCCAAACTATTCCAAAAATGCACCGGGTTTCGGCAAGGAGACGCGCTATCATGTGACTTCTTCAATCACGTACTGGAGCAGATAGTGCGCAGGGCAGGTGTTAACATGGAAGGCACTATTTTCAACAGGTCCGTCCAGCTGCTGGGCTATGCGGACGATATTGACATCACCGGTCGCTCCCAACATGCCGTGTTAAAAGCGTTCACGGAGATTGAAGAGGAGGCGGAGAAGATACAACCGCGAACTCCATGAGCTGTACCAAAATGTGGATGTGGTCCAAAAAGCCAAAACACCACGACTACATTGGCTCGGAAACATCGAGCGAATAGACAATAATGCTCCAGCTAAGAGGATATTCGAATCCCAGCCCCCAGGTTCGAGAAGGCAAGGAAGACCGAACCTCCTTTTCAAAGACCAAGCCATCGCGGATGCCAGAGCACTTGGTCTAGACAACTGGAAGCAGCGAGTGTCATAGGCAGAGACTCTTCACGGGTCGGGAGCCCGATAAGAAATAAGACTAAGATGGAGGGCAGCCTTTCACAAGTATTTGGAAGAACATGGAGCAAGCGAAAAAGGATATGGAAAGTTGTAGGAACTTTAGACCAACTGGTTATGCCAAAATCAATGATACAGCGATCGCTGTACAGAAAGGTCTCAAGGTACAAACTGACAAAAATCAATTAGAAGTGCGCAACCAGTGGAAATTGACTAAGAATTCGGCGATTTGGACAGGCATTTGGTTTGAGACCTAGTAATGTAGATTCAATTAATAAGAACCTAAGCATAAAAGTTTTCCAAGCCCTGATAAGACAACTTTTTATGTTGACGTACCTCTGCAAATCCGATGTATGCAAAACATTACAAAGGTCACTTCACTTAAGGTCATCACTATGTCTTTTGGAGTCAGCAGATAAAGAAATTATGCAACGTTACCGCGCTCAGCATTTTGCCATCAATGAACCAAGAAGATGATTTAAAGAAGATGATTTAAATACCGACATAAAAGATGGCCCTTAAATCGTGCAGTTAAGTGAAGTGTGCGTGAATGAAGGATAAATCTATACTTCTGATTCATAAGGATTTCCAATTCTCTAAAGAAATGGCAGGTTATTTAGGCGTTTTTTTTAATCCATATTTGTTCTTTGACTTCAAAGAGTAAGTGGTCGAAATCGATATCGGCAGTTCGGAATATTCGGATATCCAAAATACTGGATCCTTGCCTTTTGTCCATAGTTTAGGGTCAAATTGATTGACCAATTATTAGTAAGTCCCATTACAATAACTAACTTAAGGAGTCCTAGTCATTTCTTTGTGAGCTTAGGAGGGGCCACAAGACATCATCGATGCAGGTGAGGTTGCTTAGCTAAGCTCGTCGGACGGTGAAGTTCTTTCCTTTCCACCATGTACCACCTGCTCAACAAACTTTTTATATCTTGGTATATCGTTTATCAGCCTTATCGAGGTATCCGTCGCAACAATTTTCCGCAACGCATACTTCATCGGAGGCTCAAATTCCATTCGAGGTATGTGTCATCGAAACAGACGCGACGGCTTCACTTCACTACAATTCGTTAATAAATTCCGCGAAGAATTTGTGTCGGAGGAAATCGGAAAAAGAATGGCACTTAGTTGTCAAAAATTGTACGAAAAATGCACGTGAAAGCACTTCAACGTAATTCGCCGGGATGCGTTACAAAATGTGGGAGAATTTTCCGCTCCGACAGATACCTCGATAGGGATGTATATCCCTATACTAAATAAATAAAAAAAATCTCCTCGGACGCTTAGCTTACTATTTTCTTCCTGCGTTCAATTTTAGGGCTTATAAGTTTGACAAGTTTCACTTGGTTGGATGCGGCTATTCGATTATATCACTCACTGGAAGAGTAAAAGTTACAAGGGGTAGTTTATGCAGGCCAACTATCGAAAACAAGTTTAAATTGTATAACTCATGCCAAGTAGTTGACTTTGCCGACGAATTGAGGAGCGTAGCTCTTTTTGGACACTTTTTATTAAAGTGCCGATGCTTTGGCGTGTTCGTGTTAACAATGGATGTTGCGACTTTTACAAAATCTCTTTCCTTAAAGTGTGGAAATAATTTAAGGAATGACTCGCGAACTTCGAACTAAGCAAGGAGATTCTGTGTAGTGAAGTGAAGTGTATGTGAATTGAAGGGATTCCTAAATACCATTTCATACAAGATTACTTTACTCATTTTTTTACTGAAATATAAACCAGCAATAATCCGGATTGGACAAGCATTTTGAATGCTTCCTGATTGAATATCAAATATGGGCAATAAATCAACTTCGAGATTTGCCAATTCTGTTATCAACAAGGCATTTTATGTTACTTTTTGAGTTGTTTCATCATTATTTGTGAAGTTATTTTTTATTTTTAGTACCTCATGAATTTATGTCTGCACCAAGTCATAGTTCAACAGAAGAGTATTGTATAAGAGGTCTTACTACCACCTCACCTCATTTATATCAACATGCAAATCCATTAGAGATACTGTATAATGCATTAACATTTGTTAGTTACATTTTTTTAAACATTTTTCACTTAAACACTAATTTTAAAACAAATAAAAATATTTTTATTTATATTTATTAATTTTCAACACACTTACAAACTGCTCAACTTCGTTAGCAAAATCGATGAATACACGTGATATGGTATCGTGATCTTTAAGCCACTACACACGAAGGCCGGAGAGTTATTAGTTGGATTGTATTTTAAAAAAATTCCCATACAGATACGCATAAAAAACAATTTTTTTTAAATGAATTATATGCCAATTGGGGGGTGCATGGGTATGGGAAGAGAGAGAAAAAAATAAAGCAGGTTTAAACATTAAAATCGTATTAGTATACTATTTGCTTTAACAAAAAAAAAAATAAATAAAAAAAAAAAATTATATGAAAAAAGTAAAATCAAAAAAAAAAAGTCTGACAACAAAAGCATCTAATTAAATGAATGAAATGAAATCATATCCAAATCTATTTAAATAAGCAAAACTACTCAACTCGAACCAATAATGTATGAAACTACCATCATCATACATTTCATTAAAATTTATCTAAAATGTTAAAATCAATTTATTTACTAGCATCCACAGAGGGAAGTTCAATCGGATTGAGTCAATCTATCTCGCTAAACCTCCCTCCAGCGATTGCATAGTAAATGCCGAATAATGTTGTTTTCATCATGTAAAATGAGGATGAGAAGCGATTTCGAAAACCATGAAAAACTAATTATATTCCAATCCACCCACAACGAGAATTGCGAACATAAAATCTACGTTGCAGGACAAACACTATTTAGGTTGCACTAATATTGATTTAAATTGAACGTATCTACGGAAAAGCCAATTGCCATTCCACGAATGCTAAATGCCACCTAATTATATTTCAATTAATAAATATTTTATATTCGCATTATTCTCCACTAGAAATAACAAAAAAAAAAAACATGAGTAATGAATTAAAAAAACAAACTACAGATACTTTTTCAAATCTAGCCAAAGGCGGTCAATAAATATTAAATCGATTTCTTTTGTTTCAATAAAAAACTAAAAAATTAAATAAAAATAAAAAAAAAAAAAATTAAATCATACCCCGTTAAAGATGTCCATCACTTCGTCCCACCACTAAAAGTGAAAAATATAATATTTTGTTGTTTTATGATTTACATTGAGAAATTCAATTTTGAATAGAAAATTATGATGTTTGCTAATTTATTGTAATCGATGATATTTTAAAAAATAAAACAAAATTTTTCAAAAACAATGTAAAAATGTTCAGTAAGGGTAATGAAGAGAAATGAAATTCAACTCACACATGCATTTAAATAATAAAGCTAAGTAAACTAATAAATTCAATAAAATGTTGTAGCCCCGGGGTTGTTATTGCCGCTTGGGATTAATGGACCTTGTGGGGGAACGCGTCAGATTGGCTGATTGGAAAATCCCAATGAGCCGATATAGAGTCTAATTTATGTCCGCCATTAGGTTTATCGACGTTTATTTGAAGAACTATGGCGAATGATTTGTTATTCACGCAAAAGTAAACGAATATTGCATAAACTAAAATAGGAACATAAAATATTTAAATTTTAATCGATTTTAGAGCTTTATGAACTTTTATTTTATTTTATGAAAGACATTTCAGTTTTAATATGGCTTATGGCAGGTGGCACTTAATCTGACAGCTGACGCCATCTTTCTATTCAGTTTTATTTGACAAATCGTCATGCAATGTCTGTGCAAGGTGTCAAAATTCTGAAGATTTGTTCCTAAAATGAATGTGAAGTAATTTTGTAAACGGCAATCGTCATGTACACACACACACACAATATAAAAATTACACGCTAAGTACCTAACAAGTCTTCTACACTATCGTCAACGATAATCGTTTTAAAAGTTACGGAATGAGAGCATATTCGCCAAAATGAGTTGGGTATTTGCAACATAATTCAAAAAATATTTCATTTACTCTGTTGTACCCCAAGCTCTTTAGAGCTTAGACTAGACGCAGATGGTAAGGCAATGGCATTATATAAAACCACGTGAGCTTTCGCCTAGCTGATGCCTACCAACTCCTACTATCACGCTTCTTGTGTCGACCGCCAAACGTGTACCATTGTCATATTTAGGGTTTCAATCTCTGTTTTAAGTCTTGATGGAAGCAGATGTGAGCAGGGGGAAAAATGTGCCCTCACACTTAGGCACATAATCCCTTTTAAATACGGCAGCGAACAAAATTCCAAGATGGAATCAACACTGGCATCTGCTGTCCCAGTTAATATTGACAAAGTGAAATACAAAAATGAGCTGCTTCGATATATTCGGACAACAGGACAAGAGTTAGTTAGGCCCTTCAACAAAGATGGTGTCGCAAGAGCATAAAAGGCCACGGCAGCGCCCAATCCCGTCGTGGATACTGGTGGTCCCGTGTCCCAGGGTTATCTAATAAATTTGAACTGGCCCTCCAGGTTGGGGGTTGTACTTTGGGTTAACTACCCACACACGTCAAAAAAAAAATTCTTACGAAGCAAGCAAGATCCTCGGAACGGACTGATTTTATAGTTGACTGCCATGCTAGAGGCAAAAAGGAAAACAACGTTCGTATATGCAACTCGAATGTTTAATGTTCTCACATTCAAGAGATGTGCAGGCGAAAAACTAGTGGAAGCCCTAAGCTGCTTAAAAGCAGACATTACTGGCATCCAGGAAATACACTGGGATGGACGGGAAAAACGAAGATGAAAAACTGTGACATCTACTACGGAGCGTGTAATAGTGAGCAGCAACAACGGCTGTTCGGATTTTGATTTGGTATTTGTGCCAAACTTAGGCAAGGAATCTAATGCTTTCGAAACATTAGAGAACACAATGCAACAATCCGCATCAAAGCAAAGCCAAATTCCCCAAAATTACCATATGCGCTGACGCTCCGATGGGGGATAAAGACGATATAGCAATAGACTGTTTCTATGAGCTCTTGGACAAAACTTATGAGTGCAAGAGACCTCCAAAGCCTTCGCAGAACGCGTATTCCTTAACCTCTGGATAATGGTGAAGGCCAATGGCAATGATGTCAACAAGCCATTAGATCAGCCGCAATTGATGAGCTATGTTTCTCGCGCCCGCCATGCCAGCAAGAAACCCCTGGTTTGATGAAGAATGCTGACAGATGCTCTCAGCCAAGAACGAGGCATAGAAAGAGGGAAGAACACTGGTTTAAAAAAAAGAAAAAAGAGTAGGAAAGGGCGCTATAGAGTATATAGAGAGGTCCACTCTAGGAATGATATTCGCAAGTTTTACCAACCAGAGTTCAAAAGTCAAAGCCACGGATACAACTAGGCTGCCGAAAATGACGGCATTCCCTCAGAGCTTTACGAAGGCGCATTGGATGATTTAGTGAGTAACATTCACCAACACATAACAAAATACGGATGAATTTTGAGTGAATAATGGAACCTCAGCATCGTTTGCCCGATCGACAAAAAAAGGAGGCCCCCCTGAACTGCGCTAACATCGCCTATAAGATCTTATTCGCCGGTATATGTGAACGCCTGAAACCGTTTCCAAACAACATAATCGAGCCTTATCAGTATGATTTTAGGCCAGGAAAATCCGCAACTGATTATATCTTTATACTTCAACAGATCCCGAAAAAAATCCAAGAAGTCCACATTGATAACAACCTCCAATTCATCGATTTCAAAGCCGCATATGACAGAATTTATATAGAGACGAACTATACAGAGCCATATCTAGTTTTGGTATAACACCCTAACTTGTCCATCTGTGAAGGATGACGATGGAGGATTCTCACTGGTCGGAAACGATCCAACAGACACATTCGAAGCCGAAATAGGATTTAGATAAGGGGATGCACTGTCATGTGACTTCATGGTCGACCTCAAAGTGATCTCATAGCCAAGTTTGCTTGTATGGAGAAGGAAGCGAAAAAAATGGGTTAGCAGTAAATGAATGTAAGACTATGTATATACTGTCAACTTTAAAGGACATACAACATCGACAAATTGGAGAAAAAATCACCACTGACAGATAAAACTTTGAGGTAGTATCGGACTTTGTCTGCCTCGGCTCCGTTAAACTCTGACAAGAACATCTCGTCAGAAAATAAACGAAGAATTACTCTTGCCAACCGCTGTTTCTTCGGGTTAAGAAGGCAATTTAGTAGTTAAGCCCTCACTTGAACTACTAAGGAGATCCTATACAAGATTCTGATCATCCCAGTCCTGCTATACGGCCGAGCTCAAGCATGGACCATGTCAAAAGTGGCTGAAGAAATCTTTGGTCGATTCGAGAGAAAAGTTCTTTGAAAATTCTTCGGTCCCGTTTGCTTTGACGGGCTATGGAAACGAAGATTCAACCACGAACTATATCCGCAATGGACGTTACAAATGGCTAGGATATGTGAATGGACGCCAAAACTCCGGCTTTGAGAGTCTTCTATTCCCAGCCAGAAGTCGAAGGCAGTAGAAAAGGCCTGGCCTTGAGTGACACGTACAAGTAGAAACCGACATCAACCAACTTGAAGTGCGCAAATGAAGGCAAGTTAGCTAGACCGGGCTCATTTGAAAGGCGTATTGGTTAAGGCCCAGGTTTAGTCCTTCAGTAAGTAAGTATACTTATACACCAACTCAACTTATTGTTAAGGAGATCTTGCAATAGACTTCGGGTATCCTGGTCGGCGACAAAGCATGAGACACATCTGAAAGAGCTGAAAAAATCCTCCATCGTTGTGGGGTAACAATTCTTTGAAAAATCATAGGTCATGTTTAGAATTTACGGCTTTAAAGACGTTGATCCAACCACAGCTGTACGCCAGCATTAACCTAGTCATGTGGGTATTAGAACTTTCGCCAGTAAAATCTTTAATTCATAGCTAGATGGTAGACCCAGTAAAGGGCTCGCAGCAAGCAAAACGTATGTGAACCAACATGAAGTGAACTGACAACCAAGCTCACCGAATAATCATGTTCGTACAGATCTAGGTTCTTCCCTAATTCTACTGCGATTCAATAAGTAGGAGAAGCGACAAATAAAGCGGAGCCCTAGAACTTAACTTAATGGGATTGAGACCGTCTTTGACTTTGTTTCCTTTTGTTTTGCGTCTTTCCGTTCTAGTTCGACCGTCACTGGTCCGAATGTCTTTACGTGGCATCCTTTCATCCAAGAGCAGGTTTCGTTGTCCTTTCAGTCTTTCATTTCTTCTTATGTCATGTTCGGGTTTCGTACTTACCATGCATGTCACCCATCTAATGTACGTGCATTCGTATGTATCGTCCTGGTTTTGTATCGTCTTTGCAGGTCACTTATATATTGCACGTGTATTCTTATGTCTCGTCTGGGTCTTGTATCGTCTGTGCAGATCTTCTTTCTATTGTACGTGTCTTGTTTTGTTTCTACTGCGTTTCATATCGTCTGTCTGTGCAGGTCATCTATATATTGTACGTATCCTCTCATGTCTCGTCTGGGTTTTGTAACGTCTGATCATTGCATCTATTGTACGTACACTTGTCGTGTTATCTTAAAATATCTACATACAAATATTGGTTTAGTATGGTTTACTTTACAGTTTGTGTCATTTTTGTATCTCAAAAAAATTAAAACAGCTGTCGAATTTGTTGTGCCTTCTTAAAAGCTTTTCTAACTTTTCAAAATTTCAACTGATTGATTAAAGTCTGATGAGGCATTCTTTCAAATGATTCCACCACCACTCACAACTCTACCCTTTCAACCCCTCTAAGATGCTGGCTATACAACTTTGTAAAACACTTAAATTGTTCAATTACAAAATACTAGCGCCACCATGAACCAATAAAAACTTACATCCCCCATGCTACCCTTCGGTGGACCTCTATTAAAATCTCAATAAAGGCGTTCAACCATAAAGTTGAACAAAAAAAAGGACCGACTTTCCATTGAACCCGTTCAGGTGTGCACACAGGAAAATGTAATTACACCAGTCCCCAGTAATCCCAAGTACACTAAGTGTATACTCGCTACACCTTAATCCTTTCTTTTCTTTTGCGAAAAGGCAAGACATAGCCGAGAGTCCCTAAAACCATTCATCTTAATTGGAAAAGCTGCAATAGAATTAATCCCCGAAGGCTATAACTCAATGAACCCTTATTCTTCGTAATTGCAATTTCATAAAGCGCCGGACTAAATAAAAAAAAGAAATATCCTGTAAAAAAGAAAAAAAAAATCGTAATCCTTTTGCAACATGTTACTGCCATATTGCATGAGTGGGTGAGAGCCGATCTCTAAGGACCCATTTCAGTAATTCTGGGGTTACTTTGGTTAGTGTCTTAGTAAAAGCGCCAAAAAGGATTTCTCTTAATTGCGGAAAGTATTTCCGATTTCATACATGTATAGAATCGGATCCTTTATTATTTAGTATCCTTTTATTTTTGTTCCTTTATTTGGTGCGGTTTGGCATGATGTGCTTCTTTGGGGATGGCGATGATGATTTATAGTCCCAGCACATATATTATGATCTAGGTTACACTTAAACACATGCATACAATTATTTTCTATATTAAAAGTCAAAAAGGATACAAAAACAACAAACACTCATCGTGCGTGCGTACATAATAATATCAAAAAGAAAGACACCTCGGCACACTCTTGAGTACCGCAAAGGATCACTTCCATTTGTGCGTAGATGATGTGTATTAGAATGTGCATTTTCACAGCAGGACTCCAGGAGTAGAGATTTTCCATCCTTTCAAGTGGTCGAGTGAGGACCAAGAAGGAACGAAGGGAATTCATATTGATAGATGCAACAAGGATAATATTTGAAGGGTTGTACAATGCTGTAGATGGGAGCAAGGAGCGCTGTATAAATATTCCATAAATATGAAATCACTGCGCAATTCGGCAGGATGGAAGGATATTCTCGGGATATATACATTGTATGCATGAATTGTACAGATGCTGGTGTATGCGCGCAGGTAATACGTGTGTGTATTACGAACGCCGTGTGTTGTAAATATAAGTCTTTACTCGTACGTACCTCTTTCTTTTCCTTTTCGGATACGGATGAATGACCGGTAATGTAATCCTCGATTCTGCCAGGTTGAACTTTATAGGATCCTTGGCCTGATTTAACAGGATTTGGCATAGTACCATAAACTCTGGAAAAAAAATAAGAAAAAGGATGAAGGTAAAACCAAATTATATCACAAGTTAATATGCATAAAAGGGAGCTGAAGTACAGTGGGGATTAAAAGTTGTGCGACGGAAATGCTGGAGGATTTGACAATATAATGATCTTCATATGATACAAAGAACATGTTGTGAGTCGCATTTTAATTAAAAATTACCACGTCTTCAGCTTAAAATAAAAACTGCACATTTACGGCCTTTACTGGGACGCAGGCCTGACTTCATATTTTTTAGGTGTGCAAAGTTACATTGGTGGCCTAACGTTTGAGAAAGGCTTTTACTTTTGTATGGCAGATGTCAGACCTTCAGAAGAGGTGGGCTAGCGAAAAAACTTGTAGGTTAGTATCGGGATTTGAGAAACAGGGATCTTGTAGGGATGGCAGATGTCAGACCTTGAGAAGAGGTGGGTTAGTGAAAAAACTTAAAGGTTAGCATCGGGATTCGAGAAACAGGGATCTCGCAGGGATACCGACTTTGAAACAAATAAATTATAAAATATCTTGCATTAACGGCCATAAATGGCCTCAATTCCTGCTTCTCCTCTTCTTCTCTTCACTTCATTTCATTGTGCAAAGTTGCATTTTTGGCCCAAAGAATCCGACCTCCTGTTAAACTCCGAATCCATTCGAAAAATTTGAGAAGCCTCTTATGGCAAGAGGTGTAGCAGTGAAAAGACATAGGTGTGTCACTTTAGGGATTTGAACCAGGGACCCAGCGCTTTGTAGCCCAACGCACTTACCACTAGGACACTGCACCTAGGTGACTGAATTTAAACTTTACTGTACGCCGTCTAGCCTGTGTCAGCATAATATCAAGGTTCTAATATGTGTAAAATCACAGTCTTAAAAAACAGACGTAAAAACCATGCCACATTTGTCAAAAAAGTTCTACGAGAGATGTCCTGTAATGCCACTTTTTAAGATCTAATTTAAAAGACTTTTCAGAAGCTTGTGCTAATCTCAGATGCTATATATTTCAAAAGTCCGTCAAACAACATGCTAATGGCAACAAAAGGTGACACAAAACATTGAGAAATTGGGCAGGGCGTAACTTATATAAGGTAGAATGGGACTTATTTTGAAAATGACCTCTCAGCTAATGACCTACTCTTGGCAATCGCCGTTTTTTGGGCTAAAAATGAAATTCAGTAGTGAGGCCCTAGCAAACAACCACAAAGAGTGTATAAAAGATCTTGATTAACCCAGTCCTACATCATAAAACTGGAGCTGGAATTCATCGAACAAAATTTATAGTTCGTATCCTGGAATGTGAGAACATTAAACAGAAGAGATGCAGGCAAACAACAAGCGGAAGCCCTACACTGCTACAATGCAGATATTACTGCCATCCAGGAAATACGATGGGAAGGGCCAGGCAAAAGGAGGATGAAAAACTGTGACATCTACTACGGACCGTGTTATAGTGAGTAGAAGCAGCGAGCGACTATTCGGATGCGGATTTGTTATAAGTGCCACCTTATGCAAAAAGTCCAATGTTTTCAAGAAATTAGGAAGCCGATTGTAGAAATCCGCATTAAGGCCAAATTTGGAAACATTAGTCTTAATTGCGCTCAGGATCTGATGAAGGAAAAAATGATATAGCTTAAGATTGCTTCTACGAGCTCCCTGACAGAATCTATGAGCGACTACCGAAGTAAAATTTTAGGAGATTTTAACGCAAAGATAGGAGGAGAAGACATCTTTAGCAGTAATGTCGGAAAACACAGCCTACAGGACAAAACGTCTGGCAATGGACTAGGGCTAATTGACATCGCTACGGAATGTAATCCCAGCCAGCACACAGTTTCAGCAGATCGAAATTCAAAAGGGGGCATGGTGGTCTCCAGATCAACGAACGGTCAACCAAATTGATCACATTGCGATAAACAAGAGAC
This sequence comes from Rhingia campestris, assembly GCA_932526625.1. NCBI lineage: Eukaryota > Metazoa > Arthropoda > Insecta > Diptera > Syrphidae > Rhingia > Rhingia campestris. The sequence goes on along the minus strand of OW052185.1, from coordinate 31,720,428 downwards.
ACGCATTCAGTATTTTAGATGTAATAACATTCTGAAGTGCTAACTCGGACCACTACCTTGTTGCAGACAAGGTAAGAATGCGGGCATCCACCACCTAAAAGGCTAAACTGCAGGTAAAGACGAGAACTGTCCTTGAGCTCTATTGGAGGGGAGTAGAACGGAAGAACATCGGCTTTTCAGAAAGAAGAAAAAATAGTAAGAAAAGTGCGTGATCGAGTATGTAAAGAGGGGCAACTCCTAGAACGATGTTTGTAAGTTTTACCAAAGTGTAAAACGCCAAAGCCAAGGATATAAGGCTCGAACAAAATCCTGTCAAGATGAACAACGATATATCGTAGTTGAGACACAATCGATACTAAGGATATGGAAGAACCACTTCTGCAGACTGTAAAACGGCAAACGAACCATTCAATATTGGCATTGACAACGAAAACTGCCAACCAACCGACCTAAGTGAAGTGAGGATAGCAATATCTAAACTTAAGCTAAGGCTGCCGGAAATGACGACTTTCCCGCTGAGCTTTATAAAGCCGGCGGATATGACTTGGTAAGTAACATCCACCAAATCATAAGCCAAATATGGTCAGTTGAAAGTATGCCTGAAAAATGGAGCCTCAGCATCGTTTGCCCGATCCGCAAAAAAAGAGACCCTCTGAACTGCGCCAACTACAGAGGCATAAGTCTCTTACACAAATGACGAAAGAAAGCAAATATTGCCCTCTATAGCTGCAACAGAATCTGCGGCAAAAAATGGGGCCCATCCCCGAAGGTCACAAAATGGCTATACACAGCCATTGTCAGACCAATCCTAACATACGGCGGCTTGGTCTGGTGGATTGCTATGAAAAAAGCAAAACATATGACCAAGCTTACGAAAGTTCAAAGGACAGCATGCATACTCACGACAGGAGCCATGCGCACTAGCCCCACAGTAGGGTTAGAAACAATACTAAACATAACACCAATTGACTTACAAATCAATGACACAGCAGCAAAAAGCGCAGCAAGACTCAAAGAAACGGGCAATCTACTTACGAAGCCTTTTGGCCATAGCTCAATATTAAGCTCAATGGCATATGAGGATGTAGCATGTGACTACATGATCCCATATCACGACTTTGATACTGATTACTCCATCAGAATACCAAGTAGAGACGAATGGTCTTCAAACAATGTGCTATCTAACACAGAAATAGCAATCTACACCGACGGATCCAAAATGGAAGTCGGAGTGGGCTCTGGTGTCTACTCTGAAAAAATCGGGCTAGCTACATCCTTAAGATTAGCAAACTCGTGTAGTGTATTCCAAGCTGAGATCCTGGCCATACTCGAAGCTGCCGAATCGGCTAGGGTATTGGACATATCACATGAGGATATCTCCATCTACGTGGATAGTCAAGCGGCCATTAAAGCTCTGGCATCCAATATAGTAAAATCACGGGTAGTTGGACGCTGCCGCGAAGAGCTGAAGGCTCTTTGTAACCAGAACAAAGTCCAAATTATCTGGGTGCCAGGACATAATGACATTTTAGGAAATGAGAAAGCAGACGAACTAGCCAGATTAGGATCGTCCAGTTGCATTTCCCTAGCTGATAAAAGGGTCAATCCCCCGCTAGCATCTAAAAAACTTAAATTAACTAAGCACACTCAAAAAGAAACCATAACAAGATGGCTAAATACAATAACTTGTACACACACAAAATCTCTCTGGCCAGAATTAAGTGGCAGCAAATCAAACAAGCTATTAGCTTTGAATAGAGCTTCCATTTCCATAGCGGTGAGAGTGATAACAGGTCACAATCTGTTGGGTAAGCACTCTAATAAGATGAAACTGACTGGTGCAAACCAACTTTGCAGGAAATGCAGCGACCCTGACGTCGAGGAAGATGTCTCACACCTGCTATGCCACTGCCCGGCGATCAGTGACAGTCGATTTAAAATTTTAGGCAACTTTTACTTCAATGACCTAAGTGACCTAAGGACTATCCCAATAACGCTGATAGTCCGTTTTTGTTGCAAATCAGGATGGAGCAACTACCTCTTTGAGGCTGAAGGAGCAACACAGACCAGCACTGCATAAGTATCACAAGCGAACTTAACCAGGTATCCTCTTTCTCTTTTTTCAGGACACTTCTTCGAAGGGTATCGCTATGGGCCCACGTAGGCCTATGCGTGTTTGACGACTCGCCCGAGCGTCAACAGCCCACATAACCTAACGTAGTTGAGACACAATCGATACTAAGGATATGGAAGAACCACTTCTGCAGACTGTAAAACGGCAAACGAACCATTCAATATTGGCATCGACAACGAAAACTGCCAACCAACCGACCTAAGTGAAGTGGGGATAGCAATATCTAAACTTAAGCTAAGGCTGCCGGAAATGACGACTTTCCCGCTGAGCTTTATAAAGCCGGCGGAGATGACTTGGTAAGTAACATCCACCAAATCATAAGCCAAATATGGTCAGATGAAAGTATGCCTGAAAAATGGAGCCTCAGCATCGTTTGCCCGATCCACAAAAAAAGAGACCCTCTGAACTGCGCCAACTACAGAGGCATAAGTCTCCTTAACATAGCCTACAAGATCCTATCTGCGGTAATATGCGAACGCCTGAAACCGTTTACCAACAACCTGATCGGCCCTTATCGGTGTGATTTTAGGCCAGGAAAGTGTATAACCGATCAAATTTTCATACTTCGGCAGATCCTGGAAAAAAAACAAAAGAAGTCTAAATCGATACCCACCACCTATTTATCGATTTCAAAGCCGCATACGACAGCATTTATAGAGACGAACTATACAGAGCCATGTCTAGTTTTAGTATACCGCCAAAACTCGTCCGTTTGTGTAAGGTGACGATGGAGAATTCTCGCTGGTCCATCAGCGACAAATTCGATACCAAAAAAGGATTTAGGCAAGGCGATGCGCTGTCATGTCATTTCTTTAATTTGATTCTTGAGAGGATTGTGCAAAACTCCCGAGCCAACACCAGATGCACAATTTGCCAAAAATCGGTACAACTACTAGCATATGCCGACGATATTGACATCATTGGTAGGCATGATGTCATAGCCACGTTTGCTAGTATAGACGAATTGGACAGAACGACACCATTGACAGACTTTGAGGAAGTACGGGACTTTGTCTACCTCGGTTCCGCTATTAACTCTGACAACAACATCTCGTCAGAAATCAAGCGAAGAATTACTCTTGCCAAGCGATGTTTCTGCGGGATAAGATGGCAATTTAGTAGTAAAGGCCTCACTCAAACTACTAAGGAGATCCTATATAAGACCCTGATCATCCCAGTCCTGCTCTACGGCGCTGAAGCATGTACCGTATCAAAAGCGGGCAAACAAATCTTTGGTCGATTAGAGAGGAAAATTCTTCCAAAAATATTCGGTCCCGTTTGCGTTGACTGGCTATGGAGACGAAGATTCAACCAAGAACTATACGAGCTGTATAGCGACGTACTCCTGGTCAAATAATTCCGCATTGGACGTTTAAGATGGCTAGGACATGTAGAACGAATGGACACCAATACTCCTGCTCGCAGAATCTTCGATTCCCAGCCAGACGTCGGACGCAGTAGAGGAAGACCTTAACCTTAAGTGGCGCGCACAAGTAGAAACCGACCTCTCCCAACTTAATGTGCGCAACTGGAGGCAGTTAGCTAAGGACCGAGCTAATTGGAAAGGTTTGTTGGTTGAGGCATGTTGGTTGAGGCCCAGGTTCATTCCAGACTGTAGCGCCACTTAAGTAAGTAAGTAATCTCAATTTAATAAAACATGAGGTCCCGCCATTATGCAAGAAGGACAAAGCTATGCCCTGTGTTTTAACGAGCCTGTAGTACCAAAAAAACTTTTTTTTTTTACTCGATCTGGATCCCAGTCATATTTTACTGTACTGAAACACTGATGGTTTGAATGTTTTGACCGACAATACTTTGGAAAATGATTGATTTCAGGCTACAAAGACGAATTTTTAACCATAAACTTTATAAGCTGTACGGTGTACTTTGACACCTAGTCAGAAAAAAAATTCAACAATGGACGTTTGAGATGGTTAAGTCAGGTATAGCGAATGGATACAAATAGCCCTTCGGCAAGAAAGTCTAAGGCTCCCATTTAGGGACCATACGATCGCAATAAATAAGTTTTTCCGTGTACTCAACCATCACTAAACAGACACTGGTCGAAATTCAGTATGGCCAACGTCATTGTAACCAGATTTTGTAAACTTTGCCATTTACACACAAGGGTCAACAAACTATGCAAATGCAACCGTTTTAACCAATCAGAAACAGCGGTGCAATTAGACCTCGACTTGGGTTTTCGAATTGAAAATTTTGCTTTCAATTCCTGTTCACAAGAAAACATTAAAGATGCAAACAAAAATTGTTCTTAATGACAAACCTCATTTAAATTGGATTGAGAGGCTAGTTACAAAGGACAGAGTTCACCAAAGAGGCAAGTTGGTTAAGGCTTAAAAAGGCCAAAATTCAATGAAGTCTTCACGTCAAAGTATCCATCCACTTGGTGAATGTTACTCACCAAACTTGGCAGTCTCTTGAGTCCTCTCCGATCAAAAATAAAAGATGGTGCCTTCGTTAAATCCTAACAAAACCAATCAGCTGATTAGGTCTAAATGAAGTCATTGGAACCTAAAAGGTTGCCAAAGAGTTGACAGGTTACGCTGACATATACACATGTCGAAAGGTGAATAAAAATAGACTAAAACATGTAGATATACCTACGATAAAGCTTTTCTCTTCCTAATCTAGATCATACCCTCGCAGGGAAGAAAAAAAACCGAAGATGATGTTCGACAAAAATACTCCATTTCCCTTATTGCCTTCCTAACCCTACTGTATATCTGCTCAAATTGACTCGAATATGTTATGATAAAGTGTCCTTTAAACGTCGATTTTCCTCATATATCCATAGATCCTTGTAAGCACTCATCGTTTCCCCCGACAACTCCTTCATGGAATTTTGTACATTTCCAGCGGATTATATGTGCCCATTCACACACACGCTCACAAATCCCATTGAAGGAGATGGTTCGCAATAAAGGTGTTGTTCGAAATGGGTTTCCTTTCTCTGTTCGATTCCTTTTTTTTCAATTTTGAATCCGTTATTCAATTGAAATAGGATAAGGGCTGGTGGTGGTTCTTCAACAAGACATCACACACAACCCCAACTGCAAGGGGGTAGGTAACACAAAAAAAAAAAAAAAAACGCGATGGAAATTTGTGAAGCTCCTAAGAGCTAAAAGCTGCCAAGGATACAAGGAAGTCATAAATGCCAAATGCACGATAACACTTAAGTGGATCCAGCTTCACAGCCGCGTCATCACATCGAAAGCATAAAAATATGCACACGTCCCTTTCAAAAGGCGAATGGATATACCTCCTCCGCCGACGTATCGTTTCAACTTCTACAACCACACAAACAAGGACGAGCTCCTCAATTTTATCAAATATTCAACTTTCCTAAAAGGATACAATTTTTTTGTTGTTTGAAAGCGATTTACTTACGTGTCGACTTGACTATCGTTGGGCACAGCTCCTGCTCCAGTTGATGGTCCCTTAAAGTTTTCACTCGGCTGTCCCGTTGACTGAAGACGTCTTCGCTCTAAGGTTCGATACTTTACTGTTGAATAGTCCGAGTCGTAGTTTGGCTCTGGCTCTGACATGTATCCGTTCGACTTGTATGGGTAGCGTCCTGAAATGCGTTAGAAGACATTTTTATTATCCCATCCATCTACAGGGTGATGTGTAAGTTTAATGCCGCCTGAAGGAATTCAATTGATCAGAGATGCATGCATGCGGGGATAGCTATCGGATGTGGTTGTGTTATTGTTATCGAAAGGAGAGACGTATTCGTCTCATATGTGAATGTGAATGGGGATTGGTAGGTAGGTATGCGGATAAAAGGGAATTAGTTCTTAAGTACCACCACTTGTGAGGGTGTGTGTCTGTCAAGGATGTTGTTATAAATCATTCAAAAAATGTTAGAAGAACTCTCGCACACACACTCACTTAAATACTCATGCTTGGAATGAATAGAATTTTGTTAGACAAACACCACGTATCTGGGAGCGAGTGAGAGATTAGAATTTCGAAAGCGGCCAGGATGGGATGGGGAGGTGGAGATTCCTTTCATGGAATCCGGTCAGTGTACGTATAATTTATGGCAACAAATTGTTATGTTTTGTTTCGCAAGTTATGCCAGGAATTTGGGAAATTTAATGCTAGACTGTAGTAGTCCTGATACGGTACCACTTGTGCTATGAAGTGCTATACAAACGGCTTGATGGCGTGTTCGGTTAGCTCTTGAAAATTTCGTGCTAAATTGGCGCGCGGTTGTTATTTATTTGTAATGGTAAGTGGCGATGGTATGGAATGGGATTTTTTTTAAAGGAATGTGGAGGGACTTTCGAAATAGTTTTCGGGTAGTGTGTCAATGAATTAGGATGGAAATTTGATCGTAAGCTATGTTTTGGTCGTTTTGGGTTAATGTTAGTGTTGAGTGGAAATATATGAGCGGGATTTTTATTTTACAAAAGCATTAGGTAAGTGTTTATTTGAAGGCTAGATTCTTGATAGCTATTTGTGGTGTATATTAGGACATATGGCTCACTTTATATTACCCAATTCGAGAGATATAATGTTTTTGGTTGGACGAAGGTCGTATTCACCCCAATTACCAATTTCGACTCTACAAGGCTCAAACGCAGAATTCCAGAAGCAATTACTTCTACAGAGCTTCTATATAGCTTCTTGTGAGCGGAAGTTAAGTTCGTTTTGCAGTCGATCGTTTCTAGAGCAGCCAGTTTTAGACCTTTTGCAGATAAATCCACAGGGTCTTCATCAGCAGAGACAGTATACATTTGCAAGCACCATTACAGGAAAGTTTATAAAAATTGAAAATAGGTCTATTCCAGAAATGAATTCCAGAAGTTTGAGGAACTTAATGCTAGAGATTCAAAAGAACTTTCGCCCGATGTGTTTTAAATGCATAACCTGTTAAGTTCTTCCGACTGAAGGCGAATATAGGGTGCGCCATATTTTATGTCGGTATGTGAATATTGAATATAATATTGATGTGCTAGGCTTATCACGCCCACCAGCAAGAAATTAAGAGATCCGACAGATGCTCGCAGTTAAGAACGAGGCCTACAAGGTAAAGCTGCAAGTGAAAAGGCAAAATGAAGGGAAGATCACCGACTTTTCAGAGAGAAGAGAAAAAAGAAAGGAAAGCACGCGATTGAAGACATAGAGAGGTGCTACTCCAGGAAAGATGTTCGTAGGATTTACAAAAGTATAAAACATCAAAACTAGGGAAACAAGCCTCGAACAGAATCCTGTCGAGATGAACAAGGAAACAAAATCAACGGCGATGACGCAGTTAGGCAGAACGAATCAATCAGTATTGGGGACGACAGCAAAAACTACCAACCAACCGACCTAAGTGAAACGAAGATAGGAAAATCTAAGCTTAAGTCTAAAAATGCTGCCGGAAATGACGGCCTTCGCGCCTAGCTTTATAAAGCAGGTGAAGGTAATTTGGAAAGTAATCTTCCCCAACTCAAAACCAAAATTTGGTCGGATAAAAGTATGCCCGAACCACCACTTGGAACCTCAAAGAAGCGACACCAAAAAAGGATTAAGGCAAGCCGAGAGGATTGTGAAAAACTCCAGAGGCAACACCACGGGCACGAAAATTTCATAAACTAGGATACGCCGACGATATTCACATCATTGGTCGGATTCAACGTGATGTCATAGCCACGTTTGCTCGTATAGAGAAGGAAATGGCATAAATGGCTTTAGCTGTAAGACCAAGACCAAGCATATGCTGTTAACACGACAGGACACATAAAATCGACGAATTGGACAGAACGTCACCATTGACAGATATAACTTTGACTTTAACAGAAATAGAACGAAGAATTACTCTTGGCCACAGTTGTGTCTTCGGGCTAATAATGCGATTCAGTAGTAAATCCGTCACTCGAGCTCCTTAGGAGATCCTATATAAAAATCTAATCATCCCAGTCCTACTTTTTAGCGTCGAAGCATTTAGAAGCGAATGAAGAAATTGTTGGTCCAAACCCGTTTGCGTTGATGGGCTATGGAGACGTAGATTCAACCACCAACTATAAGAGATGTACAGCGATATAGACCTGGTCATAAAAACTCCACATTGGACGTTTAAGACGGCTATAGAGCGAATGGACACCAATATTCGGAATCGCAGAATCTACGACTCCCAGGCAGATGTCAGTCGCAGTAGAGGAAGACTTCGATTTAAGTGGCGTTCAAAAGTAGAAACTGACCTCAACCAAATTGATGTGCGCAACTGGAGGCAGGTAGTTAAAGACCGGACGAATTGGAGAGGCATTTTGGTTAAGGCCGAGGTTCATTCCAGATTGTAGCTCCACTTAAGTAAGTGAGTAAAAAATATAAACGTGAGGCCTTCGTCTTTCTTTACACTCAACTCCTTTTTTCCAAGAAGTCACAATAAAAATTGGAAATATACAGTCCCGATTTATTTGGTCGTGTACTCGCTTTCTAATTTCTGTCCGGTTGTTGTAAATATTTGGCTTTACAATCGGAAAATTTCACTCATTCATTCGATTTCTCCAAAATAAGAATTACTCAGAGATGGAGGGAGTAGGTCACTATTAAGACTTTGTGCGTAATACATCTTTTGAAGAGCTTTCCAACGATACCACGCACTGTCGATTATCGCTTATAATAACCGAGATATCATTCTGCATACATTGTGTACACACAGAAATTTTTTATCATTCCCCCCGACTTGAAACAACAAAACTTTGAAAGTATGATTTACGATACGAGAACTAGGGTTTATGGATTTTAAGTATATGAAATAACTCATTGTATATAGATAGCGATTGCTACCTAAAATTTACAAAAATTATCTAAGTCCCCTTTGTTAGTGGTAGTTATGATAATTTGTGTACACTAATCGATTTTTAAAAATATTTTTTTTAAACCACTTACCTAAATATTATAATGCATGTTAGTTTTAGTTTTCAGATAAAATGATATATAGATACATAAAAAAAATAAAACTTGAACCTTAAAAAAATATCTTAACAAATATTTTTTATAAAAATATGATGAAGCGCATGCGAATATATTATGATCATCAGCCCTATGGACTTCATGCAAAACCCAATCAATTAGAATACCCCCACATGCCCTGTTATAAAAAAAAAATATGCAAATGAGAGCAAAGCCAATAGGAAAGCACCCAAGCAAATACAGGTCCTTGAAGCATTCCAATAAAATGAAAGCAAGTTTAGAGCAAAAAAGCATTAGCAAAGTAATCTGATTGGCATTCAATTTGTGGAGGTGAAATACTAAGAAAAAAAATCGGATATCCTTCAAGGAAACTAATAGAAAATGAATGAATTAAAAATATATTTTCATCACCTCTTGAACATTTGTAGCGTATTGTCACATAATCATCTGCAAAAGGAGCGTGTTGGCAAAAATCGAAAACGAACAAAGAAAAATATTAACTTATATCCTTAATCCTTTTTCTTCATTAATTTTTTTTCTATTCTGAAAATTATTAAACAAGCGGATGGGCGATGTAGCTGAAGACAATAAAAATGTCCTCCTTCATTTGGTTCTACTTTTTGTATCTTTTTTTATTAAACTCGTTTCGCATTATAAATTGCATCTTCCCGCAGTGGCCATACTTTTATTATGCAAGCGCGCATTTTATTTCATTTTCTTCAGATGTGATGCATATTTTTTGCGACGATATAGAGGGTGTAGAGGAAAAGGGATACAAAATTAAAAAGAAACACAGAAAAATAAAAATAAAAATAGGAAACCATAAAAAAAGAGATTAAAAAAAAGTGAAAGAGGAAACAAAGTGTAAGAAAAGTGTTAATAGAAAAGAAAGAAAAAAGTTCGCACAGAAGCGTTAAAAAATAATTAATTTTGCAGAAGAGATGCTAAAAGAAGAAAAATAGGAGAAAAATAATTTATAAAAAAATAAAGAAACGGAATGAAAGAAAAGATGGGAAATGATTCGCGCTAGTCCACTTTAAGGACACTGGTGTATTTTTCAAGAAACCAGAATTTGGGGTATTTGAAGCGACGCAGCATAATGATGTCTGCATCAAGCGACGGTTGAATTAAGATAATTACAAATCTCTGGGAGAAACAAAAATCGGAAATATCCTGATATAGTTATTTTGAGGGGAAAATACACGTTTGCACATCTTGTAGTATACAGTGGAGCACAGTGGGAGCATATTAAAGATGAAATCCACTAACTAGTCGATCAACCATGTTATAAGGTAGGTATGGTTAAAACATGTTTTTATAGTGCCAAAAAAATGGCAGAATATAACCATTAAGCAATCTTATAATCTAAATATCGAAACGGCATTTGCACAAGCGCACTTAAAAGTATCACAAGCCGAAATGCGTGAGCCGTAAAACGCTGCGAAATAATTTGCACTTTCAGTGAGCGGTAATAAGATAATTTCTAAGATAAGATAATTTTTAATCCGTAGAATGCGTAAAAATAGCCAGATACTTCTAATTCAAGTGAATGCGCAATATGCTGCGACTATTTAGCTGGAAAATGTAAATATCGAAACCGAAATTGTATTCGTCACTTGAACATTAAATGAACGCGTATTATGTATTTTTTGTCGGGCCGCCATAACTTCGCATTCGCAACTTAATACTATTTGTAAGTGCACTGCGACTATTTAATCGCAAAACTCATTTATCAAAAGCGCATTGAGTGCCTTCAAGTGAACCCAAATTACAACTTTTCAATACATCGCACTCGCAAACGCATCGCTTGTGTACGTACATGGCGACTATTTTGTCGCAAATTCTACTTCACAAAAGACCATTTCGACTAAAGGCAAGCGCGGATTCTTCCTTTTCAATTTTTTTTAATGATAACAAAAATAAAAAATACCATTATCAAGAATTTCGGTAGTTTAAGTTTTTACTCATACTTTTGTCATTTTACTTATCGGCCTTGGATGGAAGGTAGAAGTTGTGGTTCGGCATGAACCCAAGTAGCACTTGTGTGCCTTTTTGTTACCACGACTCGTGTGACCTTTATTATGATTGTTGTTGTGGATGTGATACAAGCGGTCTCTAGTTCCAGCCTGTGAGGTTTAGAAAACGGATACCGACCTTGGATTGTTTCAAACATTTTAGGGAAGGACACTATTTGCCGGTTGTTTGAAATATACGAAAATTGAAATATACGAAAATTGACGTAACGAACTATAATTCTCAAGAAAAAGTTGCTTACATTGATGCGCGCTTAAAATTGAAAAGGCGAAGTGCATTTCCATCTATTTGAACTCTTTGAATCCTGCTTCCAAATTTTCGCAACTGCAAACACACAAGATTTGTGCGTGTACTGCCACTTTTTAAACGCAAAATCTTTGTGGCGTTACAGAACTCAGAATTGGGACAAACGCGACTAACAACTGCAACTCGATACAAAACCAGGTGGTTAATTCAGCAGAGCAAGGTCTCGAGTAAAGTGACATACACGAGAAGAAAACGAGATATACGAAGACAGTTAGTAAAATGACATGTATCTTGAATAGGCTGACCAGACGTCCTCTTTTAAGAGGACATGTCCACTTTTTGTCTAGAAAAAAATGTACGGGATTTTTTGAAAAAAACATGCGATTTTTCATCATTTTGGGTTTCTAAGTTAACTAAATTATTCTACATCACAACAAAACTTTTTACCAACACTACCGACTTCCGAAATGTTTGTGTCTTTCTGGTGCGTACACGACTTAAAATATTTTTTTTACCTTAACTCATTCACTTCTGAAAACAACGCCATCTTTTTTCATACCCTATCCCCTAGGGGATATATTAGTTTTGACATTACGTTTGTAACATAGAGAAAAAACGTTGATAGATATACCTCAAAGTGTTTGGATGCATGTCTTTCTCTCCGTCGATACGTCCGTCTACGATTTTCGGGGCTTAATTTTTGAGCGATGAAATTCGATATACAAGCTCTCTGTCGGACGAAGCAGAACAGGTGTAATAATTTTCCGACACTTTTGAAAGAATGTATGAATAGCATATTTATCTATATTTCGTGCATGTAAAGTTTTTTGACGGCCCACTTTTTGGTGGCGTTCTGAGTAAAAAAATGATTTTCGGTCAAATTTTAAAATATTCGAAAAAACATTCGATGCAAAATCATTGCTTCCTCATATTGGTAATAGGTCATTGGTCATAGGTCATTGTTATGTAGATGGCGAGATGATGCAGTTTTGAGCCTTTTTTAATTGTTGCCTGTAAATATGAACAAAAAATATACGGTCAATTTTTTTTTCTGGTTTGGTTTACCGGGAGTTTGGAGAAAGTTATTTACTCATTGAATTCTGAACACTTAATTTTTTGAATTTTGACCTATGGCGGTACCCACAGTGCAACGTGTAAACTCCAGGTTTTGGTCTGACAACGAAGTTTTCAGTCCCTCATTTTTCATGCTCTTAGGGGTTATTGCTAATGAACTATTCATTCAATAACTATAAGGCTTCATGGTATTTTGAACCATCTTTTCGAAACCAAATGTCATGCAAACATTTTTGACGCTTTTTTGGAATAACAAAATTTTGATCATTGCATTTTGGGTGGTCGACGATTATTTTCGACGGTTAGGTTAGGTTAGGTTCACGGGTTTGTGGAGTAGAGGATCCTCTATTCCGACACACTTAGGTCCATGTGGACCCATTGTGATACCCTTGGTGGGATTGTGTCCTTTCTTATTGTTACTTTGGGTTATTCCACTCTATTCAGCCATCCTGATGTTCGTAGGAAGCTGAAAAGATTGGAAGTAGTAGCTTCCAAGTGTTCTGTTCCTCAGGTGACAGAGACTCGGGCAGTGACAGAGGAAATGAGGTGTATCCTCGTGTGTTTCTTCATCACCACAGCCTCTACAGATTTCGTCATCCTTGAGATTTAGTTTCATTGTGTGGGTTCTGAGAAATTTGTGACCAGTGAGAGCCCCTACCATTTTAGACAAGGAGATTCTGTCGTACCGCAAAAGTTTTTTGGTCCAGTCCCCGTTGTATTCTGGCCAGAGCTTCCGAGAAATGTCGCAGGTGGTCAATGACTTCCACCTGATATTGGCTTTCATTCGGGTTTTGTGTTCCAATCGTTCTCTGAGGTTGGAGAGCGGTGGTTTGACCGTTTGTAGTGCCTGGTCCTGATCTGTAGCAGATACATTTCTTGCCAGTTCGTCGGCCATCTCGTTGCCGTCTATGTCTCTGTGACCTGGAACCCAGCAGAGATCAGCATTATGCTGTGAGCAGAGAACTTTGAGCTCTTCGCGACAGCGGATAACTAGCTTTGATTTAATTTCGATAGCAGATAATGCTTTTATAGCCGCTTGGCTGTCAATAAATATAATGATATCACTGTGTGTTATTGCCATTATTGACACCAAATGAGCGGCTTCAGCGATTGCTAGCACCTCAGCCTGGAATACACTACTAGGATCAGGAAGCCTGATTGATTTGTGTATTGCCAATTCCTCTGAGAATATGCCAGCACCTGTTCCACAGTCCATCTTTGATGCGTCTGTGAAGATGAATATTTATATCCTTTTTGTGGGTTCATTCTTGACCCATTCGTCTCTGCTCGGAAACGAGCAGGGGAAGGGTCGATCAAAGTCTAGATAGGGAGATAAATAGTCACCCCCTATTAATAAAAAATCACTATCCGCTCCTTAACACACGAGTTATGTAGCTTACGGATAGTGAGCTTATCCGTTTGCTATCTTTTGTTATTAATAAATATATTTTATATAAATGTTTGTTATCCGCTCTCTCTCATAAAAATCCCGACAGAGCATGGCAGCACTTTACTAAAAAGTATTTAAAATAATACGATCCAGGTATACGTATGATAAAACAAAATAATAAAAAGTACGATAATGTGAGTAATGTACATGTGTGTGTAAAGTCAATGAAATCGAGAAAAATATTTTTGAATTAAAAAGCGAAACGTCATCTCACAAATATTAAAAGTTATCCGCTCCTTATACACGAAATTCGATGAGTTAAGTTATCCGTTGTAGAAATGTTTTTTTAATAAGAATTACAAGTTAACCGATGTGTTAGTGCTAACTCACCGTTGTTCGTTGTTTATTAATAGGGGGGTCAGAGTTTACTGCTTTCCCTATGTATTTCATTAGCCCCAGCGAGGCTCGGGATCCAGCTGTTCGTTTGGCTGATCCTCGAGGAGCTTTTGGCAGCTGATTCCTGCATGTATATATTAAACGGCAGCAGATTCAGAATCACCTCCAATCCAGAGGTTGGGGTCGTTCTCATCGCACTGGTTGTCCCTATACATGCTAGTCTTTGTATTCTTGTCATTTGCCTTAAGTTGGTTGCTCTGTCTGTGGCTTGCCACCAGACTATACTGCCATATATGAGTATTGGTCGCACAATAGCCGTATACATCCACTGGATTAATTTGGAGTTAGTTCCCCACTTTCTGCCGAAGATTCGGTTGCATGCGTAGAAAGCATTTGCTGCTTTCTTAAATCTTTCATTGACATTTAGTTTCCAATTGAGCTTTCTTTCTAGAATTATTGCCAGATATTTCGCACTCTCAGCTATTTTAAGGGGTATTTCCTCTAAAGGTGGTTCGAAGTGTGATATTATTCTTTTATTTGTGAACAACACAAACTCGGTTTTTAGGGGGTTGACCCCAAGGCCGCATTGCTTTGAGTGTCCGGCTCGCTTATGGTTGGTAAGAATTTGCCTTTCGCAAGCCATACTACATCGTCTGCGTACGCAATTACTTTAGCCCCCCTGTTTTTGATTTCAAGAACCCATAGTAGAGGAGAGATGACTCCACCTTGTGGTGTGCCCCTTGAGGCATTTACTTTTAACGTCGGACTTATAGGCCTAAAATCTTTTCGACAGTTACGCCATCACTGAATTTTCGAAATTTAACGAACTTTCTTATTACCAATGTCATTGAGACAAAAGTGAGCCACATCACTGAACTAAAGATTTGAAAGTAGAAAAGTGGATCAGCTTCCAACTCTTCAAATGTCCAATTAGTGAAGTCATGACGCAAGCGAAAATCTCACATGACTTTTATTTCTGCACGTGTTAGCCAAGATCCTTGCTCAAAACTCAGTTGATAGATTGGCCAAGTTCTTACGTACGACGATGAATCAACGATTTGACTATTTAAAAAAGTGAACTTCTGGTTACAAAAATATTTTAATGTGTTCCTGTTTGTCACTATTTTTAGAGTTAAAAAAATGACTTTTGTTTGTGTTCAAGTAAAAATTAAACCAGAAGTTAAAAAAAAAAGTTGGAATTGTTGACTAGTTTGTTCAAAGTAAACGATATTAAGAAAACATTATCTAAACTATACTCCACTTTACGAAGCTCTGTATCCTTTACAAGATGTGCATTAGTTCAAAATTTTGTTTTTTTAAATCGAATTCTAATAAATTTTCTTCAACCCTCACTTGAAGACACGGTAAATGTGTTTCTATTGTCTGTCTTGCTTGCAATATATCCACTCTAAGCTCATTTAACAATTTTTTTTCATAAAAATAAATTAATTCATTTTTTCTATATTCGTACCAGGATTTTTCTGTTTATGTATCGTTTGGAATATCCTTTTATACCATTCATGCTGATTTGGTTCCTTAACTTCCTGCGTGTGATTTTTGCAATATTGTCATCGCAATTTATTGACGAAAAATGAGAGGGAAAAAAAGAATAAAAATTGATTTTTACTTTGTCGTCGATATTCTTTTTCATGCTTTAAATTTTGATGTTTTTTTTTTATTATTACCGATCTAAGGACAACAGGCATTCCATGTTGTGTTGTTGGTCCAATACCATCGTACTGACGTCGACTTAATTGTGCCATTTTCTTAGGTTTTTCGTATTCCGTTTCCGGTTCGCTCATATATTCGTTTTTAACTGAGTAAACTGAAAGTGTATATAAATGTTTGGGATTGTTTTTTTTTGTTTCAATAACATTTAGCGATATCCTTTTTTTTTTATAGTAAAGGATATGATCAAAGATTGCGAATATATCTTTGATGTAATTTACATAAAAACTATTTACAGTTTTTGATGATGCATGCGAAACCGTTGCATTGTGGAATGATGAGCGGTTTCTGAGGGTAATGGTTTGCATGGCTATTTCAAACAAAAGGGTGGGAAATGAATGATTATATACCTTAAAATATGCAACACTTATAAAAATAAATTTAACATTATGTTCTATATTATAAAACTAGTTGTATAAAACTTATAATGTGGGTGAATAAAATGGAATATATAAATTAAATAAAAAATATTGCATGCAATAAAAGTCAATCCAATCAAATATTTAACATTTTAATTTAATGCATAATAATTTTATAATCCCTACGCTCTTTAATATGTGAAATGGGTTTGTTCATTCATGGAATATTTAAAAACATTTTAAAAGTGTTGAGCTGTTTTTTAATAATCTAATTAACGTAATCACAACTAAAGATTGAAAGGATGTTTTATATTTTAGCATGACCATCTGAGTCATATCTTAAATTGAATATAAATTGGGGATCGTATATGTAATAACTCGCTCTATGCGTATACTAATACAGAGTGTCCCAAAATGTATTAAACTTACGAAAGATGATCTAACTTTTACAAATGGCGGCGACTGTCAGGTTTGTTTCGTTATATCTGCAGTAACCAGACGCAGAATATACGTCGACAAGCTGTACTTATCAAGATCACCGAATGCTTGTTACTATTTTTTATGGAATAATTCATCATTGATTTTGTAAATTAGGACCCGCAAATAGTGATAGAAAAAACGTCAAGGTCCTCATAAACATTTAAAAAACAAAATTTGATATTATGTATATCGATTCGTGGCAGTCCTACAGTAACTAGTTAAACATTAAATTTGCTTCGAAAATAACCTCACGAGACAGAAAAGGCACCGGAATCCCTAGGTTAACCGACAAAATCGCTCCTTTAACTGAATATATCCTAAAGGCTCTATTGACATCGACTAGACGACGTAACAAGCCATGAGCCATAACAGGTTCATCACTGCGATTTTAGAAAAAAGATTATCCCTTCCAAATTGCAGACATTGAGTGATCGCCAATTCGTGAACTACGCTCAAGCACTCCTGAACATCCATGATGCAGTGGACGATTTTTTGATGAAAATGCATCATGAGCAAAGAGGCCTAAATTTTTCGTTTTGGAGGTTCGGATTGGTCGGCTGATCTCCCGATTTGGCCACTCTAGAATTCCATCTTATGGGTTTTTTTAAAGTCGCGATTAAGGCCAAAGACTTTGGAAGCTGTCAAAGTGAACATCCGACAAGAGTTTAAAGAAGTTTTTACAGAAACGACTTAAAATTCGGGAAAGAATCATCAGAAATGGCGGCAACCACCGCCATCTTTAAAAAGTAATAAAAAAAATAGTGTACTCGCGAGACCTAAATTCAAAATAGCAGTTTTGTCCCAAGCATTAACTGAAATGTTCATGTTGAGTTTAATTAAAATCGTTTAAACCCTTTTGAGGATTTTGATTCTGGGAAAACCTATATTTGGAAAATACTATTAGTTTTCTCCCTAGAACATTCTTTTTTCAAAACCCCTCTGGGCATTGCTATAAAAACTTTAGATATCTTAAGTAAAATCCTTCCATTTGGCAGCCAGCAGTTTAAAGGACAATATACAGTTTACCTGACAGTGTGGTTCACGTATCCTTCACTAGGTCCCTCCTTCCTTATAACAGATAGTATAGGATGAATTTCCTAGATGGAGTCAACTGGCTGTTATGGCTCAGTAAAGCTGGATCTGGACAAAGTGGACAACCTCTAAGACCTTCTCTGTGATATACGGACAGCAAATCCTCAGAGAATTTCAAAAGTTGTTCAGACCAATTGAACAGACATGGTGGGGATTGAGCCCCATGGCTCAAGTTAAGCGAAGGTGGACAAAGTGGACAACCTCCATGAGCTTCTCTGAGATATACGGACAACAGATCCTCAAAGATTTTCAGGAGTTGGCGAGACCCATTGAACAGGCATAATTTCGAATGAGCCATTAACAAGGAAATAAAGTTAAAAGACTGTTGAAACAAAGCTCTCAATAGCCTTGGAAAGAATTAAATTTTACCTTTAACGACCATTCTAAATAAAAAAAAAATACAACGACGGTAGTATATGAGCTCCTAAAAAGATAGAACCGCCTACAGACAAGGTGCAGTCAAACAGCTAGCGGACGCCGAAAGTTGCTTCAAAGCAGAAATTACTGCCATCATAGGACAAACGAATTGGAACTGACGATACAGGATTAGGTTTGTGCCATCAGGGTAACTTCCTTATATTTTGGATATCCACTACGTTGAACTGGTACACGAATTCATGTGTCGTCTAACACGGGATATGCGATGAAGCGTCGAAGTAGGTCATCTGAACTTTTCCCAACAAGTTCAGTGATTTCGATAAAGATTTGGGCTTTCATGTAATTTCTTCAATCTTATTCTGGAATATATACGACCTAGAGCAGGCTTAAGCATTGAAGGCTATGTCTTTACTTAACGTATCTAATAAATTGGAACTGGCCCTCCAGGTTGGGGGTTGTGCTTTAGGCTAACTACCCACCCATGGAAAAAACCGTTGTTACGGAGCAACTAATAGCTTCGAAAAGGACTGAAATTACTGTTGACGACCATGCTAAACGAAAAAAGGACAAAGACGTTCGTATCTGCACCTGGAATGTGAGAACATTAAATAGGAGAGGTGGAGGCGAACAACAAGCGGAAGCCATGAACTGCTACAAAGCACACATTACTGCTATCCAGGAAATAAGATGGGATGGGCAGGGCAAAAAGAGGATGAAAAACTGCGACATCTACTATGGACCGTTTTATATTGAGCAGAAATGGACTATTCGGATGGGGATTTGTTATACGTGCCAGACTTAGGCAAGAAGTCTTATGTTTCCAAGACATTAGCGAACTCATTGGAACAATCCGCATCAAGGCCAAATTCGTCAACATAAGCCTTTTATGCGCTCATACTCCGACGGAGAAAAAAGATGATACAACTAAGGATTGCTTCTACGAGCTCCTTGACAAAACCTATGAGCGACTACCAAAGTACGATGTTAAAATCGTGCTCTGAGATTTTAACGCAAAGGTAAGAAGAGAAGACATCTTAAGCAGTATTGTCGGAAAATATAGCCTATAAGTCTGGTAACAGCTAATTAACTTCGCTACGGAACGAAATGCCACTATAGTCAGCAGACGGTTTCCTCACCTCGATATCCATAAGGGTACATGGCGGTCTCCAGATCAACGAACAGTAAACCAAATTGATCACATTGCGATAGACAAGAGGCACGCATCCAATATTTTTGATGTCTGAACATTCCGAGGGGCTAACATCGACTCGGACCACTACCTTGTTGCAGCCAAGGTAAGGATGCGGATATCCACCACGTCACAACAAACCAGAAATACTGTGAAAAAATTTAATGTCGAAAGACTGCAATTGTCAGAGACCGCCAAGAATTTCGCGCAACGCGTATCCCTTAACCTCTCGATTCACACCATACCACCAGGATCTAATGTCGAAGAACAATATCAACGATGCCAACAAGCCAATTGATCAGCCGCTACTGATGTTCTAGGTTTCTCGCGGCCACCAGCAAGAAACCCCTGGTTTGATAAGGAATGCCACGAACGAGGCCTACAGGGCTAAGCTGCAGGTGAAGACGAGAGCTGCCATTGAGCTCTATAGGCAAAGAAGAAGGAAAGAACACCGGTTTTTCAGATAGAATATAAAAGAGCAAAAAAAGCGCGCGATCGGGGATATAGAGAGGTGCCACTCCAGGAACGATGTTCGCAAGTTTAACCAAAGTGTAAAACATCAAAGCCAAGGATACAAGGCTCGAAGAGAATCCTGTCGAGATGAACAAGGAAACATCGTAGTTGAGACACAGTCCATGCTGAGAATATGGAGGAACCACTTCTGCAGACTGTTAAACGGCGATGACGAACAACATTCCGCTGTCATACTTTTCGAAAACTTTTTCATACAAAATGTTTAAATTTTAGATGGTTAATAAATAGTTATTCTAAAAAATCAGCAAGCACTGGAAATGAATCAAAAACATTATTTATTATGATTATTTTGTGTTTTGAAAAATATTTTTGAATCTACTATTTTGAAAAATGCGGAAGATGTACAGTGAAAAAATCTTTTTTTCCGAAAACTGTGTCATAGAAAATATTTATATCCCTTTGGAGGGATGATTCCAAAATATTTTCAAAAATTTATAAAAAAATCAAGCGGTGAAAATGAGGATTGCGTTGAAATTCTCAAAATACTTTTTTTTTTAAATTTAATTAAGTGCTTCTAAAATCTGTTTGTGGTCACTTTCTTTAAGAGCTCGAATGATGTTAACTGAAAAAATATTTTTGGAACACTTTTTTCAAATAAATTTGTAAGTTGCCTTGAAAGGTTGTTAAATTTTAAACATGTAACAAAATATTTTCTGTTTTAAGTCATATTTATATATTTATGTATAAATAAAAGTAAAAAGAATAAAAATGTTTACTCAAACTTACAAATATTTTTTTGTCTTTTTAAAGGAAAGCAAATGCTTAATGATTTGATTAATGATTGGATTAACTAAGATTGTGCATACTTAAAATAAAAGAAAACCTTAAAAATAAATATAATTTCACCACAATAAAACTAAATATAAATATAAATATAAATTTAAATAAAACAAATTAACGCAGAAACAATAAAAATAGAAATTATAAGAAAAATCATTTAAATTAGGACTGTGCGGGTTTCAAACTCACTCATGTGTATAAACTGTGTAGGGAGTAACAAAACTGTATTAAACTTAACTTTCATAATTTAAAATTAAAAAAAAAATATAAAACAAGGTGAACTAAACCACTTTTTTTGGTACAAAAAATATACTTACTGACTTCATTGGGCCTTAAAGTAGCAGGTTTTTCATTTGGATTATGCCGTACAAATGGCCGACTTAATTCTGAATTTGAATTCGATCTTTCGAAACCTTTTTCGATTTGTCAGGACAGCCAGGAACAAGGATGCGCAACAAAAAAAGAATAAGCGAAAAGAAAAACAAATGACATATTAATGACCATGAACTATGATGATGCCCTGCTGGTGGCCAGATACTCGTATCTACACCGTGGGCTTCCAAAATATTTCACCGGAAATTACTTCTGATTTTGTCCGCTATACTTCTGGTGTGGACGTAGTCGTCGTCGTTTCCTTCTTCAACTACCACCGGGTCATCAACAATGACGGTTCCGTTGTGAGTTGGCTCCTCTTCAGTAGGCGACGATACCACCGGTTGTGGTGATGGCGGCCAAGGAATCGCAATATTCTTCTGGTTGAGATTTGTGCAACTCTTTGATTGATAGCCTGCAAATGGCTGAGAATTGGTGTACGACCAAGGTGGAGGGGGTACTTCAGCGCTTGACGAGGACTGCTGTTGTCGCACGTAGCGTCGCTGCAGGGTTGGTGACTCAAAATGTACCGGACGGAATTGCTTTCGTTCGGGTTGTGGTGTCCAAAGTGGTGGTGGCGGTGGAGTGGGTACACCCTGTTCGCTCCTACGTCCACAAGCGGATGATGATCGATTCTTAGTCTTTTTATCCGATGTGGTTGTGCTGCAATTGCTGGCGGTGTTTTGTGGTGGAAATTCGTTCAAATTCGTTCGGGAGGACGATGGTGTTTGATGTTTCGGTGTCCAAACTCCTGTTTGTGTTGTTGTTTTATTTTTTAATTCGAATTTCGCATGGGATGGAAAGAAGAATGAAATTATGAGTGATGTGTAAGTGATACATCAATTTTTTTTTGACAGATGAGGATACGAATGAGGTGCACACTTAAATGGGATTTGGTCTATTTTTTGCTCGAAACGCGAATGGGAAAGACAGAGAATGACATGTCAAACGCAACACGAATGGATGGAGACGAATATTTATTAACCACGTTTACATAACGAAAAAAAGAATATGATGAGGACGACGACGACAGAGGCATTTTTGCATATTGAGTGGGATTTTGTTAAAGGACTTGGGGGCTTCAAGGTCGTATAAAAGGTTTATGGTTACCCTGCCAGTTTTTTTTCTTTTACTGCGATTCAGTGGAGCTTGGAGATATATTAATGTAGTGTCCTTGAGAGGTTTTGCTTTATATTTAAATAAACAAAATGTGAAGACATATGAAATATAGCTACAATAGTGTTTTTTCAATAGTGTATGCAATAAATAAATTTTCCATAACAGGTGCTATCCAAAAAATTGTCATGAGACCAAGTAAAAAATTTGCGATATTTCAGATTCCCATGACCCGCTGAAAATACTATTAAGTTTGATTTGCAGACAAGATTTTTAAAATATAATTCAAGTCCTTAAGATGTTGTCGAAAATTGTGTTGTTAAGGGAATTTTTCGTTTATACTGGATTCCCATAAAAAAAAGCAAAGTTAAAAACGAATGTCCAAATATTGACTTCCCAAATTGTATTATTACACAATATTGTCAATTTTATTTCTTAGATAATAACTTTTTGAAATTTGACTAATTATGAAAGAAAAGTGTTGCAGTGGTTGAATGGGCTACGATTTCTACGATAGCACAAAGTGCCCGCGTAATCCAAAACTTAAGTTTGAGTCATTCCCAAGAACTTGACGTTAGAGAAGACATACAAAAAATCCGTACAAAAATTCCAAGAACATTTTAAGAATTATAGCCACATGGGATCTAAACAGTTGAAAACCGATCTTTTTGGCAATATTACCATCTACGATGAATGGCTAAGTGAGCAAATATACTCTTTCTTGGGACCTTGAAAATCCAAGAGAGATTACGACAGTATTTGTTCTTTGAGCATTAGTGACTGAAATGCCAATAAAAGTGTCAACAAAAGTGTTTGAGCGAAACAAGAAAGTTCGCTACGTTCTGTCGTACGTTTTTGTCTCATAAACATTAGGTGCCATGATATATTTGATGCACAGATTTTTTTTATATTTTTCTAAGTTTGAAGTTTCAAGTTCCTGAACTATATTAATCATAGGTACTTTGAAGCTAATGTCAAATGAGA
The DNA here is from genome assembly GCA_932526625.1 of Rhingia campestris. Taxonomy (NCBI): domain Eukaryota; kingdom Metazoa; phylum Arthropoda; class Insecta; order Diptera; family Syrphidae; genus Rhingia; species Rhingia campestris. The sequence goes on along the minus strand of OW052185.1, from coordinate 31,697,215 downwards.
TGAGATGAGAGAAATTTTGGGGTGAAAGGCTAAGTAAACAAAAATTTATTTTATTTTACCTACGAAAACCAAAAAAAAAAGATTACCCTAACACATTTGGATACCGAAAAACTATTTTTTTTAAATTTCTTCATTTTTTATAGAGATAGTATTGCAAGTATTTATTAAGATAGAATTGCTGAGGTAGCGATATAACTATAACTGGCGATTTTGTTTGAGCATATGGGACTGTGTTCGAGCGAAGCAATAAAGTTCGCTACGATCTGTCGTTCTCTTTTGTATCTTAAAGGTGACATGATATTTTTGATGTACCTGAACAGATTTTATTTCAATTTATCTAAGTTTGAACAAAAATATTAAATCATCTAAACATTACAAAAAACACAGACCACATCACTACCCAACTCAGCTTCGATCGCAACTTCCAGTCAACAATTCCCAGCCGACTTGAATAAGACTCGGTCGGATTGGACAACTCGATTCACATCTACACATTTGGATCTAAAGCTGAATTGCGGGTAGGTGAAGGTGTCTTCTCCGAGATGCTCAACCTGAGCATATCCTTTCGCCTTCCCAATCATTGTAGCGTTTTCCAGGAGGAAATCATGGCAATCAAAGAAGCCCTGTCCTGGCTGAGGTGTAATGTAATATCATTGAGATCTACCGCATTCACTTCAAAATCAGCCCACGAATGCTGACTATCTCTAAACGAGATGGCAGAGCTATTTACCATTCACCTATTTTGGGTGCCGGGGCACAGTGATATTCCAGGGAATTGTAAGGCGGACGAGCTTGCCAAAAGGGACACCACGCTTGATATTCTACCACATGTAGCCATGCCCCTCGCTACTTACAAATCAACACTTAATCTAGACGCGATCAAAAAAGCTAATTGTAGATGGACAAACGGCTCAACGTGTCTAATATCCAGGCAAATCTGGCCCATATATAGCCAAAAACGCCCACTCTGTCTAACAATGCTGAACAGATCCACCATCAGCACCATCATCGGTGTCCTTACAGGACACTGCGCCATAAGCCTACATGCTAAAAAATTGGCCTTTATAGCAACGACTTCTGCAGAAGCTGCATGGACGAGGAGGAGGAGGAAAGTATCACTCATCTTCTTTGTTCATGCCCAGCGCTCTCCAACAAAAGAAAAGACTCCACCTAGGAGACTTCTTCTTCGACAACCTAGGTGACCTGATTAACATTGACATCAGGAACCTCCGCCGTTCTATTTGTAGCTCGGATTGGTTCAAATAGGCAGACGATTCGTAGGAAAAGATGTTTGATCCATGTGGTACCACAACGGACCTTCTTGGTCTAAGTGTTCCGCGTGCAGCCACCTAACCTATCCTAACCTCAAGTTTGTTTATAATGTTCATAACCACTTTCAAGCTAATGTCGAATTTCTACTTTAAGTTTTCTTGAGCTCTGTCATTTCATTAAGTGGAAAAAAAAACATATACAGGGATGAGACAAATTTTGGAGTGAAAGGCTAAGTAAACAAATATATTTTTTTGGACCTACCAAAACAAAAAAAAAAGATTACCCCAACACTTTTGGATATCGAAAAACTATTTTGTTTTTCAAAGATAGCATTACAAGTATTAGGGTAGAATTGTTGACGGAGCGATATGTAACTGGCTATCAATAAAAGTCTTAGGCGTCAGACTGTGTTCGAGCGAAACAATATAGTTCGCTACGTTCTTCCGTGATATTTTCATGCTCCTGAATTGATTTGTTTTCTATTTCGGGGTAATGCAAATCCATGAGACATTATGGCAAGACCTTCATATATCGAAAAACCTTTATGTGGCTTGGTGTATAAGAGGACGGCATAATCGGAAATAATACATTTAAAGATGACATGGCAAATATTATGCAAATATGGCCTTTAATAATACTTGGTGAAAGCAAGCGATTATCAGTGAGTTTTGGATTTGTTTAAACTATTTGAAAAAAAAAACAAAAGCGGCGATTCGACTATTATAGTTCAGAATTAAGTTGTTGAAATATTGATACAAAACTGTAAGCCGATAGACTGCGTTTGAGTGTAACAAAGAAGTTCACTTCGTTGATTCTCCCATCAATTCTGATGCACGCTTTTGCATTCTATGTAATTATGTACACCTGAACAGAGTAGGCGGTAGCAAATGTAAATTATTTGTTTAAAATCCTACTCCTTGTCGTGAGTACTTTGATGTTTTTAGCCAGCAGAAAACAATCACGCCCATTGAGGTAAGATCAGAAGGGCGAAATATTTCATTTCATATCGATTAGGGAAACACTGACATATTGCATATTGCGAATGTGTGGTCTTATCAACGAAGACAACAACATTCGTCAGAAATTAATTACCTGCCGCTGATTCGTCGGGCTAAGAAGGCAATTAATTAGTAAAGCCCTCACTTGAACTACTGAGGAGATACTCTACAAGACCCTGATCATTCCAGTCCTGCTTTACGACGTTGAAGCATATCAGAATTGGATAAAGAAATCCTTGGTCTTTTTGAGGGAAAAATTATTGGAAAAATCTTCGGTAGCTTTTGCGCTGATGGAGTCTGGAGACGAAGATTCAGCCATGAACTTTACGAGCATATAAGTGATATAACGGGTGATTTTTTAGCTGGTTTGGTTTTGGCAACACTGGTTCTGACAGCTGACGTGTGTTTAGTACCTTGTGTCACTGTCAAACAGCTTCAGTTTGGTTTGCAATTTAACCATGGATCGTCTTACAAATGAACAACGCTTGCAAATTATTGAATTTTACTATCAAATTTCGTGCTCGGTTCGAAATGTTCATCGCGCGCTGCTTCCATTTTATGATCGGCATTCTCGACCTTCTGAGCAGTCTATTCGGAAGATTGTGACCAAATTTCGCACCAAATTTACTTTGTTGGACATTAAACCACCAACACGTTTACGTACTGTGCGTAGTGAAGAAAATATTGCGGCCGTATCAGCTAGTGTGACAGAAGACCGCGAAATGTCGATTCGGCGCCGTTCCCAGCAGTTAGGCCTTTGTTATAGCACTACGTGGAAAATTTTGCGGAAGGATTTGGGCGTAAAGCCTTTTAAGATACAGCTGGTGCAAGAACTAAAGCCAGCCGACCTACCACAACGCCGAATTTTTGGTGAATGGGCTCTTGGAAAGCTGGCCGAGGATCCGCTTTTTTATCGAAAAATTGTGTTCAGAATGAGGCTCATTTTTGGTTGAATGGGTACGTAAATAAGCAAAACTGCCGCATTTGGAGTGAAGATCAGCCAGAAGCATTGCAACAGCTACCAATGCATCCCGAAAAAGCCACTGTTTGGTGCGGTTTATGGGCCGGCGGCATTATTGGGCCATATTTCTTCAAAGATGATGCGAATCGCAGCGTTACTGTCAATGGTGAACGCTACCGAGCGATGATAACAAACTTTTTTTTGCCCGAAATGGAAGTTCTTGACTTGCATGATATGTGGTTTCAACAAGACGGTGCCACATGCCACACAGCACCCGAAACAATGGCGCAATTGCGAGGCGAGTTTGGTGAACAGTTAATTTCACGTTTCGGTCCGGTCAATTGGCCGCCTAGATCGTGCGATTTGACACCATTAGATTATTTTTTGTGGGGGTATGTCAACGCTAATGTCTATAGGGACAAGCCCGCTTCGATTGACGCACTGGAAGCCAACATCCATGCATTCATTCGTGAGATACCGGCCGATATGTGTGAAAGAGTATGCCAAAATTGGACTCAGCGGATGGGCTACCTGAGACGCAGCCGCGGTCAACATTTGCATGAAATTATCTTTAAACATTAAATTGCAAGGTTCAACCTATCGATTCAAATAAATATTTCATTCATTTTTTCGAATTTTTTGTGTTTTTTTTTTTTTAAAAAAAGTTCTAAACCTCTTAAAAAATCACCCGTTAGATCTGATCAAAAACTCTGAATTGATCGTTTTATATTGCTAAGACATTTATAGCGAATTGACACCAATAAACCCACAGAATCTATGATTTGCAGCCAGATAGAAAAAAATACAAAATTTTGGCACAATAGGCTCCTTCATGTATGCATGTGTACTGCTTGCACGATGGTGGGAACTCGTATTTTATGCCGATGCCGAATAGCTTAGAAAGGTTAAGATAAGCTTTTTCTGAAAATTGATACTACTCGGCCAGGATGCCAGTGACAAATCATTTAGGGGTTGCTATGTCTGGAAACCGAAACCAGACCTTCTGCGCGGCAGTTCATCGCGCCTATGAGCTCGTCGATCAGCAGCCAAGAGGTTGATGAAATAGAAGAAAAGCTTATCTGAAGTGGAGGGCTCAATTAGAAACCTACGTCAACTAACTTGAAATGTTCATGTGGAATCGTAATACTGCTTCCAACTGGACATTTCAAGTTAATAGAGGTTTGACGCTATCTAATGCCTCCAGTTGCACACTTCAAGTTGGTTGAGGTCTGTTTCTTCTCCTTCTCCTCTCTAACTAACTGCCCAGTGGGTAGTCTTTGCCATCAAGTGCATCTTCGATCAATGTGACAAGGTTCTAAAGTGCATTATTGCAGGAGTCTCCCTGGCATGTTACATTTTGATCAGAGGATATAGCTCTATATAAATGTCGAGTTATGACCAGAGGATGTACTTTACTCACATATAACCTCGTCTAGGCTATTTTTTGTACATACAGGTCTAAGACTCATAGACTTACAGTATGCGAAGTTGCAGTTAATTCATAACCAAGGCACATATTGAAAGAAAGATTCTCACTTGCAAAGGCTCTTTCATTTTATGTGTTTCTTGGTCTTAGCAGGGAGGATTTAGCCTTACTGTACGCGAAGGAGTCATTTCATGACAAAATCTGAAGAATTAAAGGATTCCTATCAGTTAAACATTTTCGTCAAATTGAGGCCATCTGAATCCACCTCTTTTTGTTTATTTGTTTATGGGAATCCACCTCTATACACTTGAAGTGCGCAATTGCATCCATTTTAATAAGAATCAGACTAATTGGATAGGCATGTTGGTTGAGACCCATATTCACAGCGGTCCATATCGCCACTTAAGAAGGTAAGGAATCTTTTGAAATCAATGGATAGCTCATCTAACAACTCCCAATGTCGAGGACCAAGCTTTGTTAGATAATGTATGTGTTGGCCTAATTAAAACTTTGGGCGTCACTGTTTATTACCGTTTGGCATTGGTAGAAATATTCCTCTGCTGCTTATAGTTGATTACTACCAAGGATTCCAATTTGGATTTTTGAAAGAAGGAGCCCTTTTTAGCAAAAGCTGAAGTTCTGCAATCGCATAGAACCTCTACACTGCAAACACCAATCCTAAAGCTACTAAACGCCTACACCTTTTAGCCAACATATCCCACATGTAAACCAGTCAATTTTACTTCAAAATGGTGCACAAAATCAATCATTGGTCCACAATGAGCCTTAATGTGAAAACATTAAAATTTTATAAACCCTCATTTTCATTTTACTACATTCGACATTCGACATTCGCTATCGGCCCTGCCGTCAAACAATAACGTTTTTCCCCCGTATTTCTGAAAGTGCATTTCCAAAATGCCCGGCAGTGTTCATAATTGGTAAACTCCATCCCTTCCAATCACTTACGACCAAATTATCTCCATTTTCGCTTAATCGAACATATAATTGCGTTCGCTTTTTCCAAGAGAACGCTGATTGCATGTAAAACTGCCACTTGCACACGAATTTAAGTGGTTTCTGGGTACGGGTTGGTAAGTAAGTCCACCTTTACAAAAAAAAAAAAAAAAAGAGTTTCATCCAAAATTCAATAAATGCGAAAATGATTAAACCGCCGAAGGTTGATAGGTTTTTTAATAAATAATTCATTAAGGGGAGTATTCACCAACCAAACGCAGTTAAGAAAAAACCTTTCCTGTCGAGGTATATTGAAATTTGATTTTGACATCGACATTTGATATTTTCTTGGGCAGGCCAGAGTTGTGGATAGTAGGAAGTCGCTAAGTGTGATTTGCAAACGATTATATATATAGAATAACTATTTAACTATTAAGGCACGTTCAGGAAATAAGATGGGATGGGCCGGGCAAAAAGAGGATGAAAAACTGCGACATCTACTATGGACCTCTTTATAGTGAGCAGAAACTGACTATTCGGATGCGGATTTGTTATAAAAGTGCCAGACTTAGGCAAGAAGTCTAATGTTTACAAGAAATTTGTGAACGCAGTATAACAATCCGCATCAAGGCCAAATTCGCCAACATAAGCATTATATGCGCTCATGCTCCGACGGAGGAAAAATATGATACAACTAAGGACGGCTAGTTGACTTCGTTACGGAACGAAATGCCACTATAGTCAGCACACGGTTTCTTCACCTCGATATCCATAAGGGGCATGGCGGTCTCCAGATCAACGAACTATATACAGACTCTTATCTAGTTTTGGGATACCACCAAACTCGTCCATCTGTGCAAGATGACGATGGAGAATTCCATTCGACATTCGATACCAAAAAAGGATTTAGGAATGGCGATGCACTGTTATGTGACTTCGTTAACATCACTGTCGACAGGATTGTGCAAAACTCCCGAGCCATCACCAAAAGCACAATCTTACAAAAATCGGTGCAACTACTAGCCGATATTGACATCATTGGTCAGACTTAACGTGATGTCATAGCCTCGTTTGCTAGAATAGAGAATGGTTTAGCCGTAAATGTAAGACCTAGCATATGTTGTCATATTGACGAATTGGACAGAACTAAACCATTGACAGATATAACTTTGTGGTAGCACTGGACTTTGTCTACCTAGGCGCCGCTATTAACTCTGACAATAACATCTCGTCAGAAATTAAACGAAGAATTACTCTTGCCAACTGCTGTTTCTTCGATCTAAGAAGGCAATTTAGTAGTAAAGCCCTCAAGCGATCTACTAAGGAGATCCTATAAAGTCCTTCTCTACGGCCGGCGGTGAAGCATGGGATGAAGAGAAAAGTTCTTCGAAAAATCTTCGATCCCGTTTGCGTTGACGGGCTATGGAGACGAAGATTCGGCCAAGGACTATACGAGCTATACAGCGACATGTCCTTAATCAAAAAACTCCGCATTTAACGTTTTAGATTGCTAGGACATGTGTAGAACGAATGGACACTTATACTCCAGCTCGCAGAGTCTTCGATTTCCAGCTAAACGTCGGACGCAGTAGAGGTTTTGCCTTAAGTGGAGTAGGAGCAACTGGAGGTAGTTAGCTAAGGACTGGGCGGATTGGAGAGGCATGTTGGTTGAAGCCCAGGTTCATTCATAGATGCATCGGAGATCAAATGGAAAATATATCTATCCATATACCAGATATATAGTTTAACTTCTAGCGTCAATGCAACTTAAAATAAAATATGTAGAATGCAGCAATCGCAGTCGTAGACAAGGACAAAATAGTCGACTCATCTACCGGATATATATTCAACAAGGATTCGCATTTTTCCTGTTGGATTGCATTACTTTATTTCTTAAGCATTGCAACTGTCGTAACTGAAAACGAGAAGAAAAATATTCAGATTTTGGTCAAGCTATAGAAAGATATTGCTTTTTGAAAAAAAAAACCAAAAAGAACGAAACTTCGGGCCCACGTTGGGCGCCACATGTTACGTACCACGAAACTGGTTATAATATTTTACAAGGTTCTTAAATAAAATCTCCAACCCTTGGCTCAGAGAATAATTGTTGGAGATCAGGCACTATTACGGGCTAATCATCCCAATATTTGTACATGGTAACGACCTACAAGACACGGTGTTGCAGCAGGATCTTGGTCGATATAACAACGACAAGATAAACGCAATACCAATATAATACTCGTTTTGTTACAAAACAAGCTAACAGTGGAACGAAATTACAGAAGACCATGGGTAGGTTATGTGTTATAGATTGTAGACAGCCGGATAAGGCATCAAACTTGCAAACCTGCGTTGTCGCTAAGCTAAAATTAAAATTTTCAATAGCGGTGTTTTTATAGTACTATTCGTCAAATAACATATCTATATGGCGGTTGTGTTCAGTATGCATTGCCATTTCATCATGAATAGACTTTTAACGCTGACTACTTGTGGAAATTTATTTCCAAAATCAGTGCTCAAATTGATATTTTTTTATCGAAACATTTTTTTTAGCGACAAACTCATTTGGGTTAATAGGCTACGTAAATAAGCAAAATTGCCGTATTTGGGCCAATAAACAGCCAGATGAAATCCAACAGCTACCAATCCATCCCCAAAAATGCTTTATTTGGTGCGGTTTGTGGGCAGGCGGCATCATCGGACTGTATTTCTTTACAAACGTGAAACAAGCGCATGATACTATCAATAGAGATCACTTCAGAGCAATCAATAAATTTTTGTTAACAACAATTCAAGATATTGGTGTTTTCAAGAGGATGGAGCTACATGCCATACAACTAACGAATCAATCGCTTTATTGAGAAAAACGTTCGATGAAAACATCATCTCAAGAAGTGATCCTGTCAATTGGCCACCGAGATCTTGTGATTTGACAAAATTGGTTACTTTCTATGGAGATATGTGAAATCTCTTATTTACGTTGAAAAACCCGAAACGATTGAATCCTGGAAGGCAACATAACTCTTGTTATTCATGGAATACTGGCCGATATGCTTGAAAGATTGATCAAAAATTGGACCCACAGAATTGACCATTTAGGAGTTAATCGTGGGCAATAAAGAAATTATTTTTTAAACATTTTATGACATGAACCAAACAACCATCTTAAATAATAACTTTCCTGAATACATTGAATTTGTTGTTTTTTTTTTTAATTATGAAGCTCTTTTTGGATCACCCTTTAAAATTTTTAACAATTCAAGACTGGCTCTGCCCTTGTATTGATGAATCTTCAATCATCACCTCAGCTCTTCAAACGTTATAGATTCTCCTCATTGTAAAAAGTTTGTAAAGAAAAATCCTACCGCACATTAACAAACAAAGTTGAAACTTTTTGTAATAAGCCCCAAGCTGGAGATTTCTATTTGGTAACACACCTATTATACAAAAAGATATTTTTTTAAATTTCAAATCTGCATTCATTCGCTTGTGTAAACTACCCTTAATCGTCATCAAACATATCAACATCAAAGTTCATCTCCAAGGATTTATTTCTATCCCACTCCTATAGATTTATAAAACAAAAAAAAAAATCCGAATCATGAATTTAAGCGCACACTATGCTTAATGGCAGCGACACTCGACACAAATTCAAATAAATTCAAAAGTAGTTCAAAAAATACGCTTTTCGTCGCGGTCTCGATGTTTCGCATTACTAATGCAAAACCGAAACATCAATTGATGGGGCATCGTCTCCGTACCATTACAGGTGGCCCAACAGACGAAAAACGAAAAGAACACCTCACATGACTCATCGTTAAATTTTCATGATCTCTTTGAGATACAATTCAATGGGGGAAACACAAGAGTAAAAGATACCTTCGAACAAATTGAATTTTTGCCAACAAAAAAAAAAAGTATCTTTTTATTTTTTCTAAATGCTGTTCGCTTTTATTTACTGTCATCCTATTCGCGGAGGGATTTTTATTTAAATTTCACTCTGGGAAAATAATTTATTTAATTTTTTTTTTAGTTTGCTTTTTCACAGAGATTTTCCTTCATGAATGAAGGGATACAACTTTGCGCTCGGATATTTGTATCCGAAAAGAAATAAAACGTTGACGTCAGTTGATGATGAGCTCTGGTAGATGGAATATTAAGAGCATGTTTGTTCTTCGGTGGGCCGAAAAGATAAATAAAAAAAAAAACTTTTTCTTGTTCGCTTGGAATAAGTTTTGATGTTGCCTTTGAAATATTCCAGAAATGACACATTAAAACGCTATTAGATGGTTTATGCGTGTTTTTTTGAGAGATTTTCATTTTCTTTTACGAAGCTCATCAATCATATCTATCGAGTTGGGGGTGGATTTTGAAAGCAGCTAATTGAATTATAAAGTTTTTTGGGACTCTTTTTTTAACTTTTACTGATTTTAAAACGAGTGGGTTTTGAGAAGTTTTCGATTAAAATAAACAGAAGTATCTGAAGGTAAAAAAATCACTTTATAAAACTATGTAAATCTATGAGCGAAATTTTTTATAACGGGTGTTCCTTACGTCACGTAAAATTTTAATTTTGCGCTATTTTATGGTACTGTGTTGTCAACGGAAAAAGATGACAATTTGACAGTTCGGTTTGTTGAAAATGGAGCGATGTACGAAAGAACCGCGCATTTTCATTGCTGAGCAATTTTTTGAAAATAATTGGCCATTCTTCTTCGAAAATGTGGCTGGTCAGGGAGTAACAAATATTGCTGTTCGTTATAAAGAAAACGGTGCCAAATGCCATACATCCAGAAAAGTAATTATGGCATATCTATGCTTTACAAGACCGCTTGATAGAAAACCAGGATATGGCTAGCATCTCAAGGAGAACTTGCATCAAGACATTTATTTAACTATCCAGACACTTTTTGATGTATTCCAGGGAACTATCCACTGGTTAGTTGATAGCAAGTAGCGTTAACCCAGAGAAGCCTAAAAATACTCATAAGTGGATCAAAGCATTTCAAAGTATCAATGCTGAAAAAAATGCAAACAACAAAAATGCAATGAGTACAAGAGTACACCATGCCATTACAGCTCTTATTTTACGGTCGGCCTACCCACATATCAGAACCTCAGAACAGTTTAGTTAACACCCCAATATAAGACATCTTATATCAGTAAATTTCGAAAATCATATTCAAAGTACGAACTTCATCCTTGATAAGGACCGAGGTCTATATCCTCTGCACCTCTTGTGTTCTAAAGTTTCCACAATCAATCAACTTTAGAATACCATACCGCCCCAGCATTCTGGTTAAACCACAACCACCACCATACTCTCACAAGGGGGACTACCTCAAAATCAGGCTAAGACAAGGAGCCCCTAATCCTGATTCCGGTACCATACTATAGTCTATGGTGAGACCCAGTCCAGAATCGAAGCTACTAAGGGCGCGGTTACGGCCAACGGTAGTAAGCGAGTGCGCTAGTTCACGCTAGTCTGCCCTAGTCCGAGCTAGTGGACGCTTACTAGCGTTGGTCGTAACCGCGGCCTAAGTCACTACTAACCAAGGTAAGTAATTAGCAGCAACACCAAGTAACTCTCCCACTTCATGCGCCATCTAGAAGCAGCAATTGCTCACTGTCCTAAGACTTATTCATTCAGCAAAAGCCTTATGGACGCAGACCTACATGAAGTCGGCTTGGATTGGTTCACAATGGGCTTTCACAGTAAACTGCTATGCCCTCATTCGCCGCAGATCGCTTAGTAACGAATGAACGAAACTTTGCTTTACTGCGGCTCCATCTATCCACCATCCGAGGACGTGCCCAGTAGGTGCATAACCCCTGATTTAATACCCCCAGGTGGCAATTCAGTATCACTGGAAAATCCTACCTCTTCGGAGGTCGGCTCTACGGATTCTGCGGAGAGCCAATAATTGCAAAAGTGGGTGGCCGTGGTGTAGTGGTAATATGTTCGCTTGTTGAGTGAAAGGTTGCGCGTTCAATCCCAGCCAAGAACCATGAAACTCTTATTCAAAGAAATAAAAAAAGGTCGGTAGTTACTCCTAGAAGTATACACCATCTTGAAAGCTCTGTGGATTTAACGAACACAAAGAACAGTGACTTCCCGAAGTTAGTTCGGACACCACCCATGGAGTAAGTCTCCACTACATCAAAAAATCGTTCCTATCACTCTCTTTCTTCCCCTTCTCTAACACTCGTACTGTGGTCAAACATTTACGGGGTAATCATAACGCCTTGAGTGCGCGTTAATTATAAAAAAAACTTTTCGGAAAAGTTCAAGGATAATGAAGTCACCTACATCTGGATCTCAAAAATATATATGCGTCTCAAGGAGCTCGACAACACCATAAGTGTCGGCTTACGAAAAACGAGACTCAATAAAAAATAAAAGTCTTAAGGACGAAACGGCGTTCTTGGTTTAATAATGTTTAAGAAATTCTACACCTTAAGGATGAAGATATGACCTTAAAGATCATTAAAATACCTAATAAGCCAAAACCAAGTGCAAACTGCCCCGTGAATTCCGAATACCACACGGATGAAAAGGAACTCAGTCGCGAAACCGACTGGATTCTAAAGAAACGACCGGTAAAAAAGGAAAGCTGTATCCTGAAATCACAAAGCGTGATAAAGAGATTATTAGTAAAGCAAAGCAGCTAAAACAACGACCCCCACCGCCAATTAATGTAATCGGTATTGACGACTTTAACAAGTTGCATACCTCGATAAAATCTTGACGGGGTCCCTGGTTTAAGTCCCAATTATATCAGCACTTTCGTTTTTTTTTCACTGTCACAGTATCACACCTCTTGCAAAAGTCTGACAAACATCCAAGAGTATAAAACTGTCATGAAGTCTCTCAAATTGGAGGTTCAGAATCGACTGGGGTCCAATTTTCGGTAGCAAAAATACAAGTTCGCACATAAATATCAATTGACAGATAGGTTTGAGGACATATTTGCGCCCTTAATTCCGGATATTTCGGGCCTCTAAAAACCCAGCTCATTTAAACTTCCTCGACAGAAGGCCAAAAGATTCTTCTATTAGACATGATTCCCAAGAGATGGCATTGGATCAGTTCGTGGTTTAATATGTTGAAATCCTGTGCCCACAGATATATTACACCTTGCCGTGTATATTGGTCTGAACACCTTGGACTGTAAAAAAACCACTGGACTTGCTATTGTACTTATAAACTGCCCACCCGAACTTGCACCCGGGCTATGCAGATTATTTCCCATGTTATATGATCTCTCCAGAGGGATAGCTATAGGAAGTCTTCATGACTTGAAGGGTGGGAGAGCCAGCTTTCACCTCTCAAAACCGGCATGTTTTGGGATCGAGGCGAATCTATACTGCTGAAAAACATTGGAAACAAGTTTTCCTAGTCGTTTTTCAGTGGTATAAATATAGGTTTTTGATCATTTCTTTTCAGTTTTTCCTACAATCTATCCTTTTCCATTTAGAGTCCTTATAGCCCGTCCGTGGTCAACCTAAAGTATCTTTCTTCTTTTCTTATTTGACATCCATCAACTCATAAGAATGCCTGAAGAATGGAACCTCAGCATCGTTTGCCTGATCCATAAAAGAGAAGACCCTATGAACTGCGTCAACTACAGAGGTATTAGTCTCCTCGGCATCGCCTACAATATCCTATCTGCCGAAATCAATATGTGATCACCTGAAACCGTGTGGTTTAAGCCAGGAAAATCAGTAACTGATCAAATTTTCACACTTTGGCAGATGCTGGAAAAAAACCCAAGAAGTCCAAATCGATACCCACCACCCATTCATCGATTTCAAAGCCGTTTGCGAAAGCATTTATAGAGACGAACTATATAGAGCCATGTCTAGTTTTGGTATACTGTCGAAATCTTCCGTCAAGGACGGAAACGACCTCACCGACACAAGCCAAAACCAAGGCAAAATTTTCAATAAATCGGTGCAACTACTACTTTCAAATTGGAAATAACGTCACCATAAACAGATACAACTTTGAGGTTTTTTTGGCTTAAGAAGGCAATTTAGTAGTAAAAGTAGAACTACTTTACTTAGGTAATCCTATATAAGACCGTAATCACCCCTGTTCTCCTTTCCGGCGCTGAAGCATGGTCCGTATCGAAAGTGGATGAAGAAATTCTGGATTTATTGGAGAGAAAAATTCTTCAAAAAATCTTCGAGACGAAGATTCAACAAAGAACTACACGAGCTGTACATTGACAAACCCCTAGTCAAAAAAAAACTCCGCATTTGACGTTTAAGATGGCTAGGACATGTAGAACGAATGGATACCAATAATTCGGTTCGCAGAGTCTTCGATTCCCAGCCAGGCGTTGGACTCAGTAGAGGAGGGCCTCGCCTTTAGTGACTCGCTCAGGTAGAAATCGATAGTGCAGTGCAATAACTCCCTCGTAATTATTCCGATGGGGGTAAATTCCCAAAACAAAAATGAAAAAGAACCCTCGGGGCTTATGCTACCCCCCTGCATACATGCCTCTCCTATTCATATGCTTCTCCCAAGCATGAATAGAATTCCAATTTCAAATGGCAATAACATCTGCGGGTGTTAATACTTTATGGTGACAGGGCTTATTTCCATTTCGAAAAAGAAATAAGCCTTACGGGGGCTATTTCCTATTTTTTTTGGGAATTTAGCTCCATGGGGCTTAATTCCGATACCGATACCGACCTCAAGCAACTTGAAGTGCGCAACTGGAGGCAGTTAGCTAAGTACCAAGATTATTGGAAAGCCATATTGGATGAATCCAAGTTTTTTTTCTGACTGTAGCGCCACCTTAGTTCGTAAGTAAGATCTCATTAGTTGGACAACAATTCCTTAAATCAGATGTCCTATTTTCAATGTCCTAGTTGATGCAGTAACCTAGTGGTTAGTGGGTTGGACTACTAAGCGCTGGATTTTCCAACCAGATCCCGGAATGTTGTTTATTCCGGGATCTTAACTGTTTTCCCTGCCCAATGTCTTGCAAAAGTCTGACAACCATTTAGCAGTATGATTGTCATAAGGAGATTTTCAATTTGTTCTTCGAAATTGACTAAAATCTGTTGGACCCCTTTCATTATGACAAAATATCTTCGTACATATAAATGAAAGGAGAACCTAGGTTTGAGGTCCTGTATTGGTCGTAAATGCCTAGTATTTATTCATTTAACAAAGTTATGAGTGGGATAGCTACAAGCAAAGTACAAAAGGACTGAGTTGCATATTTAAGAACACAGTCATGACAGAATTTTTACAGAACACAAAAGTAGATAAGTTAAATAAACTTAAATTAATTTGCTTAAAAAAAAACTTTATTTTCAAAAACTGGCAGCGATTCTGCCTATCTTACAACTGAGTGCAATTTCTTAAAATCTAAAGCTTAAATACTATTCTTAATCCTAACGGCGGCGATGTGTTCCCACAGGTACTATTGTATTACACAGCGTCGTACGTGCAGGAATTTGTCTATTGTGCAGGTTTCGGGTGTCGGCATTTGGAGTTAGTTTATTGTGCAGGTTTCGGATGTGGGAATGTTGCTGGCGAACGTAAATTGTGTTAACTCTTCCCTTCTTAAATCAAACGTCCTCGTTTTGTTTAAATAACGGAATTTGGTTTATAGATGAAATACTTTGAGGTACTGCTGACCTTGAGTTTTTCTTCTGAATAGATATTTCTGGCATGTCTGTAGCTTTATCCGTCGGATTGTTAACAATGGTTACTTTCGGTGATTGTTGCTTAATTTTCCGACAGTATTTTAAGCTTGATACTATAAGGGCTATGATGATTATGGTTGATATGCTGTATCCGCTAATATGTTTAACATTACTTTCTGATTCTAGTGATTTAATGAAATTTGTTGTGTTGACGTGAAGTTCTCTTATCATTTCGAGTGATAGGACTTCCTCAAACTTGGTTTGATTATCCGAAGGCTGTAGTAATGCTGGTAGTGGTTTTTCTTTTGGTGCTTCTCTGGATGTGTAGTTCTTTCCCTCAGCTTGTATTGTGACATTATTATACTGTATTATGAATGAACCGGTGAGATTTACGTCTTTATTATTGATACTTATGGTGCCATTGTATTGGTTGAGGAGCAACATTCCGCTTGATATTTCTTCTATTGACGGTATGTGTTGATTGTTGATTCTTTTACATGTTGACGGTTGACTCTTCAGTAGCATCGGTATGCAAGATGAACTACTTATATCTATTAAATCTTTTTGTAAGCAAATTGACAATTTGTTAAAAGTCTTACAGTCGTTTTTAATTCCAAATATATTACTCTTACAGTTAAGTACTGATTTAAAGTCAATTTCGTTAGAGAAAATGCCTGTTTTTATTGGCTTTATTAATAGTCTAATACATTTTTCCATACTAGTGAGTGGAATGCTAATTATGTATATTATGTTTGTTCTGTTAGTTGCTATCTTTACTTCACTAAATTCTAACAATTCTTCTATACTAAAAAAGGGCACATTATCTTGTTTTAAAATTTTTTCTACGATACTTATTTCTAGGTTTGACAAAATAAATGAGTTAATAACGTTGGCTTTTGCCCATTGTATTGCATTATCAATATTCAATATTTCCTCTTTTATAATATTTATTTGATTTTTTATAACTAATATTTCCTTGTCTCTAGAGTTTTCCTTTGATTTAACTAATTTTATTATTGTGTTGGTAACATTTGTTAGTTCATTAACTTTTTCAATTACTGCTCTATTAATTATAAGTTGTTTGTTGTTGTTTTTTAGTGATTTGTTTATTTTGTTTGATATTATCTCGAAATCGCTGTGATCTGGAGTGCCGGCTATCCACTTCCAGGCACTACCAATGAAGTCAAGGGAACGCTTTTTTTTGTCCATCGGCTTAATGCGGTTAATATGACTCTGTACTATATTAAGATCGTGAATGAGGAAAGGGTATAATGGTTCTTGTGTGCTTATATTTCTGGTTACAAGTTGTTGTAAGTTGTCTATGCATCTTTGGAAAATGTCTAAATCTATTTCGTGGATAATCTTAAAGGTTCCGTCTTGTATTTGAGCTGTTCCTGTCTTTATTGTTAATAATTGTGCGTTTGAATAATCCATAATTTGTACGTTAGCTGTACAAATGGTGAAAATGGACCTAGAATAGAGGGGTTAATTTTTAATATGGGATTTATGCACAACTCTACCGGATTCTGTTACTATAGTTGTTTGTCTATTTTCTTTTACTCTTTCTTCCTTAAATCAATTTGAAAGTTTAGTTCCTAGTCTTTTATTGACCTTAACATAGATAATCTGTCCTGGTAAATATTGTTTTATATTATGTTTCTTCTTATTATGGTAATTAATATCTTTTTTTTGTTTCTGAATAAGTTTTTCGAGATTATTTTTCCTGGTTTTCTCATAGTCATCCGGGGTGAAATGGACATTACGTCCGAAGAAGAGGTCCACTGGCCTTTTATTTGTAGTGGAGTGGATGCTATGATTGTACTCGTTAACGGCACGTTCGATCAATTCTTCGAAATTACGTTCGGATCCGTTTTCTTTGATGCACCTCATTATCTCCGTTAAGGTTGAATGAAAGCGCTCAATTTGTCCGTTTACTTCGCTTTTGTACGGGGGTGTCGTAAAGACATTTATACCGAGTTCGTCTCTCATCATGAATAATATGGAGGCTGAATTCAGTGAAGGTTCATTGTCGATGACAATCGATCTTGGTACTCCAAAGAAGAATATTAGTTCTCGTAAGGGTCGTCTTATGTCCTCAATAGATCTTGTTTTTAGTATTTTAATTTGTGCATATTTGGTAAATTTATCTAAGGAAGTCAATATAATTTTCTTTTCTGTCGAGAAAATGTCGAAGTGGACGGTGTGTCCTGGATAGGTTGGAATGGGTGTTTCTCCAAGTTTTGGCTGATTTGGGTGTCTCTCATATTTACTACGTTTACAAGTGGAACAAATTTGGGTAATTCTTTTTATTTTTTGAGACATGGAAGGAAAATAATACTTTTCCAATATCTGGGAGCGGTTTTCCTGTGCGTTCCGGTGAGCGCGATTATGTGTCTCTATTATAATTTCTTCTTGCTCATCTGGGTTAAAGATGTCTTCAACTTGAATTTGTGTAAATCTGATTTTGAAGGTTTTGAAATGTAGTGGATGCAGTTCCTGTATCATGCCCATCACTCTTTCTTGGGTTTTAATACAATTAACTACTGACGGGTTTAGAATTTTTTTAAGAATTTGTAATAGGTTTTCGTTATTATAATCTGTTTCGGTAATAATGTGTCGATGATATCTGGGGAAAACTATCTTGAATTCCTTGTTTGGTATTTGACCTAGATTAAGAAAAATTTGATTTTTGAAGGCATTGATGGGTACCTCAACACTTGGGATAAGTTCAACGGAGGAACTTTCGTCGCTGTGTATTGTAGGTGTCAGGGAATTAAGAAAACTATCTTGCGGGGGTCTGGAGAGTGCGTCCGCGACTACGTTGGATTTACCAGGTTTATGATTGTATGGGGGTCTTTGTTGAATCGGTGGCACTGGATTTCGAATCTGTTTGTGGAATGATTGGTGAGTACTTTGAGTTTGGTGAGAGCGGACATTTTGGTTTTCTAATTTTAGACACAAATGTAATGCCTGAGGCAAATCTACTGGTTCTCTTATACCCAGTAATCGGGGTAGATCACCTTTAAGGCCTCTGACGAATGTATCGAGAGCCTTGTCTCTGTATGTCTGCGTTAATAAATGCATGGACTCAGAGCTTATGTCCATGCAAGAAAGTTTATTTAGTATCAAAGATAAATGGGAGTATACGACATGATAGAACCCTTGGATAGTGTTATTGCCTTGAACTATCGATTGCATCTGGTACTCTAGTGTACTTAGATCGCGTTTGTCAGCATAATGCATGACAAGGCACTTGGACATACATGTCCAATCTAGAGGCGTATTATAAGACTCTAGAGCGATGTCGGCACTTCCGATTATTTTATTGCGTATAACGCTTAAAATTCCAAAATACTTGGGCGTTCCTTTGAGGGGTTCATATATTTGCAATATCCTATCCACACTTTTCTTCCAGGAGCTGAACTCTCCTGGGTCTCCTGCAAAATCTTTCAGACATCGGACTACATCCGGTATGCTATCTAATTCGTTTAACCTATCTCGGTGCTCTGGAGCAATAGCCTGGTCTGTACCAGCGAATTGGTTTGCATCAGGGTTAATTATGTTCTGAATAATTTCACGTCCTTGACTTTCTAGGACGCGGTGGACAATCGAAGATATTAAAGAATCGAAATCTGGTGTGGTCTGAATGGTTTGGCGGCTATTGGCTGGATTAGCGTTGGTCCGTTGAGGATTGTTATTGGACGCGCTTGACTGGAATGAGTTATTGGCACTGTCACTTATTTGAATAGGCTGAACTTCCTCTTGCGGATTGTTAGCCATTTCTGTAGGGTCATTACCCGATCTTAATAGAGGCATTTTTCTTTCACAAAATTGATATTACACTTAATATAAAGGTTGGAAATTAATAAGATTGCTTAATATACTAATTTTGTTTTCCAATAAATTGTTTCACTACTTATATTGATATTACACTTAATATAAAGGTTGAAAATTAATAAGATTGCTTAATATTCTAGTTTTCTTTTCCAATAAATTGTTTCACTTCTTATACTATATTAATGCTATGCTTACGCTATAAACCACTGGAGATACATCGATGTCCTGGTTTTGATCTGCTGATGCGGCTAGCGTTTGTCGCTTCCCGTTCCTCCGCTCCGAGTTTTCAGCTGCAGCGGCTACTAGGGGGCCCTTTAGTTTTTTTTCACCAACAACTTGATCACACACTGTTGACCACAGAGAGTCTTCGTTCGCGCCACGTACTGTCTTTTGCCGAATTATCACTACTTTAGGGAATTTTTTTACGGACTAAACTTTGCACGCACTACGTCACTACTTAAGGGACTTTTTAGTTTTAACACGAACCGACTCTTGTGGTCCCTGCTCGGGCGCCAGTTAAATAAACTTAAATTAATTTGCTTAAAAAAAAACTTTATTTTCAAAAACTGGCAGCGATTCTGCCTATCTTACAACTGAGTGCAATTTCTTAAAATCTAAAGCTTAAATACTATTCTTAATCCTAACGGCGGCGATGTGTTCCCACAGGTACTATTGTATTACACAGCGTCGTACGTGCAGGAATTTGTCTATTGTGCAGGTTTCGGGTGTCGGCATTTGGAGTTAGTTTATTGTGCAGGTTTCGGATGTGGGAATGTTGCTGGCGAACGTAAATTGTGTTAACTGATATACAAGTTGAACTTAAGAATACCGGTGGCATTTTCATTCGTTGCCTTAGACATACTTCGTGTAAGAGCAAACGCATTCTCTGTAGAAGCAAACTTTATATGTCAAAAAAATAGTCTGTCACCCGTCACTATGTTTTCGAGACACAAAATTAAAAGACAAGTCAGAAATAACAACTTTTAGAGCATCAGGTGCCTTCACGATTCAACAAGAATAGCAGTATCAATAGCAAAAAACCTTTAAAATAAAGACTCCTCTTAAAACCCCTGAATCCTCCCCCAACAACATAATTGCCTCGCTTTAAGGATACCCCAGACAGCCTCAATTATCACCTTAACTCAAATCTCACCGCTAATAATGCCCTTATCGTATATTCACGACGCAGCCAACCTATTGCATGCCTTTTGGGCCAAAATTGAATTGCACGTCAAATTCAATTATCGCCATCAAATCCATGATCTAATTAAAATTTGAATGCAACCGCACAAAATCAATGGCACTCTACCACACACACGAAATTGAAACATCCCAAAGGTGAAGACAAGCCAAGTGCCAATTGAATTATTTACTCGTGAGCTCATCCATCAATGCGGTGGTAAATTTAGAACCCAATTTCTGCACCAGACATGCAAACCCCGATTTCACACCTCAACTTCGCGTCGTCGTCGTGCGTCGCAGCGACTAGAATTAATTTCTTTATCTCTCGAATCGTTTTGCGCACCAAAGGAAACATATCACCCACATAGATGCTGTGCTATACCCGACTGCTGAACTTTATCTACGACCTGTCCTTCAGGCGTGACTAGTGTATTGCTAGAGCATTCCCAAGTGTGAACGTGTTAATGTTGCATTCTTCGACCATGAGTCGAAATCGGATTGGCCAATAAAAATTCTATTTGTTAAGGCACTTTGTATTCGCAGAAACCATGTATCTGAGGATACTAATGCAAATTTCATTTCGATGGAAATTTCCAAAATTAAATCGGACCATCACCCTGTATTGGGATACATATGCACATGTATCTGTATGAAGTGAATTCACGGCCAAATGGATGACCTAATGGATAGATGTACATTCTTGTTGCTATTTCTATTTTTTCATCTATCCAGGCGGGATCCCTCAGTGGCATGCTGTGGGCCACAAACATAATCCGCTTCGAAAATGAGTTTTTGTTTATAGAGCGCTTGGGGAAATGTGTTTTTTGAAGAGTTTTTCAAAATACAGCAGAAATACAATTTTTTGTTTCGGGCGGTTGTAGGTGGGCCATTTTATAGTAAGGTGTGACTAATGTAAACACAAATTGAATGGAACTGTCGTCATTTCCATTCGTATCTCACTCGGCGCTGACTCAAATTGGATTATGAAGTTCAAATGAGCGGGATGATACGAGTGACAGAAATGTTCTACCTGATAGGTAGGATTTGGTATTTCCGGTGTGGTGAGTGGTGTTGCTCAATGATGCTGAAATTATGGAGATCGTTGTTTTATTTTTTTTTTTTCGGTGTGCATTTTAAAATGTTTAATATTGAGATTGGGATGTTTTTTTTTCGAAAGTGTTATAATTTAGAGACAATTTGAGGTTGAGGTAAGTAATGGTTTAAAGTTGTTACTTTTCTAGGAATGGATGTACAATTTTTTGTTTGTAAAGCCGTATCTCTTCATGTAATGGTTGACGGGAAAACTTCTCTATAATTATGGAGTGCCTCAGGATTCAATTCTCTTCCCAACTCTGTTTCGGCATCACTAGATCGCTTAGGAACAAGAAAAAAATTAGCGTGGTTTCATGCAAGGCCATCATACATGAGAAACCATCGAGAAGGCATGGCCTGATTTAAGTGAGGTTTATAGGTTTACTCACGTTTATGTGCAGGTTATTGTTAAAAATTGCACAATGTGATTTCATGACTTCACCTTCATAGAATATGCTTAGGATTGTACGATTTAGCACAGCGTTTTGTATGATGTTTTGTGCTTTATAAACAAATGCATAATCCAAAAAAGCGGGATTTGAGAATGGGTTTCCTGATTAATTGCGTCGACCAAAAATTCACAATGTTCGACGTAATGGGTATTTATTCGGAGAGAATATGTTCGGATTCCTCAACCTGAACTCCAAAAATGTTGCTTACCCTTGATTCAGAATCATTTTAGCCACTCGAATACATATAAAATGTAATAATTTAGGTTGGTGGGGATACCAAGGTACAGATGGTTTCTTATGTGTTTTATTGGGATGAGTAACTTCGATAGATATTTTGTTTAACCTGAACGGCAAATTTGAGAACACAGTCATGACATATTTTTTACAAAACCCAAAATTAAATAAGCAAGTTGATCTTACGAATGCCAGTGGCATTTTTATTGGTTGCCTCAGAGATACTTTGTTGCAGTGGCTGGACCAAAAAGGTCCGTTGTAGTACCACCTGGATCCATCAAGAAATACAAATACAAATTTTTGGCGCAACAGGCTCGTAAGTACCCAGGGGCTAACTTTCTCACAACCATTCATGTGTGCGTGTGTACTTCTTGCACGATGACGGGACCTCATGTTTTATGCCGACTCCGAACGGCTAAGTTGAGATGAGCTATTCTTGACAATTGATACTACTCGGATGATTTGTCAGATCATCACGAGAGGAGGGCCAGTGAAAAATCATTAAGGTATTGCTACGGCTGGGAATCGAACCCAGACCTTCTGCGCGGCAGCTCATCGCACTAACCACCGCGCCACTGAGCCCTGGATCCGTCGACTTTGCCTAATTGAACTATTCAGAGCTGATTATGTAGCGTAGGATATTTGTGACATTAATATTAGTCACCTAGATTATCAAAGAAATAGTCTCCCAGACAGAGTTTTTTTTTGTCGGAGAGAGCTGGACAAGAGCAGAGATGGTGAAGAATACTTTTCTCCTCTTCTTTTTCCAAGTAGCTTCTGAAAAAGTCATTTCTAAAAAAGCCCAGTTTTTTGCGAGTAGGCCTATAGGACAATGTCCTGTAAGGACACCTTTTATGGTGCTTATGTTTGGTCTGTTCAGATATGTCAAATCAGACGGAGTGCCTCTGATTATAGTTTGTCCAAATATTTGATACGTTGTGCCATATCCATCTTCGGTGTGCTTTCTTGATCGCATCCAGTTTTATCTGTAATTTACCTGTAGCGATGGGTATACCTAACATATCTACTGTTGGCAAGATTTCAAGGGTAGTGCCCTGTCTGACGAGCTAACCCGCCTTGCAGTTCTCTGGTATGTCTCTGTGGCCCTGCACCCAGAAGAGGTGAATGGTGAAATGCTCTACCATCTAATTAAGAGATAGTCGGCATTCGTGGGCTAATTTCGATTTGAACGAGATAGACTCAAGGGATTTTATTACCGCTTGGCCGTCACTGAAGATGTTAATGTACTTCGTGGATATAACATTCCTTTTCACCCAGAACAAGGCTTCTTTTATTGCCATGATCTCCGCCTGGAAAACCCTACAATGATCGGGAAAGCGAAAGGACAAGATTAGATTAAGCATCTTGGAGAAAAAAGATCTACCTACTCCAGAGTCTACTTTTGATCCAAACTTATTGATGTAAATTAAGTTATTGGTTCCGATCGTATCCGACTCCAATTCAAGGCGACTGAGAAAGCGAACTTTATCTGTCAAACAACATTTTTTTTAATGACGGACAGATAATTGTGTATGTATTCAGCCAGCATTTCCATGGGCATAATATCGAGACAGTGGTAAGGTAAGAAACCTGCTTACTTCCAGTCAATAAAGAGGTAATGCTCCCACCCAGTATTGCAGAAGTTAGAGCAGCCATACAAAAACCAGACAACAACAACGCAGCTGGTTCTGACGGACTAACAGCAGAACAGAAGGTGTTGCCATCGAATTGTGCATTTACCAAACCATCAATAATGTCTGGATGGATAAGAGCATGCTCGATGACTGGAATATCAGCTCCATTAGTCCCATCTACAAAAAAGGTGATTTCCATGTCTACTGAAGCCCATTCCTGCTTATTGCATCCAACTTACTGAACTTCTAAAACCTTTCTGCAATACTCCGTCAGATCGAGCATAGCCAAAATGTTCACACTTAAGCAAAAACGATCACAACCAGTAACTGAAGAAAGACGCATGATCACAGATCATCAATTAGGCTTCCGGGCCAAAAATTCCTTAACCGGTCAGATATATCGACTAACCAATGTAATTAAAAAACCTCTAGAATAAAAAAAAATTGCTTTGGCGCTTTTCTCGACGTATCGTAAGCTTTCGAAAGGTATTACACGAAGATCTAAGGTATTAGCTAAGGGCAATCCTATCAACAAATATTATACAAGATACTGGAATCCTACCTTGAAAGCATACTCTTTGTTTTAGACATGAGAATGAATACTTAGAACTCAAAGAAATTCATGCCGGTGTTCCGCAAGGAAGCGTTCTCGGTCCAATCCTATTCCTCCTATACACCAGAGTTATACGACAAGATGAAGGGACAATCGTAACAACTATGCAGACGAAATGGCTATCCCCGCAATGGATGAGTCAAGCGAATCATCAACGGGAAAACTCCAACCGGCTATTAACAAAGTATGTGAGTAGACAAAGACCTGATGAGACCTCCCTTAACGAGACCAAGTAAACGCATGTCAATTTCACTACAATAAGATTCACAACTTAACTCGGGACAAATACCATACGCAAAAGAGACAATATATCTAGGAATGACCCTAGACGCAAAAGTTAATTGGGAGCCTTACGTTAAAAAAAATGCGCGACGAGCTCGCAATCAGACTTAGAAAAATGTATTATTTGCTCGAAAATACTCGAAGCTAAGCGTATACAATAAACTTCTTATGTGCTAAAACATAATTGGACATACGGTTTACAGTTTAAGGGTTTACCAAACCAAGCCAACGTTCAAAACTCAAGAGACAATATCAGAAACACCATCCTCCAAAAATTTGTACAACTGCTTTTGAAGTGTTCATATCTGTTCAAATGCTGTTTTAAAAAAACTTTAGAAGGCGGGTAAAAAAAGGTATGTGTATCTTTAGAGGCTAAATTTAAACTACAATTGATGTAGTCCTTAAAAATGTATTCAACAAATAATTCATAAATTTTGCACAGTAAATAGATACACCACCTAATTGGGAGTGCTTTTCCAAAGCAGAGCTGCTGAATTAAATACTACAGCGGACTTTCGAACATCAAATTAAAATGCTAAATTGGGCGTTTCTTAGAATGTTAATTGCTAGGTACTGTGCCACATGACCATTCTCTATGGACTTTGACAATCCATTGAATTTGTTTATATAAAAAAAACTCATACTGATCCCACACATGTTTTTCTAATCGTAAAACTGACCACAAAAACTCTTCATAAACTAGCATAAAATTTGAATATATGCTAAATAAAACCACCACCTAGACAAACAGATATTGTTTTTTTATTTAGCATTGTCAATCTATTTTTACAAGCTCCACCGATTACCTAATTCCAAAATAAACATAATCCTCCCTCGTTCAAAGCCACATGTTCGGTTTTTTTTTTTGCGCGCCCATGCCGTGTTAATTAAATTCATCATTTTTATAAACAAAACACTTTTATGTTGTGATTTATGCAAAATCTGTGATCGAAAGGAAACATCAATCGACGGGTTGTCCCGAAAAGATTGTTTATTTCACTTCTAGCCTAGCATTCAGAAGTGACTAAAAATAAGCCGGGCCGCGCTAAAATAGACACATCACTTCTTTAGCGCTTGTTTCACCGAGACGAGTCAATAAAAATGCCAAATCGTATGATACATGATTTATAGTGTATGTTGTAATGACGGATTTGATGATTTAAAATAATTTCGAAAATTCATTTTTTTTTCGAATGACTTTGAAAGTATGTATACCTGAACCCTGAGGAGCTGTTGCTTTGAATTTCGGTGCAATCATATCCGTTGATTGAATAAACTCTGCAAAAATTCAATTTTGTTTAATACTACTTTTTTCCGAAAGAAGTGGTTGCGCGTAACACAAAAAAAAAACACAAGAAAAAAACTCACAACCGGGACACAGTTTTTGAACGTTCTTTTTGGGGTGAAGGCAAAAATTTGTTTTATTCTATTTTCAAAAAAAAATGAATTCCGAATTGTTTTCGCATCCAGAGGAAACACTGAATCACTTTTGCAAGAGTTTTGAGGTGGTTTTTGAAATTTTTGAAAATAAATAAAAACAACAACTCAAAAACTCTCTCTCTCTAGATACACGTTCAATTTGTAACTAACCCTGTCCCATATTTCGTAGCGCAAAATTGTACACGATGTTCGAGGAAAAAAAAACTAGAAACCGATTCGAAGAGACGGACGCGCCTTTGCTCACTGAACTCAAAAACTGATGAAAACAGAGAACGATTTGCTTTTAGTTTTCCGAAAAATGAAGAAAAGTGGCGATCGTTTTTTTTGATTTTTTTTTTCGAATACTATGGTTAAACTTTCGAAAATCGCTGTTTTCCTTAAAATATTACAGCCAACACGAACCCAGGGGGGTTGTTTAAGACAAGAAAAAAAAAAGCTCACGAATCTTTCATTTTCCAACCACTTGAGTGAGTATTTCGAACGCAAGCGTTCACGGGGTGTATGTACTTGCGCAAACTCAATGTACCACATTTTCTTGGTTCCGTTTTGAAAATACATTTGAAAAAGTTTTCTTTTTGGAAATGTAAATAAATTGCATGAAGTGTTTTTGGGTTCAAGTATAGATGCAGTTGATTTTTGAATGAGAAGATACAAATGAAAACAAAACCGTGTCGGTTGAAGTATCTACCTCATCGTGTAGGTGGATGGATTATTTCATGGATGCAAAACCATCATATGGTCTCCTTTTATTTTTACACTTATTTTTATTGTCTGCTGTGTGTTGTGATCGTTTTTTACGGACTATCAAAAAAAATAAATAAAATAAAATTGGGATTTATTTTAGGACGAGCGTAGAAGTGAGTGGGTGGGTGGGGTTTTAGATAAACAGAGAATTGTTGAAGTTGAATGGTGGCACGATTGGTCGAATTCAATCATGTCGAGAGTTTTGAATGTTTTGAAGTGGACTGCTTTTAGGCGTTCAAAGATTAATAAAATAAAGTTAAGACAAGTGAATGTTAAGTATACGACATGGTGTCCAAAAAGCCTTTCAACAGTGACGTTCGATGTTTGTTAGGTCATAGCGGCCAGGTTGTTAAAAAAAAAGTTTGTCAAACATATTGTGGCTTATTCAGTAGTGTGTACATCTGCAAATTATCAAATTATATTTTCAAAAAAGAAATACACATTGTTTGAGAAAAGTTCAGAGCATTACGTGATATTTATTCTCGCCAATACCTTACTTAGTCCTTAGTTTAAATCGGATAACTCTTGCGATGATCTAACAAATCAGAGATAAAGACCCAGTATCCTGACCAGCCAGTCTAAAATTTTTATTTATATTTTGGTTAACTCGATTTCGGATACCATATGTGTCGAATCATTCGATGTTTGGTGTCCAAATTCAAGTCGATAAGTTCAGAGTCCGTACTTCTTTAATGCATGGACAGCTGAAAACATCGCTACTGCGCAAGAGAGTGGACGGTTAAGCCCGAGACAGGCAATTTTTCAACATTCACTAGAACATGACGATTCTGGTCTGCACCCGTACAAATTTTAACTGGAAAAGGAACAAAGCGTTTCACTGATTTTGGCTCTGGAACAGTTGAAAGTTGACGAAAATTTTGCAAAAAAAAGTTCTTTACAGTCAAAACTCATTATTAGGTTAATAGATAGGTTAAGAGGTTATAGTGGATGCACGCAATGCGCGTGCACACTTTTACCAAGAAGGTCCGTTGTGATACTACATGGATCTGCTAGCTTTTCTTAAAATTCGTTTTTATAAGTGAACCATCCTGAGCTATTTGTGAAGCGAAGGAGGTTCTTGACTTTAATATTAGTTTCTGATATAAAGTCCGTCATTTTTCCAAAATAAAAAGAGTCAACGGCAAGCGCTACAGATCAATGATAAACTACTTCTGTTTGCCTCAACTGAATATAGATACCGACGACATGTTGTTCTAACACAACACTATTTGCAGCGCATGCCACGATAGGCATTCTTGACGAACAGCTTCAGGGCACGGTTATCACATGCGACGGTGAAATAGATTGCCCACCGATCATGCAAGTTAGCGCTTCTTTCTTCGGGGCTCAGTGGTGCCATGTCTCGTCGCTAGAAAATCTGAGTTCGATTCCAAGTCGTAGCAACAAGAAAGTGTTTTTCAATAGCCCTCCTATCGCGATGATGTGACAAATCTTACGAGTTGTATTAAAAAAACGAATCTTAATACTGCTGATTAACCATAATACATCTTAACTTCAACTTCAACTTGTGGAAAATTGATGGATCCTGGATCCATCCTTAATGTGCCTAAACCTATAGCGCCAGTAACGTGTATTTGTGTTTGAATCATTTCTATGGGCTATCTAAATAGCTGTTCTTGGCGAATAAATTGCAAACAATTTATGTCCTGAAAGTCAGCAAAAAAAAAACGCCATCTGTCAGACCTTCTGAATACGTTATACGTTGTGTAAGTCACACAGAGCGACCTTTTTTATTTTTATTCTAAAACCCAATATATCTGATTCTGTTAAGATGAAACATTTTAAAGGAAAATTGTTGTAGAAATTAGGAAAACCAAACCCAATCACTTAAAGTGGCACACCCCACTACTGGTGGTGATGGTACCTTTCTATAAATGCCCATTCTAAATAAACAATTTCCATGTGTTATGAATTTAAGTGTAGATACTGGCGAACTATCAAAAACCTTAAAACCAAATCATAACTAAGTACAGAATTTCCCTATTTTTTTGAGACGGATAGACCATTGTGGGCAGACGCACCCACGGACAGAATTACAAAAACCACTTTTCTGGTGTCCGCTATCAACGTAAAGTTAGAATTAATCAAAATTCTCAAAAAGAGAAAGAGAAAGCTCATAAACTGATATCAAAGTGATGGATTCAGTTTTAAGTTGAAATTTTTGTAAAAGCTCAACCAAACAATAGAAATAAAACTGGCGAAGCGAGAAAATTAAAAATTCGCACGAATTTGAATCCACATCGATCCTATTTTCGATGATTTCTTTTCGCTACGCCTTTATGTTCTAAATTCCGACTCACAATCAATCTTAATTTCATAGAGTTTATGGAGGCTACAACACAGGATGATTAGTGATGCTGCACCATACTTGGTGTTGTAGGAGATCTATATACAAATCATAAAGAAGGCTACAATCAGAATCGTTGAATACCCTATCCCATTTCATCCTTAAATTAAAGATCCCCAAAAGTGGGCGTTGCTGAAAACGTTATAGGGATGAATTATAGAAAATGACATTGTCACAACTTATGATTCAGAATGGTTGTCAAAAACAGCGTTTTTCTATCGCACATGCCTTGGGGTAGGGTTTACAATTTTTTTCGTCGGAAAACGACCCCACAAAGTGGGTGTGGGTTAAAATGACCTATGTAAGAAATGTTTATATTAACTTTGTTAATGTTTTTGCGTCGAAAGTTTTTTTTCATATTTTCTTAAAATTTTACCAAAAACTGTTTTTTTACAGAAAAGTGGTGATGGCAAACAATTTTATATGTAACGATTGAATATTGAATGGTTGGGTGTTGTAGAACGAGGGTAGACTCTGATTGGCTTTAACTTGGCAATGCCCAGTGCTCGCAACTCTGACTACACATCAAATGTTCTTATTTTTTACCTCCGAGTGGTAACCATAGGAATGAAAACCCGGTCTGCCGTCCCAGGCGAACCTAGGTAAACTGCTTCGACATATTCGGACAACAGGTTATCTAGGAATTCCAAGGGTAAGCCAGGCCCCTTGAAAAGAGATGGTGGAGGATGAACCGAAAGGTCAACGGCAGCGCTCAATCCCGTAGTGGATACTGATGGCCCCATGTCCTAGGGGTATCTAATTAATTGGAACTGGCACTGAGGAATGCAGACAGACGCTCGCAGCCAAGAACGAGGCCTACAAGGCTAAGCTGCAGGTGAAGACGAGAGCTGCCATTGAGCTCTATAGGCAAAGAAGAAGGAAAGAACTCCGGTTTTTCAGAAAGAAGTAAAAAGAGCAAAGAAAGCGCGCGATCATGGATACAGAGAGGTGCCACTCCAGGAACGATGTTCGCAAGTTTTAACAAAGTGTAAAACGTCAAAGCCAAGGATACAGGGCTCGAACAGAATCCTTTCGAGATGAACAAGGAAATATCGTAGTTGAGACACAGTCGATGCTGAGAATATGGAAGAACCACTTCTACAGACTGTTTAACGGTGATGACGAACAACATTCCGCTGCCAGACAGAACGAACCATTTAATATTGGCAGCGGCAGCGAAAACTGTCAACCACCCGACCTAAGTGAAGTGAGGATAGCAATATCCAAACTCAATCTTAATAAGGCTGCCGGAAATGACGGCCTTTCCGCTGAGCTTTATAAAGCTGGCGGAGATGACCTGGTAAGTAACATCCACCAACTCATAAGCCAAATCTGGTCGGATGAAAGTATGCCTGAAGAATGGAACCTCAGCATCGTTTGCCCGATCCACAAAAAAGGAGACACTCTGAACTACGCCAACTACAGGGGCATAGGTCTCCTCAACATCGCCTACAAGATCCTATCTGCCATAATACGTGAACGCCTGAATTCGTTTACCAACAACCTGGTCGGCCCTTATCAGTGTGATTTTAGGCAAGGAAAGTGCACAACCGATCGAATTCTTACACTTCAAGAAGTCCAAATCGATACCCATCACCTATTTATCGATTTCAAAGCCGCATACGACAGCATTTATAGAGACGAACTGTACAGAGCCATGTCTAGTTTTGGTATACCGACCAAACTCGTCCGTTTGTGTAGGATGACGATGGATAATTCACGCTGCTCCGTCAGGGTCGGAAACCGACCTCACCGACACATTCGATACCAGAAAAAGATTTAGGCATCAGCGCTGTCCCGAGCCAACAGCAGAGGCACAATTTTCCAAAAATCGGTGCAACTACTAGCATACGCCGACGATATTGACATCATTGGTAGGACTCAACGTGATGTCATAGCCACGTTTGCTAGTATAGAGAAGGAAGCGGCAAAAAAGGGTTTAGCAGTAAATGATGGTAAGACTAAGTATATGCTATCAACACGAAAGGACACACAACATCGACGAATTGGAGAGAACGTCACCATTGACAGATATAACTTTGAGGTTGTACGGGACTTGTCTGATATACCATTATGTTATAGGGTATTGAAATAAGCTAAAGACTATACCTCATCTTCTATGTACACGACGAAACTGGTGGGTTGCAGCCAGGGCAGCTCATCTATATAAATTTTATATTTCAACGTAGAATTTACATCGAGAGAGCGTTTAAGAACAAGAACTTAATTGCTTTGTGCACACTTTTCTTACTGCTGCTATGAAGCTATAAGATGCATATTTAATCAGTTTCTTGAACTGAGTACAAATATCGAAATAGCTGCTCTGAATGAAGTGTCATTCTGCCAAAATCCTATTTAAGGAACAAAAAAACTGTCTATTACTCTCAGATGTTCTGCCAATAGTTAAGAAAAGAGTCTTAAATCTTAATCATAACTCTTGAACCTAACATATATATTGAAGATGTCATCGAAAAATTTCAACCCAAACCAATCCCAAATAAGGATGCAGTCAAGTTTGGGGTTAAAAAAAACGCAACAGGCTAGTTAGTACCCAGGGCTTTACTTTCTCACAGTGTGTACAAGGCATGATGGCATGACCTGCTGTTTTATGCCGAACGGATAAGTTGAGATAAGCTTTTCATGACAATTGATACGACACTAACCATCGCACCATTGGCTCCGTCTTTTGGGGTTCAAGTTTTCATAAAAATCAATACTTAGTGAGTGCTCTCTCTTTGCCAGGTTCTTGAAATTCCTAAAATATTGTATTTGTAAAAAAAAGTCTGTTCTTGCGAAAATTGTTTGCAAGTTCGCTTTCTATAAATAAAAATTGCGATATTGCCTTATAAACATCTTTCAAGCCTCTAAGGCACTAAAACCAAAGTGTTTTGAAATTATTATGAACAACCTTATAAAACCTATTCATCAGTATACAATCGTTAAGTTAAATCTATCCATCACATTTATCTTCCAATAGGTACATCCGAACTATGATAGTAAATGGCGGCCATATTGTTGAAGGTACACCTGTCAAATTGGCTGTCATTTGCTCAGTCTGTTTTTCAAATCACTGTTGACAGACATAGAGTTCAATAACAGATAAAATTGTTTTATCAAAATGGGTGTTCTGTCGGGCGCCATAATCGTCCTACCGAGAGGAATATTCGCAGTGTGGTGGATAAATTTGAGTCCACTGTTTCAGTAAACGATAAACAAAAACCTGTCCGTTGACGCAACGCAAGATCTGACAGAAGAATGCAGTCGATTTCGCATCATTCACAAGAATTCGGCCTTTTGCAGACCATAACTTGGCGAATTCAGCGTCGTGACTTAAGCGTTCAACCGAACAAAATTTAACTGACCCAGGAACTGAAGGTAATCGAACATAGACAACGACATGTGTTCGCTGAATGGGCTTAGGGCGGTTGGAAACGGACCCTAATTTTCATCAAAAAATCATCTTCAACTATGAGGCCCATTTCTGTGTACTTCAACAAACAAAATTGTCGAATTTGAGACGCAACCAATCCACATACATCACTGTTTGGTGTGGATTTTGGGCTGGCGGCGTCATCGGTTCTTTGAGAACGACGTTGACCAGGCCATCACCGTCAACTGTGAACGCTATATGTCGATGATTACTAACTTCTCTCGGCCTGAATTGGATAATATGGATACCACCAACATGTGGTTTCAACAAGACGGAGCTACATGCCACACAGCTCAAGCTACATTGGAAATTATGCACGAGTGATTCGAGGGAATGGTCCCTTCACGTGGAGGTGATGTGAACTCGCCACAGAGATTTAACCCCGTTAGACTTTTTTATGTAGGGTTTTCTGAAGTCACTTATAAGTCACGAAAAAGCTACAAACCACAGCGGCCCTCAAAGCTAACATAACCCAAGCCATCGGCCAAATTCAGCCTGATTTATGCGCCAGAGTCATGGAAAATCGGGAAT
Organism: Rhingia campestris; assembly: GCA_932526625.1. Taxonomy (NCBI): domain Eukaryota; kingdom Metazoa; phylum Arthropoda; class Insecta; order Diptera; family Syrphidae; genus Rhingia; species Rhingia campestris. Next base: position 31,664,096 of record OW052185.1, on the reverse strand, counting down.
TTCATATGGGCGCCAATCAGAGAAGTTGTGGCGGACATTTCGACGATGTTATATTCCATACACAATGACATCGATAGGCCTTTTAAACGAATATAAAACTTCGATGATATCTCACACACACTTTGTTTTATTTAAATTTAAAGATAGGAAGCGCTTTATGAAAGACCATTTATAATTTAAACACTCAAAGTTTTATGAATATTTATAGGGTTTTAACGTATTTGTAGGGCTTTAAGAGGAAAAGAAAGAGAGAGAGAGAGAGTGATAGGAAAAACCTTGGCTGGAGTCCAGGCTTATTCTATCGACGGTGTCTGGACTTACTGCCAGTCGTTGTTTTTCTCATGTTCGTTAAATTCGCATAATCTTTTTCGAAAAATTATGGTTTTAGGCACTTTATCTACCACTTTACAAACTAGAAAAAAAAAAAGTTAGCAAGAGTATATTCGATACTTTGTGGTCCAACTTTATAATTCATTTAGAGAAAAAAAAGAAACATTTCAAAGATCACCTCCTATGCCTTTACCAAAAGACTTGATAAAAACGATTGTTGAAAAAGATTAAGAAAGATTTTAAAAAAAAAGGAATCAATAAGATCACCTCCTATGCCTTTACCAAAAGACTTGATAAAAACGATTTTTGAAAAAGATTAAAATCATCCACAACAATAATACAATTAATCAACAAAATTTAATTAAAAATAGCACCGAAAGTATTATCATTGCCAACTCTTAATCCCCCCCAATGTTGACACGACTTTAACATAAATTAACAGATAAAACGCTTAATAAATAATCTCATTCCAATTTAGATACGCAAATTAAGAAAGTAGAACCAGGCATCACCCACGAAAGCGCTTAAATATCAAGTTTACCATAAGAATAATTTTAAAATGTATCTGCGTGTACCTTAAAGTGGTGTCACTATTGTATCTTAATCTAAACTTACTTACATATCGAAAGAGCTTTCTTTCGTTTACCATGTGTACTACAAAATAAAATGTGTTGCATATTCTTAGGCTAATCTTAAAATTTACAAAACAGAATAATATTGCATAGGTATGTAGCGAGAGGACATGATAGATACAAAAAAAACACACACAGAATGTTGGATGCTAGATTGCTATAATAATCATGAGGGGGAAGGGGGAACATTTACAATCAAAATACACACAAACAAAACACAAATCACATGTATAATGAACCCCATACCATTTGCATAGAGAAACCCCCTCGCAAGCACAAGCTCTTTGTCGATTTCGCGTAGAAGATCGCTCTCGGACCAACTTCGACGATTCGGTGTTAGTAGAAAGCGTGTCTGTTTCCTGCGCTTAGCCGAATTGGCACTATTTCCAGCTGTTGTGGTTGCACCTCCGGCCGTTCCTACTGATGGCTGACAGCCGCTACTCTCAGTTGGCTTCTTTTGGCGCAAAATCGTGACAAGCTTCTGTCGTTTACCCTGTGACAATTGTTCTAAATCACGGACACGAGCTGCTAGATTGAAAATAATTAGCCTGTTAGTGTTTTCAGAAAAAAAATTCACAAAAGCAATCAACAAATGAACACATAGATACTTTTTTTTTTTGCTTTTTTCCACAAACAAATTGCTCTAGATCTGAGGAGAGTCTTTCTAGCTTTAAGGTTAGATAGTTGCCCTAAATTTATTGCTTCCTTTCGCGCAGTAGCAAATCGCGTGCATCAATTTGCTTTGAAATAACGTTTACATTAACACACACCCTACCCTGGCTGGGAATTTGTTTATGTTTTGCGGTTGCGAAAGTATCTCACACGATGTGGAGAGTATCTATCCAAGTGTATGGTCAGTGCGGGCACCCAAACAATGTCAGGTGGGGTTTATGCGAGTAGGTACTTTCTGCTGAATGGAATAAATTATAATTATCAGGCCGGGAGGTGGTAGGCGGGCATTTCATTTGTATTTTTGTTGATGATCAGCATGACAGACAAGAGGCAGGCTTTTTCAAATATCGAAATGGCAAATGTATTTATTCGTTTTTTTTTTTTGTGGTTAATTGTGAGTCATCTGGATGATTATTTCGAAGGTCATATGGTTTGAAATTGGCGTGCAATTTTTGTATAATTTTAGGTGCACCGATCTAGTGATCGTTATTTTATAAGTTCGTCCACATTTAATGGTGTTATGAGTTCTGTTTGTATAGCAAATGGATGTTCTGATTATGTAATAATTGTTGGGTATAAAAAATCAGATAAATACATTGACCTAGGTTTTAATCTAAATATAAACGATGATCATTTACAAAAGAGTCAGAAGCGGGATTATTTTTTTTATTGCACACAAATTATTTTAAACTTTATTTAGTAAATAAATGTAATCATGCTAACATGCATGCTATGTCATGAATTTAAAAATAAATTCAAGCTTTTGTCATGGTGAATAGATGCTATATATACTTTTGCTAATAGAAAGTATATCACGCGTGTAGAATCCACTTCATTGTTCTGGTTGATGTAGGTCTTTGTCGGAGTGAAATGTATTTTTTTTTATTTGTTACTCATGAGACGATTATTTGCTGTCTGTATTTAAATGAGGCTTATACATGAATGAGATAAATCGCTGTTTTTAATACGAGTATGATCGAGGTTCAATGGCGTGTACTTTGTAAAACCACAAGCTGGGGATTTTCTTTTCTGCATTTTTTGACATTTATATCATCGGTTATTCATCGAAAGGGGTTTCTTTGAATAAGGGAGGGTGTACGAACGGCATTCGTCTTAATTTAACCTAAGAAATTAATTGAGAATGACAAACTGAAGTGGGATGGTAGCTTTACTTTAACATATCGGAAAGCAAGCAAAGTCCTTAGCAATGTGTAGGTACCTCTGGTTGGTTCATTAATCAATTTGTCGTCCTCAATTTGGACAATACAGTTTACAGTTTAATTCTTGGCATAATTGCGCACTTAAAAAAAAGAATATTCGAGATTACTGGAAGATCTAAACCTAATCAACATCTCGTTCTTTTTGTTTGTTACTAATCAGCCAGGAATCTATTCACTTGAATTTCGAAAAATCTGTTAGACAAATCGAACTCAACCCATTGAAATCTGAATGACTTTACACCAAAATGTGAATATTGGTAAGGACTCCAAGGCTGGCTATTCGAGAATCCACACGAGATCCATGAAACACCATTTCATGACCAAAAAGTGCCTATTTGGGCCGTCATTTGCGCCAAAAACCACCATTGAGCTAATTTTCTACAGAAAAGGCAAAACAGTCAATGGGAATCAATATCGATGAATGTTTGCTCATGTGTGAAAAAGGTCTGGACGGTTACTGGGTTCAACAAGACGGTACGCCATGCTTCACTCCAAATCAAAAAATGCAGTTTCTGCAAAATAACTTCTTTTGTGTGTAATATTGATGGTTGGGTGTTGTAGAACGAATGTAGACTCTGATTGGCTTTAACTTGGCAATGCCCAGTGCTCGCAAGTCTGACTTCACATCAAATGTGCTTATTTTTCGGATTAACTTCGTGCGAAGTTCTACCGAAACATCTTAACGTATGGTACATGTACACACATCTCCGGAAGCTTAAAAACAACCTTACAGAGGCTATACGATCATAACTTCGGTTATTATTGTGAATTTTCCTACATAATGACTTAAACAGACCTTTAGACCTTTAGGGAATTCGGGATAAGAAGAAAGGAGGTAACGGTGCACATTGGTTTTAATTGCCTGTAAGTTATAATGGAAAGGGAAAACAGAGTTTGGTAGAGCATTCCACATTCGTGTTGTTCGGTTTATGTATGAATCTCTATATTTCAGCGTTCGTCCGAAGTTAGGCTTAAGGGTAAACTGATTTGCATTCATTGCGTAACGAGTATTGCGGCTGAATTGTTGAATGGAAGGAATGCAGCTGGCTATTTCATTTGAACATTGTTTGTTAAAATAGCGATAAAACAAGGTAAGGCAGGAGATATTTCGACGGTGTTCGAGCGAAACTAAGGAGTTCGCTATTCTTATGTCTCCTATAAGTTTTTTCGCCCACGTTTTAATCCTATCTAGTAGGTGCAATGTTGATTTTGGTGCACCTGACCAGACGTGGGCATTGAATTCAAGTTTTGGGCGTATAAACGCTTTATATATTGTGGCCAGATCAGAGGGGGTGAAATATTTCCTACATCGATTAGGAAACCTAGACATTTCGCTGCGTTTTTAGCGACTTCGAATATGTGGTCGTTCCAACGTAAGTCGTTACTAACCCACATACCTTGCATGGAAAGCTTTTCGGTTTCTTCGACGTAAGTGCCAATAATGGATAATGGCTCTAGATTTTGATTTCGCTTTAACGACAGAAGACAGCATTGTGTTTTGGAAGCATTGAATTCTGAAAACGAGTATGAGAAGCTGAGAGTACTGTCATCAGCGAAGGAATGAATTGGATTAGAAGTTGCAGACATGAGATCATTTATAAAAATGAGAAAGAGAGTCGGAGACAAAACTGAGCCTTGAGGGACACCAGCATTTATTTGGTGAGTTGCAGACTTGAAACCATCCAAAACAACTTGAATTGAACTTTTCGAAAGATAATGTCTTATCCATAGAAAAAGTTTTTCGTCGATTCCAAATGCACGCATTTTAGACAAAAGGGCTTGATGCCAAACCCTATCAAATGCCTTGGAAATATCAAGCGCAACAATCTTGCTGTCGCCACCATGGTGAATTGATTGGTTCCACTTTTCGGTGAGATATGTCATCAAATCACCAGTAAACCTGTTACTGAGAAAACCATATTGCCGGTCATTGAGAAGTTTTCGCGTTTCGAGATATTTCATAAGCTGATGATTTATCAGCGTTTCCATGACCTTGGAAAGAAGAGAAGTAAGTGCAATTGGTCGGTAGTTGGAGAGAGAAGAAGATTCGCCTTTTTTTGGTACAGGCTGCACAAATGCTGTTTTCCGTCTTCTCGGAAAGAGTCCTGATGAGTAGTATAGATGGAAATTTTACGCAGTGGTTTTGCTAGAGTAGAAAAACACCTCTTCAGAATAATGGGGGACATACCATCTGGACCAGCGGATTTTTTGAATGTCAAGATCAAATAAAACTCTTGCAACTGTACGAGTACGAAAGTGAGTTTGTCCCATAGAATGATCTACGTTCTCAAGTACAGGAGGAGACTGGGCACAAACTGGCATTGTAGAATTTGCTGCGAAATGCGCAGCAAGCAGATTGGCTTTGTCTAAAGAGCTGAAAGCTGAAATGTCATTGCGAATTAACGTCGGAACTGATGATGAGGCCGACTTTTTTTTATTTTTAACAAATGACCAAAAGTTTTTACTACCTCTGGGACATTGTAGAAGTTTTTGCCTCAATTTTTGGTCATAGACGTCACGCCCACTCTAAATTTCCTTTCCATTATTAGCACAGACATAAAAGACACTTCTACCCAAACAATCGATTGTAAAAATACTCAACCTCCGCGCGCAAGTGCTATATAAGGCCTACAGAAATAATTGCTTGTGGAAATTAAAATTTATTGCCTTATAGAGGAATAGTTGTTAGTTGGGATAATTTATTAAAAAAAAATAGGACTGCTCAAAAATCTGCATAAGACGTTTCAGCCTGATGTTAGACGCATTTAAGAAAGACATAACCTAAAATAGAAATCGACGGTGCAGTGTTCAACCGGAGTTATATAAGGACACATATGGATTAAATGATAGGCTTACTTTGTCTAAAGCAACACTTAAAAGTATGTAAAGTAGATAAAAATAGTTAGCAACTATTACACTAAATTTTCCATTTCTGCTTGTGTCAGAACTAAGGAAGCTGTAGGTACATTATCTTTATTATAAAGGAAAAGAAACGAGACTGAAGTCGTTGACTCAACAATCTACATTTCTGATGATTGCCCTAAGATATCGACCTAGGGCAATATTTCGACTGCAGAAAGTCCATTGGAGCTACTGAGAATCCACATAATGTTTTCTTTGCAGGTCAATCTCTATATGTCGTATGATTAAATGATTTTTCCTGAATTTTCCATAACAAATATTCACGTCCAACTGTTGTCCAAAGAGGGAAGAAAATTTCACGGGATTCAATTTACTGATCTATTTCCTTATTTACATATTTTCGACAACTAGAAAATAGTAAGGTAATCTTACTTCTAAAGAATGTTAAATTAGTTCATGTAACAATGTGTACGTCTCCTTTAGTGCCTCTCCGAGTTAAAGGCCAGTTTTCATTTGAAAGCTAGAAGAAAGCGGTGATGGACATATACCCAGATCCATCATGTCCCCTCTTTAATGGGCAACAAAGGCGTGGGCTTTTGAACTACTCCACTGATTGGGTTTCGAGTTCAAAGTTAGTTTTATAGTTCAAGTGCCTTGCTTAATAAACATCTGCAAACATCTCGGATCGGTGTTATAGTTTATCAAGGCAAACCTACCTCAGAGAAGTTTACAAACAAAATATTTTGGAATTGTTACCAGGAAGCCTCAGTTCATAAGAGAAGAACAATTTTGTTCTGATAGTACGTTTACAGTCAGAAATTCATCCAACATATCTGGTATTTTCCCAAATATTTGACCCTGTAACGATGTGTAGCCGATACACCAACATATGTATCTTTTATTCTCCTCAGAGGTCATTCGAAACTCTCAGATTAATAATCATGAATTAGTTATTCAAATTGAAAAATTAATTCGTATTTTTAAAAAGTATCTCATTGTGTTGAAGAAGATAGTTTATGATAATTTTGGATGAAAGTTGAAAAATAAAATATTTATAGAACTTTGGCAAACGATTTTGTGAATTTAAATATTTCCTCTTCCATTTATCTTCAAATTTGCTACGTTTTTTTGGGGTCATCAAAAATTCATGTTTAAATTATCGTAAATCGTTGTAAATCAAAACATGATAACGGTTTAGTGTTTTATAGTGACTTATGATACCCCACAAATCGTACTATATAAAATTTCATAATATTCATAATTTTGTTGTTCTTCAAATTTCGTATCTACATATAGATACATGTTCTTCTGAATGTTTTTTTTGTCATATTTGTATCTTAGATTAACCATATGTATTTTCTGAGCTTATCTGTGTATTTTTGTGTCCCTTATCTGTTTATTATTTGACGAATTTCCGCTGTTTGATTGCATCTACTTAGCGAATAATGATGAAAACAGATTGAATTGTTGATTAACATCGCTGATACAACACCCCGCCCCTTATAATCAATTAAGTATGACAGCTCTATAATGTTGTACTGTGAACATATGTCAAATTTGTTGTCACCACGTTCGGCTGATATGACAATGGGTATTAAATCAGCTTAACCTTGACTTAGCACAATAATAATCTGCGCAAATTCCACGAAGCGTTAGTAAATTCATCCTCGGATTGTCAGTGCTAAATAACAACAGATGCGGTCAGTATTTAACCCGCTCATCAACAACAACAATTGTGCAATTAATTAGCACTATTAAATATGCGCAATGGATAAGCCCACCTCCAGTGCATCGGTGCTGTTAAATGGCACTTTAATTTGGATTAATAATTTAATACAACTCGCCGTGATATGGTTCATTAAGTCACATGCCAATACAATGGCTTCGTCACTAGCACACTTCGAAAAAAATGATTTTTTTTTTTTGTTAGTGTGTGCCAACGAAGCGTATCCCAATCTCCGCTGCTCTTTGGCTTGCATTTACACAATCAAATGCACTCATAACGAGCCCCGTATTTAGAGACCCCACCTCACAGCTGCAATGAGATACAAAAAAAAAATACCGAATTACTCATCCCCGAAGAGAAGGTCCGTAAAAAAAAGCCCACCCCACATCTGTGGAGTGTTCGTTTGTTATGTTAGTCACGAGCCAGCAACAGCATAAAGGTATCCGTGATTTATATGCATGTCGTGTATCGAACACGGGTTCTCGAACGTACACACGTAAATTTAAATTTTTGATAGAAGCGAATTAGAATGTGTGGAGAAGCATTGATTTTCCCTCGTTCGAGCTGAAGTTTCTATACCCAGGCTGGCCGTTTTTTTTTACGGCCAAGGCGTACATAAAACGGGAAGTGCTGACGATTAAAGAGTCACTTTTACCATTTTTGGGGTACTGAACGCTTTTCATCTTCTAAATGTGGGTGTCGATATAATGGCGGTATTTTTAGATGTATACATTAACCTCCCCACCCACTGGGTGAAGGGACTTAAAGGATTCACACCGTGGATTGATTTTAGTCATAAAAGATACGCCATAAACCGAGGGCATTCATAATTTTAGTATACTCATTTGGTTAAGTGTTTAGGGAGGGGAAGGCTTTTTTTTTAATAGATTTTGGTTAACCCTATACTGGGTGTCGATTTTTGTTTTGGCAAGGTGTCAAAAAATGATGTTACAAATAAACAGAATCGTAAACATGTACAGGAAGAAGGAACCAGAACGCGTGGTACTAACGTGACAAAATGGATTTTTTTTTTGGCAGCATTTCTTAGACACACTTATGATGCTGTCATCTGTCGAAATGGGTTTAATTTGACAAAATGGGCGCCATTATGTTTATCAACCATGACTGAGGTTTGTTTTTTTAATAAATAGACCGTGAATTAATTTTCAGGGATTATCATAATGTGAAAGGGGAATTTGATAAGTTATTGGGCAAAGAAATAGTTTTGGAAATATGAGGGATATATCTTTTACTCTTACATGCGTATCTTTGGTGAAAACTGTTTGAAATCAGTTTAAGTATATGATATGTATTCTGTGATGCAAAATGAAATTGGAAATTTGTGTTAGCGAAATCATTTTTTTTGACAACATAAGAAACCAGGGTCATACGAGTCGAGGTACACTTTTTTTTAAAGAATCGTCATATCTTTTCAAATTTTTAAAGGCTATTACCAGTGGCGTGGTACCCGACACGGCACCCAGGTGAACCTAGATGAGCTGCTTCGACAATTCGACATATTCGGACAACATGTTATTTGGGAATCCAAGGTGAAGTCAGGCCACTTGAACAGAGATATTGGCGGATGAAGCGAAAGGCCAACGGCAGCGCTCAATCCCGTATTGGATACTGATGGCCCCGTGTCCTAGGGTATCTAATAAATTGGAACTGGTCCTCCAGGTTGGAACTTGTGCTTTGCGTTAACTACCCAGGGAAAAAAACTTTTGTTACGAAGCAACCAACCGAAGGACTGATGACGACCCTGCTAAACGCAAAAAGGACATATCTGCACCTGAAATGTGAGAATAGGACAAGTGCGAAAAACTAGCGGAAGCCCTATACTGCTATAAAGCAGACATTACTGCCCTCCGGGAAATACGATGGGATTGGCCGGGCAAAAAGAGGATGAAAAACTGTGACTTCTACTATGGACCGTGTAATTGAGCAGAAGCAGCGACTATTCGGATGCGGATTTGTTATAAGTGCCAAACTTAGGCAAGAAGACTTATGTTTCCAAGACATTAGCGAACGCATTGTAACAATCCGCATCAAGGCCAAATTCGCCAACATAAGCTCCGACGGAGGAAAAAAGATGATATAGCGAAAGATTGCTTCTACGAGCTCCTTGACAAATCTTATGAGAGACTACCGTAGTACGATGTTAAACCGTGATATGGGAGATTAAAACGCAAAGGTAGGAAGAGAAGACATCTTTAGCAGTGTTGTAGCAAATACAGCCTGCAACAAAATACGTCTGGCAACGGACTTAGGCTAATAGACTTTGCTGCGGAACGAAATGCCACTATAGTCAGCACACGGTTTTCTTACCTCGATATCCATTAGAGGACATGGCAGTCTCCAGATCAACCAAATTGATCACATTGCGATAGACAATTCGGGCAACGCGTATCCCTTAACCTCTCGATTCACACCATACCACCAGCATCGAATGTCGAAGAACAATGGCAACGATGCCAACAAGCTATTAGATCAGCCGCAACTGATGTGCAAGGTTTCACGCTCCCACCAGCAAGAAACGCCTGGTTTGATGAGGAATGCCGACAGATGCTCGCAGCCAAGAACGCAGCTTACAAGGCTAAGCTGCACTCGAAGACGAGTATTACCATTGAGCTCTATAGGCAGAGAAAGGGAAGAACATCGGCTTTTCAGCAAGAAGAAAAAAGAGCAAGAAAAGCGTGCGATCAAGGATACAAGGCTCGAACAGAATGTTGTCGAGACAAGGAAATATCGTTGTTGAGACACAGTCGATGCTGAGGATATGGGAGAACCACCGTTTAACAGTCTGTTAAACGGAAATGACGAACAACATTTGGTCATAGCAGAGCGGAACATGATATTAACTCTGACAACGACATCTCGTCAGAAATTAAATGAAGAATTACTCTTGCCAACCGCTGTTTTTTCGGGCTAAGAAGCCAATTTAGTAATAACGTCTTCACTCGAACTACAAAGAAGATCCTAAATAAGACCCTGATCAGTAAGGTACTGCTCTACGACGCTGAATCATGCTCCATATCAAAAATGGATGAAGAAATCCTTGTCGATTCGAGAGGAGAATTTTTCGAAAAATCTTCGTTCCTGTTTGCGTTGACGGGCTATAGATTCAATCAAGAACTATACGAGCTGTATAGCGACATACCCCTGGTCAAAAAACTCCGCATTGGACGTTTAAGATGGCTTGGACATGTAGAACGAATGGACGCCAATACTCCGGCGCGCAGAGTCTTCGATTTTCAGCCGGACGTCGGACACAGTAAAGGAAGACCTCGCTTTGAGTGCGGCTCACAAGTAGCAACTGACCTCAACCAACTTGGAGTGAAAATTATAAAAATTTTGTCCATAAAATCGAATTATTTTGAATCGTAGGAATGAACGCTCGCATTCATCTCTTGAACGTTTTGGATGAATTTAATGAAATTCTGACTGAAAAGCGTAAAAATGTTTTAAAAGTTGATCAATTCCCAACATTTATTTTAATTTTCAACAAAGTAACCTAATTGGCAACTACCCATTGTAAGGGGTACTTAAAACCAAAAAGTGAATTTCGAAATGTCTCGTTTAAAGTCAATGTGTCCAACCAAATATTTAATTTTAAAATTATATTGATTGAGGTCTGCCACCTTAAACATTTCATCAGTCCTAATACTTAAAGTATTTTTCTTAGGTCGTGTGCCGATTGCGTTAAAATTTAAGCCTGTGGATAATTTTTGACATTAGTGTGGTGAATATAGCAGCTCGCTAAAGTTTATCCAGCTTAAATTAATTTTTGACATTAGGTATATCTACTGAGGAGTGAGAGAGATTAAAACCACACTCGTGGATTATTTGTCATTACCAGTGTTTACATGTGGCGGGAAAATAACACATAATTCCGATTATTAAATCAAAAGCAAAGAATATTTTTTTACAAGAAAATGTAATGAACGGTTTAAAAAATAAATTAAAACTAGGTTTTTGAAAATGTATAATTACAAAAATGCTATGATTACATTTGTTTTGCTATATTTTATATGAGAAATATGTTTAACTTAAACAGAGTTGGATGGATATCCTTAATCATGACCACAAATCGTACAACAATATTTTTGGTACTGATACTAATAAACAATTAAGGGTTTTTGCTGATCTCTCTGAAATCTATTCGGTATTTTTTTAATAAACAAGAAATATTCGTTTGTTTACATTCTTTTATTTTTTACCCCTGCAAAAATGTCAAAAATTAGCCAGTGGATATAATTTAACCCCCATTTTAACGCAATTGACAGAGTCAATAAACGAATTTTTTATTTTTGCATTTTTTTAATACCAATAGGGAAAAGTTAAAAACTTGAAATTTATCTGTATTTGAGAAATGTGAATCATTTGACGTAAAAGAACCTGGTCCACACGTTTTATTGTGAAAGCAATAATGGGTTATTTTTTTAAAACCAATTTTATGAGATATGACCAAATGAAAAGTGATGTTCTGTCAAGTGCTGAAGGTACCTAATCTATTTGTTTTATTCTGGCATATTGAAGGGACTTTCGATAGAGATTTTCGAAATTTGACAGTTGGTATATTGTGACCGCTTTCAACTGTCAGCTAAACTGTTGAAGCTAAATCTGTTAAATTGGATGTCGTTTATTCAGTCTGTTTTGTCAAATCACCATGGAGGCACATGGCGTTCAACAAAACATGCAAATAATAAAATTGTCTTATCAAAATGAGTGTTCTGTTCGGTGCAGTGCGGAATTAAGCCCCTCGAGGCCAAATTCCCAAAAAAATTGAAATACCCCCATGGGGCTTACTTCTTTTTCGAAATCGAAATAAGCTCCCCCCCAAAACATCATTTAAACCAGCGACTGTTATTGCCATTCCAAATTGGCGTTCTATTCAAAACTAATTATTTGGAAAAAACGTGAATACAAAGAAATTTAACATACTCCCAATCTCGCACGCAATCCAAATCCAACGATGAGCCCAAGCAAAGGGGTTGCAGGGTGCAGCATGCCCCACACTTCGTATTCAAACTTTGCATGCATCCAATTTCGCACCGATCCCAAATCCAACAGTAGGCCCAAGCAGGGGGGTTCATACTTTGCCTACATCCAAGTGCGATGGGGGGGCATGCTGCCCCCTTCAACCCCCTGCTTGGGTTCACTGTTGGATTTGTGTTGCGTGCGACTTCGAATGCATGAAAAGGAAATAAGCCCCGCAACCAAAATGCATTAACAACCGCGGGGCTTATTTCCATTTCGAAAAGGTAATAAACGCCATCGGGACTTTTTCCTTTTTTTTGGGAATTTAGCCCCATGGGTCTTAATTCCGCGGGGGTTATTGCACTGCACCTTTTTGTTCAGGCAACATTCCGCGCGGTTCATCTATTTTACGGTCGCCATATTCGTCCTACCGAGAGGACTAATCGCAGTGTGATGGATAAATTTGAGCCCACTGGTTCAGTAAACATTTCCGACCAACCCAAATACGTCGCGAAATGCAAGATCTGTTGAAAACATCGAAGCTACGTGTAAGAGTGTGCAGGAGAATCCGAGGTAGTAGACTATGCTTCGCTCACAAGAACTTGGTCTTTCGCAGATCACAACTTGGCGAATTTTGCGTCGTGACATGGGCCTGCACCCGTAAAAAATTAACTGACCCAGAATCTGAATGTGAACGACCATAGGCAACAACGTGTTTCTCTGAATGGGCTCTGGAGCAGTTAGAAACTGACCCTAATTTTGATCGACAAATCATCTTCTTCGACGAGGCACATTTCTGGATGAATGGTTACGTCAACACAAAAAAAAGTCAAATTTAGGACAATACCAATCCACATGGGATCTATGAGTGTCAAATGCATACCGAAACATATGAGAGGCTACAACCCGCTGTGCGGATCGTTGAATACCCTATCCCATCCCATCCTTAAAATTAATATCCTCAAAATATAGGCCTTCTGGCGATGAAATACAGAGAATGACATTGTCACAATATATTGCTCAGACAGTTTATCAAAATCTTTTGTGGTTCGACAAAAACCAACGTATTTCTATTGGTAATGCCTTGGGATGGGGTATACAAATGGTTTTTGTAAGAAAACGCCCCCCAAATGTGGGCGCAGGTGAAAATGATCTATGGACAAAATGTTTATATTACCATTGCGAAAGTATTTGCATCAAAATTTTTTTCGAAAGTTTTAAAATTTGGACAAAAAGCGTTTTTTACTAAAAACGCCCCCAAAAAGTGGGCGTGGCAAAAAACTTTGTATGAAAATATAGATATTAGGATTGTCTAAATATGCTGCTCAGACACTTTTTTGAAATTCCTTACGGTTTGGCTTTAAACTACGTTTTTCAAAAAGGGGGCGTGGCAGTGGGCGGATTTCAAAAAATTTTACACTTGTTCTGCTTCGTCGGCCAGAGAGTCTATATACCAAATTTCAACACTCTAGCTCAAAATTTAAGGCCCAAAAATCGGTGACACACAGACGGACGGACGGACGGACGGACGGACGGACGGACAGACAGACATGGCTTAATCGACTCAGCTAGCGATTCTGAATCGATCCATATACTTTGAGGTATATGTATCGAAATTATTTCTCTATGTTACAAACTTAATGTCAAAACTAATATACCCCCCTATGGGATAGGGTATAAAAAGTCACTGTTTGGTGTGGATTTTAGGCTGGCAGCTTCACCAGTCCACTAAACGACCGACGTTGGGCAGGCCATCACCGTCTACGACGAGCGCTATAGGTCGAAGAAAACCAAATTCTTTTGGCCTGAATTTTATGATATGGATAGCAACGATTTGTTATTTCAACAGGACGGCGCTATATGGCACACAGCTTATGCCAAATTGGAAATTCTGCACGAGTGATTCAAGTGCATTAGACTTGTATTTGTCTGTTTTTCTGAAGTCGCAGGTCTATGTGAATAAACCACAAACCACAGCGGCCCTCAAAGCTAACATAACCCAAGTCGATCGGTCAAAATCAGCCAGATTTATGCGGCAGAGTCATGGAAAATTGGACATTTCGGATGAGCGCTATACCGAGAGTAGCTTCGGCGGCATTTCAACGATTTTTTATAATGGTGTCGATAGACCTTTCAAATGAATTAAAAATTTCCTATGTAATCTCACAGACTGTTTTATTTAAATTTAAAGATAAGAAGCGCTTAATGAAAGACCCTTTAGAAGTAAAAAAAATCGACAATAACTTAACACCTTAATGAAAGAAATGATGTGAGTAAGTAGCAAAAGTATTGCGCTTAATAAATTTTGTATCTTTTGGTGCATAGATGAATGTTTGAAAAGAACAAACCGGATGTGATTTGCGATTGTAAATTGTATGACCATCGAAAACCAACATTAATCAAAAAAAAAATCATCACTTCTGACATTTAAGACATTTTTTTCACAAAACAGAAATGTATTCCAAACATCACTACAACATAACTCAGGTGATAATTAGTCACCTCCATGGGATAGACTGTACAGTATCTAGATATATGAATTTTTTTTCAAAAGTGTACACACATTATCTCAGCCAGTGTATCATTCTTTTTAGTTAAAAAGCATTAAAAGCATTTTTCATACGTTATAAGCAAATAAGTTGTATTAATAAATCTAGCAAGAGATGTTAAAAAAACTATTAAATAAAGGAAACCACTCAAAAACAATTTTTTTTCTTTGAAAAACAAAAACACTTTTTATTACAAATTATTAGAGGTTGACAACACTGTTTTGATTAAAATTAATATATAAATTTAATAACTATATTTATTTTTTTTTTATCAAACTACACACAGAAATTTAGAATGACAATATCGTTTGGATACATTAAGATACGTAGGTTTTTTTTAACAATCAATTTTATTTCAAATTAGTGAAAACAAACAAAACAAAAAAAATAAGTAAAGTTTTACTTTAAATCATCACATACATATATAGTATACGCTTATAGCGTTTTATATAAAATTTTCTGTTAAATTAAATATTTTTTAGAATTATTTTTTAAAAATGCCAGAAGTTCTCATTGATAAATTTGTTAAAGTCATCGAAAATGCACGAATACGACGATGATGTCCTTAGAGAGGATGTTATCCTGCTATAATTAAATTCTACGAAAACAAGCAAGTAAAAATTAAAATTATAAATTAAAAAAAAAATATTGTTCTTTGGTTAATTACGACAGATGATGTAGAGATAATCTCGATTGTAAAGCAAATTTACAGACAGTGCAAGAATAGATCTTTGGAAAGTTGTAATTTTAATTTTTTTTTTAAATTAATTATGAAAATGAATTTGGTTTTTACTTGTTAATTAAATTTCTTAAAACTGTCCAACCAATGGACAAACCAATAACAGCCACCACACCAACAAAACGGTTACGACCCGATGACAAAGCATTTGAAGTAGGAGAAGGAGAACGTTCAACATTGGACTCACCATCTTGCTGCGACAAAGACTGCGACTCATCGTGCTTCTCAAGATTGGCATTGGTGGAGTTGGAGGTAGTCTTGATTGTTGTTTGAATGGTGGACTTTTTAGTGGCACTGCAGGAGCTGTTTTCGGTAGTTTCCTCGCGACGTTCTTCTTTCATTTGGGTGGCGAGCTTGGCGAATTCACGTAAATGCTTGGGTAGTTCCCTGATGCTGGCTTCGGAGAGTCCTTCGAGGATGGTGACGGGTATATCTTCGTTTTCACTTCGGCTACCATCGTTGCGGGGTATTGGTTGCGACTCGGCACCACTTTCCCAATCACTGTCGGAGGGCATGTGCAGCTTGGAGCGACGTTCTTTGACACGGCGAAGGAACTCATCACCGATGTCGTCGGTAGAGACATGACGAAGAGGCGCTACGGGGATATTGGCGTCTTGATTTATCTTGGAGATCTTAATGATCTTCTGGAGGCGACGTTCTTCACGTTCGGCAACTTTGTTCAGCCATTCTTCGGCCATTTGTTGACGAAAGGACTCGTCTTCGGTGAGTGGGGGGAGCTGACGCTGGCGATAGGCTTCGCGGTTCATGCGTTGATTGATCTGTGCGCGGTTCATTTCATCGATCAGTGCACGACGTTCGTTTTCAAGGCGCTCGAATTCAATCTGTAACTGGTGCTCCTTGCTGGAGATGTATTTCATTTGCTGATCGTGGATCTCACGGGGAAGAGATGATCGTCGCTTGCGGTCAGGTGCTGGTGTTCGATGGGAACTGACGCACGATGTGATCGGTGTAGTGTCGATCATCGATTGGGTGCTTTGGTAACGCCGTGGTGGAGGTTGCTGCGGACGGGGGGTCTGATTGTTGGTTCTTCGAACGTCATAAGCTCCGTAAGTATCGAAGCTGTAGTTGCTCGATAGATCACTGGTTGAGGCGGACATGCGCGGTGCTCGGATGTTTGGACGACGACCGAGGTAACAGATTTCTACTTCGCGTTGGAAAGGTTTGCAGATATTCTCCGAGGAGCCAAGATCACCGACATACTTCATCCAGTCGTCGTGAAGCATGTGACGTTGAGTAGACGAATCGGAGACATTGAACATACTCTCCGCCCGTCGGAATCGACTCGGCTGCTCAGTAGATCTCTCCGTCTTTACAGGAGCCTCATGAGAGGTGTGGTGTTCGGAGTAGGTCCTTTGACGAGTGCCTGTCTGATTCTCCACACGGACTGGAATCTCATAACTCCTTTGCTGATGAAGGGACCGGCCTCCGTTCTCTACACGCACTGGTATCTCATAGGTTCTCGGCTGCTGAACATCAGCCGGCGCGGATCTTGGGGAAGCTGGAGTAGATTTTTCAATCTGTATAGGGATACGCATCTCCTTGCGCATTTGCCTCTCCCGAGATGTGCGATCAATCTCATCAGCCAGCATTTTCATCTGCTCCTTGCGACTACTTTCAGTTGTGGTGGTGTGGCTTGATGTGGTGGTTTTCGACTCCTTCGCCACCCGGTTGTAGTCCCTAACGGCGGAAGGAATCTCCGCTCCATTCAAAGTAGCCGGTGGTCGACGTTTGCCCGATTCCAATTCATCCTTCAGCAGATTCGACAGCTCGTCAAAGTCCTTGAAGAGTTTTTCATGATCGAAGACGTTTCTTGTACCGGCTGATGCCTCCTTGGCACGCTGCCTAAATTCATCGAACACCGTTTCTTTCCTCTCACTGTTGGACGTTCTATTTATAACACTCTCCGATGTTGTTGTTGAAGTGGATTTCATCGACGCTGCATTTGTATCTGCGATGGTTGTTGGCAGCGGGGGCACTGGTGGTGCTGGCGGCGATGTTTCAGCACGATTTGCTGGGGGTATTGCTGATGGCGCTGAGGTTTGCGTGTTTAATTTAAATGCTGACATAATATTTTCACTGTCGCCGGTGATCTGTGTCCGTGAATCTGACTGATTGCTGCTGGTTTTGGCCGTGGCTGTTGCGGAGCTCACTGGGAAGCCATTACCCGAGGACTTGATTTCGGGGAAGGATGTGGTATCCTTTTCACCCTCTGTAACCGTTTGCCGACTCGAATCACTGACATCGTACAACACTTTACCGTTTTCAACGCACTTTCGAGACTCGAATGTTGAGGTTTCTATGTTCGAATACCGTTTCGGTTGGGTACTGAGTATCTGCGAGCAGAATTCCGGCGAGGACTTTGTCTCGATGTTCGAAAAACGTTTATTCGTATCATGGAAGATGCTGTCAAAGTATTCACTTGTAGGGAATCGCAATCCCAGAACCGGTTCGCGATCAACCTTGATATTGGTTTGTTCCGATTGCATTTTGTGGTTTGCACTCTGGGATTTATTACTTTCTCCGACGAACCGTTGTTCCTGCGTTTGTTTACTAACTGAGGGTGAGTTTGCGAATTCTTCGTGTCCGCCTCCACCATTTGTGTTGGTCGTAGTTGTGGTGGTGGTGGTGGTTCCGCTCTCGGTTCTCCTTGAAATATTTTCACTCGATGACTGGTGATGGTGTTGTTGTTGTTGTTGGCTGTCATGAGTGTCTCGGATAATTGCCAATAGGCGATGGTTATTCTCGTCTGTTGCTGTCTCATTTCCGTTTGACTTGGCCGCCAGTGTTGGTGCTTGGGGTTGTCGTGGTGGCAGCGGTGGTGGTAGTGATGAGTTACTTATCTTCACCGTTTCGCTGATGTTCTCCTTATTCATTGCGTCGACCTGTTTCGTGGTGTACTCATGGTAGCCTCGGCGCTCGACGAACTTTTTGTGCATATCAAGTAGGCTGTCTGGTGTCGAGTCATCTTTCACTGCTCCACGTTGCGATGGAGAAAGGCACACCAATAAACTCGGATCACTTTCCGTTGGCACCCCCAACCACGTGTCGTATTTCGATGGTGGGGCCGGAACTGGTGGCGGAGGTGGTGACTTCAATTTTTGACCCACTTCGACCGGCCTTGGTGGCACCTGTGTAAGGTGGATCACTGAGGAATTCTTCCGCTCTGTCGATCCTAGGGACACCTGGATATCCTGAATATGCGGCAACTCGGGCAACGGATACGGCATCTCTCCGATAGTCTGCGCAACGGTGGCAAGCTCTTCCAACACCTCCTGCCCATAGGGCAACGACGCTAACGTCTCGGTGCAAAGTGATCGTAACTTCCTGATCGGCGGTGACTCCGTGTCGTCAGTTAGTCGACCCGTGGTGTTTGGTGATGAGTTCTCCGATGAGGCCAGACCCGCCGTATCTGTTTCTGAAACATAAGTAGTATCCGTTGCTGTATCAATTTCGTTCCAATCTGTATGAGGTAATGATCCCTGATTGATCGCGGTACACTGCGACTGATTGGTGCTTTGTGACTGATCTGATGTATGACTATCGAGGGAATTCTGACGATCAAGGGCTGACGAACTATTGATAAGAGGATGCAAATGTTGGGTTTTGTCTAGTGTTTTACTGAGATCATGCAACGTAAGGATTTTCGTTCCACTTGTGGTAGTAGTGGTGGTAGTGGTGGTGGTAGAGGAGGAAGACGAAGAGGATGAAGAGGATGTAGTGGTTTGAGTGTCACATTTAAATGCGTACTCCGAACATGGTTCACCGATTTTGAAATTGGGCTTTTCAACATTCTCACTATCGGTGTTCAACTCACTTTTTATGGACGCACTGACAAGCTCGCGAAGATTTTCCATCTTTTCAATAAAACCGACGACGTCGACGGACGGTATGCCGTTTTTCGTAACGACTGGGTTGATCGCGTTGTCACAACTATTCGAAATTTTCTCCTTGGAATTTTGAGCACCAGCAACGTCGCCAACATCATCATCATCTTTATTATTGTTTGCCATCGTCGACGCTGACATAGTTTCTATTTTTTCTAAAATTATTTCACTGGGAAGCTGACGCTGTGTGGTTGTTGTTGGATTTTCGGAAGACAGCATGGTCGTTGTATCTACATGATCGGTGGTGGTTTTTGTGAACACACTCATATTTTCTCCGTCCTTAACAGGTGGTTGGGGTACATTACTTTCACTCGCCGGACGATAGGCGAACATCTCATTAACACTCTCAAGATCGATCGTTGGTGTCTGTATGCGAACGTCGGATGAGTCGTCTGCCTGGCCTTGGGAATAGTCGAGTTCCAATAAATCCGAAACACTACTAGATGCCGAATCGATATAGACTACCTCGGCTGCTTCACATTCTGGGGTAAGATCAGTGGACCATGATGAGCAACCTTCCTGGACAGTTACTTGATCGATGATCTTCGCCTCGACTATACTGGGTGGAGATGCCTCTTCGCGGATTGCATTCGTCGTTGGGGGTCGAATGTTGGTGTGGACGTGTTTGTGCTTTTTTGAGAAATCCAGATTGCTCTTCGGGAAGACTGCGTCGGCCTTATTGGCATGTGGCCCACCCTCAAGGAAGACATCATCGTCAAGATCACCTTGGTGTGTTGCGTGATCAGTACGATCGGAACATTCGCTGCGACGATCTGTGTCACTGTGATCGCTATTTTCTTCCTTGATGCTGTCCAGGAATATCGGACTGAGGAACTGGGGTAGGAAATGTGATTGAAGGGCGACGCGGTTTTGTTGGCGTTTTACTTTGTATTCCTGGGCGGTCTTGGGTGACATTGGGGTACCATTTTCTTCCTCGTTATCCATGGGTAGCGTCTGAATGCTGAGCACGCGAGAATTGATTTCAGTGTCGGCATACTCATCTACTGCTTCGATAGTATCGGTTTCAGATTCGGCTTCGGATATCACAGGGGGGT
Source organism: Rhingia campestris (assembly GCA_932526625.1). Classification (NCBI taxonomy): domain Eukaryota; kingdom Metazoa; phylum Arthropoda; class Insecta; order Diptera; family Syrphidae; genus Rhingia; species Rhingia campestris. Next base: position 31,643,426 of record OW052185.1, on the reverse strand, counting down.
TGTCAGTGTCGTAGGCGGAGCTTGTATCGCTCATCTCTTGTATGACTACATCGTCGTCGTCGAAACTTTTGCTCTTTTTCACTATGAGTTGACGATTTTCTGGTTGAGGTGACTCCACACGATATGATGAAGGTCTGTCTTGGACGATCTCCCGAAGGATCGGGTGAATGATCAATTTTCCTAGCACTGGAGGGGATTTTTCTCTTTTTTCCTGAGGAGGGAGTGCAACTTCTTGATGTATCTTATGTACGATTTCGTTGGATGAAGACATCACTGACGTGATCGTTTTTTCCTTCTGATCCTCAAGCACAGATGGGGATTGTGGTTCTGGAGATTTTACTAAAATAGTGGTAGTTTCACTTTCCCCTGAAGATAATGATGAAATTGAATCATCCTGTGAGGTTTGTTGGTCCACGGATTTTGAAGTCGCTGGTTCTAGCACAATCGTTTGATCAATATTCTTTAAATTGGACTGATCGGTTTCCTTTGCCGATGAGAATTTCGGCTCAGACTCCACCGATGTTGATGATGTACTGGAACTAAAGACCGAATTCGATTGCTTTGAAATTGGAAAACTAGTTTCAGTTGCCTTAGTTTCTTCTTTAAGAATTGGATGTACGATCACTTTTGGCTGCAATCCATTTGTTGTTGCAGAGGACGAAATAGATGATTGGGTAGACTTGGATTTTTCCAACGATATTTGATGAAGTTTCACTTTCATTTCAAGATTCTCCAAGACCGATTCAAGATCATCTGTGCTATTAGACACCGGGAAGGACGTGTGGTTTGAGCTCACTGGAAAACCATTCTGCAATGGTTTGGATTCGTTTTTTGAAATTGGGTGAATTATAATCTTTGGATCAATGGCATCTAGTGGATTTACTTCAGGTTGAATTACAGCTGTTTCGAAGAAGCCTGGTCTAATGGAGCCATCTCCTTTGGAAGATAATGGGAATGATGTTTTTACTGGACCTTTTGGAACTTCCTTTGCAGATCGTATAGCACTTTCTTGATGAAGAGTAGACTGCAACTCTGAAGACGCTTCTTTCAATATCTCATGAGCAATTTTATTCGACGTTTGATCGAGTTTCTTTGCCGATCCTGGTGTAAATGGGAAAACAGATTTCGGTGGTCCTTCTTGGTGTATAGGATGCACGATCATTTTTGGTGAACGACTCACAGGAAATGCTGTTCTTGGTGGTGGAGCTGGTGCAGATTTACCCTCTGCCAATTCGGTCTGAGTTGAACGTTCTTGTAGAATTGGATGCACGATCACTCTTGATGGGGATCCTTCCTTATGAGTAGATGGGAATATTTGCCTTTGTCGAAGAACTTCGTCTAATGGATTTTGCGTAATACCTCCAGGTAGTGTGGTTAATGGTGATGATGTGGTTTGCGTTGAATTGTCAAGTGCAAATTGGTGGAGGATCACTTTTGGGGACTGATCTGCCACTGCGGTTGGATTATTTTGAGTAGTTTGTTCAACTGATGATGCTGATTGTGATGTAGTCGATCCTTCCGTTGATATCTGGTGCACGATCACATTTGATTGATGATCCTCATTGGATGACGATTTTTGATTAAATTCTTGTGTTGTTTTAGGTCCTTCCTTTGAAATTTGTTGTACGATCACCTTTGATATATTTTGTGGAGCAGAATCTGTTGCCTTGTTCATATTGACTAGTGTTGAATCCTCCTTTGAAATCTGGTGCACGATCACTTTTGAGATTTGTTCTTCCCCCACATATGATGACTGTTTTATATCCTCATGTTGGATCACTTTTTCAGTAGTTGGCAGTCCAGAAGGGCATTCTTGAACAAAACCCTCCTTTGAGATTTGATGAAGGATCACTTTAGATACTTTTTGTGGAGCAAAATCACCCACTGGTTTTTGCGAATTCTCCATTTGTGGCGATTTATCGTGATCCTCTATTGAAATTTGGTGCACTATTATTTTCGATGACTCCTGTTGTTGTTTGGATAGTGACGTTTGGAGTTCCGTTTGTTTTTGCGTATCTTTTGTAGAAATCTCTTGCTCGATCTTTTGTGAAGACTGCTCCAATTGCGCTGTGGGTGATGTAGGAGGAACGTTCGTTTTTTGCTGATCCTCTTTTAAAACTTGGTGCACGATCACTGTCGATGACTGCTGTTGTTGTTTGGATATGGAAGTTTGGAGTTCCATTGGCTGTTGGGTGTCTTCTTTGGATATCTGATGCACAATCACTTTTGTAGACTTCTCCAATTGCGCTGTTGGTGATGTAAGAGGAACGTTCGTTTTTTGCTGATCCTCTGTTGGAACTTGGTGCATAATCACTGTCGATGACTGCTGTTGTTGTTTGGATATGGACGTTTGGAGTTCCATTGGCTGTTGGGTTTCTTCTTTGGATATCTGGTGCAAGATTACTTTTGAATATTTGTCCAATTGAGATGTTGGACCTTTTGGTTGACTTTCCGTTAAAATTTGGTGTACGACCACTTTGGATGACTGTTTTGAGTTCTTTTCCGATGATGTCATTTGCCGAGTTTCTTGGACAATCTCCGATCGACTATCGGCTGTCCCTGAAGGGGACACAATTACTTTAGAAAACTGGTCCGACTTTTCTGTAGATGAATTTGACTGTTGTGGTTGATCTTCTTTAGAAATTTGATGAACGATCACTATTGTAGACTCTGGTGTAGATGACGAATCTTGGTTTTTATTTGAATTCTCCTGAACGATCTCATTTGAAACCTCCCTTGTGGATGATTTTTGCAAGGAAGACGTTGTTGATCTTGTTGCTTTTTTCTTGGACGATTTCTGTGTTATCACTATTGGTGACTGATCTGCACTTAGTTTCGATGCAGTGTGGCTTGTTGTATTGGACTCCTCAACAATCACCCTCTTTTGCGGGTATGAATCGGAGAAAACTTCCTTACCAACGTCTACTGAAGGCTTTGGTGAACCTTCTTTTGAATATTTATGCACGATAACCTTTGATGTCTTTCCCTCTGGGGTTTCTTGAACTATCACTGTCTCGTAGTGATCATCTTCGCCTGGTCTTCCTGATGACTTAGTTTCACTCTTGAATGTCTTATGCACGATCACTTTTGAACCTTCTGATGTTTTTCCCGCTTCACCGGTTACTATCGCCTGTGAGGCCTGCTGAACGATCACCGGTTCATAGTCATCATCCCCTTCTCTAGCCGACGACGTCGTTGATGATTCCTTTTTAAAAGCCTTATGCACGATCAATTTGGACGAGAAATCTTTTGTAGTTTCCGCTCCATCGAGTATCCCTTCTAGTCCTGTTCTATTGCCATCGATTATTCTCGTCGTCTCCACTGATCTTGTCGCCGATTTTGTTGCTGCAATCGGCACTGCAGAATCCTTCGAATGTGCTGACCCCATTTTTACGCTATTTATATCCGTACCGGCATCAAATGTATCTGTTATCGCTAATTTCCCGAGCGTACTGTCCCCGTCTGATATAGTTCTCGCCAAATTTCGTTCGATTTCTGTCGATTTCGCAGCAGTGGTAGAAGTAGATTGAGAAGAAGAAGACGAGCAATAAGACTGGGTCAGCACTGTTTTTCTATCACTACTACACGTATCCATGTCAGCATTACATGCTGCATTTGCATCGATTTCCTCATTGCTCAACGCTGAAGAATCATCGACAATCACGACATCCTTTTCTAATGCACTAGTGGAGGCGATGATGGTGGTACTTGTACGCGAAAAACTAACATCAGCCGGTAAATTTGGCTCAGCGCCCACTGAAGTGAGTTCACTTACTTCCTGTTTAACTGTCGATGATGACGTCCTTGTTGTCGTGGTATTTTTTTGATTCAGATTTTTATTTTTACTTTTATTATGCTTTTTCCGATAGTTGGGCATTTTTGTTAAATTTTATTTCTCCTGTCTAAACCGAAACCGTATTGTGCGATGTGAAGGGTAAATTAAAAAAAAATAAAAAAATTATATATGTATCCTCGTTCGTTCGAATATTCGTCGTGTATGAATTTAATTTAAAAAAATTTTTTTTACTCGATAACGCGTTGTGCCAAACTGAAGCGAAACCGAAATTTTCAACATGAAAAGCCCACCAAGGACCGGACAGATACAGCACATAAGAGAGCAGCGATAGAGAAGATTTCGTAAGTTTTTTTCCCACTCGATGTATCTTTTGTTTTTGTATTCGTGTGAAAGCGAAAATAACTATAAATTATATTTAAAAGAAAAGGCGCTATTCTTTCTTAAATTTAGAATTCAAAAAATATTCTTGTTTTTTTACACACACACAAACGAAAGCACAACAACGACGGCGAGTGATGAGCACACTTTCTTGATATATCTCGTTATGTTTTTTTATTTGAAACTCTTTGGTATTTGTTTGTATAAAATTTGTTAAATTCCTTTGCAGATACATTCGAGTAGTTCGCGAAAACGTCGACGATTTATTACTCGAGATATTTTATTCCCATAGAAAACAGAGAGCGAGAGAGAGAGAGCGAGGAGAAAAAATCCTAAATCAAATGCACATTAACCGGCGAATAATTTATTTTACGTTTGATGTGTATCTAAACATCTTTTTTTGAGAGAAGAAACGTATCTATTTGTTTGTCCCGCACGTAGTGTCAGCTGCTTACCTCCTGAGTGAGTGGGGATACTGTGTGACTGTTGGATATTGGTCTTTTGAGTGAAAGATACGAGTGGGGTTTTTTAATGGTTTTATTTTAGAACTCCAAAAAGGCACATACACACACATAAAGGAGAGGAAACAAAACGGAAAATAAAAAAAAACAACAAAAAACAATCGAAAGAATAAAAAATTTAAATAATTTGTTTTTTTTTTATTATTTGTGTTGTTGTAGATACACGTATGTGTGAGAGAGGAATATAAATTATTTTTTGCAGCACGTATAGATCACGCAAATAAATTATCCACAAATGGAAATGGAAATGCTTAAAGTGATAAAAAAAATTACAACAAGACCGTGGACTTTATGCCGTAAGGAACCAGAGACACAGAGAGACGATATTTGTTTGACACGATCGCGAGTCGGGAATACAGCGCGCGCAACCCCACAATTAACCTGGTATGAGTGTGGGGGGCGACTGTTTTTGCGACTGCGCTTCCGTTTCAATTAGTCGCACTTTGGCTGGAACAAAACGCGCAAAACGACTTCAACAACAACAATCGCAACAAGTTCGAGTATCTGAGTGGTCTTTTTGTGTCGAGGGTGTAGTGGTAGTTGGATGTGTTTTCCTTGGGACTTGAGTTTGTTTTGGATCGAGAGTGTGGCGTATACGCAACTATTTTTTTTTAAAGGCTTTCGACTTGCTTTTGGTGTTGAGTGGTTGGTGGTGGCTTAAGAAGGCCCTTCACTTATTTTTTTTTCCTCGTTGGAGTTGTGAGTTTTCTTTGGGCCTTTCATTTGTTTTTGTTTTCATTTGTATCTGGAGTGGAGTGTATGGTGTTGTAATTCACTGTATCTCGGTTTTGCTATCTAATGGGAGAGATGTAGATGTTATGCAATTATTGCAGGGGAGTGCTAATGATTGCACATCTACAATCTAAATACGTTCTGGTGCAGATAAGTGTAGTGATTGGTGAGGTATAGACATAGAAAGAGTGGGGCATGCAGAATTGGGGATTGCAAACGCTAATGTGAAAAGAACTGACATCACTGATTGGGATGTTGAGTGATCGAGTGGTTGAAAATATCGATGGTATTTTTGATCGAGGAAATGTATTTATTGGAACCAATTCGTTTATCTTAGGCACCAGTTATAGCTTCCATTGATTATTGGAAATTTATTTTTGCAATTTACCGAATTTTTTAAAACAGTATCAGTTGCAAGTCGGTGTAAAATTTAGACTTCGGATTATAGAACAACCTCTTTAAGCCCTTTTGTTCTTTTATTTTTTTTTTTAAATATTTCTGAACCCATGATCTCATAAAATAAGCCATAATGTATGACCCAATCGGAAAGCGCAATCAATTTTAAAAATGGCGTCAATTGTGATTTCGATTTTGATATTTATGGAACGATATATTCTTGAAGAACGTGGAATATTCGTCATGATGTTTTTTTTTATTTTTAGAGATTTTGGAGCAACGCGCAATTTGTGTTCATTAGCCACCTGGGCTAAAACGACATTGATCCACAGTACTTTTCGAGACTGTCACTACATGGAACTGAGCAAGTCCTGATAGCTGCTCGCTTTTCTGACTGCTTAGCTACCACTTCTCATTCCAGCGCTATTCATCTGCGAGTCTTTTAGGTATTGCAACAACATGTGACCAAGCAAACCCTGTCAAGTCAGATTATCGATTACCAATATCGATGTCAATGATACAAGATCTTCAGCAAGTTTTTTGTAACAGGCTATTCTACGTGACCTTAAAGGGTCTCTTTCTTGGAAAGACCTTTGTCCTAGGCAAGGTGATGTTAATACTTACGCAGATTAGTCTTCTGGGTGTGGAAATATTCGTTCCTCACTCTATAAAAAAGCAGGATCCAACATGGTTCCAACATGGTTCATGGTTCAGGAAGCATTGCGAGCAGATTCAGCGAAACTTAGCCAACAACTACTGAGTAGCTAACCATTTTCTGGCATGTCCCGGAGGCTCACCGACATGTTGGTCAATGGCAAAGGTGAAGGTTATAGTTTAAGCCACTCTTCTTTCCATTCCTTAGTCAGAACTGATAGATCACTTTCAAAGAGTATTGAACTACATAGAGTACTCATCATTGCTAAAAATTGTGTCGCCATTTCAGACTCGGGCGGTAAGTGCGAAGAGAATTTTCATCGTTCGTATGCGTCGACTATGCTCTGTGGTACCAATGTAAACATTGGCGTATCAATATCGGTACCCCACATAGACAATTTTCGTTGCATGAGATGCGCACTCTATGTAGTTCTATACTATTTGCTACAACACAGAAAGAACCAGACAACTTATTTGCGAAATTTTTTTCAGCAAATACAACATTTAACTGGATAAAAGCGGTGCAACTGAAGATAGAGCGCGTATCCTTTAAGGATGATTGAAATACAATTACGTCCTAGCAAAATAAAACGCATCCTTAACGATTCGGACTGTAGGAAAGTTATTGGATCTGACAGAATTCCATCTGTTGTACTTAAAAAAGCACAGGAACTTGCACCCGTTCTTTGCAGATTATTTTGTATGCCATATGATCAACAGGGCTTCCCCAGATGCTGAAAATTTGCTCGAATCCCACCGATTCCCAAAATTGGAAGAAAATGCAAGCCTGAAAACAACAGACCAATTGGTTTACTATCCATACTTTCAAAGTAAATAACCTATGGATTCGGAAAGAAATGCTCAACTGAAGACCTGCTAAGATATGTAACCCATTTAAGGACATCTGCAATGGAAAATTATGTAGGATCGAGAGCTGTTTCCCTGAGTATTTCAGAGGCTTTTCTTAGAGTTTGATACAGAGCTTTGCCAGCCAAACTGACAGCATACGGACTTTCTCAAATACTGTGCGACTGGATAGATTTGTGGCTGCGGTTGATGGCGTTTCCTCAGATAGATTCTCAATAATCGCTGGGGTGACATAAGGGTCAATTCTCTCAACCACTTTATTTCTGCTTTGGGGGAAAACTAATAATCATATATCTAGTTTTTCGACGACAGTACTCTGATAGCGACAAACGAAACACGTATTAGCTATATTGTTGGATACCAGCAAAGATGCAGACAAATCAGTTTTATAAAAAAAAGACCTCCAAAAGATTATACAATGGGGAAATGAAAACCTAGTTCTATACAAGTGAAATAAAACCCATTATACAACATTTACAAAAGAGAACCAGTCCACAAATCGAAATGAAGAAAACAGGCATCACAAGATGTATCATGATAACAACATGCCAAATCAGCAGTGTCCATATAGAGCTAGGAGATAGTTTACACCAATCCAGCTTCTTCTTTATGAGGCCCTTGTATGACCTGGTCTTGAATATTGCTTACACGTTTATAGTTCTACGCCGAAACATTCACTGAACTTACTGGAGTCTATAAAGACACGAGCAATTCGCCTTATGGAGGATTCTTCTTTTACATCAAACCTTTGGACTTCCAGAAGACGTATTTCCTCCAAGGTAAATTTAGGTTTTATGAGTTGTTGGCGTGCTGATGAGGCAATATAACTGGTGATTTTTTAAGAGTTAAGTTTTTCAGGTTGGTAGCACTGGTTAGTAATGGCGTCTAAACGTCATCTGTAAAAGTGAAAACTGTTCAGTATACTCTGTCATTTAATCATGGAAAGACTTACAAACGAGCAACGATTGCAAATTATTGAAATTTATTATCAGAATGTTTGCTCTGTGAAAAATGTGAAAATCCGCTCTTTTATGAGCGATGAAGCATTTCTGGATCAACGGATACGTAAATAAGCCAAACTGTCGGATCTGGAGTGATGAACAGCCACATGAAATACAAGAATTACCGATGCATCCCGAAAAAACGACAGTTTGGTGTGGTTAATGGGCTGGTGGCATCATCGGTCCATTTTTCTTCAAAGACGACCATGGTACGCGACTTATTATTGCCAGAGTTGAACTTGGTTGACATGTGGTTTCATCAAGACGGTGCCACATGCCACACAGCTCGTGAAACAATGGAAATGTTGAAGGATGACTTTGGTGAGCGCAGCTTATCTCTCGAAATAGCCCTGCGAGTTGGCCGCCAATGCCATACGATTAACCTCCTCTTGATTATTTCTTGTGGGGTTATGTAAAGTCGTTAGTCTATATGGACAAGCCGAACACGATTGAAGCCTTACAGGATAACATAACACGCGTAATTCATGGAATACAGGCCGAAATGCTCGAAAAAGTGATGCAAAATTGTAACTTCTGAATGGACCATTTGAAACGGAACCGCGCACAACATTTACATGAAGTTTTCTTTAAAACGTAAATGGCAAAGGCTTATTTATCGATTACAATAAAAATTTAGAATATTTAATGCAAGTTTTAGTGTTTTTTTTCGATTTTTTAAAAAACTACCCTTAAAAAATCACCCGTTACATCTTTAGCTTAACCATGTATATTCTGTCGTCAATTTATTTAAGGAATAAGGGACAGTATTGTGCAATGATAAGGATAACCACCTTGCCAAACCAAATCTCAGCTTCACCTAGTTTTACATTTTAATAAAGCTTTTCAAATAGTAAGACAGAGATACTTGATGATTGACCATGATAAAACTATGGCTTTGCGAATGACGCAGATACACAGAACGAAATAAAAATAAAAACCCGAAGACGATCTGTTTATTTGCATCATGGGTCTAGACCGCTTTAGGAGCTTCATATGGTTTCGTGTTTCAATAATGCATCACAATGATAGGTTTGGTGTTGCTATCCAAATCTAAATCCAAACAGGACTAAAAAACAGGAAACTTAATAATTTTATTCATTTGTTACGAACATTTAAGCACCAAAAGAGAACGCAAAGCATCTAGACAGACTTGTCAATGCAAATAGCAAAATATTTTAAAACTCAAATCAAGCTCTAGTTTCTCTTTATATTTAATCTATCCAATAGGGGTATCTTACTTTTGACATTAAATTTGTAACATAGAGGAATAATTTCGACAGATATACCTTAAAGTCGACTCAGAATCGCTAGTTGAGTCGATGTAACCATGTCTGTATGTCCTTCCGTCCGTCTGTGTGTCACCGATTTTTCGGGCCTTAAATTTTGAGCTAGACTCATAAAATTTGGTTCAGTGAAACGTTGTTTTTGGCAAGATGGTTAAGAATTTTAAAATTTGTCTGAATAAAATATTTAAACAATTTTAATTATATTTTTATACATGTCAAGTTTTTATCCACGCCCACTTTTTGGGGGCATTTTCCTTAAAATACTGTTTTCGGATCAATTTAAAAAAAATCTAATAAACTTTTGATGAATGAAACTATGAACATTTCATTTTAACCCACACCCATTTTTTAGGGGCGTTATTCTAAACAGAAATTTGTAAAATCTATCCCATAGAAATACGTCTAATTTGTCGAACCATAAGAGATTAAGATAAACTTTCCGAACAAGAGGTGGTGATAATGTAATTTTGTATATTTCATCAGCATTCAGTTTTAGGCACGCCCACTTTGGGGATGTTTAATTTTGGTATGAATTAGGATAGGATATCCAACGATTCGCGCAATAGATTGAAGCCTTCTAATATAGTTGTAATGGTTTTTGGAATTAGGAACAAGTGTACTAAAAATAAATTCACATGTTATCAATTTATGTACATGACCGAAACGACTCTGGGGGATATTAATTCAATAAGTAAAGGGTTGGTAAACATCGTTCAATATTATGTACATCTTTTTTGCTATAAATTTAAATTCATATGTTATCAATGTAAGTACATGATCGGAATGAGTTTAAGATATAGATATAGCATTTTAGATATTTTTTTTTATTATTTTGTATAGGTAGATATTTACACCACAAGTATTAAATTTTAGCAGCAACGAATGCTATTGATTTTGGTACGTGATCTAAAGCACTCAACGTTTTTTAATGCAATATTATAATCTAAAAATAATTAAATTGCATTAAGGTCATGACACAAATATCTTGTACCTTATATGGAAATATGAAGAAGGGGAATTTATATTAGAACAATATCTAAACAACCCCTGCGAATGTAAAACCACATATTTTTAATAAAATATGTTTATAGTTTGTATTAAGGAAACCGTGATATAAAGTAAGTTACACCTACACATGTTATCGAATTTTGTAAGTCATCCAAATGCACGTTTATTCTATTCCAAAGCAAATACTAAGAAAATATACCTTATGAGCCAACCTGTGTCTCCGATACAATTGTATGGACAGATATAACCACTTACAGGATCAAATCCTTAAAAAAATATTTGACTAAAATAAAAACATAGTCGATTCATTAAAAAAAAAATTTGCATGATCGATAAACAGTTATACGTGACCATGATACCAGTCATAGATCATGACCCATCCTGTATATCTGATATTGGTGTATCAAAAGTTATGATCACTTATCGGATCGGATCCTTTAAAGAATTTTAAGGCACAATCTTAAATTTTTATGAATAACTTTTTTCATGATCAAATAAATGATTTCTTGGTACAAAATTTTAGACAAACATATTTCAGTACGTAGGTGCGATAACTTACATGATTCTACGTATGTATTCAAAATGTCAGTGTATTAAAAAAAAAAAGATCACGTGAATCATGAAGCTATGTATTCTGTTATAAAAGAAACAAATCTATAATCGTAAAAAGGATGAGCTATCATAATCACTTACTCGATCACTTTCCTTTTCAAAGGTATGATCGCATTAAATTTGTTGACTGAAGATAATTCTACCTATTGCCTTGAAAAACAGGGCTGTTAGGATCACTCAATTATATAATCCCTCCCACGATCGAATGTCTGATTGCCTAAAATAAATCTTTGATTAAAGTAAAAGTAATATAGGCTCAAAAAATGAATAGTCTGCATGATCATTTCACAAATCACTTTCACGATGCAATGTATGATGGCTTTAAATGGTTTGCCTTAGAAGAACGGAATATAAGGATCATTTTCACGATCCCTTATATTCATGGTATTTAAAAATACGATCGATTTCTCATTCAAAACGAGGTTTAATTCTTATGAATATGAATATTAAATAAAAGCAGACTAAAAGCACTACAGAAGGAAATGGCTGTAATGATAATTTTCACGATCAATTATATTCTAAGGTGGTTGAAGCAACCTAGAGTAGTAGAATAAAGGATTCTCATGGTGATCTACATGATCCTTTTTTTATTATTAAAAATACAGTCATTTCCACAATCGAATGAAGATTTTCTTGGCAAATAATAGTGTCCTTTCACTGTCACATGGAACTTTAAAATATCGTCAGGTTTTTTGAAAACAACAGCGGTTATAAAAATTAATTCACCAAGTAGTTTCAAACAGCTTTTCTTAAAAAAAGGAACTATCTCAAAAGATGGTAGGGATGCAACGATCTTGCATAACCATTGTATCAATGTGCGCTGAAACATGATCGTTGATATGATGAGAAAGTAGTTCCCACGTAGACAGGACAGAGGTCTAGATTTTTCTCACATCCATTCTTGTTTGGGTATTCATTTCTTACATGAGAGCAGGACCTTTAGTTTTATGCCAGATCCAAGAAGCTTAGCTAAGATAAGCTATCCATGGCAGTTAGTACTACCAATTTATTAGATGATCGCGGGAGGAAGAATAGTGAAAAATATTTGGTATTGCTACTACTAGGATTTGAATGTGGCAGTTAGTTCCAGCCTCCACATGTGTAGACCAATTCACCGATCCTCCAATGATATATTTTTTAGATGGCAAAATAGACTTCAGATAAGTAGGTACTACGAAGTCTACAAAACAATTTTCGGGTTATAAGTCCCACCTTCCCTATGACTATAGAAATTCATATCTAAAAAGAGGTAGGTACCTATCACCCGATCGTACTTATTACGAAGTCTGCAAAAAAATGTTCGGTTGATAAATCCCCCACTTCCATATGACTAAAGATATTAATTCCTATAAAGACGTATCACTCGACCATATTTATATATCATGTGTAGGTATCTGTGAAAAAAAACACGATCATAAAAACGATTTTCTTTTTTCATAAATTTACAGAAAATGTTGCCGGTATGCGGAAGTATCATCATCCCCTCATAATACTAAGTGAAATTCATAAAATCATTTAAAAATCCTTCCTAAAATAGGAACTCCCAAAGGCCTTAACTGAAGGCCGACAAAAATAGATACACACACGCCACAGGAGAATGTCATAAAACCGTCCAAAGTCGTGATAATAACACGAGAGACAAGAACGAGTCAGATGAAAAAATGCATGTCAAACAAGAGTCCAAAAATAGAAGTGATCGAGACCAATTCAGTCTGCTGATCGTGAATGTGAAATGAAAATAGATAAATGCAGATATATCATGGTAATAAAATGTATAATAGGGTCTTGTTCTCACTCAAATGCAATATTTCCTGTTAAAGATCTATAGGAAGATAGGGCAGCTAAAGCTGAGTTTGAAGATTAATGATCGTAGCAGATATATTGGCTAAAAATGCATAAAATGACCTGATTGTCACTTAAACGCAACACTTTAGATTGACTTTGAAGTCTATGCAGCTACATGGCTAATAGGGTCTTTTTCTCCTTTAAATCTACATTCAGATACAATTGATTCAAAATCGATGATCAATGATCGCTACTAAACAGAGAAAAGGGATAAATAGATATTAACTGAATAAAAGGATCTGCTGATTCTCACATATTTGAAATATTTCCATTTAATGATTTCCTCGTTGATGCATAAGGTGACTCAAGCTTAACGATTAATGATTTCAACTTGACAGACTACATAGATACACGGCTATCCAATGGACAAAAATATCTCATTCTTACTCAAAACGAATATTTCCCGTTAAAGATCTACTAGTACATAAGGCAAATGGAAACGACTCAAGTTCGAAGATCAATGATCTCAACCTTGTAAGTCACTTTTTGTTTATTGTAGCTAAAGCAGTCTATAAACCCCCCTCAAGTGCACTTTTTAAGATATCAGCATGTACCTAGATAGACAAAGGTGATTGTTTGTTTCCCAAAAGAGCTGGAATTGCACCATAAATTGCAACAACAAAATGCTTAGATACACCGCAAACGTTCCACTGTATTAACTGGTTAAATTAACCACAAACAAAATGAAAACAGCGCCAAACATGACTCACGGCCAAAAATATACTCAGATAGTATAGAACGTTTAAACAAAATTCCTATCAAAAAAAATATATTGAGAATGCCAAATGTCATGCAGCTTCTCAAGGTTATAGGTACCCGAATCACAAATCGCACTTTCTGACGTCATTTAAGAATCTTTCGAAACAATCTTCAATTTGTAATCACAGTTTGTTTATCAGATCCATCTCTATCTCGCTCTCTCACTCTCACTCTCTCCATGGCCTATATTTATATACAAAACATTAAGATACTCATTTTTTAGTACATTTTAGCACACGTGAGATGAACAAAAAAAAAGATCCCTTCTGCAAAACTTCACTTCGTTGTTTCGAGAGTTTTTTTTTTCGTTCTTTTGTTTTTTTTAAATATCAAATATTCCACACTGAATATTTATAAAAAATGTTCTTAATTACTTCACATCACACAAAAATCGATTCGAATAAAATACAAAACACCACGAAACGGAACAAATGCTAGCCGTACACTGTGTGCGATGAACTCACCGAACGATCGTTACCACAAACCAATCCGAACACAATCGATCACCTACCAACCGCGCTATACCATACCACGTATTCGCACATTGGTACGAGTCTATTCAACACCTGACGGTGGAAGTACAATTAGAAATAACAAAAACCAACAACAACAACAATCCGTTCTCAAAAAAGATACAAATATCCCTCCACACGAAAAATTATCAATAAAATTTGGCGGCTGTCAAACATACTTACAACACCACAGAAAGCCTTATCAGCATGTTCGATTGGTTCAATTTTCAAGTGCAAATACAAAAATTTAACAGTAAATTATTTTTGTATAATTTTCAGCTATCTATGATGACGGTGTATGGAGTATCTACGAACTTAAAAACCGTACATATGTGTATCTACACTGGGTTGTGTTAATTAACTAACACCTCGTTAGGTGACGTCATTAAATGTGTATCTTCACCGTGTATCTGTAGGTATATGTGTATCTTTTTAGTGACATCACGACTGGAGCAAATGCGCAATGTAAAATTGCGAATGAAATTTTACACCATGTTGGGGTAATTGAATTTGGAGCACGATTACCGCTGAATGCGTATGCAAATTGCAGTTATGATGTAATGGGTAACACGCGAATTTATGGTTACATCAGCATGGCTACGCGAGTATCTCCGGGTTAATTGCGGTGGAGCTGTACGCAAATGCATCCTATAGAGGGTGAGATAAAAGTGTATGCCGACGAGCGGCGATAGAATGTCATTTGTGGTCGATCTTTCTCTGCATTTGAATGCAAATTATCTATCGCATTGTATCTAATTTTCCCGAACTTTAACCTGCTACGAGTTTTTTTGTTGTAGAAGATGATGATGATGTTGCTGCTGAGTGGGCAATTATTTGCGGTCTATGCGCGATTTTCACTGCAAGCTTTCTCACGATCTGCAACCGTAATCATGACTGACACTGACTGATGGAAACATTCGAGTCGGATTGTTAATTGAAGCGACCGGCAAATGAGTCATGTAGGTACATGCAAGTACGTGTGAGTGAAACTTGATTGTTCATTTCAGTCACTTAAGTAAATTGTCATTAAGTCATAATGGCTGCGCAATTTACACAGATACCGGTATAAGGTATTTTTATTGCATCTTTGCTTTTGCAAAAAATAAGAAGAAAATCAATTTTATTGTGATCCCATTATTTGGATTTCCACCCGGAGATATTAAATTTTTACAGAGTTTAGCAATTGTTGGATTAATAATATTAATCGAACTTACAGCTCAATACTTTTGAAATTGAATTATTAAGCAAATACTTATTTACAAGAATGATTGTTAAGTTTTATGAAATTCGATTGTCAGAATAGGAGTGCAGCTATAACATATATAAATACAGATACAGAATTGTTGATAACAGAACCCTGATAACTTTTACTGTAGCATACGCTTGAACAAGCATCTGCCCTTTATAAAAACGTAGTAAAACCCATTTGATGAATTAAAACTCTTTTTTGACGTAGGTGCCTATGTATCACAAGATTTATTTTACACAGTTTAAAAAATCATATCAGTTAGGTAACCCTTTCTTGCACATTGTTGGTATTTGTCATGATCCTTATCACTTAAATAGGTATGACTGTAGATCTAATTAGATTTCGAAGATCAACTGATCTTAACTTTGCAGACTAAACAAATACATGGCAATGTTATCCGTATGAGGATCTGATTTTCACTTAAATCCACACGCAGATACAATTATTATAACTGCTCCAAGATCGATGATCAAAGATCGATACTAAACAGAGAGAACAGATACATGAATATTAAATGTATAAAGGATCTGCTGATTCTCAAATAAATTAAGCATTTCCTAATAATAATTTCCTCGTTGTATAAGGTGACTTAAATAAACTCAAGTTTGACGATTAATGATCTTAATCTGACAGACTACACAGATACACGGCTATGAAATGGACAATATAATCTCATTCGCACTCAAAACCAATTTTTCCTGATAAAGATCAGCTGGTCGATAAGTCAAATGGAACCGACTCAAGCTCGAAGATCAATGATCTCAACTTTGTAAGTCACTTTTTGTTTATGGTATCTAAAGCAGTCTGTACACCTCTCTAAAGTGCACTTTTTAAGATATCAGATGACAAAGGTCACCCAAAACAGCTGGAATTGCACCACAAATTGCAACAACAAAATGCAATAATATCTAAGAGTAAAAAATTGGCCTAGCATTGTGACCAAAAAATTGTCGATATACAGTTTGAAGAAAATCGATCTAGCCGTTTAGGCTTGAGAAGCCATTTTATACCCACGGACTGACGGAAGGAATTGTGAAAACCACTTTTTTGGGTCTTCGTAATGTTAGAATAAATTCCTCTTTGAAAGAGAAAGTTCCCGCCAGTTAGGTTCAGGTGATAAGATGCAGATAAAATTCGAAGACTTTGGGCCTGAGTCGGCTTTAAACAATTAAATTTTATCCTTACGACCTTTGTGACGCGACAATATACTCCGAAAATATAGGCAACGGTGACGTTTAGAGTCCCAGAAAGGATGGACTAAAACCTACCTAGGTATGAGAGAGACAACAGCCTCGGATAACAGATCCCCTCAAATATTAACCAGACCTAGAATGTCCACGGACAACGACTACGAGTATTCATCCCGGATGCTACTCAAAAACTTGAATGTATCCTCGCGTTGTATAGCGAAGACATTACCGCGATACAGGAAATACGTCGGACAGATTCAGGAATACACAGACGAAAGGCTGCACATATGAGGATGCGAATTCGTTGTGGGAGCATCAGAGCATTGTTCTGCAAGATCAGCCCAATATGTCAACACACCCCTACCGATGAGAGTAAAGATCCTATAAGGGAGGAGGATTTTACGACCTCCTGGATGGAGCCTGTCCGGACTACGATGTGATAACCGTACTTACTAGAGGACTTCTATATGAAAATCAATAACGAAAACATCTTTGGCGGGTTAGTTTAAAAGCCCAGTCTCCAGTTAATGCCTTCCGAATAACAGACTTCGCGGCAGCATGCAATATGGTTATCAGCAGCACTAGGTTCAGACGAATTTGAATCCGCAGAGCGATCTCGAGTTGGTCTGACCGGCAACCAAATCGACCATGTGCTCACACATGCGATACACTCAGATCCTGAATGAACACACACATTGACAATTTTCTCATCGCAGCTAAATTCAGAACCCGACTGGTAAAGGAGAAGAAGCTGCGAATGATGAAAAAAAAATGGTGTTGAAAAAAACTGAAGAACAACAAGGCAGCCGCTTCTGATGGAGATACCACAGAACTTATCAAATTGTTGGTCCTATATGCAAGGTCCACAAAATATGGGACCCTCTGAACTTCGCCAAGAACAGAGACATAAGTCTCCTCAACATCGCCTACAAGATCCTATCTGCTGTAATATGTGAACGCCTGAAACCGTTTTACCATCATCCTGATCGGTCCTTATCAGTATGGTTTTAGGCCAGGAAAGTCCAGAACTAAGTAAATCTTCACACTTTGGCAGATCCTGGAAAAACCCAAGAAGTCTAAATCGATACCCACCACCTATTTATCGATTTCAAAGCCTCATGCGACAGCATTTATAGAGACGAACTATACAGAGCCATGTCTAGTTTGGTATACCATCCAAACTCGTCCGTCTGTGAAGGTTGACGATGGAGAATTCTCGCTCTCAGGGTCGGAACCGACCTCACCGACACATTCGATACCAAAACAGATTTAGGCGACCTCGGATTTAGTCTACCTCGGCTCCGCTATTAACTCTGACAAAAACATCTCGTCCGAAAGAAGGCAATTTAGTAGTAAATCCTGCACTCGAGCTACTAAGGAGATCATATACAGTCCTTCTCTACGGCCGGCGCTGAAGCATGGGATGAAGAGAAAAGATCTTCGAAAAATACTCGATCGCGTTTGCGTTGACGGGCTATAGAGACGAAGATTCAACCAAGGACTATACGATCTGTACAGCGACATGCCCCTGGACAAAAAACTCCGCATTGGACGTTTAAGATGTCTTCGGTTCCCAGCCAGACGTCGGATGCAGTAGAGGAAGACCTCAACCAACTTGGAGTACGCAACTGGAGGCAGTTAGCTAAGGACCGGGCTAATTGGAGAGGCACGTTGGTTGAGGCCCAGCTTCATTCCGGACTATAGCGACACTTAAGTAAGTAAGTAAGTATGCAAGGAAGGTGAATGCCAGAGCGCTTGTCCTAAATACCTGGGAGCAAAGTGCCCAGGGTCGAAGAGTCTCAAGTAGAGACCCTCAAATCCACATGTTTTGTTTTTGTGTGTTTCTTTTTGTATCTTGATGCTTTTTATTCTGTTTTCTAGAAGCAGCTTGGGGTCACAGTGTGAGAACAATTGAACTGCATACTCGTACGTCTTTGTCCTTGGGCATTATGGCTGAAATTATCATTTAAGGCGTTCCATTATTATTTATTGCATCTCTTATGAATGGATGGGCTGGCTTAAAGTAGTTAGGAAATTGCCGTGAATAGTTCAGAACTGTTGGTTGTCATTTTTCTGGACTTATCTGTAAAAATCAGAGCCAGATCGAGCCTTCAAAATGCAAGATTCAAAATACTAATCTTTTCTTGCCAATTGAGGCAAATCTGCGCCCAGAGATTATGCTTGGAGTACATTGGACCCCTGATAGTTCCTTTATTGTTTACTTGTTCTGTAACAAAAGGACAAAAGGTGTTGTGTTGTTCATGCTGTTGTTAGTTGGATATATGTCTTGTGGTTCGTTTTAACGGTACAAGTATTGGGATGATTTTGCATATACAAGATGGCGCAAAAATAACCTTCCGATGTTTTTTGGCTGTAATTTAAAAAAAAAAATAATTTAAAAAAATAGTCACCAATATTCCGCGTTCTGGAGCAGTGTAGCGTAACATTGTTTATTAACGTGTATTTCGCATGTGTTTTCTACACAAATGTCAAAACAGAACTGACATTAGGGGCCAATCGCAAAATTTATTTAAGTAAGAGAAGAATAGCCCATCATTTGAATCAGTTGTTTAGTGTCTACAAATTACCCACCGGACATCGTTACCTCAAAGCTAAAACAATAGCATTTCAAATTAGTAACCAAATTTGATGTACAAGTATCTATTAGTATCTAATGTCGCATTAAATCACGTATCTCTACCAGATTTAGCTAGATAGATGATTTATATGTTCCTCTATATTTGAATGGATGTTATTTCTGTCGACGACACGTGCTTAGCATATCTATTTCGTCGTTGTACTTTGGTTTGGCGGTTGAAAAACGAATACAGTTGTGAAATATCTGAGTTGATTTTTTGTTTGTATCCACGGGAATCAGACGGCTTAGCGGTTAGTTTTGAACTGTTTTTGTATTATTGCACATTACCTTTAAACAAAAAGGACATTTAATTACCAGATTTATATGGTATGAGGGTTACTCGAAAACCATTTCCAATATGTCAAAATCTGGAGCAACATCCGCTCCTCTAATTAACTAAAACTCCAGCCCCCTGTGAAAAAAGCTAAAAAACAACTCAAGTGTTTCGTCATCCATATAATGAGACTTCCTTTGATTACTTTGCAACATCATTAATCCAACTCACAAGTATCCCCACACTCGCGAGTTCATCAAGTGAAACCGCCCACTTTGAACATTACTTCATTATCCTTTGTTGGGAACAAAATATTCTCATCCGTAAGAAAAAAAAAAGGAACAAACCAACACTGCCGCTTTGCATTCACCATCATGATCTATTCACGGTAGATCTACTTCACTCCATTAGTTGGAACATAAATTAACCACAACCAGCAGCAGAAGACATCTTCTTTCAGATGCCACACGATGATGACGGTACTCCTTCTGCCAATCACTGTGTTCCAACCTCCACTTGCTATTCATTTCGAGTGCAACTATACTCCTTCCGCGTCCTGCCATGATGAATGATTCACCGAGAATCAGCTTTTGAATTCCACTCACTCTTCCGCATGAACTCCAGCCAGTCCCGTTCCATTCATTGGCAGGAAGTCATCCTGATGGCAAGGAGGGGGTGAAAAGTAGTTCGGAATCCTGTGTAAACCATAAATCCATTTCTTTTCGAACATTTCGAGTGCGTGAACGGCGCAATATCGGGAAAAGTTTTTCTCGCCACCATAACCAACTCCTTGCTCCTCCTCAGCCACGATATGCAGTAGTATGGCGAAAAACTTTGCAAATAAGCGTGACGCGTTGATAATGAATTCAACTTCTCGCCATCCCGACATATCCTTGTATACGAATGCACAGAATCCACATCTGGGTGATAGATCTTCAGCTTCACACACACTCGGGATAAAAGACTTTTATAAGTTTTTGCATGTTTTTTACTTGGCTAAGGGGGTGGGAGGGATGGTATTTGTTCCACGTATGGTACTGGCAGGTGATGTAAAGTTAGCTCTCGGGGCCGTTCCGCTTTGTGCATGTTATGCATAGGTTCGGACTTTATAGCACGTATCCGATAATTTCCAAATGAAGAAGGTGTTTGCCTTTGGTTGTCATGTAATATAGATACGTGACGGTGCCTAATAAGTTATTAAGAGGTTAACCCTGAGGTTATTATGGGCCACTGTTGGGTGATATTACGCGCAAGACTAAACGTGAACTATTCAGTGTTTGTCAGTCGGTTGTCTTAAGTTGTTTCCCTACACGTAGTTTGAAAAGTGATGGAGGGAAAAAAAAAGAACAACAAGGACATGGTGGGGTTGTGGACTTTGTTGTACCTTGTAGGAAGTTTTAAAATAGCACAGAATGGGTGAAAATTGTATTGGTAACTGTTGTATAGAGAAGAGAGTATGTAGTCTTATGAAAGGCAAGTAAGAGATGTAATATCTTGGTAGAATGGGTTGATCTCGCTGTAAGGGATGTCTTGAAAATTTTTAGAGTTTATTGCTCTTACGCTGGGTTATGATGAATAGGTTTCAATGATTAGTGCAGGAATCTCTGTCTGTCGTGTTTTTAGGTGATAATCAACCACTTTTTAGGTAGCTATACAGTTTACATCACAATTGACTTGCAACCAGACATTGTTATGCCCTTCTTCGTATAGCTTCTCTGTTCGGGAGTTCTTGAGCGGTATAGCTGCAGAGAATCATCCTTTCGAACACACCGCACTTCTCGCACTTATCGTTTCACGTAATGATGGCCATCATAACATTACTTAACTGTAATAATGGTGGCCATCATAACATTACTTAACTGTATATATACATTCAAAGTATTTTCCCAAAAATAAGTACAAAAAATGCCACAAAATGATTCATGACTCTTCCCAAATTGCGCAAAAAAATCATAACAACGAAAGTGATATTTTCAGATCGCAAAAAAAAAATGCAAGCATATGACATGCGAGAACCATCCAATTCCAATGTCCATTTAACTGTCAGCACATTAAGCCGTCACATAAATACGATGCCAAACGGATAATAAACACACGAAAAATATCCTTGATTGCTTTCACTTTAACAGCAAATAAACGAGCGATTAAAAATTTGTTTCACAGAAAATAAATTTCTTTTGCAAAAAAAAAAGTGTCATCGCCAAAAATACTACAAATGAGCATAACACCCAACTAGACTGTGTATCTATTAAATGCGTGTTTTCTCTTTAGCTAAAGAAGCGATGCAAACACGTGTTATAATTAATTTTCAATTTTTCTGCACCTTAAAAATGATGATAAATTTATAAAAAATATCTCTAGATATGCAATGAATGCGGCCTGTGCAATGCATACTTTCCTCTCATTAAATTATTTTCATTTTTCAATTTTCCTCTTTTATTTTTTTTTTTATTTTTGCTCTAGATATACAATTTCTTTTTATTTTTTTAATAGCCGGGCATCTGCTGCACGAGTTCCGCGATAACAGAATAACAATTAGGGTCAATCATGTGCTGCGCAAAATACCATGCCATCGGTAATGGAGCTTTTAGATCCCAATTAGCAAAGGGAACGATTTCCATCTCGAACTGTAATGTGAATCTGTGAGTATGTAATTAACAAAATTCTGCGAAAGTTATATTCAACTTTAAACTAAAATGATGTATCTGAACATCATTAGTCCTTGAATGTGAATGTCGGCAAAGGGTTTGTAAAGGTTGCCATTCAGTTTGACACCTTCGATGACAAATCCTCGCGAAAACACTCAACTTTATTGTTTGCGAATGACTGTCATCAATTTAATATCGTCGCAGAGGTTGTGTGATGAAAAGTTCGTATTCAGTGACATTGTCACTTTGAAAATCGATTATCATTCATAATTCCTCAATGCGCAGCAGACAAATACGTAGATAGGGATAGGGAATCGGTTTTTGTGTACAAACCAACATGAGATGCGAACAATTTATCAGTCGCAGCCACAAGTTGGCAAAAGTTCAAGAAAAATTCTCGTCATCAACGACAATAGCAAAAAATGTTTTGCATGTAAAAAAAGCAGACAGTCTGTCATGAAAGAATGGATGTGATTTGATAGATTGCAAAAAACAAATAAAAATATTTAAATATTGATAACCGTATAGAGTGAAACATTAACCCCCGTATTAATAAACGCTGATTAGCCAATCAATGCCTAACTTAACAGTTTTCTCCATAAGAAATACTCGCGCAAATGTCAAAATTTAGTCACTGATTCTCTAATCAGCGTTTACTAATAAGGGGGTAAGTCTTCTAATTCAATGAAATATTTCACAGAAATTACTTTAAAACTAAGGCCAATGTTTGAACTCCTCGTGGAGTGGCTTATTTCCTATCGGACGTGTACTCGGGTGGGGGATAGAGGAATCGTTTGCAGATTTGTGGGGTAGGTGGTAAATAAAATACCATTAGTGGATCAAAACTAACTAGGAATAAGGTACCCTATCAAAAACAAACCTCCCCAGATGGTAGCGCAATAATTCCCAAGGATTCGACGGTGGCGTCTACAGTCCCAGTTAGGATGGAAAAAGTAAATAACCTATTGAGCTGCTCTGACATATTCGGACAAGAGGTCATCTATAGGAATCTCAAGAGGCCCTTGAACAGAGATCGTGGCGGAATAGCTGAGAGGCTATCAGCAGTGCTCAATCTGGTAGTGGATACTGAATGCCCCGTGTCCTATGGGCACCTAATTAATTTGAACTGGCCCTTTAGGTTAGGGGCTGTGCATTGGGTTAAATATCCACTAACGAAACAACTTTTTATTACAAAGCAACCAAGAGCTTCGGAGAGGGTTGCTTTTATTGGAGACGACCATGCTAAACGAAATACGGACCACGATGTTCGTATCTGAACCTAAAATGTGAGAACATTAAATTAGTTAGGTACTGACGAAGCCCTAAGCTGCTCAAAATCTGACATTACTGCCATCCAGGAAATAAGATGGGATGGGCGAGGGAAAAAGAGTTTTGAAAAACTGTGGCATATACTAAGGGCCTTATTATGTATACTGAACACCATAACGTGGTCCGTAGTCCACACCGCGACTATCCGCTTGCGGATTTGTTATAAGTGCCAGAGTTAATGTTTTCAAGACACTAGCGAACGCATTGTAACAATTCGCATTAAGGCCGAATTCGACAACATATACCTTATAAGAGGTATAGAACTTTGAAATGGAACAAAACAAAGATGATTTCTTCAAATTGCACAAAATTTACTTTATTCGAAAGATAATCTTCTGGCATTATAATTGAAATACGATTTCTGACACATGACCGCCACGGCTGGCTCGGCCGTAGTCTAATCTGAAGATCCAATTTTCGATGACTTTTTCCAACACTTTTGGCCGTATATCCGCAATGAGCGAATGTTGTCCTCACATTCGACGAGACGAAGGAAAAAGATGTTATAGCTAAAGATTGCTTCTACGAGCTCCTTGAAAAAAACTTATGAAGACTATCGACGAAAAGATAGCAAAAGAGGATATCATTAGCAGTATTTTCGAAAGACACATGATAACACGTCTGGCAACGGACATGGGCTAATTGACTTCGCTGCGGAACGAAATGTCACTATATCCAGCACATGGTTTCCTCAACTCGATATCCATAAGGGGACATGGCGGTCTCCGAATCAACGAACGGTTAATCAAATTGATCACACTGGGATAGGCAGGCACACATCCAGTACTTTGGACTGAAGCATGATCAATAATTAATTATATTTTTTTTTTAAAACGTAACGTTCGTCTTTGCAAGATGGATGCACTTGGAGTTGATACTATGAAAAGTAAGATGGCGTAGTGCAATAGGTACATTTTAAGGTAGTTGGAACGCATGCAGAATATTGTTTTTAGGCTCGCTCCCCCCAAGAACTCAACTTTTCTTTCTTTTTGAAACAAGAATCCAAAGACATAGGTTGTAGACTTGTTGTTCTGGCAATCCAGAAAGTCGCAGCCTCCGAAATCTATCTTTAATAGTATTCTAAGAGAATTTTTAATAAGTGCCATTGATATAAGTACACTTAGTGTAAGCTCCAGTTTATGTGTGAAGACGAAGAGTAACCTAAGAACCACGAGGTTATTATCAGCAACCTAAAAATTGGTCGGAATATTTTTCTTTTGCCTTTGGTGCCTTTATGAGAAGAGCAATAGAAGCCACTATCAATCACGCTTATATTTGGGAATCGCGCATGTGTAGTGTAGTTGCCACATTTACTATTGTGCTCAAACATCATCAACGCCTGTACAAATTTATATGCCCAGACAAGCTCTACCATCCAACCGCAAGAAAAACTTTCAACATCTTTATTACCCAATCGTCTCCACAAAACAATAAAACAATTTTTTCTTTAAACGTACAAATATACATTTAAAAGACAAACTTTAAAAATTTCTAAAAACTACGCATGCATAAAGAAAACGAAAACACAAATCGTAAATATCCATAATAATTATAAATTTGCTATCTATCTACAAAAAAAAAAGAAAAAAAAAGCAAAGGAAAAATTAAAAAGGAAAAAAAAAAATACATAACATAGATTATAATAGTGTAGTGAAACATAGTTCATCGGCAACATTTTATAAAAAAAAAAACATCATCTGTAAGCTGCAACTTGCTCCTGAGTTCCTGACATGTCACGGACCAGCAAAAATACCAGGTAAAATTTAGTCGTACATTATCAATTTGATCATATGTTAAGTGTTTCACCGCAGTATAATAATAATTTGTTTATAAGTAAGAATTTCAAGTATATTCGTAAACAAAAAATGTCTTACAAGACTAATAATATGGATTGCATAATTATAATGTGTTCTAATAAATTTATAATGAAGTAAGAGAATAACAAGAGTCGAATCAATTTCTTTGCGAGCTCAGTTAGTCAGGCAAATATTAGCCCCCTAAGGGTGATGTAAAAAGTGGGTTTGTGTAAACAAATGTAAGTTAAACCAGTTTTCCTAGCGTAATTTGTTTTGCTCTTGTTCTAATCCATCGCGAACCGCGCAGGCTGAGCTAGGCCGGATAAAAGTAAACAGCAAGAGAGCGCATGATGGATAGAATAGGTTTGCATTTTTGATATAAAATAGCTCTCTTCAGTTACTGCGTTAGTGGGTCAGTTGTGGTCGTACTTCACAACACTGAACACGCTACAGTAGTATGGCGCCCAAAGTGACGGTTTCTTAGCTCTAAAGCTAAGAATAAGTACGAAAATAAATGTTGATAGAGTTGCGGATAAAAAAATTTAATCGGAAAACAGTTAACGTCATTTTTTTTTGTATGAGGATAAACAAATTAGTTTCGAATTTGGTTAGATAAGCGGAGATCTGTCGATATTCACTTTATCCCAAATAATTAGTCTTGAGGTTAGATGTTTAAAAGAAATTCAATGTTTTTCTATAAATTTCCTTCAAGTGGTGGATAATTCAATTCAGTAAGAAATTAGTGAAAGCATAATGTGTATTTGCAAAAATCCTGATTGATTTATATATTTGGATATTATAAATGTTCCTCAACTTACACGTATTTGTAGGTATAAAAAAAAAAAAAAAGTTTTGTTTATTATATCAAATATTGAAATCAAAATCCGAAATTTTTTTATTGTGCTTGACTGATTTGACAGTGCGAGAAATTGATTCGACTCATTATGATTATATAGAAGAAAATATTAGAGCAGTTATATTTTTGATACGGTTTTTGTTTGTTTTCAGTGAGCATCACATCATAATATTTGCTTCGTTTCATTAAATACTAATATTTGTTTAACTCTTGTAAAAAGAAAAAAAAAAATATCTAGAATTTATATTTCAGACAATAGTTTTTTTTTATACATATTATAAACTACAATTGATGGTTTCAATAAAATACGATTCTTTATTATCACACATCTACACTCGTTCACTGCCGGCAAAAGAATAGCCAGAATATTCTCCTTGTCGTTTGCATGAAGAACAAAAATGGCCGCTGCTTCCCTCGTGAAGTTGTTGCTGCTGCTGTCACTGTTAAAGCTACCTACAAACTACAGAGGGCGCACTAACTAATAGAAAGATTATTATTTTTTAAAATTTATCGTTACAAACAAAAATAATATTACAACTCGGCCAATCTGACATAGTGATCGACCTCGATCATAAAAGCAACTTAACAAAATTTATATAAAACCAAGCGCTCCTCTGACATTTAGAGATACCTAACTGGTGTCATGTTGCCCATCACAGTTAGCGACCGCAGCGCCCGTACCTTCAGTTGGCATCAACCACCTTCGTATGCGTACTGCTTCCACAACATTATCGTATGGCATTTGTGTCAATTGGCAATTGTCGATGTCTCTTATAACATACCGATCATTTGGCAACACTTTATATATGACATACGGTCCTCGATATTTTTGAACAAACTTCTTATTTGTCCCGACAGATGTGTCGACATGTCTAATAACTACGAAATCACCGACTGAGTATTGTTTCGCAGGCACACTGTGTTTCAAAAAATACTGCTCATTGCGAGTTTGCGACTGCTTTATAGCACCCAACGCCCTTGACCGAGTAGCCTCTAAATCGCGTCCCGCACCATGATCGATTTTATTACATAGATATTCGGTGAGTTCGTCAACAACCGTACCCCGTTGGTCTACCCCAAAAAGTAATTTGCTTGGAGACTCCTTCGTTGAACTGTGTGTTGTATTATTGATAGCATATTCAACTTCTGTCAACTTGTTCGCCCAGTCTGCATGATTCACAGGTTCACTAATCTTACTCAACATCGATTTGATCACACGGTTAACCCGCTCAACCTGCCCATTCGCCTGAGGAGACGCTACAGCTACTTTAACGTGTTCAACATTATGCTTGATCAAGTAATTACTGAATTCTAACGATGTAAAGCAGGTACCCCGATCGGTGATAATACGCCTCGGGCGGCTATAATAGCTAAAATATTTGTCCATTGAACAACACACTTCTTTAGTACTTGTCGAATTAACTGCGTACAGACGTACAAACTTGGTGAAGGCATCGATTACAACCAAGATATGTTTACGTTTAGAAGCCAAAGACGGTAATGGACCGAAATGATCCAGATGAATTGTGTCGAACGGAATTGACTTCTTTGGAATACTGTATAGGTTATGATCGTTAGATCGGGCCGGTGCTGAATACATAATGCACTTTACACAGTTTTTTATGAAACGGTCTATTTTATTTCTCATTGAAGGAAACCAGTAATTCTTAAGCAGTTGGTTATGACACTTGTCTACTCCTAAATGACCAATTTTCTCATGTACCATCCGTATAACGTTGTCTTGCATTTCGTCTGGTACATAAAGCAATAGTCGATCAGGATCTATTTTGCGGAAAACTAAACCATCCGTCAATTCATAATGTTTCAGTGACTCTGTCACCAACTTGTCCTTAAGTTTCTTTATCACCAAATCCCGATTCTGGGCTACTTGGATAGAAAAATCGACTTCATCAGCATTAATAGCAGCAACTATGTGGCAGCGACTGAGTGCATCAACATGACCCATTGAGGAGCCACCTCGATGTTGTATGGAATAATCATAATTTTCGAGCTCTAAAGCCCACCTGGCAATCCGCGGATTAACCTGTTTCTTACTTAAAGTAAGTGTAAGCGAGTTGCAATCGGTTATGATTTTAAACGGTATTCCTTCCAGGTATACTCGAAAGCGTCGTAGAGAATATATGATGGCCAATGTCTCCAACTCAAAGCTGTGGTATTTAGCCTCAGCTGCGGTTGTAGATTTCGAGAAGAAGGCGACAGGATGAAATTTGCCATCGTCCTGCCGTTGCATGAGTGCAGAGCCAAATCCCTGACTACTTGCATCGCAGTGCAATTCAGTTTCCTTTACCGGGCTGTAAACGGCTAAAACAGGAGCTGATACAAGTTTATTGCGCAATTTTTCAAACGCATCTATGCATGTCTCATCGAAATCGTACCCAACGTCCTTACGCAAAAGCTCGAGAAGCGGCCTGGCAATTCTTGAAAATGACGGGACAAAGCGGCGAAAGTAGGAAAATAGGCCAATGCAAGTATGCAACGCTTTTGCATTTTTCGGCATAGGATACTGCTTAATGCAGCGAATGTGTGCGTCGGTAGGTCGAATTCCCGCTGAATTAACCAAATAGCCAAGGTATTCAATCTCGTCGTAACCGAACTTACACTTG
Organism: Rhingia campestris; assembly: GCA_932526625.1. Classification (NCBI taxonomy): domain Eukaryota; kingdom Metazoa; phylum Arthropoda; class Insecta; order Diptera; family Syrphidae; genus Rhingia; species Rhingia campestris. The sequence continues at coordinate 31,614,455 of OW052185.1, read as the reverse complement.
CTCAGTTTAATCTCGAGCCCCTTTTCATAAAGCCGCCGCAACACTTTCTCTAGAATCATCATATGTGATTCAAAACTCTCTGTGGCTATGGCTATATCATCTATGTAGATGATCACTTCACCCGCCTCAATTAAATCTCGAAACACTTCATGCACAAAACGCTGAAAATCCGCGGGGGCATTTTTCAGTCCAAATGGCATTCGCAGATATTCGTACTGACCGTCTGGTGTTACAAAGGAAGTAAATTGCACTGAATCACCTTCAACCCCCACTTGATTGAAACCATCCTTCAAATCTATTAAAGTAAACCAGCGCTTACCCCCCATAAACGCGATACAATCTTCGATTAGCGGTAAGGGGTAATTATCTCTAATCGTTTTTTTATTAAGCGCGCGATAATCTATACACATACGTAGTTCACCGTTCTTTTTCTTCGTGAGTACAACTGCGGAGGCATACGGGGACTTACTATGACGGATAATATTCCTGTCTAACAATTCTTTAACTTTCTCCCGGACTTTCTTTCGCTCAAAAACCGATAATGGTCTCGGCGAGCAATGAAATGGCGTATCATCAGTTAGGCGAATCTTAATTTTGTAATCATGAGGTTTACGCTCAATGTCTGTCGGATTAATATAAGCGCGATCAATAATTGAATTAAGAACATCAACTCGACAGCCATCTAACCGTGGACAAATATCAACTATAGACATCGGACATTCGTATTCAATTGCAAAAATTTCAGGAATGTGTGCCTGCGGAGGATCATCAGTCGGCGGAATCGAAACATCGGTTGCACATATTTCGACACTATTCAGCGAATCTAAAATACTACTTGACTTCACATCGATAATGCCAGAAGCCACATCCACACTGCGGAAAGGTAACCCCGGGCTACTACGGTCACCAACTACTCTGTTTAAATTAATAAAATCGAACGCACGGTGCATTGAACATTTAGGAAAAAAATATTTATTCATTGTCAATTCTGTTTTTTTTCTCGTACTGGCTTTAATTTGTTTGATTTTACATAATTGAATTTTAAATTTTTGTAAAAAATCGCGTCCCAATATCAAAGGCAGAGTCATCATGTCGTCTGGGAGAACTAAAATAGAAATAACTTTAGTCTCATTTTGAAATGTAATATGACATTGAATAGTACCGTAAGAATATAATTTAAATCGACCCATTCCCATGTAATTAGTGGGCTTCATCACTTCAGATACACGGACTTCGATTGGGACAATGGATCTTCGGATAAAACTAATCGCGCTGCCAGTATCAAACAGAGAAAAACAATTAACAATTTCCGTGCGCTCGCTTTCATCAATATTAAAAGCAACACTTACCGTTTGCATAGCACTGATGGCGCCAGCTACTTCGTCTTCACTATCCGGGTAATTGGCCAATGCCTTGGTGACAGCAGCAACAATTCGTTGGTATTCCATATTCCTCTGCGCCTTCGGACATTCCTGATGATAGTGACCAACCTCACTGCATATGAAACACGCATTTGCTGGTCTTATTGGTTTTGTGCAGTTGCTCTTGAAATGACCAAATTTAGAGCAGTTGTAACAGCGAACTTCGGAAAGCTCCTTCGCTCTCGTGTTATTGACTGCGGACGGCGGACGTCTGTTGATGACTGCAACTGGTTTGACTGCGGCTGACTTGGTTCGTGCCAAATACATCGTTCGTTTCTCCTGGTATCGATCCAATTTGGTTAACAAATCGGCAAACGTTTCGACATCGTTGATCATCGTGATGTTTGCACTGTTATCATCGAACCCATCGATTATAAATGTGATGAGCTCCGCTTCGGGAACGGAAATTTTGGCGGCGAGTGCTTTCATCGAGATCACGTACTCCAGACATGTTTCGTCGGGTTTGATGCGGCGGTTTTCTAATTGCCTGTAGACATCGCGATAGGTGACTTGACGCCCAAACGTTGCGATGAGTGCTGCTTTTAGTTGTACATAGTTGACAACACCCAACGTGGCGAGGAATTCTTTAGCGGTTTCCTTGAGCAGTCGACGCACCCCAAGGCACATCTCATCCGATGTGAAACCTCTCGTTGCCGTATATTGTTCGAATTCGGCAAACCATTTCCTAATGTCGTAGTGGTTCCTACCGGTAAACACGTTCAGTGCATTTTCCAAATGCTCGAAATTGACGATACCTCCTTGTCTATCCGTCGATGGCGATGCAGTACTCTCCATTTCACGGATTTGTTGTTGGAGTGCCATTACGTCGCGACGCATGCGGAGAACTTTTAACTGTGCTTCCAGTTGTTGAGTCTCTTCGTTGATACAAGATGCGGGTGGATCTTGTGTGACGGAATTTCCCGCATGTGTTTGGACGTCGAGGACTTCGGGAGTAACTATATCTCCAGCTGCTTCACTGTGCTGGTCCCCCTCGGCGGTCGGACGATATTTCGCCGGTAACTCATCAAGCAATGGCCGCAACTGCGCAATTGTGGCACTCGACGGGAACTCAACTCCGGCTTTTGTAAGCGCGTCAATCATTACCTGCCGTGTAACTCGCGACGACATTCTTAATTTTAATTTTTCCGGGCTAGACCCCACACCTGAGATATAAACTACAATTGATGGTTTCAATAAAATACGATTCTTTATTATCACACATCTACACTCGTTCACTGCCGGCAAAAGAATAGCCAGAATATTCTCCTTGTCGTTTGCATGAAGAACAAAAATGGCCGCTGCTTCCCTCGTGAAGTTGTTGCTGCTGCTGTCACTGTTAAAGCTACCTACAAACTACAGAGGGCGCACTAACTAATAGAAAGATTATTATTTTTTAAAATTTATCGTTACAAACAAAAATAATATTACAATATATTAAAATACATTTTTTTTATTTTTTTTGTGATGGACTTCGGGTTGTTAGAAGGTGATGAAATTCGATACGAATGCCAAATTCGCGGATTGCCTTTGGTTGGTAGCTTACGTAGTTTAGCCAAGGATTTAGGAAAATTGTATGATGAAGAAGTTCAATGCAAAAGTAAAGTTGATTTGAAATTTGTTAATACGCCAAGTTTTGAGCTAGATGCATGCAGAAGTAAAAGTGATCATTTAGAAATTTTATATACTGATGCCTTAAAGGCTGCAAATCAGCAATCACAGATAAGGGCTATTGCTAAAGGTCTTCACATTGTAGGCAGATTAGAATTATTACAGAAACGATCTCCTGAACTTAAAGATTCTATCAGCAATATAAAATCGAAGGTGACTAAAATGTTAGATCGTCTTACAGTTGAAAAGTATGGTGCTGGTCCATCTTCACCACAACCACATCCATATGACGCATCTGATGATAACACAGCTGGAAACAATTTGATTTTAACAACAGAGAAGGAAGATTTGGTTGAAGGGCTAGACGCGATCAGAAGTGTTTCAAATACGAGTGTGCGAAAAGATGCCCCTCAACATTCTGGTACTATTCCGAAAGCAAACACAAGGCCAGCGAAAAATTCTTCTTCAGCCGCTGCTGACACTGTTCTACATGATCTTCCCAGTCAATTCAATAGTATGGGTTTTAAGAAACCCAATCAAAAATCTTATCAAAAACAATCTTTTCGAAATTCGAATTCTAATTCTCATCTACAAGTACAACAACAGTATGGTTATAGGCAACAGCAGCAACAGCCTCAAATGCAAGTTTATAATTCATCACAACATTTTAATAGGGCACCCACATCATTAGAAAGCGACCTTCAATATTATAATGGTAGTTTTCATGGAAATCCTGACGAAAGTCAGTATGAAGTGAATACAGGAAATGCTAGCTTTATGGTTGATCCTAATCCAACGTTTGATTACAGAAAGATAGCGAATATTTCAAACTGGAAGGTTAAGTTTGATGGTAACCCTACTCCGCTAAGTGTCGAACAATTTGTGTTTAGAATTGAGATTTTAGCTAGAAGCCAAGACATTCCATTTGACAAATTATGTCTTTCAATGCACCAGTTGTTGACAGGTTCTGCGATATCATGGTTTTGGATATTCGTGACAAGAAATAGATGTCCTACATGGGCACAGTTTCGAAAGGCTTTGATTGCAGAGTTCCAAACAGTCACTTCAGACCATGAAATCCGTCGACAAATGGAAGCACGAAGGCAAAAACGTGGAGAATCTTTTGGGGATTTCAAACTTGTAATCGAGTCATTTGATGCACTTCTTCGTGTTCCTTACTCAGAGGCCGATAAACTTTCATTACTGAAAAATAATATGCATCCTGCGCTCCGTAAGCAACTGTTGCTGGCTCATCCGGCAACAGTTGATCAATTGCGTTTAATGTGCATGGAGGTAGAAAAAGGTTTACAGGATATTGGCGAGAGTCTAGATGAACAGTTGGTAGGTCGTAGAAGATTAGCTCATGAAGTTGATTATCCATGTCCGATTACAGAAGAAAATGCAATTGAACAGCATAATGTTTGTAACGATCATGTTGTAGAGGAAAATGAATTCAGCATTTGCTGGAATTGCAGTGACATCGGACATAATTTCGTTAACTGTCCTGCGCAAAAATTACGAGTTTTTTGTTATTCTTGTGGTACTAAAAACATCACAAAGCCTAATTGCATGAGATGCAATAAGTTAAACTTGAGAACGGATGTCAGAAAGGGAGGTTCTCGACATCCGGAAAGAAATACTGCACCTCCAGAAGCAGTGACTCATATCCTGGCGAGAGACTCGGCAACAAGTTCGAAGTGTCAACAAACTCAGACAGGACATTAATAAATTCTAAGTTACGAAATATGGATTATTTTAGATTTAAGAAAGATACATTGAAGTCAATTAGAAATGCATGTATAGATACGAGAGGGGACTTAAGACCATTCGCAAAAATCTGTGTTGGAAATAAAGAATATTCTGGTCTCTTGGATAGTGGTGCGACCATTTCCGTGTTGGGTGAAGGTGGTGTTGAATTATTAAATAAACTTGGTGTTTCCTATACCAAAGTTCATAGTAACCTTCGTACCGCAGATGGAGTAGCACAACCTGTGATTGGGTACGTCTTTCTTGAAGTAAGTTTCAATTCTATATTAAGGACTATACAATTTTTTATTAGTCCTTCTCTAAAGAGACTGTTTACGTTAGGGATTGATTTTTGGAATATATATAATTTGGTTCCAGCTTCAGTGTGTGAATTAAGCATGCCATGTTTGGATGAAAAATCACATATTTTATCTCCAGAACAAAGTCAAAAATTATATGAAACAATTCAGCTAATTCCTTCGTACAACAATCTCGGTTTGGGTAAAACAACTCTGATTGAGCACGATATTGACACAGGGAATTCTAAGCCAATAAAGCAAAGACATTGGCCGATTTCTCCCACTATGCAATTGTTAATGGATGAAGAAATAAAACGTATGCTAGATTTAGATGTCATTGAGAGGAGTCAAAGCTCGTGGTCTTCACCAGTCGTCATGGTGAAGAAATCCAATGGCAAAAGTAGATTGTGCCTTGATGCTCGTAAATTAAATGATCAAACAGTCAAAAATGCATATCCTCTTCCCATTATAGATGGCATATTGGCAAGGCTAAAAAAGGCTAAATATATCTCAGCCATAGATTTAAAAGATAGTTTTTGGCAAATTCCTCTATCTAAGTCTGCCAGGGAAAAGACAGCATTTCCGGTACCAGGACAGGGCCTTTTTCATTTTAAAGTTATGCCTTTTGGCCTAAAAAATGCGACTCAAACCATGTGCCAATTAATGGATCGAGTTATACCATATGAGCTTCACGAAGACGTGTTTACATACGTAGATGATTTATTAATCATATCAGATACATTTGATAGTCATATGGAACTATTGGTTAAAGTAGCTAACCATTTGAAGGCAGCAAATCTAACCATTAATGTTGAGAAATCAAAATTCTGCCAACGAGAAATATCATATCTTGGATACATAGTGGGTGAGGATGGACTTAAAGTTAATCCAGAAAAGATCAGCGCAATAGAGAATTTTCCTAGACCAACGACATTGAAACAGCTAAGAAGATTTCTTGGCATGTGTCAATGGTATATGAGAATGGTGCCGAATTTCGCTGCGGTAGCAGCCCCTCTCACCAATCTTACCGGCAAGAAATATACCAATGACTGGCCAAACGAAGCTCTTGATGCATTTTTAAAGTTAAAAGAAATGCTTACAACTGCTCCGATTTTAAGTCCTCCTGACTTTAGCAAGCCTTTTCAAATACAATGTGATGCTTCCTCGACTGGTGTGGGAGGTGCACTTGTTCAGATAGATGACAGTGGCGATGAGAAGCCTGTGGCTTTTATGTCTAAGAAGCTGAACGCAGCGCAAAGAAACTACAGCGTAACCGAATTGGAATGCTTGGCTGCTTTGCTCAGCGTTCAAAAGTTTCGCCCGTATATTGAAGGCACAAAGTTTATCATCATCACTGATCACATGAGCCTTAAATGGTTAATGTCGCAGAAAGATTTGCATGGTCGATTAGCAAGGTGGTCTTTTAAGCTACAACCATTCGATTTTGAAATTGTACATAGAAAGGGCAAACAAAATATTGTGGCTGATGCTCTATCAAGAGCAGATATAGAGGAAGTTGTATTTGGAACCGATTTAGATGTGATTTCAAGCAATGATGAAGAATATTTACAATTGGTTAAAACAGTGAAGGAAAATCCTAATTGTTTCCCAGATTTTAAGATAGTAGATAGTCAGCTTTTCAAGCGAACTAGATTTAGAAAGCATGAATCCACTGAGCAAGAATGTTGGCGCATGTATGTTCCTAAGGAAGTCAGGCATTCCTTAATTGAAGATGCTCACTGCCCCCCCTCAAGTGCGCATCCTGGCATAAACAAGCTACTGGAAAAACTCCGACGACTATACTATTGGCCAAAAATGGTAAAAGATATTGTTGATTTTGTCAATAGTTGCGATACATGCAAAGTATCAAAGGTCCCTAACATATCTATGAAACCAATTTCATATCCCCGAATTCTTCCTTTAAGACCATGGCAGGAGCTGCATATTGATTTTGTAGGTCCTTTCCCATTGTCAAAAAGAGGCAATACCCAGGCCTTGGTTATTTTAGATAACTTTTCGAAATATGTTATCGTTAAACCCTTACGAAACGCAACTTCAAAGTTAGCTATACAGACACTGGTTCAGGATGTCTTCAATCTCTTTGGAATACCTGAAAGAATATGGAGTGATAATGGGGCACAATTTACATCTAATGAGTTTAAGGATTTCCTAAACACAAATGGGATTAAACAGAGTCTAACCGCATTCTATTCTCCCCAGGCTAATGCAGCTGAAAGAGTTAACAGAACCATATTTACAGCCGTCAGGATGTACATAGAGCAAGATCACAGAGAGTGGGACAAAAATATTGGTTCAATCGCTTGTACTTTTCGGAACGTTGTGCACGATTCAACCGGATTTAGTCCTTTTTATTTGCTTATGGGATTTCATATGGTGACCCATGGTAATACATATTCCCTACTCAGAAAAATAGATTGCTTATCTGGAGAGTCATCAGAAGCTTTGGAAAGGTTAGATAGTCTTCAAATTTACCGAGAAAAGGCTCAAGTGTTCCTTAAAGCAGCTCAACGAAAACACGCAACGGCATATAATCTACGGGCTCGTACTTTCAACTATTCTGTTGGGCAAGTTGTTTTTAAGAGAAATTTCCATCAAAGTGATGCATCAAAGAAATTCAGCGCTAAGCTTGCCCCGAAATTCACTAAATGTAAAGTTATTGAAAAAATAGGAAAAAGCTTATATGTTCTACAAAACATGGAAAGTAAAACGATAGGAAGAGTGCATGGTAAAGATATAACAACTTGATTATAGCCCGGCGTGAACAGCATGAGACCAGTCTGTGGGTCTGCCCCTCGTTTGTGACAATTTGATCATGAATTTGTTTTCAATCATATCGTCTGCATGGAACATTTAGCCCGATTTGCTTGTTTTGAAGCATGATCAATAATTAATTATATTTTTTTTTAAAACGTAACGTTCGTCTTTGCAAGATGGATGCACTTGGAGTTGATACTATGAAAAGTAAGATGGCGTAGTGCAATAGGTACATTTTAAGGTAGTTGGAACGCATGCAGAATATTGTTTTTAGGCTCGCTCCCCCCAAGAACTCAACTTTTCTTTCTTTTTGAAACAAGAATCCAAAGACATAGGTTGTAGACTTGTTGTTCTGGCAATCGCAGCCTCCGAAATCTATCTTTAATAGTATTCTAAGAGAATTTTTAATAAGTGCCATTGATATAAGTACACTTAGTGTAAGCTCCAGTTTATGTGTGAAGACGAAGAGTAACCTAAGAACCACGAGGTTATTATCAGCAACCTAAAAATTGGTCGGAATATTTTTCTTTTGCCTTTGGTGCCTTTATGAGAAGAGCAATAGAAGCCACTATCAATCACGCTTATATTTGGGAATCGCGCATGTGTAGTGTAGTTGCCACATTTACTATTGTGCTCAAACATCATCAACGCCTGTACAAATTTATATGCCCAGACAAGCTCTACCATCCAACCGCAAGAAAAACTTTCAACATCTTTATTACCCAATCGTCTCCACAAAACAATAAAACAATTTTTTCTTTAAACGTACAAATATACATTTAAAAGACAAACTTTAAAAATTTCTAAAAACTACGCATGCATAAAGAAAACGAAAACACAAATCGTAAATATCCATAATAATTATAAATTTGCTATCTATCTACAAAAAAAAAAAGAAAAAAAAAGCAAAGGAAAAATTAAAAAGGAAAAAAAAAAATACATAACATAGATTATAATAGTGTAGTGAAACATAGTTCATCGGCAACATTTTATAAAAAAAAAAACATCATCTGTAAGCTGCAACTTGCTCCTGAGTTCCTGACATGTCACGGACCAGCAAAAATACCAGGTAAAATTTAGTCGTACATTATCAATTTGATCATATGTTAAGTGTTTCACCGCAGTATAATAATAATTTGTTTATAAGTAAGAATTTCAAGTATATTCGTAAACAAAAAATGTCTTACAAGACTAATAATATGGATTGCATAATTATAATGTGTTCTAATAAATTTATAATGAAGTAAGAGAATAACAAGAGTCGAATCAATTTCTTTGCGAGCTCAGTTAGTCAGGCAAATATTAGCCCCCTAAGGGTGATGTAAAAAGTGGGTTTGTGTAAACAAATGTAAGTTAAACCAGTTTTCCTAGCGTAATTTGTTTTGCTCTTGTTCTAATCCATCGCGAACCGCGCAGGCTGAGCTAGGCCGGATAAAAGTAAACAGCAAGAGAGCGCATGATGGATAGAATAGGTTTGCATTTTTGATATAAAATAGCTCTCTTCAGTTACTGCGTTAGTGGGTCAGTTGTGGTCGTACTTCACAACACTGAACACGCTACAGTAGTATGGCGCCCAAAGTGACGGTTTCTTAGCTCTAAAGCTAAGAATAAGTACGAAAATAAATGTTGATAGAGTTGCGGATAAAAAAATTTAATCGGAAAACAGTTAACGTCATTTTTTTTTGTATGAGGATAAACAAATTAGTTTCGAATTTGGTTAGATAAGCGGAGATCTGTCGATATTCACTTTATCCCAAATAATTAGTCTTGAGGTTAGATGTTTAAAAGAAATTCAATGTTTTTCTATAAATTTCCTTCAAGTGGTGGATAATTCAATTCAGTAAGAAATTAGTGAAAGCATAATGTGTATTTGCAAAAATCCTGATTGATTTATATATTTGGATATTATAAATGTTCCTCAACTTACACGTATTTGTAGGTATAAAAAAAAAAAAAAAGTTTTGTTTATTATATCAAATATTGAAATCAAAATCCGAAATTTTTTTATTGTGCTTGACTGATTTGACAGTGCGAGAAATTGATTCGACTCATTATGATTATATAGAAGAAAATATTAGAGCAGTTATATTTTTGATACGGTTTTTGTTTGTTTTCAGTGAGCATCACATCATAATATTTGCTTCGTTTCATTAAATACTAATATTTGTTTAACTCTTGTAAAAAGAAAAAAAAAAATATCTAGAATTTATATTTCAGACAATAGTTTTTTTTTATACATATATTAAAATACATTTTTTTTATTTTTTTTGTGATGGACTTCGGGTTGTTAGAAGGTGATGAAATTCGATACGAATGCCAAATTCGCGGATTGCCTTTGGTTGGTAGCTTACGTAGTTTAGCCAAGGATTTAGGAAAATTGTATGATGAAGAAGTTCAATGCAAAAGTAAAGTTGATTTGAAATTTGTTAATACGCCAAGTTTTGAGCTAGATGCATGCAGAAGTAAAAGTGATCATTTAGAAATTTTATATACTGATGCCTTAAAGGCTGCAAATCAGCAATCACAGATAAGGGCTATTGCTAAAGGTCTTCACATTGTAGGCAGATTAGAATTATTACAGAAACGATCTCCTGAACTTAAAGATTCTATCAGCAATATAAAATCGAAGGTGACTAAAATGTTAGATCGTCTTACAGTTGAAAAGTATGGTGCTGGTCCATCTTCACCACAACCACATCCATATGACGCATCTGATGATAACACAGCTGGAAACAATTTGATTTTAACAACAGAGAAGGAAGATTTGGTTGAAGGGCTAGACGCGATCAGAAGTGTTTCAAATACGAGTGTGCGAAAAGATGCCCCTCAACATTCTGGTACTATTCCGAAAGCAAACACAAGGCCAGCGAAAAATTCTTCTTCAGCCGCTGCTGACACTGTTCTACATGATCTTCCCAGTCAATTCAATAGTATGGGTTTTAAGAAACCCAATCAAAAATCTTATCAAAAACAATCTTTTCGAAATTCGAATTCTAATTCTCATCTACAAGTACAACAACAGTATGGTTATAGGCAACAGCAGCAACAGCCTCAAATGCAAGTTTATAATTCATCACAACATTTTAATAGGGCACCCACATCATTAGAAAGCGACCTTCAATATTATAATGGTAGTTTTCATGGAAATCCTGACGAAAGTCAGTATGAAGTGAATACAGGAAATGCTAGCTTTATGGTTGATCCTAATCCAACGTTTGATTACAGAAAGATAGCGAATATTTCAAACTGGAAGGTTAAGTTTGATGGTAACCCTACTCCGCTAAGTGTCGAACAATTTGTGTTTAGAATTGAGATTTTAGCTAGAAGCCAAGACATTCCATTTGACAAATTATGTCTTTCAATGCACCAGTTGTTGACAGGTTCTGCGATATCATGGTTTTGGATATTCGTGACAAGAAATAGATGTCCTACATGGGCACAGTTTCGAAAGGCTTTGATTGCAGAGTTCCAAACAGTCACTTCAGACCATGAAATCCGTCGACAAATGGAAGCACGAAGGCAAAAACGTGGAGAATCTTTTGGGGATTTTAAACTTGTAATCGAGTCATTTGATGCACTTCTTCGTGTTCCTTACTCAGAGGCCGATAAACTTTCATTACTGAAAAATAATATGCATCCTGCGCTCCGTAAGCAACTGTTGCTGGCTCATCCGGCAACAGTTGATCAATTGCGTTTAATGTGCATGGAGGTAGAAAAAGGTTTACAGGATATTGGCGAGAGTCTAGATGAACAGTTGGTAGGTCGTAGAAGATTAGCTCATGAAGTTGATTATCCATGTCCGATTACAGAAGAAAATGCAATTGAACAGCATAATGTTTGTAACGATCATGTTGTAGAGGAAAATGAATTCAGCATTTGCTGGAATTGCAGTGACATCGGACATAATTTCGTTAACTGTCCTGCGCAAAAATTACGAGTTTTTTGTTATTCTTGTGGTACTAAAAACATCACAAAGCCTAATTGCATGAGATGCAATAAGTTAAACTTGAGAACGGATGTCAGAAAGGGAGGTTCTCGACATCCGGAAAGAAATACTGCACCTCCAGAAGCAGTGACTCATATCCTGGCGAGAGACTCGGCAACAAGTTCGAAGTGTCAACAAACTCAGACAGGACATTAATAAATTCTAAGTTACGAAATATGGATTATTTTAGATTTAAGAAAGATACATTGAAGTCAATTAGAAATGCATGTATAGATACGAGAGGGGACTTAAGACCATTCGCAAAAATCTGTGTTGGAAATAAAGAATATTCTGGTCTCTTGGATAGTGGTGCGACCATTTCCGTGTTGGGTGAAGGTGGTGTTGAATTATTAAATAAACTTGGTGTTTCCTATACCAAAGTTCATAGTAACCTTCGTACCGCAGATGGAGTAGCACAACCTGTGATTGGGTACGTCTTTCTTGAAGTAAGTTTCAATTCTATATTAAGGACTATACAATTTTTTATTAGTCCTTCTCTAAAGAGACTGTTTACGTTAGGGATTGATTTTTGGAATATATATAATTTGGTTCCAGCTTCAGTGTGTGAATTAAGCATGCCATGTTTGGATGAAAAATCACATATTTTATCTCCAGAACAAAGTCAAAAATTATATGAAACAATTCAGCTAATTCCTTCGTACAACAATCTCGGTTTGGGTAAAACAACTCTGATTGAGCACGATATTGACACAGGGAATTCTAAGCCAATAAAGCAAAGACATTGGCCGATTTCTCCCACTATGCAATTGTTAATGGATGAAGAAATAAAACGTATGCTAGATTTAGATGTCATTGAGAGGAGTCAAAGCTCGTGGTCTTCACCAGTCGTCATGGTGAAGAAATCCAATGGCAAAAGTAGATTGTGCCTTGATGCTCGTAAATTAAATGATCAAACAGTCAAAAATGCATATCCTCTTCCCATTATAGATGGCATATTGGCAAGGCTAAAAAAGGCTAAATATATCTCAGCCATAGATTTAAAAGATAGTTTTTGGCAAATTCCTCTATCTAAGTCTGCCAGGGAAAAGACAGCATTTCCGGTACCAGGACAGGGCCTTTTTCATTTTAAAGTTATGCCTTTTGGCCTAAAAAATGCGACTCAAACCATGTGCCAATTAATGGATCGAGTTATACCATATGAGCTTCACGAAGACGTGTTTACATACGTAGATGATTTATTAATCATATCAGATACATTTGATAGTCATATGGAACTATTGGTTAAAGTAGCTAACCATTTGAAGGCAGCAAATCTAACCATTAATGTTGAGAAATCAAAATTCTGCCAACGAGAAATATCATATCTTGGATACATAGTGGGTGAGGATGGACTTAAAGTTAATCCAGAAAAGATCAGCGCAATAGAGAATTTTCCTAGACCAACGACATTGAAACAGCTAAGAAGATTTCTTGGCATGTGTCAATGGTATATGAGAATGGTGCCGAATTTCGCTGCGGTAGCAGCCCCTCTCACCAATCTTACCGGCAAGAAATATACCAATGACTGGCCAAACGAAGCTCTTGATGCATTTTTAAAGTTAAAAGAAATGCTTACAACTGCTCCGATTTTAAGTCCTCCTGACTTTAGCAAGCCTTTTCAAATACAATGTGATGCTTCCTCGACTGGTGTGGGAGGTGCACTTGTTCAGATAGATGACAGTGGCGATGAGAAGCCTGTGGCTTTTATGTCTAAGAAGCTGAACGCAGCGCAAAGAAACTACAGCGTAACCGAATTGGAATGCTTGGCTGCTTTGCTCAGCGTTCAAAAGTTTCGCCCGTATATTGAAGGCACAAAGTTTATCATCATCACTGATCACATGAGCCTTAAATGGTTAATGTCGCAGAAAGATTTGCATGGTCGATTAGCAAGGTGGTCTTTTAAGCTACAACCATTCGATTTTGAAATTGTACATAGAAAGGGCAAACAAAATATTGTGGCTGATGCTCTATCAAGAGCAGATATAGAGGAAGTTGTATTTGGAACCGATTTAGATGTGATTTCAAGCAATGATGAAGAATATTTACAATTGGTTAAAACAGTGAAGGAAAATCCTAATTGTTTCCCAGATTTTAAGATAGTAGATAGTCAGCTTTTCAAGCGAACTAGATTTAGAAAGCATGAATCCACTGAGCAAGAATGTTGGCGCATGTATGTTCCTAAGGAAGTCAGGCATTCCTTAATTGAAGATGCTCACTGCCCCCCCTCAAGTGCGCATCCTGGCATAAACAAGCTACTGGAAAAACTCCGACGACTATACTATTGGCCAAAAATGGTAAAAGATATTGTTGATTTTGTCAATAGTTGCGATACATGCAAAGTATCAAAGGTCCCTAACATATCTATGAAACCAATTTCATATCCCCGAATTCTTCCTTTAAGACCATGGCAGGAGCTGCATATTGATTTTGTAGGTCCTTTCCCATTGTCAAAAAGAGGCAATACCCAGGCCTTGGTTATTTTAGATAACTTTTCGAAATATGTTATCGTTAAACCCTTACGAAACGCAACTTCAAAGTTAGCTATACAGACACTGGTTCAGGATGTCTTCAATCTCTTTGGAATACCTGAAAGAATATGGAGTGATAATGGGGCACAATTTACATCTAATGAGTTTAAGGATTTCCTAAACACAAATGGGATTAAACAGAGTCTAACCGCATTCTATTCTCCCCAGGCTAATGCAGCTGAAAGAGTTAACAGAACCATATTTACAGCCGTCAGGATGTACATAGAGCAAGATCACAGAGAGTGGGACAAAAATATTGGTTCAATCGCTTGTACTTTTCGGAACGTTGTGCACGATTCAACCGGATTTAGTCCTTTTTATTTGCTTATGGGATTTCATATGGTGACCCATGGTAATACATATTCCCTACTCAGAAAAATAGATTGCTTATCTGGAGAGTCATCAGAAGCTTTGGAAAGGTTAGATAGTCTTCAAATTTACCGAGAAAAGGCTCAAGTGTTCCTTAAAGCAGCTCAACGAAAACACGCAACGGCATATAATCTACGGGCTCGTACTTTCAACTATTCTGTTGGGCAAGTTGTTTTTAAGAGAAATTTCCATCAAAGTGATGCATCAAAGAAATTCAGCGCTAAGCTTGCCCCGAAATTCACTAAATGTAAAGTTATTGAAAAAATAGGAAAAAGCTTATATGTTCTACAAAACATGGAAAGTAAAACGATAGGAAGAGTGCATGGTAAAGATATAACAACTTGATTATAGCCCGGCGTGAACAGCATGAGACCAGTCTGTGGGTCTGCCCCTCGTTTGTGACAATTTGATCATGAATTTGTTTTCAATCATATCGTCTGCATGGAACATTTAGCCCGATTTGCTTGTTTTGAAGCATGATCAATAATTAATTATATTTTTTTTTAAAACGTAACGTTCGTCTTTGCAAGATGGATGCACTTGGAGTTGATACTATGAAAAGTAAGATGGCGTAGTGCAATAGGTACATTTTAAGGTAGTTGGAACGCATGCAGAATATTGTTTTTAGGCTCGCTCCCCCCAAGAACTCAACTTTTCTTTCTTTTTGAAACAAGAATCCAAAGACATAGGTTGTAGACTTGTTGTTCTGGCAATCCAGAAAGTCGCAGCCTCCGAAATCTATCTTTAATAGTATTCTAAGAGAATTTTTAATAAGTGCCATTGATATAAGTACACTTAGTGTAAGCTCCAGTTTATGTGTGAAGACGAAGAGTAACCTAAGAACCACGAGGTTATTATCAGCAACCTAAAAATTGGTCGGAATATTTTTCTTTTGCCTTTGGTGCCTTTATGAGAAGAGCAATAGAAGCCACTATCAATCACGCTTATATTTGGGAATCGCGCATGTGTAGTGTAGTTGCCACATTTACTATTGTGCTCAAACATCATCAACGCCTGTACAAATTTATATGCCCAGACAAGCTCTACCATCCAACCGCAAGAAAAACTTTCAACATCTTTATTACCCAATCGTCTCCACAAAACAATAAAACAATTTTTTCTTTAAACGTACAAATATACATTTAAAAGACAAACTTTAAAAATTTCTAAAAACTACGCATGCATAAAGAAAACGAAAACACAAATCGTAAATATCCATAATAATTATAAATTTGCTATCTATCTACAAAAAAAAAAGAAAAAAAAAGCAAAGGAAAAATTAAAAAGGAAAAAAAAAATACATAACATAGATTATAATAGTGTAGTGAAACATAGTTCATCGGCAACATTTTATAAAAAAAAAAACATCATCTGTAAGCTGCAACTTGCTCCTGAGTTCCTGACATGTCACGGACCAGCAAAAATACCAGGTAAAATTTAGTCGTACATTATCAATTTGATCATATGTTAAGTGTTTCACCGCAGTATAATAATAATTTGTTTATAAGTAAGAATTTCAAGTATATTCGTAAACAAAAAATGTCTTACAAGACTAATAATATGGATTGCATAATTATAATGTGTTCTAATAAATTTATAATGAAGTAAGAGAATAACAAGAGTCGAATCAATTTCTTTGCGAGCTCAGTTAGTCAGGCAAATATTAGCCCCCTAAGGGTGATGTAAAAAGTGGGTTTGTGTAAACAAATGTAAGTTAAACCAGTTTTCCTAGCGTAATTTGTTTTGCTCTTGTTCTAATCCATCGCGAACCGCGCAGGCTGAGCTAGGCCGGATAAAAGTAAACAGCAAGAGAGCGCATGATGGATAGAATAGGTTTGCATTTTTGATATAAAATAGCTCTCTTCAGTTACTGCGTTAGTGGGTCAGTTGTGGTCGTACTTCACAACACTGAACACGCTACAGGACATCGGAACATTTCGAGGATATCAACCACGCAACAACAAATCAGACGTACTGTGAATAAATGTAATGTCGAATGACTGCATAAGACAGCCAAGTCCCTCGTAAACGGGTATTTCTTAACCGATCCTAACACCATACCACCATTATTTTATGTAGAGGAACAATGGCAACAATATCAACAAGCCATTTGATCAACCACAATTGATATTCTAGGTTTCGCAGGTCCACCGACATGAAACCCTTGGTTTGATGGAGAAGGCCGACAGATGCTCGCAGCCAAGAACTATGCCAACAAGGCTAAGGTTCAGGTGAAGACGAGAACTGCCATCGAGCTCTATTGGCAAAGAAGAAGATAAGAACACCGGCTCTTCAGAAAGAAGAAAAGAGAGGAGGAAAAGCGCGCCATCAAGGATATAGAAAAGTGCCACTCTACGAATAATGTTCGCAAGTTCTACCAAAGAGAAAAACGTCAAAGCCATAGATACAAGGCTCGATCAGATAAGAAATATCGTAGTTGCGACACATTCGATGCTTCTGCAGACTAATACAGGGCAGTGTAGAGCAATCTCCCGCTTTAAGGCGGAAAGAACCATTCAATATTGACGTTGATAATGCCCTAAATGAAGTGACAGCAATATCTAAACTTAAGCTTAACAAGGCTGCAGGAAATTACGGCCTTCCTCCTGAGCTCTAAAAAGCCGATGGAGATGATTTGGTAAGTTGCATTAAAGAGTATAGAACTACATATAGAACGCATCACAGCTAAAAATTGTAAAAAAACATGGTATATTGTAAAAAAATTTAAAAATTGTATCCGTTTCAAAAGCGGGCGGTAAGTGCGAATCTAAACGAATATAGCTTAAACGATTATCGTTTTGTCCGACTTTTTTCTTCAGAAAAATCAAAATGTTTCATCAGATATGTGATAGAAAAGTTCCTCCGAATTCGGATAGCTATTTTTTTGCAAGATCAACTATAGAGAATCAGATCCATGTTCTTATCATAGTTCTTGTCTAGTGCAATAAGTTTCAAGGACTTCAGAACAATATATATTTGACATTACCAGCCTATGCATAGCCTATTATTATTGTTATTACTATAAATTTATTAATAGGTAATGAATTACATAATTTACTTATGTCCACGGCACTAGCTACTAAGGCTTTCAGCCGATGCATAGCTTAAAACCTAGCTTCTCCATTGATTTGTGTGTGCGAAGTTATTTTTGTCTCAAAGCATCATGAATCCTGTTTTATGTCGATTCCGAACGGCAAATTTTAGATGTTTCTAATTAAGGTTTTATTATCTAAAGTTTTTCAGACTTTCCGCAGAGTTGGGACAGTGAAAAAAAATTAGCCGTTGTTACTTTCTTGATTTAAATCAAGGATACCGAGTAGTACAACGCACACTCAACTAGTCCACTGCATCCACTTCACTCGGTGAAATATGTTGACCGCAGACAGACAAGTTCCCTGCGAAACATACTGTCCGGTTACATATTCATATCGTATCCATTGTTTAACCCGCCATGTCCTAAATGGCGCTATTGGGGACAGTGCTACGAAAAAAATCCTTTTTCAAGTGACACACTATTGTGATGGTAGTCCGTTCTGAAGGCCATAGAGCTCCGCGCCAATGATGTTTTATTAATTATATGCAAATGCAGGGGCTATAATTAAGCGACAGACAGACAGACAGTCAGGCTGGCTGGGTGACTGACTGACTCGCTATACCGACTACACCTAACCGTGTGCTGGCTGAGTGCATGTCTTTAATAAGGGCACCCTGTGTGGTCATTGTGGTAGTCGTCCGTTCACTCTACTACGACTACTTAGACACGCACACCCAACCATGCTCATGGCGGTTGGCTTGGTTTTTAGCCTAATTCAGCCACCAGACTAAGTTGACTCGCTGTCTGCATCAAATATCCCATAATACGTACCACGTTCCGATTACCTATTCTCTCGTTAGATACTTTTTTTGCATGTTGTCAGCACTTCATTCATTTATTCATTTGTTGCGATTTGTCACACATTAATGCCTAAGGGTGGAGGGGGTGAGTTCGCCGGGTAAACTTCGTTATCGTCAACACTGTGCCGTGGCCGTCAAATGTGCTGTTCATGTGAGCCTGTGTCGTCGGCGGCGTAGGGTTGGCTGGAGTAGAGTGTGTTCTGGGTCTCGCATCGTCCGTGTTCTGCATCCGAAGTGTTTGACAGATCTAGTGACCTATTTCACTTAATTGCATGCATCTTATTTAACGAGTGTGTGTATGTGTGTGACAGTGCCATTGAAGAGGGGGAGTTACGGTTTATTTATACGCGAGCAGGGTGCACATGATATTTGGGTTAAATGTGGGGTTTAGTTTTAAGGGTCGTGATAATCTTTATTGTGACAATATCGTCCTAAATAACGGTGGTTGGAGTTATTTATGCGCGCCATTAAAGTAGGTTGAGGCTTGTGGTACATGCTTAATGATAGATGCATCGGGTTAATTATGGTTTTGCGAAGAACCTGCTGAGGAAAGGGTGAATTATTCATAACCTCATAACCATAGCTTAAAGTGCATGCGGTTGGAATTACACAGGTGTTGCGGTTTTAAGTCGTAATAATCGTACCGCAAGGATGTGGTATTGGTATTCCTTCAAGTGGTGGTAAATTCAATGAAACTTACTTAAATTCATTGTAACATGAAAATTTAAGACCTTGAAGGCTTGCACCAATTATTAAACAGTTTTGAAATAGGAATCTCGCTGATGTGCCAAACTTTTTGAACTGAGCTGCATCTCTTGGAGTATCTTGGATTGCATCTTTTAGGAGTATCCTTCTTTATCAGTAAACAACGGGATGATTAAGCTGTCGAAATTAAACAAGCAAACAAAACTGATACTATGCCTTGAACAGGGACTGATTTAATGATAACGAAATTTGGCCATGACAAGGATGAAGGATTGGTTTCTAGAGATGTGATAAGGATTGATCGATGCAGGAAGTGAAAGTGAAAAATGTCAGAAATGTTAGAACATGAATTCATAGGAACTAGGCAAACACAGCCCACAACAGGGGTACAAGCGGAATGACTTCTGGAATCATTTATGCAATAGGCTTCCGAGGTAGATAGTAGGTTTCTTTGTCGAACATTTGTCGAAAATAAAATCATTCTGCACTTTAAGATAATTTAACCTTTCATGTGGTCCATTTCGCATAAGAATCGAAATTAAAATAACGCCACAATAGGGATTACAAAAAACGAGAAGCCTCTTAATAAAATGATTTGTTGGACACATTGCGGGGGACCAAAGTAAAGCGGTAAAGACTATCAATGTCAATTTCTAAAAGCCCGACTGTCAACACGAATCCAGAGTGGCTTTGGTGGTATCACTAAGGATAAGCAGGGGTCTAATATCCTGATATCCTGTCATAGTTTCATTATGGCCAGATTTTAGAAAAGATTGCAACTTGGCGCACTTATACAGTGTTATGGCCCAAAAGAGCCATGAAGAGTGTAAAACAGTACATTTTTTAGCTTAGTATAGTCTATAACTTGCTTAGTGTAGTGCATAACATCAAACGGAGATATTAATATTCTGGTAGGATATTCGAATGCGAAGGTAGGCAGCTAAAACGACGAACTTAGTCTGCAATAGTTTTCACCAACATTAATACTCTGGTCATAAGAGCCAGACTCACCATGTTTTAAGCCGAGGAATGTTCAGTTTGAAATGAACTGACGAGCAATCAAATTGGCAACCTGGCGATCAGTACGAGTTTTAAAATCTATCTCTTGGATATAGAAAGAGAAAGCTGGAATGCCTCGCCAATATCTACATCGGAAAAGTACATAAATACCCTTAAGGAACTATTATAACAAAACGGTCTGCCAGTGCATTCGAAATGAGTCATACGGGATGAGCTTGGCGCGAATCATAAAAAAAACTGAACTAGTCATACTCAGCTAGAACATTGCCTATCCAAAACAAATTGGAGGCAATTTCAAATTTAATTCTATTAAGTCTTAAATGATCAATTGAATGGAAAGGCCAATATTCAGGGACACTTTCTGGCTTGAGGTGCTGCTACTCTTGTAAACGGTGCTATCGATTGGGACATGACTTTAGAAGCTTCAGCGAAAAGTTCCAAGATCAACATGAATATGTATAAGAGAGACCAGAACCTTCCCCTTCTCACATTCAGCAGCCGTATTGCATCTAGTGGCCTTTTACATCTTTGACAAACAGACCACAGCTTGTACAACTGCGCAATGAGAGGCTCATTATAATGGAAACCTTCTCAGGTTAGACACACAAATATCCAACATTGCCTAAACCTGACAGTAACTATAAAAATAGAAGGTGTCAATTTGATGGCGTTCTTCTAAAAAATAGGAGACCCTCTGAACTAGTCTCCTCTTGACCCAACTAGTCTCTTCGAAATCTCTTATTCATATCTGTTGTAATAAGTAAACGCCTGAGATCGTTTACCAACAACGTTGGTTTTAGTTCCTGTCATATTCTGCCCAAAGCTTTCGTATTATGTCACAACTGGTCAGTTATTCCTACTTGATATTTTCTTTTATTGGAATCTTGCACCCCACACCTTTTCAGAGACTTCAGGACGGTGGTTTTACTTGCTTCTAAATTTGTTTTCCACGTGATTGAATACTTAAAACCAAAAAAACAATCCCAGACCTTCGGGGTCATGTCCATGTCTTAACTTGAGATTCCGCAGTGGTCCTAAGTTAAAGTGTCCCTATTTTCATTCTGTGCTATATGAGACCAATATCCGATGCTTACCACTGGATAAAATTAACGCACTTAATATGTAGTCATAGATACAATGATGGTCATTGCCTTGTGCATTAACCCTTGTTCTGCAACATCCAACCATGTGGATAGATTTGCTCTCTGTGGACAATAGGTATCTTTTTAGCTGGCTTTGTCCTATTAATGTTCACCTCTTTTCTGAAGCGGTTAACTCCTGATCAGGATGGTCTTTTTTTATGTTCCGCAATTTCCAACCCTGATAGGGTGAGTAGTAACCTAAAGTCTATGATAAGATTTTTGCTTTTCCTGTATGTTTTTAGGTCATACTCGATCTCCTTCGCTTACCCGATAATATCTAGGCGCCTTGGTTTTGATTTATTCAACACTCCCTCGTAGATTATGTTCCAAAAGACTGGACTCAAAACTGAACAGTTTGGAACGTCTCTAGTAATCAGGTTTTAGGTACTTAGAAAAGCTCATATTTTCAAGCGCTCTGAAATAAAAATCCAACGTACCAAGTTGAAAGAATTTTAAGCTTCGACTGTTCTATTTTATTCATAAACTTCGTTCCAGAAGACTAGAAACTATTAACTGCGCCACACCAGGTTTACAGCCAATGCCAGATTAGTTAAACAATGTCCTGACTTCACACTAAATAAAGCTTATACTAAAGTCTGTTTCATTGTAAGGCTTAGAGAGGATACACTGTCCTTTTGTATAAGGTTCAAATCCGCTGTAAAGGCTTAAAGGAGTTCTGTTTAACTTTTTGGACTTGATCTATCTAGAAAGTTATCTTTTGCTCAATGTATGTACTACCAAATGTTTAAGACTGTGCAAAGTCCTGCCTAAATTGGTACTAATGCCACAAATGGTACCTGGATAGATTCAGCTGCGGTTTCTCAGAAAGGCAGACACTTGTTTCCTAGGCTTGTCGACAATCACTCACAACAACAGAATCGCAATAGCCTAGTATTCATATCCTGTCATAAAAGCTAGAATAGATAGATTGATTAAACAATACAAGGCTCTGGGACCAGCTATTATCTTCCAGCACAACTTCAAAGGCCTTTTTTTTTTTTTGGGTATCCTGTATCCGGGCTGTATACTTAGAGACTGCCAAAGTCTCTATACTTAATCTAGTGCTTGGACTATTTAACATTAGGATTTCGACCCCAAGTCGGGTATGTCTTAATAGGTCTTACCATATAATCTCGGACAGATTATTCTTACAACCTTTTTAAATAAAAACTTGAGACCTACATGTGAATAGAACCATAGATTGCAACTATCTCTGTAAAATACAGCACAATCTTTGAAAACGGCCCCTCACGTAATTCTTTAACCTACAGAAACGTTCATGAAGGCCGTTTAGAAGAATTCACTGATGTCGAAACCCCTGTGGTCATTAACCTTCTTAAGAAGCTGCGGATCAACGACTCAATTTAAAATCGAACAATCGGAACAGCAGAGTTATAACCAATAGTTTTGGCGGTTTCAGCTAGAAAAAAGCCACACCGGAACAAAACTCTAGTAGATGTGGGTCCAACATTTTTATCCACTCAAACAATCCAAAATAAGTACCTGAGAGCGGACCTCAATAAAAAATCCAGCAAATCCCAATTATGATTTCTCCTGACACTTATTCTACTCAAAGACAAAAGGAGCATCTGCTCAATCTTAACCTGGAAGATGCCATCTCTATCTGCACAACTCTGTGAAATTAGCACGTTGAAGGCTCCGGTACCGGTACCTTTGTGACGACTAGAGCTGTGTTATAAGACCACAGGTCTCTTGACACCCAACGCCAATAAGAAGGCAACGATTTTGTAATCTTCCTCTTTGACGTGCTCTGAGGCGTTAAATTTCAATCTTATCTTAGGATTAATTAAGATGAACTGTGGCTCCCTGAAGTTGTACTTATAAACCCTCCGTATATCGAGCTCTCGAGGGAATACATATAGACATACCTAACGTCGCCGTAAAATCACTTATGGTAGGCTCACTGAAGGTACGCTAATAAATCTTCTCTGAAGCAGACTCTCAGGAAATACTATCACCAAAGTTTTACAACTATCCTGCTAGTATGTACTAAGCTGGTAGTCTGTAAAGACCAAAGCTATATTGATTTTATCAAACAGGCCATCGACAGTCTTAGGAACCAAACTCTAATTGTTAGTCATGTGCAAGGTTCATCACTAACCAACAGCTAGCTGCATAGAAAGCAGTACCTTGTAAAAAAATAACCCTGCGACTTCTAGTAGCATCACAATGGACCTCGTTAAGATCAAAGTGTCCCTTTTTATTATTAAGGATCACTCTTAACAAACTTACATGTTGTATACATGCTTGTAACAACATGCGGGAAAGTTTGGAATGCTTTGTCCAGGATCAGAATCATCATTAATACTTAGTGGTCCCAAGCACCCAAATTTTGCATCCATTTTTGTAAACAGCTTTGGCCTGGTTTTGAATGCTTCGTCTAGGACGAATTTTGATATCCCATTCAATCCAAGTCCACAATTAATAAAATCTTTATAGTTCAGCAGATCCTGGAATAACCCAAGAAGTCCAAATCAATACCCACCACCTATTCATCGATTAGAGACGAACAAGACAGACCCTTGTCTAGTTTTAGTATACCGCCCAAACTCGTCCGTCTGTGCAGATTGACTATGGAGAATTCACGCTGCTCCATCAGGGTAGTAAACACTCAGCGAAACATTCGATATCTACCAAAAAAGGATGACTTCTTTATCTCATTCTTGACAGGATTGTGCAAAACTCCTGAGCCAACACCAGACGCACAATCTTCCATAAATCGGTGAAACTACTAACATACATGATAGGTCCATTCCTGCCCTACGGCGCTAAAGCATGTACCGTATCAAAAAAGGATGAAGAAATCCTTGGTCTTTTTGAGAAAAATCTTCGGTCTCGATTACGTTGATGGGCTATGGAGACGAAGATTCAATTAAGAACTATGCGAGCTGTACAGCGACATAGACCTGGTCAAATTCAGCTGGACGTTAAAAATTGGTAAAACATAAGGGCAAATGGATATCAATACTCCGGCTTTTAGAGTCTTTGGTTTCCAGCCAGACGTCGGATGCACAAGTAGAAACCGACCTCAACGAAGTTGAAGTGCGCAACTTAAATGTTAGTTAGGGATCGAGCTAATTGGAAAGGCATGTTGGTTGAGGCCCAGGTTCATTCCAAACTTTTGCGCCATTTCAGTAAGTTAGTAAGTCTTTATCAACCAGCCAAATTGCCATTACAGCAGCGAACCCAGGTCGCAATCAATGGATTCATAAAGATTTACTGTTTTATGCAGTTAAAGGCATGGTTGCATCATCGGATCTTATTTCTTTCAAAATGAGGAATGAGTAGCCCATACCTTCAGTGGTCTCAAGTATATATCTACTGTCTGTAGCCAGAGATTTTCAAAACCCATATATATCCAAGATACGACTTCTATTTATTTGACCTTAAATCCATACAGAGGTTGGAGTATCTTTTGATAGTAAAAATGTGAAATATCAGCCATTAATGGCCTTAAAACCTAGATTTTCCCTTCATTTCGCTTCCATTTTTCAACCTATCAACGTATAAATTTTTCATACATAATGCGCCTTTCTGGCCCGGAAAAAATGGAAACTAAATGTGCGGTTAAAATTGATTATTATGAAAGTCCCATGTCATCCATTCCGCATTGTATCCCACAAAAAAATTCCACTAAAACACAACAAACCGATACCACGGTTTCACAGGATATGTTTAATCAACTCTCTACATGCAGTGGCGTACTACCACTTTCAAATAATAACGCCCATACCTATACATCGTGCCTAATAATCCGCAACCACAATCACAAGTTGTCGCTCTGCTCTCAGTTTAAATTGAACGTCATTTAATCCATTTGACGCAATTGATTCGCAGATACATTTGGCAATTGTACACCGAGCCTTTGCCACAATGTGACCATTGTACACCGGTACAGTCAAATCTAATCTCCATGACAACATATTCACCTGTCAAACATAAATCCCAAAGCACCAAAGCCCCCTCCAAAAGAACCGCACACAAAACATGAAAATATCCATTTCAGCATTTGTCAAACCAGGAAGGGCTTCTCATTTGGCGACCGCACAGAGTATCTAACTCGTCGGGATGTTCGGGTATCTGGGAGGTGTTGCAACCCCCAGCTAAACATTTTTTGTGTACCAAGAGATTATTTACAGTTGCAAAATCGACATGGTTTGCACACTTCGTAACAAAGTCTGCATAAGAAACTGCCAACGACTGTTAAGCAATCGATTATGGGCGGGCCGGGATGAAACGTGAAACACGAAACATCCATAAGATACAAGTAGTCGTTGTCGTCGTGTCGGTCGGTATGTGGTCTCGGCATGTGTTGACATGGAATAATGAAATCCGAATGCGAATGGCTTTAGCTTTGCTATTCTTCAATCCTTTTTCGCCTTCTGAAGAGCTATCTCCACGAGATCCTTTTCGGTGAGTTGTATAGCTGCTGTCCCTAAATGGTCGCATTTTACCGAATATTTTGCAAGCATCCTTGATGTTGTTCCTTCTTTGCAAAGTAGTTGTGGCAAAACATAGAAATTCCATCTATTGATATTTTCTGAAGGCACACACGTACACACAGATTTAGCCGAGGGTCTTCTGTTGACTTGTGATAGATGATAGGACTACATACAGATAGAGAGATGCAAACACATTTCCAAATGAGCCCAATAGTGCATAAATCTCAAAGATGCCAAGGAGTAATTTTGCAAAATTGGATTCGATTTGTTCCTAGGGAAATGGACCGGTTCTGTTTGTTAACGAAATGATGCACTACTCAAAGTATGACTGGGGGAGCTGAAGCACCGAAAATGCATGAATTGGTATAGTTGAAGCTGGCAATGGGACAGGGACAGGGAGAGAGTAGATAGTCGGTAGGGGTGTACCGACTGCAGTCTTATTGCGTTTGTTAGGGATCCTTACAGATGAATGGATACATCTAGTTGGCTGAGAACAGACAGAAAGTATCCAATTTCATTGTTTTGTTAAGCTACGCAAAAAATAATTTCAGAAATAGCTCAGTTAGGAAATGAATTTACATAAAAAGATACCTCACACCAGTGGCGTAGGGGCCATTTAAGAAGATTCCTCCCAGTTTACAATTGAAAATAAAGCAAAAACTTTTGCCAATCCATTCAATACAGCGTTTGTTTTGTTCCAGTCTTTCTGATGAAGCATTTTTGTTTGAGTTTTCGTAGATTTAAAGCTTCTTCTAGAGCATCATTTTATTTGACTAACTTTCACAGAAATCAGACCTAATGGCGGGTGCCATTTCTGCTTGCCAAAAACTTCTTAAACTCGGCAGTAGACGTTTAATAGGACGCACTTTACTGTAAACGAAAACTGAATGCATTCCAAAAAATTAATTTCATCTACAAAGTGCGCCATCTTCTATGTCGGCATGTGAACATTGAATAACTTTGATATTTATCAACCGATTGACTTGTCAAGACATGCTTTTGAAACATCAATTCAGTACAATTTGTTAACACTGAAGTAATGCACCGCAATAGTGGCGCTGTACATTGAAAATGAAAAATATCAACCTACAAGCAAAAAAATTAAATGAAATGAAATATGCCAGATATAACCGCCCATACACGACCTCCAACTTATCTTCTCCCTTCAAAAAGAAGTGCACCTAATGTTTAACGCCGAATCCGAACTGCATTTCGATAAGCTTGTCATGACAGTGTTACTCTTGGATGTTTGTCAAACTTTCACAAGTGCTGAAGCAGTAAAAACAACTTTGATGTTGCTACTTTCGGATTTTGAACCAGGAACTCTGTACTTAGTAAACCAACACACTTATCAATGTATCTACCAACACTATTCGTGGTTTGGTTAACATTGTTTTTTAACACGGACCAGTTAAACTTATTCGCAATCCCACATGTTTCATATCGTCATGACGCTCAGCATTGGGCGCATTTAATTTGTGATGGCCTACAGATCGCCAACTTCGCTTGGAATACCGCCAAACAGTCGCTCGAATGGTTGGAACTGAACCTGATTTCTGGAAGCAGATTTTGATTACTTACGAGGCCCATCTAATACTCTCTAAAGCAAAATTGTGGCATTTAAAGGAACGGATATTCCACACGAGATTCATGACCAAAAAGTGGGCCGTCATTTGGGTCCAAACCAAAACATTAGATGGGACTCCATAGCGGTGGATGTTGGCTCAATATGTTTGTCAAAAAAAAAAGTCTACGCTGGTATCCATAAGACCGTGCGCCATGCCAATGCAATTCAAATAATGAAGTTTCTGTAACAAAACTTCCCTGGATGTGAGCTGCCAAAAAATGGCAATATTGACTGGTCACCCAAATCACCAGAATTTTTTTTTTTCAGAATATTTCAAAACACCCTATGCGAGGAAGGGCCATAATCATCGCTACACTCTCCGAGAAGCTCGAAAAACTGATGGAAAACGCAGCAAAAAGGGGACATTTTGCTGTGGATAACGGAGTGACCACTTGATTCATGTTGTATTCAAAGGCTAGTCCAAATTTATTGTAAAGGACCATATTAAATAAAAATACCCCATACATGGAAATTGAATTTTTATTTTTTAATTTATTCAACATTCGCATACCGACATAAACGATGACACACCTTATAGTACAAAAGTACAAAAAGAATGTCCTTATAAAGTAATAAGGCATAATTAAATAAGGTTCACGACTACCTTTTCAAAAATGTTATCCCACGCTCCTGGCTCACATGAGTAAATAGACTTAAGCTGAAATTTGATGGACTGATTGCTTAGCTCAATCTACTGGGAATTTTGGAAACCATTATATTATATATATTATAGCAGAATGTCTATATACCAAATTCCATCTTTCTAGCTCTAAATTTAACGCCCGAAAATCGGTGACACTAGACGGATGGACGGACAGTCAGACATGGCTAGATCGACTCAGCTAGCGATTCTGAGTCGATCCAAATTGAAGGCGTACCCATCGAAATTGTTTCGCTGTGTTACAACTTACAAGCTAAAGACCAAAACTAATATACCCCTATGGGATAGGGGATACAAAATAAATACCCTCGGCAATCCTTTTCAAACAAATTTAACCGACGCTACTGTCCCACAATCTCTGTAAGGCAGTAGCGTCGGTTAATTTTTTTTGAAAAGGCGTATGGCATATGGATATAACTATTTGAGCAGGAAGTAAGCGCACTGAATGTTTGAAGATGCCTTGGTCCACATATAGAAACATCATAACATTATTAATCATAAAAAAAAAACGAATGATTGATCGATTTCCTTCTTAAAAATGTAATCCCACTTGATTGCCTCACATCCACAAATATTGTGCGATACATTCATTGTTTGCAAATGTATGGCTGTACCTTTAGAAAATTCGGGATAACATCACAAGGTAACAATAAGGTAAATTATAAAAATAGAATAAATGCACACTCCCCCTTTTCAAAAATTCTACCGAATGTCTATATGTTTTTATCAAAAAAATTGGTGCAGTAATTTTTGGAAGTCACAAGACATCATGACGTAATCAAAAGAAAAATAAAGATGTGAGACAGTGGCGTGGGATACATATTTTTTAAAAAGCGGGGCCTTTTTAAAAAAATATTTATCCCACGCCACTGTCTCACATGGGTCTACACTTCTATAGATTTAAGCAGAAATTTGGTGCACTAATCGTTTAGTATATACCTATGGGAAGTTTTGGAAAACATCATAAGGCATTGAAATAGCAATTAATGGTAAATAAAGAGACTGGGATTTTTTGGAATTTGGGACGCTAAATGGACATATGTGCTGCATAGCTGGACCTGGACGTATCTTTTAGGGGAATTCGGTGAGTTACTTTCACTTGAAGATTGAAACAAATGATGTACAGAGATTTATTGAGTGGGTTTTATGTTACTTTTAACGAGCTTTTAATTTGTTGAGTATTATCCATGTTCATACAGAGCCTCTTCTATTTACGTTGACCTTGATAACGGTGTTTCAGTCCAACCTACCTACCTCCGTCATTAAAACGGAGGTTTTACAATTGCATTTCGTCTCAAACCTGAGAGCTGGGATTCTGAGATTCTCTAGGCTTTAGCATTTCTGTTAATTGGCTCATTGCAGCCGAACCAATACATTTTGCTATTCGAACTAGATCCACGTCTTAATAAAGCTCGCCACAAAAAAAATTTAGTTCAACAAGCTCGTTTAACAAAGGTCTACTTCTTCCAATATGGCGGAACCTCCACTTTTATGCCGAAGTGTTAAGATATGCTTTTATCGACAGTTGCTGATTTGTCAGAGCATCGTAAGATGAGGACCAGTGAAAAGCATTTTGTTATTGCTTCGACTGGGAATCGAAGACATACTTCCTACGTATCTGCTCTTACGCCATCGATGAGATCAGTATCTTTTTATGCTTATAAACCTACAATTTGACGCCGTAAAGTAGGACCAGGAGACTAAGCACCAGGTAGAGCAAGCATTTGGACTTCAGAGATTGTGGTTGTGATCACAAAACTAAAGAAGCTTCGGTTTCCAGGTTGTCGGATCTCAATTCATCGGTTTGTCGAACCCGAGGTGGATAAAGTCCTTAACAACTTCAATGTTATTGCTATCAACATCAAAGTTTTGTTCAAGATTGTGGGTCGCCACTTTTTTTTCTCGGAAAGGCATCTTCTTGGTCCTCGTGAGTTAGAAGACCAACGTATTTCATCAAATGTAACGTCCATAACCATATATAACTGACAAAATTGTTAACGACAAAACCTTCCCTACAACCTCCTAGTGATAAGTGCGTTGGACGTGCGTTGATATCTGATTCAAACTCCCAAAGTAACAACACCTACATTTTTGAGCTGCCTTTTGCGAAAGCCTGACAAACATCCAAGACTGTAAAACTATCATGAGAAGCCTCTCAAATTTGCAGTTTGCAATCGGCGTTAAACAGAGGGTCTTATTCATTGTGGAAATAATATAACTTCGCACACATAAATTAATGGAGAAGCTAGGTTTGAGGAGCTCAATGGGCCGTTAAAGTCAGATATTTCGTTTTTTAGTACTTTCCCTGCCCATCGTACTTTCTGTAACAGAACGAGATTGAATAGATCGCTTGACTCAAGCTCAGCGTCTTGTGCAAATCCGGTACATGTTTGAAAAGTTCAGATAAGCTGGTTCCAAACTGAACATTGCATAGCGTATTCTCAAGACGACACTGGGTCAATTTTGCAGAGATCCCGTATTAGGGTGTATTTCTCTATTAGCTTCAGGTGGTTGGTGCTGTAACTAGCGCCTTAAAACTCGATGATCCTGACTTGACATTTTTTCATCTTTTCTAGGATTAGCCTTAATATGTAAAGTTGGCCTATTTTTGATTTGCAGGATCGGAAGGATCAGAATTTTAAAATATACTTTGGATAGGATCTTAGCCACTTTAGCAGGGATATGCTTAGATTATTGGAGCATAACACGCGATCTATCGACTTTATTGTTGATAGAAAAAATTGAGCTGATAGTCCAGTCACAGGGCGTCTATTCTATGCTTGCTGCATGCACACTTCCAAGGCATTACATCCTTTTGAAGGATTTGTAGATGCTACAATATTGGAAGGAAGGTTGTATCTTATTTGCCTGAAGGCAGACTATTTTCTGTCGCTACTATGTGCATTCTAGCCATTAAGTATCTGCTGAAAAGCGGCTGTAGATCCCTGCATTGGCAATTAAGTTGCCAAGTCTATTTTAAATAGCCTGCATACCATCTTCGAAGCCATTTGCCAGTTGCTTATCATTTTTTGTAGAATCGTCGTAAGACTCTTCCTTAGTTTCCCTTAGCTTGGAAATAACTTATTTTATAATTTTTCTTAGGACTTTCGTCTCATTTCGGTTTCCTTAACTTGCTGCCTTGACTTTGCATTGCATTGCCTTGATATACAAATCCTCAGTCACTCAGTTTCCCTGAGACGACAGTCGTGAAGCCTCGTTTTCTTTCCAATTCGAAGCTTCTTCTCATTGAAAAGTCGAGCTCTGAATTTGACTGCGACAAAAAATGGTTAGAATCGACGTTTGCCCCAATGAATGTGTCAACATCCAGAAGGATCGATACGTGGCTCCTATTTATGAACACATGGTCGCTTTGGTTAGATATTTGACCATCTATGGTTTGTCAGGTTGCATTGTATATTCTTAGTCGAAGAAACTTAGTGCTACTGGTCACCATATTACAAGCTGCTGAAAACTCAATCAGTCCGCTTCTGTAAAATCAATCAAGCAGGTTCAGCAAGCCTCTCCTGTTGGAATGCTGTGCATTCCAACTTATCCACCGAAAGAGTTTAACTTTTGAACTTTGGCGGTAAAATTCCCAAGTAAAAATTTTATTAAGGCTTCGAAGACCCTGGCCATAAGGTCATACAAATTATCCTTGATGGGGTTGTCATGAGGGGATTTGACATCGCATATAGGACAACCTTGAAAGGATCCGTCGTCGATTTCACCATAAAAGCCTCCTAAGTCTCTTCGGTAAATATGAGTCCACATAAGAGGCTTATATTGCAGAACGTAAGTCTTCGTTGATAAGGTTCTCAGGGCTGTTGGTACTGGTTTGTACACAGTACAGCGGATAGGCACGGTAGGTAAATTTTATTTCGCCATGATGTGGTCCTCATTCACTCTGGTAATTGAGCGAGGCTTATATATCATCCAACCTACAGGCTTTGAAGGCACCGTGACGTATTTAATACAATTTAAATATGACAGGGTTCTCAGTTTTATCGTTGAAGGTGTGTGTGAACCAACGAGTCTGAAATGGCTACAACATCTTTAGCGCACTCTATGTAGCTCTATACTCTCTTTGGTGTGAACAAAAACCTTATTCTTGATAAGGTGCTCAGAGTTGTCGTAGACCGGAAAGGGTCGGTAGGTCCCATCCAGGGGTTAATAAAATTTATCTACGAACGGGTTCTCAGTCTGCTCGGTAAAGGTGTGTTCACATAAGAGACTTACATTGCAGAGCAATGCTCTAATAATGGTCCCAACCAGGTATCAACTAATCAGCTTAGAGTCAATGTTACTTGCCTAGCCTCGGCCTTTGACAAGGAATCTACATCCTAGCATGTGCAACTTTTGGTGGCAGCTGCAACTTGTTTCTCTTTTTGAGGTTTACTGATCCTATCCATCTTGAATCCCTAAAATATATTTGATTATGATCGTTTTGGGTCATTTGAGGTGATCCGTTATGGTTATGGTGTCCCCCATAACTCGATGGGTTTCACTTTGTAAGGAGATCTGATTGTCATTTGAGGTGATCCGTTATCCAAGTATGTGGTCTCTCCCATAACTGTCATTGGTTTCACTTGGTAAGGAGGTAATACTTATGGGACATTCTATCAAACTGAATGGTCCAATTCAATTTGTCATTCATGCAATTGCAGGGCGGGTATTCTGGCTTCAATATAGACTAACGGAGCAAGCCCTCTCATTGGCCTTTTAGTCTTCTTTTTCACCATTTCTGTTCATGGACTGACTATTAGGGTTCCTGAATGACCTGCTGCAGAAATATGTCAAAACGACTTCCGTTGATTGTTCTCCTAACAACATCGTACGCTGGCGTTGAACTTTTGGACTCTTGTGCTACGACATTTGATCATGGAGTCTCGGTCAACCTCCAAATTCCTTAATGACCCGTTTTTTCCGGCTTAATTGGAAAAAAAAACATGGGCTTGGTAATGTTTCAAAAATCCAATCGTCGCACATTCACTTACCTTTGAGTCCTCAAAATCGTTAGATAAATAGGTCTCAATGAATATTGGAAGGCATTGATGCTTAAATGGAGATTCCTACGTTATGAATTTTAAGACTTGGGAACTTTGCACCTTTTGGAATCGTAGAATATCAAATGATGCTAAGTATAAATCTTAAATATGACCAATTCCTTTATATTCTTGCTATGGCTCAGTAGTTAATAATTTGGACTATTGGAATCCCAATTAAAACAAGACCTAAACCTTACCAACCACATCTTGCCAAGGTCTGACATACTTCTTATAAAGTTGTCACGAAAAGCTTCTTAAATCCACCATTCGGACTCGGCTTTATATTATGGGACCCATTAGTGTGCCAAAATATAACTTCACACTCACAAATCCCTGTAAACCTTTTTAACTCCGAATTGACTGTCAATGCCTAATATTGATTAATATCATTCACATTTTTAGAAATATAGGCGTGGCACACATACCCCTATATCAAAACAGACCACACCAAGCCCGAATAGTTTGGCACAATTTGGGACATTCCCTCACTTCGATCAGATGCTGTCATCCGATTTGCAAATAAAATCCCACCCTGATTCCAATGGTCACTGATTCTTGAAATCACATCATTTGCTGTCATCTCTTTCAAATCGCAAAACGCAACATAAGGAGTGCCTCCAAGCATCACTAGACATTCCCAATCCAATTTGTCTAACAATATTCCCATGTGCACATTCCCTTGTAAGCGCGCGTATTCATGTCCATCAGAGCGTAACGAAATTCGATTTTGATTGCTCCTTAATCGCTCATTATGCGCGGAAGCATTACCAACAACAAAAAATCTACAACAACAACAAAATTAACATTTCAGAATGACATAGCCCAAGAGATCGCGCTTTGTCTGTGCATTTGTTTTGAATTGGGGGCGACCGACGGAAAGACCAAATCCCTCTCTAGTTGTCAGGGTGTGTATGGAACACCATATTCATGGAATAAGGTCAACGCCAAACGGAAGAGAGTCTACTACTCTACTCTCCACTCGTGGTGTATCTGCATGCAAACGCAGAGCACTGCCATACATTCCGAAACACATGTTTCAAATGACAAAAATGATGTGTAACATGTGTGTGAACGCTTCGTCTGGCATGAGTCGTGTTCAGAAAGAAAACACAAAAATGTTGTTGTCATTGTACTTCGGAAAAAGTGTAGCGAAATCTGAATAAGGGGCGGATTGAGGCAGATTGAGTAAAAAAACGATAACAGAGTGGCCGACACAACAGCGACAGTTGACGGTGTAATTAAATTATCCGAACTTCAACGTCCGCCGATGAGGTTTTAATTAGTCGCCACGCTGTCCATGAATGAACCCCAGCAGTGGACAACAGATAAATTTGAGTATCTACGGATACGCAATGTGGTATTCCGTTGTTGATGGGGCGTACTATAATTGCCCGCAACCGATCGGGATCCATTGATGTCAAGTGATGTTAACAATGATAATTATTATAACGCGAAATGGAGTTGTTGCACTAGGACGTGGATGGGGCCCATAGGCTGGGGTTAATTATTTGCTTGGGAGAGCTCTTGTTAGCGGTTGTCTTTTGGGGCGTCTTTTTTCAATCTAATCGACATACACTTCTCAAAAATATTTCCAGGCGATTTCATTTTCAGTCGAACCAAATAAGGCATTTCCCATGAGCTAGAAGTATGTTCGAGATATGTATTCGAGTAAAGGCTTGCGGTTGAGTAATACGCCTGGGAAAAATAGGCAATCTATGACTTGGATTCACTTCTTCAAATCTAATGCTCCATTGATCGCCAGCATCGTAGATTATCAACAGATTCTATGCATATGAAGAACGCTAAATCCTCGGTCCAAACCATCATGCTGCCCTAAAATTTTGTATTTGCCTGGTAGCCTGCATTCTGGTGAAGTTGGTTCAGGGAAGAGCTGGCAACTGGAGTGTCCTATTAATTCGGTTTCATATTAAAAAAATCAATCGAACGGTTATACTTTTTTTAAGGGTACTGTTATCTCCATCATTATCCGCAACAGAATGTAGCAAGGTTTGACAAGGACAATCGAATGACTTCCAAGTTACTTTCTCATTTTTACTGACTTTACTAGATTGTCTGACACAGAAAGACTGATAACTTAAGGCTGAATAAAAAAAAAGCTTATATGCTTATATACGAAGGTTTTGTACATGGTATTGTGGGTGTCGAGGCATTGGACTACTAAGCGCGTGGTCCCTGGTTCAAATCCGAAAAATTCCAACTCCAACACTTGTTTTGCACTGCTCCACCTCTTGCGAAAGTCTGACAAAAATCCAATAGCAACACTGGTTATGAGAAGCTTCTCAAATTTGCCATTCGCATTAGGAGTTAAGCAGGAGGTCATCTTCTTTGTAGCAAAAATAATAACTTCGCACATACATACATACAAATAAAGGGAGAAGCTAGGTTTGAATCTCTATAATGCAATATATTTAATATGTAAACAGACGCGGTTCCTCTCAGATTATTCCTTAATGGAACTGTTGATATCACACAATTATTACTTAACATCTTAAAAGCCATCTAAAATGAATGAAATATTTTAAATTGGGGGCCCAAACAGGGTCTTATCCATTCCTTTGTGTGTGCGAAGTTAAAATTTTTCATCCAGCTTAGCGCCGATTCCGAAGTGCAAATTTGGGAAGCATCTATGGCCGGTTTTGTACTCTAAGATATTTGTCAAAACAAAAACTCCTCATTGGACGTTCAAGGTGGCTAGGTAGATCAAATGGACAACAATCCAGTCATCGATTCCCAGCCAGTAACGCGCACAAGTGGAAACCGACTTAGCGGAGGTCCTGGAGAGGCATATTTGTTGAGGCCCTGGTTCATTCCGGACTGTAGCGCCACTTAAGTAAGTAAGTATCGAAGTATCTTTTTCGGACTTTAATTCCATTTTTAGCAATTAACATGCAAGTCTAGCATGAGTTTTTATCCTATTTTCTGTATTCAGCACAGAACTTTGTGAGGTTGAAAATTTTTACTTAATGAGAGTATTTCCAGTATTGCAGGGTGAACCCAATCGTATACTATGAACACAACATTTATGGTGATACTGTTGCACTTATCATCGCAAAATGCACTGAACCTATCTAAAGACGTGCAATTCACCTACTAGACGATTCTCTCCCTAATTCGAATCTGCAACCGTTGGCACAGCGAAGACTTGAAGGTGATCTGCCTCGTTATTAAAGGTATTATAATGGCAGAGGTTCCGAGGAGCTTAGAGACATCATCCCAAGACTTGTTGCATTTCAACAAACTCTAAGATACGCAGTTTCAGCTCAAAGGCACGCTGTCCATGTAAAAATGACATGAACAATGCAGTACCAAATGTCTTCTTGTAAACACTGAAACTAACTTCCGGAAGACGTATTTCCATCAGTTAGCAATCTGCAACAGATTGGTAGCAGAGTCAATAAACATATGCTCTCATCATCTCAGAGCGCTTCTGCAGCGACATACTAGGAAAACAACCAGCAGGGACTTTACTGCATGTGCAATTGAACCAACTCATACAAGGTTTTTCAAGCCTTAACCTCGTGCAAATTAACACAGGAATCAAATAAATGGTCAACAATGTCAGAGCGAGAGATCTTTTATCGACCTTAAGTTTGTCAGCAGAGCCATAGGAATCAAGATAAAATGGCAGGAATGTTTGAGATGATGAGCCGAGATAGTTTTAGTACCAAGGGTCCATGTTTGAAACACAACCATTGAATCTCTTAGCTGAAAACGGACTGTTTATTCGTTCGCGTTTTTAGGAACTTCGAGTATTTTGGTTTGGCGAAATTTCCATGCTGAAACAAACTTTTATCTAAAATTCCGAGTAAAGACAAAATGAAACGTTCTTTAAATTACAAAAACGGAATACTTTTATTGATGTGCAAAATGAAAGGAAGATAGGAGGATAGAGATAGAGACAACTTTAGCATTGTTTACCTGAAGGGAAACATTCAGTGGCAAAATGAAATTAGGGTGATCACACAATGTGAACACTGATAGGCAGTCCGTGTTCGTCGATACACGGACTGCCTATAAATGCGAAAATATTGGGAGTAAGCAAGGCAGAGGATATGACCAAAAGATCTCGAACATAACCCTTGGTCAGACATAAGGGAAGTTAAAGAGATACCAAACTTCTACCTCTCTCACCCTGAATCCCCGCAAAAGTTAGTTGTTTTTGTTGTAATCCACCACCAATGCACGATGTCTGTGAATACATGTATTTCTGAAAGAATTCAGCAGACGAAAAATTTTGGGTTTGGACATTTTCATTAACAGCTGTTTAGTAGTGTGGTGGATTTATTTTTGTTTTGACATTTCAATTGGGATAATATTTTTTCGCAATTGTGGAAATTTTAAAATCACACAGAAAAATGGTGGTAGCGGTGGAGGCGAAAAAAAAAACAAAAAGAAACAAAACAGAAAGATTGAATCGAATAGTTAGTCTTATAGTTAATACTTTTTCCAGTCATAACTCAGTGACACTTTTAAAAATAATTTTATATGGATTCATAAAATAAACAAAAGTAAAAATGTTTGTTTACATTCAAATAGAAAGTGACAGATTCAGAATTTGGTGAATATAAACAAATGGTTATGAACGTATTCAGTAAAGTAAATATTTTTTTTTCAAATAAAATAAATTGAATGTATTCAACTCTTCGGTTAGAACGTAAAACAAACTTTTTATATATTTTATTATCTACAATTACCAAAATGATTTCCAAGAGTATTTATTAATTTTATAATCGCCTACGGGTATTTGTAGACGATGAACACATGTTGCGTAATTTAATACGAAAGATTCTGAGGATTTTATTTTCTAAAAACAAAAACGTTAATAATACACAAAAGAAATATTTTTCATTCTTACATTGGAAGGAAAATTGGGAATCTTGCTACGGTCAACGTGGTAATGTGCGTATCGAAAACAAAATGGTGCAAAAAGAATTTAACATTTCGAAATCGAACTGTACCCACGTCGTTACCAGCTCAAAAAAAAACCCAAGTAGGAAATTCATGAATGCATATATATTTCTTAAAAATAGATTTGCTCGATGAAAATAATTTACTAAGCAAATAATGAAATTTATGGATAATTTTTCATGAGCTATATGAGAATTCCTACTGGTGGCTTGTCAGCCAATAAAACTTATACAATGAATATTAGAGGCTGCATATGTTTTAGGGAATTCTAATGAATAAGGGTGTAATTGTATAAAGGTGTTTTGTACCAAATTAATTATACATAATTTATTTTTTATTTTTTAACATAAAATCTACTAATTCACTGAAGTAGGTGAATTAACTAGGAATTATATTGAAATTTGGCGAAAAGATGATGTCAATTGAAATTTTAGTTTTGTTTTTTTGTTAGGTAGAGTATAGGTAGGTAAACAAGTATAAATGAGACTTTTAAGGCACACAGTTCCAGCAATGAATTCTATGAGAAGTTTTATTTATTTACTATCTTAATTTTTGGAAACTATTTTGCACATACTTTCCCACTTTGTGTCCAATTTTCGGTTGTTCAACAGATTGGATAACTTGTGAATTAGAGGATTATAAGAATTTTTTTTAAACCGAGGATTACTCTCTCGCTCTCTCTTCAAGTGGTTAATCTCGTACAAACAACGTAATTGTATTGGTTAAGAGTTAATAAAGTGTAATTGTCTTTCTGTATTGGATTGGAAGTGAACATTTTTAAAATATTTAGAATCCCCCTGCGTGGGTAACACGACTGTAAGCTATTTCGATTGGGACATAAGTTTTCATTTCCATTGGAAATAAAATTTATTTTATTTTGATCTAGATCACTTTGGAAAATCTCGATTTCCTACCTACTTACACCACTTACTTGCTTCCTTATGTCAGTTTGAAATGTTCATTTCGATAAGTAAATTATTTTTCTGAATTATAGAGATGAATTAGTGGGTGAAAATTACGTTTGTTTATAGCTCTGATAAAATATGTTAAAAAATAAACGTATTTAAAAGTTTTATAATGTAGTTTACGTGTAATTTGTTTAAATCAAGTTAAACGGTTTGTATATATTTAGAAAACATGTTTTTTTCTTACAATAATTAAAATAATTGTAAAAATATCGAATATAAACACCGGAGAATACTGATTTCTCTTTTATTATTCTTGGTTGCAATTTATTCAAGAATTGCCTCTAATTTTTCCGAATGTAAAAAAAATTAATATTGGTTAAAGGTTTTAACGATTCTCTACAGATGCGAAGTGTTTGCTGAACGAGTTTCTGAGTTCATAAATTTTTGTCGGATGCACTCACTTGCGCATGCGCAGTTCGAAAACCGTAACTTTGTGGTGGAAAACCATAACTTTGTGATCACACAACAAATTTCCCCTATTTTGGCTGAAGTTTTTAGGAAAGGTCGGTGAAGAGCAGGTGGAAAACTGGAGAAAATTGGTGAATACCATAACTCACGCACACATGTTTGAGTTATGGTTTTTTGGTGAGTTCAAGCTTGTAGGCAAATCCAGA
This sequence comes from Rhingia campestris, assembly GCA_932526625.1. Classification (NCBI taxonomy): domain Eukaryota; kingdom Metazoa; phylum Arthropoda; class Insecta; order Diptera; family Syrphidae; genus Rhingia; species Rhingia campestris. The sequence goes on along the minus strand of OW052185.1, from coordinate 31,574,656 downwards.
AGTTTGGTATCTCTTTAACTTCCCTTATCTCTGCCTTGGTATTGTATTGCATGGGCATGAAATTAAAGATAGAAAATATGAGAAGGTTACAATCCGCTGTGCGAATCGTTTTATACCCTAACCCTAACCTAACTCCTCCTTAAAATTAGAGAAATGACATATAACGGGTAATTTTTTAAGCGTATTTTCTTTGAAAATCGAGTAAAATACTCAAATTTGCATCAAATATTCAAAATGTTTATTGTAATCGATAAATTCATGTAAATGTTGTCCATTCATCTAAATAGTCCATTCGGAAGGTCCAATTTTGTGTCACTTTTTCAAGCATTTCGGCCTGTATTCCACGAATTACGAGTTTTATGTTATCCTGTAAGGCTTCAATCGTGCTCGGCTTGTCCACATAGACTAACGACTTTACATAACCCCACAAGAAATAATCAAGAGGTGTTAGATCGTATGATCTTGGCGGCCAACTCACAGGGCCATTTCGAGAGATAATCTGCTCACCAAATTCATCCCAACATTTCCATTTTTTCACGAGCTGTGTGGCATGTGGCACCGTCTTGATGAAACCACATGTCAACCAAGTTCAACTGGGGCAAAAATAAGTCGCGTATCATGACTCGATATCGTTCGCCGTTGACGGTAACGTTTGTTCCACACCAAATCGTCATTTTTTCGGGATGCATCGGTAATTCTTGTGGCTGTTCATCACTCCATATGCGACAGTTTTGCTTATTTACGTATCCGTTGAGTCAGAAATGAGCCTTATCGCTGAACACAATTTTTCGATAAGACAGCGGCTTTTCACATTTTTTTACAGAGCACGAATTTTGGAAATAAATTTCAATAATTTGCAATCGTTGCTCGTTTGTAAGTCTTTCCATGATTAAATGGCATAGTATAGTAGTATACTGAACATTTTTTTTACTTTGACAGATGACGTTTGGACGCCATTGCTAACCAGTTCTGCCAACCTGAAAAACTTTGCACTTAAAAAATCACCCTTTAGAATGGATAACTTTGCGACAGAATGGATAGCGACAGAATGGATAACGACTTTGCGACAAAATCTTGTTCAGTAAGATTTTCATGGCATATTGGATGAGATATAAAAATTGTTTTTTTTAGGGAAACGCTTCCAAAATGTGCGCATAGATTAAAATTATCTACAGAGGAATTATTGTCAAAGTGTTTTCATCAAAACTTTAAACGATTTTTTTTAAAATTAAACAAAAAATCTTTTAGACTATTTTTTAAAATTCTTTACAGTTTAACAAAAAAAAAACTAATTTCTTTTAAAAAAAAGTGGGCGGATTTAAAAGAATATTTATTCCTGTACCGAATTCATGAACAACGAGCTTATACACAAAATTTAGTTATCCTATCTTAACATTTTCGAACTGACCAGTATACTCCATTGACATATGTATGTCATAAGCTATGGCATATGCTTTGAAAATGGTTTCCAAAGCGTGGGTTAAAATGATCTATAGACAAAATGTTTACAGCAAAATTATCGAAAGCTAATTTTTTTTAAATTTAATTAAAATTGAAACGAAAACTGTTTTTTACTAAAGACGTCCCCAAAAAGTGTGCGTGGGCACTAGCTTTTATCCTGTTTTCTGTACCCCGCACAGCACTTTGTGAGATTGGAAAATTGGACTTAAGGACAGCATTTCATTGATTTTCTAAATATCTCTATGTTTTCTTAAAAGTAGGTTTGGCAGTGGGCTAATTTTAAAATGTTTACACTTGTTCTACTGGGAGCAAGCAGAGCATATGTACCAAATTTCATCTTTCTATCTCAAAATTTAAGCCCAAAATCTAGTGACGTACGAGTGAAATGACAGAAAAGCTAGGGATTCTGAGTCGATCGTTATATCAAAATTATTTTTCTATGTTACAAACTATGAATCGAAACTTATAAACCCCTATGTGATAGGGTATAAAGATGGGGGTTTCATTGCAGAGCGCCGTTCAGTTCCTTTACATAACCTACAAATGCTGTTTTGCGGCTATACGAAGTCAAAGCAACACCTATCAAGACAGGCGTTTGACTTAACGTTGCGCTACAGTTCGGAATGATCCTGGCTCTTAGCTAAAATGCCCTCCAATTAGCCCGTTCCTAGCTAATAATATTAAGTTGAGCATTTCAAGTTGATTTAGGTCGGTTACTACTTCAAGCGAATCTGTCAGCGAATGGAAAACTTTTGCGAGCGGATTATTGGTGTCCAATTGTTCTACATGTCCTATCCATCTTAAACGTTGAATGCGGACTTTTTTGATCATGTTTATGTCAGGCTCGTCAACGCAAATGGGACTGAACATTTTCCGAAAAAAATGGTCGCCCACCAGTAAGAAACCTCTGTTTTGAAGAAGACTTGACAGATACACAAAGCCAAAAATGGGCCCTACGAGGCAAAACTGCAGGTGAACACGAGAGCTACCATTGAGGTGTATATAGTCAAAAAAGGCTTAAAGGACACCGGCTTTAAGAAAAAGCATAAAAAGGAAAGAAAAGCGCCCAATCGAATATACATCGCTTCTCCATCCGGGTCGAAAACGACCTTACCGAAACATTCGATACCAAAAAAGGATTAAGGCAAGGCGATGCACTGTCATGTAACTTTTTTAATCTTATTCTTGAGAGGACTCTATAAAACTCCCGAGACACAGACGGCGCACGGCACAATCTTCCATTAATCGGAGCAACTAGCATTCGCCGGCGATTTTGACGTCATTAGTCGGACTCAACGTGATGTCACGTTTTCTAGTATCGAAAGAAGCGGCAAAAATAGGTTTAGCAGTATATGAGTGTAAGGCCAATCTTATGCTGTCAACACGAAAGGACATTTCGACGAGTTGGACAAATAATTACCATCTTACGTTGGACAAATCGTAAGATGGCTAAGACATATAGAGCGTATATGGACACCAATACTCCGGCTGGCTGGCAATCTTCGATTCCTAGCCAGTTTTTGAAATGTTCCTCTTCAGGAGAAATAAAATTAATTTGCCACCACGCATTTCTGATTTAACCCTTATATACTTTTTATTCTGAAGTTATGTCAAGGTTATGTCAAATATAAAGCCTACGCCAAACCAAAAACGACTTTCCTTGCGCATTTAAATGAAGATAATCGTCACAAAATGGAAGCACTGCCGAATCGTCATAAGAATTTTGACTGTTCGTCTAAATGACTGCCTCAAATGGGATGGTTTACATGTGGACGATTTTTTTTTTAAGAAATAAATTGAATTGTGTACTTAAATAATTAATGAACATTTTTTAATAGAAAACTTAATCCCCTAAATATATGCTTTCGTTTGAGACACCTTGTATATAAAAATGCACACATGAATAGTTGTGAGGGCAAATTAGCTCCTACATCCCCTCGTTTGGAAATAGGACCTTTCATGTTTTGTCAAAAATATTTCTGTGAACCAGTTGAATATTCCTAAAAATACTATTCAACTTTAAGTCCGTTTAGCATTACATCTTCTGTTTGATATGCTAATTAAAATTACCACTAACCCCTCTAATTGCAACCACTTGCCGACGCCACTGAGCGTTTTATGTCACTATCACAGAGAGTACATTTAATCCACCTAACCACCCACCACACCCAGGATAAGCTTAATAAATTGTCATGGCTGTCATAAAAATGGAAATGTCAACCGTTTAGCATCAGTTGACAGGCTTTGAATAGATAAACCCAACTGTTCTGCATTTGATTGGTGTGCGAAAAAAAATCTAGATCTACCTTAGCAAAAATTGTATCCCAACCCATCCAAATGGCAAGAGTCTCGAATAAATTTAACAACTTTTCAAAAGCGTTTTAAGTGATTTGTAATTCAAATCTCAGCTTGGATAACGAAACCTAATGAGATGCAACTGAAAACGAGTTTATTTTGTTCCTTTTCGTGAAGAATTTCCTAGACTTGAAGGCATACGACACTAGTACCATAAAGTTACGAGTTAATCTGTATCTCTATCTGTATTTCGGAATTTCGCGAATAAAGTTTAAAAAGATACTTAAATTGTTTTGATTGCATATCTATACGATGTGATTTAGATATTTTGCATATAAAAAACAAGGTCGCCCACATTGGGTTCGAATAGGTTTTCTCGCCGTCAAATGAGGTCATCCAATCGATTCGTCAGAACTCCCCCTCATTTCAAATGAAGGAGAATCTTCTCATTAAACCACACTCTCTGGTGACACTTAAGCGTTAATTGCAACTTGCAGCGCAACGTCAATTTGCTCTATCGAGGCAAGACCAGACCGCAAACCACGTTCTATCTGAATAAAGGATCTCTTTCAAATTAAATTCATTCATTAGTCGCGTTGATTATAATGGTCTCCCCAGCCCGCCATCTTGTCAAAGCCATCAATAGCAGCTACCAGAGCGATAAAAAGTCGCAATGTAGACAGTCCCCATCAAGAGGAACGTGGAGGAGCAGAGGACATAAATTCTATTAGGACAGCTTGGACGGAGAGAGATTTAACCCAATGGTGGGGGTGGTTCTGCATTACTCGGGCGTACTTGAAAGCTATCATTTAATAAAAATTAATAAGAAGAAAAAGATACATCCGTGAATAGAACGGAATGGTGGGGGGAAATACAAGTCTCAAGATGGTGACTTTCGTTGATGAAACACAAGAACTCCTTCAGTGGGAATGTCATCCGCTTGTCACATTTCTGAGGAGCACCAAGCCTTTCACTTTTGTGTGTCTCGATTACAGTTTTAGATACATGCTCGTCCATTTACTATAACATTGTGGATGCAATGAGAGAGAGTATACTCAAAAGTAGGATAACACAGGCATACACAAGCACTAGGGCTGGTAAATTCAATTTGCGAAATGTTCTGAAGTAGTGCTCGTGTATCTTTTTTTCTTGGAGTTTATTACCAGGGTGAATGGACGACAGAATGACCGAGCTGAGGATGGTTTCTCTGTTAGGTCGGGATTGCAAAAAAATGGTATTTGCGACCGATGGGACAAACAAGTGCAGGAGTAGTACAAATACTTTGGGATGCGACATTATCTTAAGAAATTGCAAAAAGGCAAGGAGTGCTGCTGCTATCTTGAGGACGGGGTATACATGAGTCCTTTGTTTTGACGGTAAAATGCGAAATTGAATTCAATAAGGGGTCAAGCATTCACTGCGAATTGTGATAGCAAAATTGAGTTGGTGATGAGACTATTAGTTCCAAAAAAAGGAAGTATCTGCAGGTCTTTAACAATTCATGTGAATACTAGGGGCTTGGTGACATAAGCCCCTTGACTAAATTCCTTAGTCATTTATTTCGTAGTTAAGAATAAGGGCTGTCCAACAGGTGTACACGCGAGTTTTAAAGGGTCATGCTTATTACGAATACAAAATCAAGTGGATAAAATTTGAACCCACTCTAGGGAAAAGTTGAAGCTTATGAAAAACAAATGTGTAACGCACTTATACGTTTTTTCTTTCGTTTGGTACATATTTCATAAAAATCGAATACAAAATAACGCCACAATTGGGATCACAAAAAACATGTAGCTTATCAATATATTGATGGATAACATTTCGAAACTTTGTTGACAGACGTTGGACGAATTTTGTAGAAAAAAAAAGTAAAGCGGTATACAAACGTGCAATATCGTTTTACACATTTTACTAAATGCCCTTTTTGACACAAAAAAACACTTTTGCCAGAAAGAACGGACAAGCGGATTCTGCCAAAATATTTGACCAAATGGCTCAACTGATCGACATGAAACCGAGAAATTCGAGCGCAGAAGATCTGCTTTTGAAAGTCTTTCAACAGACATGTTTATAAGCGGATTCTGTCAACATAGTCACCCAAATGGCTCAACTGACAGACATGAAACCGAGAAATTCGGGCGATCCTCTGGTTTATAAGAGAATACTGAAAATGAATGAGTATAGTTGCAGACCTATCAGTGTTTAACTACATGGATCATGCGAAGACACTTAACCCACCTTTGGTGAAACAGAATTAAATATCGAAAACTTTGAATATGTATTTCAAAAGCATTCGATCAAGTTCGGACCATCAGAAAGCTATTCAGAGAAATTCTCTGTGGCTGGATGGAAAGCTTCCTAATCGTAGGTCCTTACTGGTTTACAGGATGTCCCAAAATTCACGCAAAATTTTATTTTTATGCCATTTAATAGTACTGTGTTGTAGACGGGAAAAAGATAACAATGTGACGGCTGACAGTTAGGGTTAGAGAAAATGGAGCCCTATACGAAAGAACAACGCACGTTCATTGTTGAGGCTACAAAATATGGTCGTCATAGTGATTTAAAACCATCTGTGAAAAGAATAATTGAAAAATTCATTGAGACTGGATCAACAAGTGATCTTAGACAAGCTGGGAGTCCTGTCACAAGTCGTTCATTAGACAACATCGAAGCAGTTCGCGAGGGTATTACTGAGGAACACGAATTCGGCAACGTAGTCAAGAATTGGGCATTTTGAGAAGGTCTACAGCAAATTCTCAATTGAAGACTTGAATCTTCATGCTTACAAAGTTAAATTGACTCAAGAACTGAAGACTACTGCCCATGCAGCGCGAAAAGAGTTCGTTTTCGAACAACAGCAAGTGGATGCTTATTTTTTGGACAAAATGTTCTTCAGTGATGGAGTCCATTTTCATCTTGATGGCTTCGCTAATCGTCGAAATTGTCGCATAAGGAGTTCAGAAAACCAACATACAACGCGTGACAGGTTGATGTGGATTTTGGGCTGAAGGCATTATCGGACCATTCTTGGTCGAAAATCGGCTGGTCAGGCAGTAACAATTAATTGGTGTTCGTTATCCTTCCATGATAACCCAGTTTTTAGTGCCTTAAATACGTACAAGATATGGATGTGACCAACATGTGGTTTCAACAAGACGGTGCCACATGCCATACAGCCAGAGAAACAATTTAATTACTGCATGAGTCATTTTCTAATCTTGTAATCGATCGTTTTTGCGATCAGAATTCGCCATCCAGATTTTGCGATTTGACGCCATTGGACATTTTTCTTTGGGGTTTTTTATGTCATAGATCTATGCAAACATGCCCACGAGCACCAACGCCTTAAAAGAGGAAATTGGTCGTTTTATTAATGAAATTCAGACACATTTTTAAGAAACGGTCATAGAAAAATTTAATAAAAGAGTATGTACTCGCCAGCAAAGAAAACAGTGGCGGCCATTTAACCTATGTGCTATTCCATGCATAACCCCACTCTGTATACTCTGTGAATCAATAACAAATGTAAACTTTTTTAATTAAAAATCTGTATTTTCTAAAAAAAATTATATTTTGCGGGAATTATGGGACACCCTTTAGTAGATCGCCTTTCAGTGGATTTATTACCATTTCTTTCTACTTTACTTTAATGCTCCCCTATTTTCTACTTTCTTATGCGGCGCTACTGTCAGGTGTGAAAATAAGCATCATTTAATACGGCCCTCCCTCCAATAAGCCTGAAGTTGAGTGTTTTTATATCTTTGTAAGGTAATAGCACAGCTTGGTTATTTGAAGGGAATAGGAAGTAAGAGAATGATAGGAATGATGTTGATTGTAGTTGAGACTTACTCCATGGTTGTTGTCCGAACTAACTTCGGGCAGTAACGCGTGGGAGTAACGGTCAAATACAAGTTTCTTTTTAAAAATGCAATGAAATTAACAAAATTAAATTATTTCCATGCATTATGGCTTTATAAGTAAGAGCAAACATTCCCATTAATTATGGAACACAACGTCGTTTACTTGGCTGTCTCGTCTGGCTTCGCAGTAGCGCATTCTGTCACTCCAATTTTCCAAGACCTTGTTGATGGTTTCGGGCTGTAGCTCACCGATTGCTTGGATGATATCAACCTTAAGTGATTGAATCATTTCGGTATTGTTGGAATAACATCGGTCCTTCACTGTTCCCCACGAAAAAAAAACTCCAATGGGGTCGAATCGCAGCTCATAGGCTGCCAATTGACATCGCCAAGACGCCTGATACACGATTTGGGAAATTTGTGCGTAAAAGATCGATTGTGCAATAGGCTGTGTGGCATGCGCGCCATCCTGCATGAACCAGAGGTCTTCCGAATTCATGTCTTCAATTTCAGTAAAAAAAAAACATATGAGAAGGCTACAATCCGCTTTTCAAATTTCCTTAAAATTTTATCGAAAACGCCCTCAAAATCTGGGCGTGGCAAAAAAAAAAACTTTATATATATTAATTTTATAAATATAGTGTACAGAAACTTATTTAAAATTCTAAACAGTTTGGCCAAAATCTACGTATTTCTGAAAAGGGAGCGTGGCAGTGGGCGGATTTCAAAAATTTGTACACGTGTTCTGCTGGGAGCAACAAAGAGTACATGTACCAAATTTCATAATTCTAGCTCAAAATTTAAGGCATAAATTTGAGCTGGTGATGTACAGACTGTCGGACGGACAGACATGGCTAGATCGATCAATTCTGAGTCGATCCATATACTTTACGGTTAATCTAGGTAAATTAGTTCTCTATGTTACAAACTATGTATAAAAACTAATATACCCCTATGGGATAGGGTATAAAAAATCTGTTAACATGGCTCTCTAAAGCCCACCGTTAACCAGCCTTATTTTCGAAGAAAATTGGTCCAATGATGCAATCACTTCACAATCCGCACCAAACTGTCACTCTCTGTGGATGAATCGGTTTCTCGACAATAATGAACGGGGTTTCTGAGCCATTGACTCCATCTAAAAGAAAAAGGAAAGATTCAAGAAAAAAGCTGAAAAAAATTATCAAAAACCTATGTCTATACCACTGAAAATCGATTAGGAAACCTTGTTTCCAAGTTCATCAGCAGTATCGATTCGACTCGATCCCAAAACATGCCGGTTGTTATTGGCAAAGGCCGGCCTTCCCACCCTTCAAGTCCCGAGAGACTTCCTATGGCTATCCCTCCGGCCACGGTTATGAGAGATTGCCCCTTAATCACCACCCAGTCACAACGTCCTGAAAGATGCGGCAATTTGTTAACGTAGCCGCCGAGATGAAAATGCGCCTCTTCAGAAGAGATGATTTTCGCCCAAAATCGTTGTCCAATTTAAGCTGCTATAAGGCCTAAACTGCGAAGCGATTACGAAGCGGATGGTCATGCGCCTTCAATTGCTAAGCCAATTGGACCTTGTGAGCGAATAATCCGAAATCTTTGTTCAGAGAAATCTCCTCCAGTCTTACAAAATGTTTGCACAAACTTGCGTACAGAAGGCCAAAAAATATGGGCCAAAACTTATTTTCAAATAACGCAATGTTTGGGATACATAGCACTCACTTTGGAAATAAATTTTCAATATTTCAAGCGTAAAGCGACTAATTTCGTTCCGCGGAGGTATGATAATGACTTTCTGTCAATATTTCGAGCGGAAAGCAGCTGTCAATGTCAAAATAACCAATGATGTAAGAAACCACTAGATGGCCCACCTTGAATATTTTTGAATTATGGTTTCATGGAATTTGGCACAACATTGCACTTAAGAGGCTAATAAATCACCACTTCACCTAGATCATCCACGGGCACTCCATTACTTTCTGACTGTGAATAGTAGATTCTGCTGATCCAAGAATTAGTGTCAATTGGGTGTAATTGTATGAGCAATCTTAAAAGTACAATGCAAAGTGTTTAAGACATATTTAGGTACCCGGTTTAAACTTAAATTTTCAACTTGTTTGTGGTTGAATATTTGAATTACAAAAAAAAGTACAAAGTTGTCTGCATCAATCATGCAGAAAGTTTTTAACGTCTGAAGACTTTTAGGCTGTATTTCTGGCTTTTGTGTTTCAAGCGACTAATCCCTTTTTGACATTTTGACAAAAGATGTATCTAATGGTAATAATAAAAGGGCTGCATCTATAGTCAGATCTGTATTTCCTTTCAGTCTGTACTGAATTTTGGAATTCATGACAGACTGGTTGCTGTTTTAGTCTGCATTATAATAGTCCTGGGATATTAATGCTTACCGCAGTAAATCTCAACACGTTCTTTTTTTACTGCAGCACTCCTTGCGAAAGTCTGACAAAAATCCAAGAGTAAAACTCTCATGACAAACTTTTCGGATTAGACGTTAAACTCGAGGTCCTCTTCTTTCTAGCATACAAACAAATGAAGGGATAAGCTAGGTTTGAAGCCCTAAATGAACCGTTAATGTCAATCTTTCAGATTCCTTAAAAAAGAGGTTAAGGTGCAATAGCTAATAGAAGTTTTAGATCACAGCTCTTACCTCGAGCCCTTGTGTTTTTATGATTGGCTCAACCGGTTCTAAGATCTAGGATAGTTTTTCAGTTCAGTGTATCTGTTGTATGACTTATACTTAGGTCCTTATATTCTTAATTTCTGTTAGCCGTATGTTTTGCAGAGTATTGCCTTTTCTTTATTTTTGGTGACTTATCGTATTCAGCCAAAGTGATGTATTTAGAAACTTGCATGGATTTGGTTGGGAAATAAGAGTGGCTTCCTGATGCTCTATTCTTCAGGTAGCCGAGAATCGGACGGGGACTTACAAGATGACATGTAAACCCAAAGGTCTCTGTTGGCTTTCATTTCTTCAAGTAAAAAAATTAAGCATCGAAGTTCTGTCATCCCGTAAAAGTGGTTTGGCCCATTTATTCTCTTTCAGAGGTTACATAGCGATTTAAAATCATGATCATGATCAGTTCAAGATCTAATTGGATTCTTAATCGGTTTCCAGCTGTTTTCTGGCCATGGTTTTCATGACACGTCACAGGTAGTCAGTGACTTCACCGGACATTGACATTTATTCGAATCTTGTACTCCACTTCCTTTATGAGGTTACAGGGCAATTGTTCGACGATATAAAGTCTATGATCATGATCCTTAAAGCGATCATGATCATTCCAGTGACTCAAAATTCAGCAGAGAATGGTTTTATGGTGTAAACATAAGTCTGGAGCTCTGATACCTGGCAGTTTTAAAGGCACCTAGGCTGTGCGCATTTTTCGCGGGCTTTTGCATGAATGATATGATCTAAAATGTAAAGCCTTATTCAGCGTTATGACGCAGCTTAAATATCGCCAATGTTATAATTCAAGATCAGCTCCCACCGACCGACTATAAGTTGAGACAGATCATTGCAGTGCGAATATTTCGATGAGCACCTCTTCCAGAACGGTGTGCCAGTGAACCCTGTTACTCAAAACTGTCGACCAAACTCCTAAGCTTGAAGGCTCAGGGTTCAATGGCTGACCGTTCTTTAATAGATGATCATCGAAATATTCGTACTGCAATGTTCCATTTAGCTCAGACCAATTGGAGCACAATAATCCAAGGGCAATGTACCAGCATAAGTTAAACCTATTAAGATGTACTATTTGGTGAGATTTTATGGCCTAAAAAGTTATCGGTCCATATTTCTTCGAGAATGAGGATAAAACGCCAAAAAATTATTTCCGGAGCTTCTTTCAGAACCAGATCGACAACTGTTTTACGGCCAATGACGGAGCAGCATCCTAATTTATGGTTCCAACAAGAAGGATCGACTGCGTACAGTACGAGGCAAATTAAAGGACCTTCTGCATGACATTTTTAGCGAAACTTTGATTTGAAAAAAATGGGACTTCCGTTGGCCCCCTCGATCACCAGATTTAACTGTGGCCGATCTTTTTTTATAAAGATATTTACAAGAGAAAAGTATATGGTTACACGAGAGACTATTAGACAGCTAAAGCATAACATTAAAAGATTTTGAACGACGCCATTATATCCTGGAGGTTTTTTTTTTCAACAATGAAATTGAGTAACATATTTAACGATTCATGCAGTGTATAGTAATTTTCTCATTTCTCTTGGAATCCATCAATATGATTGACATTTCAATGTCAGACCTTAATACCTCTACAAAGATAACGCTTCGTTAAACCTTTAATATGACAGCAAACTTTAAAATTATTATTAATCCGTTCAACCGACAATTAAACTAATGCCGGATGAACTTAACCTCGAAAATTGATAACTACAATACGTACCTCGAAAATACCCCAAACTCTTATCTTATCATTACAATACGCTGCTTTTCAGACACTTTAGCTTCCAGTTGAAAGCGAATTTTAATAAATTTATCGCTAACAACGAACCTTTTGGATAAGATAATAAGATACAAACAAACAGGGTAGCCATAGGCCCACAGCTAGTGTATACATAAAAGTTTGTTTTTTTCCATTCGTTAGCTTTATTTGCCCCTTGGCCAGCTATGCTAATGGAAGGGTTCAATATATTGAAACTCCATAAGTAAAACAGAAATTCAAATTTCAATATTTACCCGCCAAAAATGAGTTTGTTTAAACATACCCCTTCACCACCACTACCGCATGTACAAAGTGAATTCAGAATTACCGCCACGCGACATCATTCCAATTAATTTGGTTCTGTTGTTGGTAATTTGCTTAAAAAAACACCCCATCAAGGTAAAGCCAAACGGTTAAACCACCCTCAGGAGCTGAGTAAAACTCCATCCTTGAAGAAGGATTCCCCGGCAAAATGATTATTCTTTGGAAAAGTTTTCACAAAAAGCTCGATTTGAATAATTTAGGAACTTTTGTTGCCAAGTTTTGTGGACTTTTAAAGATGGTGATGAAATGAAATCACTTTTATTGAAAAGACGTTGTTTTTTGGCCAGAAAGGGTGAAAAGAATCTTCGCGCGATAAATGGGCAGACATTTTGAATTCTAGATAGCTGTGATTTCATTTTCAAATTGAATAAAGGAGCGAAATAATTTAAAGAAAGATCGGATAGCGCTTTCTTTGTGATGGCAGAGATTTGAGAACTTCAAACATTTCAATATTTAGTTGAAGGGTTATCTTATTTGTTTATGGTCCAGGTTTATTCCAGAAAGATACTTAAGGAAGTAATCATGTTTAGTTTACAGCAAAAGTTTGTAAGATGTTTTTTTTTTTAATTAGCTTTTGGAAGTTAAGGGTATTTACATGGGGACTCTCAAAATTTTCAAATATATGGTGTTGGCCAAATTCAAGTGAATAGTTTTGATAAATAATCAGCGTTTCGTACTCGTATAGTGCAAGAGTTTTATTTGATCTTGACATTTACAAATCCCCTGGTCCAGATGGTATAACCGCCATTATTTCGAAAAGGTGTTCTTCTACGCTAGCAAAACCACTGCGTTAGCTTTTCTATCTATCCTACTCATCAGGACTCTTCCCGAGTAGATGGAAAACAGCATTTGTCCAGCCTATCTCCAGCCAAAAATCTTCTTCCAATCTTCTTCTCTCTCCAACTACCGACCAATTGCACTTATGTCCCTTCTTTCCATAGTCATGGAAACGCTGATAAATCGTCAGCTTATGAAATATCTCGAAACCCGAAAACTCCTCAATGACCGGCAGTATGGTTTTCGCAGCAACAGGTCTACTGGTGATTTGATGACATATCTCCCCGAAAAGTGGAATTAATCAATCCACCATGGTGGAGAAAGCTAAATTTGTTGCACTTGATATTTCAAAGGCGTTTGACAGGGTTTGGCATCAAGCCCTTTTGTCGAAAATGCGTGCTTTTGGTATCGATGATACTCTTTTTCAATGGATTAGAAACTACCTCTCGAAATGTTCAATTCAAGTAGTTTTGGACGGTTTCAAGTCTGCTACTCACCAAATAAATGCTGGTGTTTCCCAAGGCTCCGTTTTGTCTCCGAAACTCTTTCTCATTTTAATTAATGGCCTATTGTCTGCAACTTCTAATCCAATCCATTCATTCGCTGATGGCAGTACTACCAGCTTTTCATATTCGTTCTCGAATTCACTCCCTTCACCTTCGGATGTGGAACAAAAACGACAAAATATGTTAAGTTCATTAAATTCCGACCTCGATAGCATAAGTAAATGGGATAAATCTAATAGAGTGGAATTTAATGCTTCCTAAACGCAATGCTGTTTTCTGTCATCCAAGCAAAACCAAAATTTACAGCCATTATCTATGAATAGCACTTGCATCGTCGAAACCGACAAAACTTTCCATGCTCGGTATGTTTGTTACTAACGACCTTCGTTGGAAGGACCACATATTTGAAATCGCCAAAAATGCAGCAAAATGTCTGGGTTTCCTCAATCGATGTAAGAAATACTTCACGATCTGGCCTCAATATATGAAGCGTACATACGCCCCAAACTTGGGTTCAACGCCCACATATGGTCAGGTGCAGCCAAAACATCTTTGCACCTACTAGATGGGATACAAAAGCGTGCGATAAAATTGATAGTAGATCCAACTATAGCGAACTCAATAGTTTCTCTCGAACATCGTAGGAATGTCTCCTGCCTTACACTCCTTTACCGCTATTACAACAAATGAAATAGCCAGCTGCATTCTGCCCCCATCAACAATTCAACCGTAATACTCGCCGTACCACGAATGCTAATCAGTTCAACCTTAAGCATATCTTCGGACGTACTATGAAATATAGAGATTCATTCCTTAACCGAATTACACCAATGTGGAATGCTTTACCAAACTCAGTTTTTCCTCTCCATTACAATTTAACGAAATTCAAAACCAACGCGCATCGGTACCTCCTCTTTTCTACTCCTCTATTTCCTTAATGCCCGCGTTGTGCTCAAACACCATAAGGGTATTAATAATCCCTTTAGCGCGTGCAAATTATAAAAACAAGCCAGCCTTTTGAAGTCTCTAGATGTCGTTCCATAAAATGCAGATTATACAGCACTGGGGACTAGAATTGTATATTTTTGCAAAACACTTACGTATTTCTGGAAAAAACAATTTTACCAAGAGAGAGGTGTTCTTGTTAAAAACTATTCAGGATGGTTTAATACAAAGGAAGTATTTCTGAAAATAACAATTATCTGGCGTCAACATCTGTCAAGTATATACTTGAGTCGCAAAAAAAGTTTTGCAAGGTTTTTCACCTGATTTTTTATACCCTATCCCATAGGGGTATATTAGTTTTGATACATAGTTTGTAACATAGAGAAATAATTTAGCTATATATACCTCAAAGTATATGGATCGACTCAGAATCGATAGCTGAGTCGATTTAGCCATGTCTGTCCGTCCGTCCGTCCGTCCGTCCGTCCGTACGTCACCAGTTTTTGGGCCTTAAATTTTGAGCTAGAAGGATGAAATTTGGTACACGTGCTCTTTGTTGCTCCCAGCAGAACAAGTGAAAAAATTTTTGAAATCCGCCCACTGCCACGCCCCCTTTTTAGAAAAACGTATTTTTTGGCCAAACCATAAGGAATTTTGAAAAACTTTCTGAACAACATATTTAGACAATCTGAATATCTGTATTTCGTTCATATAAAGTTTTTTGCCACGCCCACTTTTTGGGGGCGTTTTTAATAAAAAACGTTTTTCGGTCAAATTTTAAAATTTTCTAAAAAAATTTTGATGCAGAATCATTAGTAATATAAATATGAACATTTCGTCAATAGACCATTTTAACCCACGCCCACTTTTTGGGGGCGTTTTTATATAAAAACCATTTTTATACCCTACCCCATAACATATGCAGGAGAAAACCTTGTCTTTTGTAGAACCGTAAAAGTTTTTTATAAGCAGTCTGAAGAATTTGTTGTCACCATGTCATATTCTTAATTTTATCCACATCGTGTTTTTAGCCATGTCCACTTTTTGGGGATTTTAGTTTTACAGATAGGATGGGATAGGGTATTCAACGATCCGCACAGTGGATTGTAGCCTTCTCATATGTTTTAATATGGTTTTGTCGGGAAATGGGCGTTCGATGGCAGCACTGAAAAAAGTGAATACAAGCAACGGTTTTAGATCCAAATGTAGAATATCGATATCGATGATTTGTAAAGCATCAAATCAAGTTTTCTAGAAAAACCCACGACCCTCATCTACTCCATACCGTAGACCGATTCGTTTTAAATTTGCAAACGAAACTAAAAAGCTTTCATTGCAAGAAGAATCTTATAAAGGGTCCGCCAAATAACTTCTTTTTTTTGAAAATGCTATAAAAAAAACTACTGAATATTTTCTTAAATTTGTTTTGTTATTTGAAAGTACAATCCTTCCGGTTAATAATGAAAAATAATTTCATTCATATGGCTGCCTCGGCTGGCCATGCAGTAGCCTACACGATCGGTCCAATTTTAAAGCACATTATCGATTGTGTGCAGCTGTATTTCACCAATGACTTCACGAATATTGTCCTTTAAAGCGTCAATTGTCTCTGGCTTGTCGGCGTAACACTTATCACAAATAATAGTCCAACGGTGTCAAATCGCAGCTCCGAGGTGGCCTGATAATGCGATCTTCAAAAACAGGGCACAAAACATCGAGTGTAGCTTCGGCTGTGTGGCACGTAGCGCCGTCCTGTTGAAACCAAATGTTGCCAATATCCTCCTCTTCAATTTTTGTGAACAAAAATTCGTTCAACATGGCCCTATAACGATCGCCATTGACTGTAACGGCCACTCCTTGCTCATTTTCGAAGAAAAATGACCCAATTATGCCTCTGGACCAAAATCCGCACCAAACAGTGACTCGTTTTGGGTGTATCGGCTTTTCAATGTATGCGTGCGGGTTTTCTGTGCCCCAAATGCGACAATTTTGCTTGTTTACATACCCGCCAAGATCAAAATGAGCTTCACCTGAAAAGATGATTTTTTTTTTGGCAAAATCGGCATCTTCTCTAAGTCGATCGCAGGCCCACTTAGCGAAGCGAAAACGCATTGGATGGTCAGTTGGCTTCAACTCCTGAACCAATTGGACTTTGTATGGCATCATACCAAGGTCTTTATGCAAAATTTGTCTCAATGATGTCTCCGAAATGTTCAATTGTTGAGAACGACGGTGAATTGATGTTGATGGCGCTTCACGCACACTTTCTACCACAGCAGCAATATTCTCTGGTGTACGCACTGTTTTTGGCTTTTCACGCCTTGGTTTATCGATGAGGATGCCAGTTTCTTTCACTTTTTTCACAAGATAACGAACATACGGAGCTGTCGGTGCTTCTCTTCTTCCAAAATCCGTACGCAATTTTCGCACACATTCTGCAACATTACCATGATTTTCAAAGTAATGTCGCAATATTTTCCAGCATTGTTCAAGCGTATACACAACCATATTCATTCAGCGGAAGGATAAAACTAATTATCTGTCAAATCAGACATGAGCTAAGTGTTACCATTCACGAAATAAGCACTAGTTGAAAAAAAAAGGTTAGATGGCGAACCCGTGATTAAAAATAAATACAAAAAAAGTAATAAAAGCTGACAATGCCGCCGAAAATCCTGAAAACTACATACCAACAAGCTTACTTAGCAATCTGAGCAAAATTTATGAAAAAGTCCTTAAAGAGGCTATCTCAAAACATATCTGTAAGAAATAATAAACCTAAACTCCTCCCACCAGTTGCTTAGAATATGTAACCATGTCAAGATATATCGTGCAGAGGGCAGATCTACTGGAATGTGTTCTATTCTATAAATTCACTGTTTGGCATGACGGCCTCTTATATAAATTGATAATTTTCCGCTTCCCCCCATACATTTGTAAAATTGTCCAAAGTTTCTTAACTCGCCGTTCTTTTAGAGTCCATGTTAACAGTGGTGTATCTGACTTATTATATTTTCACTCTGGTATACCGCAAGGTTCAGTTCTTGGTCCAATTTTAAATAATCTGTATACATCCGATTTTCCAACTTTGCCTGAATGACATACTGCAATTTTTGCCGATGACACTGCCATACTTTCTTCCCATTTATTCGCTCTCAATATTGAGAGCAATCTTACAAATGCGATAAAAATATTGGAAAAATATTATAGCAAATGAATGATTAAATTGAATGAAGGAAAAATGCAGGCTATCTTTATCACGCGAAAAAGAAAGTCCTGCTTTCTTCCCAATGGCCAATTACAGATTAGTAGATCTTTTTTGAATTGGGAGAAATCAGTTTGTTATTTGGGAATACATCTAGACTCAAAATTAACATTCAATGAACATATCTGCAGGACAATTAAAAAGGTTGGGATTGCAATGAAAATTGAATACCATTTTATAGATAGGAAATCATTTCTTTCAATTGAGAACAAAATGATCATTCATAAGGTATTTTTTCAGCTATTTTGCTATATGGGTGTCAGGTATGGGGTAATTGTACTAAGTGCCACATTAAAAAAATTGCAAGTATCTCAAAACTAGCTACTGAAAATGATGTTGAATTTGCCATGGTATCATTCAACCCTTGATGTTCACTGTAAAGCAAATGTTGAATTGATTTCTCATGGGATACATAAACTTAGATAAACATTTCTAGAACGCTGTGGTTTTACTGAAAACCCCCTTATTAGTGACCTAATCACGATTAACATGTAATGAATTTATTTATTTATTTGTATGTTTATTTATTTATTTATTTAATTATTAATTTATTCATTTATATTTATTTTGTTAATTTGTTTAATTTGATGTATATTTATTATTTATTTATTTATTCAATGTAAATATATTGTTAAAAAAAAACAATACATTCCAGCGGTGAATGATGATCTAGTCAAACTTTTTTTTTTTGCTATTTACACTGGAGGTTTTTATCGTATTTTTCTTCTAAACTTTGAATTCTTAAATAAAAAACAAATTATACATACATTAAACAATGTTTTAGAAGAAAGATAATAATCTATCAAATCTCTAAATTGTAAAATGTGAGGCAACAAAACTAATGTAAACAGTTTTATACGAAAATAAATACATATCTATCTATATATCTCAAAATCGTGACAAGATACATGAAAACTGATTTTAGATTCGTAATCAGGGAGCCCAAATTACATTGGAGCCAATTGTTTTTAGATGTTAAGGAGTGAGTAAGTAATTATGGCCGCCTTTGTTCGGGAGCGGAACCACTGTGCAATGTGATGACTAAATATTTTTCACCTTTAACATGAATAGATTGCTTAAAATTCTTACGTGAAATGCCAATGGCCTTTGGCAAAAACTTGGAGAACTTGAATTATTTATGCAGGAAAAAGATATAGACATCTGTTTAATATCCTAAACTCACGCAAAGAGTAATTCGAACTTAAAAATTAAAGGTTACCTCGAATATCATGCTCTACATCCATCGAATAAGGCTAGATGTGGAGCCTCACTATATATAAAAGAGTGTATCGAACATTCGATTGATCTTAAACTAGAAATCGAAACAATGCAAGTTAGCTCTATACAAGTCAAAATCAGACAATCCTTTCTGAAGATATAGTCTATTTACTGCCCACCACGATGCAAGGTTGAGAAAATTGATTTTGAAAACTTGCTTAATTCCCTTGGACAACGTTTTGTCATCGGAGGGGACTTTAATGCAAAACATACATTCTGGGGATCTAGATGCATATCACAGAAAGGTAGGATGCTTTATGATGTAGGTAGAAAGTACAATACCGAATTTCATTCTACGGGAAAACCAACTTACTGGCCAACTGATGTTAGAAAAATACCGGATTTGATCGATTTTTTCATTGTAATAGGTCTGCCGTCCAATCGAATCAAAGTTGAAGAATGCTTTGATCTTTCCTCTGATCATTCTCCAGTCATTTTAACAACGAGCGAGTCACTGATTAGAAATGAAAAACCACCAAGATTAACAAACGCGAAAACCAACTGGGAAGGTTTCAAAAACGATATTGAAAATAATATCCGGCTGGGTGTATCGCTTAAAACCCCATTGGAACTCGAAGTCGCTGTTGACTCATTTATCAATACCATCCAAAAAGCAGCATGGAATAATACTGCTCAACAGAACAAAATTGTGAGCTATAGTAAAATTAAGTACCCCCGAGAAATACAAGATTTAGTAAGACAAAAAAGAAAAGCTCATAATAGATGGCACCAAACTCGCGCCCCGCAAGATAAAACACATCTCAATGGGTTGAGTAATTTGCTATCAAATTCGATTAAAAATTTTAAAAACCATGCAGAAGAAACTTATCTGCAAAGCCTAACCGCTGGAAAGGAATCGAATTATTCGCTCTGGAAAGCAATTAGAGTCATAAAACGGCCAAAAATCGCTGTGCCACCAATTAGGGTAACTCAAGACGTTTGGGCAAAAAGCGATAAGGAAAAAGCTGACGTTTTTGCCTCACATCTTGAAAAAACATTTAAGCCATTTGATGGTCCAGCGCAAAATGAAAACATTAACATATTCGAGAGTACAACCGATAATAATATTGTAAGATATGCAAGTATTGCCGAGCTTAAACGGGAAATACAGAAACTAAAGCCTAAAAAGGCTCCGGGTTATGACCTGATTACAGGAGAACTTCTTAAAATGTTGCCTCGGAAAGCATTAACTAAGCTTCTTTTTATTATAAATGCAGCAATCAGATTAGAATACATACCAAGACAGTGGAAAGTCGCGGAAGTGATTATGGTCCTAAAACCAGGAAAATCACCGAATGACTAGAATAACTAGGTGTTGAGCTCATTGAAATCTAAATGTTTTATGTGTTGGTACATGATAAGTACTAATTGCAATCTCTCGAATGGCTTTTCAAAATGCAGCACTAGATTTATCGATGCTGTTGAATATCTGAAAAATGTTGCCGGTCCTATCAATGTAACAGCCAAACACTCGCAGGATTCGTCTGATCGATAAAACCAAACCTGCGAGTGTTTAGCTGTTATAGTGTTAGGACTGGACGTGTTAGTGTTAGGACTGGAAGCCCAATTGTAGAAAATGTCGATAAAATCATTTTATTCATCGAGTCTAACCGTCATGTAAGCACTGATTGAGTAGGAGCTACACATTGCACAGAAAACCATTTGAAATAGTTTGTATCAGGATACATAATGAAGCTCGATGTACTTATGTATATCACACGAGAAAATCGACCTTTTCAGAAGCGGTGGTGACTGGTAATGAAAAGTGGATCACTTATGACTACCTCAAGCGACCGTCAGGAGGGTTTTGCTGTGTGCTTGGTGGGATTGCCAGGAAATCATCAGCTATGAGCTGCTCCCCTCTGGCAAAACTCTTAATTCGGACTTGTTTTGTCAACAATTGTACCATTTGTAGATACCAATTGACCTAAAATGGCCATTTTTTGATAATAGCAGTTGATTTGTTAGAACTATCGAGGTATCCATTCGGAAGAAAATGTTCTCCCATTTGTTTAAAAACAAAAATTCCTACGAAGGTTTCCGTTTCGATTTGCATTTCGAACATATCTTCAACGAAATTAATCGCACGTGATCACGCAGAGGCATAATGCGTTAGTCAATCATTTTTGCCAGCTACGAGTTGTATTTCTTCCGAAGATGTCCGACGAAGAAGTGTTGCGGAATCCATCTAAAGCGACTGATAACGTTCATTTGTTTTGTTCCACAATGGATACCTCGAAAGCAAACTAATATCCGATTGGAACTGACCTTTGTTTAGGAAATTGGTTCGAAATGATACTTCAACCGGGCTGTGTGTTCCATCAGGAGAACGCCAGGCTACGCACATCAATATTGATTCGTTAGAAGCGGAGTTTGGTTGAAAGGTTCCTTTGCATACACCTTATAGTCCAAGTCATTACCGCCTGTTTCTTTCATAGGTGAACGGATAACAAAACAAATAAAATTTTTTGGCAACAGGCTCGTTAGTTCCTAAAGGGCGTGTGCCGAATCGGAACGGCTAAGTTGCGATTTTTCTTGACATTTAATACTACTAGGATAATTTGTCAGTAGTTCATCGCACTTACCATTGGACCACTGAGCCCGTCATGGCGAACGGATTTGCTGATGAAAGACTCGTCTCAAGAGAGACTTGCCAATAGTGATGAAGGCTCCTATGAGAGAGCATAATGGAATTGCTTTCAAAATGCCAATTACCATCAAGTTATCAAATGAAACGGCGCACCATTCGACTTAAATCGGATTATTCTTACTCTCTTTTACTACACCATAACTATGTTCTTTTACTATATTCCTACAGTTCCATTTGTTTAGGCAATCAAACCAACGTTCCTAAATTTATTGCCATTGGCCGTGTTCCCGATTTGAGATTTAGTAAGATATCATAGATACTCTGCTCTCATTAGTCTACCATTTTGACCAAGAACATAGCTTCACCTAAGATCTCTTACTAAATTCGAAATCCAGAATACGGTCATTGTTCTGCTAAGCCCAAATTTAACCTATAAACACGTTGTCATCTGTCATCTGTTGGGAAATACCTACCTACTCACAGCTATAAACCGTGGTTCATTCCTACCCATCAAATGACAGCACCGTCTGACATCGTCTACAGCTATAACTACTCCACCGAGGTATGCAAATTTAATTGTCAACGTCAACATCAATTCCTACCGATGAGACTTAATCGCTTACCCAATCATTGACTCCCCAAAAGTGAACATATTTCCATGTTCGGCGGTACCCTACCCATTTATCAACAGAAATAATATCATCACCCGCCTACTACCGCCATCAGCTACCGAATCGACCGTTACAAATTGTGACGTTTCCGTCCTCCCCCCAACGGCCAAAATTGCTTGCAAATTTATTCTTCGGCCCAATTACAGTGGTGGCCTTTTTCCCCCGCTAGCAAACACCGTTAGAAAATCGGTACGACAACGAGTCTTTGCAACATTTCAAATGGAACAAATTAAGACAAAATACTTCCGACCTGACGAAACGGGTAGGGTTTACCAGCCCCCGTCATCACTCATAATTTCGATGCAAATTTTCCAATTCTATCCACGCATTTCAAATTAACTAATCACTGGTAGTGAACTCGGTTCACTCATTATCTTCGACCTTTAAAGAGGAGATACAAAAAAAAAAAAAAAAAAAAATCACATAAAAGTATCTACAGAGTGTATCTCTTGTATCTGAATCATTTCAGTGGTGATTTTTTGTCCACACCACAGCAATAAAACAAAGTGGCGACAACAGGGAGAGTAGAAAGTATATCTAGATACGTGGATTAATATGCAAATGCCTCTGTCGATGGTTTTACCTTCATTTTTGAAACGATACAATTTTTACTATTATCCGCGAGCAATTACGTTCACTCGGACTTTATTTAGCCGAGTGGTGGTGTTTGTAATGATTTAAGTGCGACCATATAAAAATTAATGGATCATGGGTGTATAGTATAGTTATCTTATCATAGATACATACGCAAATTTGAGTTGTAATCCGCTCGATTTGATATCGATGATGATGCTGCAGCTGCTGGTATTTGTTGATTTCGCTTGGTATCTAATTAGGAGGGATTCAGTGTGGATTATGTTATCACACCTTCTGTGGGAACAATGAATTGTCAAATTATCCCGTTTTCACGTCGTTATCAGTGCACTAAGAGTGTATAGATACACTTGGAATTCACAAAACAAAGCACAAAACACAAAACAAAACTACACCAACTGTTCGGGTGTTATCTCTCTTTTTTTTGCCCAAAGAGACACTCACAAATTTTGTGCTGTTATCAGTTTTGAGCACGGACTGATAGTAGGCACCCGACGAAAGCACAAAAGCACACGAAACTTGGGAGAACCCGTCTATTTACGTTTTTTTTTGCGCTGGCTATGATGTTACTTAACTCAAGCCAGTGTATCGTTGCCGAAAGGGTCGAAGATACTAAAAACCCACCTGGCAAGATCGATTAAACTAACACACAAGTGCTATTGGAAAACGAAATATCGACGCAAAATCGACAACGAAAGTATCTTACACGACAAATGAAACACGAATGAAGTAACTGCGCTAGCACACGTCGACTCTATGAGTAGTCAGTGAGCGTTTGCCCTCAACCGATCGTATTCTAATCAAAAATTCAACTAAAGTGGGTAATATACGTTTGGGAACTGAAAACTCCGAACAAACGAAAACAAATGAGATACAAATTTGTTGATGGTGCTCGCAACTATGCTGCTGCTCTTCGAACGAGACCCGAACGCGGTGGCGGCAGAGTTCAACTCAGTTAGTCAAGCTCTACGGAGACACAGAGACAGTGGCGGCACGGTGCGCGCAAACTATAGACGGCATTGTTGCTCTGTGTACTCGGTTTAGTACTGCATGCGGTATTAGCGCGGCTAAAGGAAGCTTATTTTGGTGGGGTTCACACTCGATTGACTTTAAAGTAATAGAGGGACAGCACATATTCATATTGTCAGTGTGCTGCTATGTGACTCGGCCTGGCCTGGGGTGGTTCAGTCTCAGTTTTAGTTATTGAATGGTGAACGCTATTGAAGTGCGGTGGAGTAGGACAGATACAGGGGCGGTTTATGGTTGTTTTTGTGGCCGGGTTAGGGCCGCAATCATGTTGAGTAACTTGTTGAATGGTGGAGGGAGATTTCATGGTTTTTCATTGGGTTTTTCCGTCAGTGGGTGCGTTACAGGTCATCAATTGGTTTGGTATCTACGAATAATTCATTTTATAGGTACTCAACATTTTATGCATTTCATAGATGCAGAATGTATCCTGAGTAGTTAGTAAACGGAGATGCGCATAAGAATTGAAACCCTCATACGGTAGACACACATAGATCCTAGATCACCTAAATACAGATCACACCACTGACCAACTATGTTTTTAGTGTAACATCCAAACTAGCTTTAATTCTCAATAGTCTCGAATGGGAAATGACAAATCCATTTATATCTATAACGCATAGGTCTAAAATCGACTTTGCTGTGGATGAAGGCCTCCTTTACGAGAGGCTACGAGATACCTAACTTGCGCATATGCTTTCGCCTTCCTATTAGGTGTAGGGTTTTTCAGGCGGATAACATGGCAATTTAAGAATATTTGGTTTTCCTGAAGTGGATACCATGAAGAACAGCTGCGCTACAGTCCGGAATGAACCTGCGCCTCAACCAACATGACAATCCAAATAGCTCTGTCCTTAGCTAACTGTCTCCGCAGTCTCCCACTCCAGTTGGTTGAGGTCGGTTTTTATTTGTGCGCACCACTTAAGGCGAGGTCTTCCGACAGCATCCGACACCTAGCTGGGAATCGAAGACTCTGCAAGCCAGGGTAATGATGTCCATTCTATCTACTTGTCCTAACCATCTTAAACGTCCAATGCGGAGTTTTTTGACGAGGGGCATGTCGCTGTACAGCTCGTATATAGCCTGTCAACGCAAACGGGACGGAAGCGAAGAATTTTCCTCTCAAATCGAATAAATATTTCTTTATCAACTTTTGACATGGTCCATGCTTTAGGGCCATACAGCAGGATTAAGACGATCAGGGTCTTATATAGGATCACCTTAAGAGTTGGAGTAAAAAATTCTACTATGATCCAAAGGTAGCAAAAATGTTTGGTCTTTTTTAAAAAAAAAAACATTAAGAAATTTCCATCCCATCTTCCATCCCAACGCTCATTTACAATGACATTCCAGCTGTCACCTCTCTAGACAAAGCCAATCTTCTCGCTGCTCATTTTGCAGCCAGTTCCATGTTACCAGATTGTGACCAGTCTTCACCTGTACTAGAGGGGGAAGTACATTCTATGGTAACAATCTACTTTGTACTCGTACAGTCGCAAGAGTATTAATCCTTCTTGACATGCACAAATCGGCTGATTCAGATGGTATCTCCCCCATAATTCTGAAGATATGTTCTCTTACGCAGGCAAAACTATTGCGTAAGCTTTTCCATCTATCCTGTTCATCAGGACTCTTTCCGTGTGAATGGAAAACTGAATTTGTCCAGCCCGTCTCCAAAAAAAAAGCGAATCTTCTTCTCTCCCAAACTGCCAATCAATTGCAGTCATGTTCCTACTTTCTAAGTTCATGGACACCCTGATAAACCGTCAGCTTATGAAATATCTTGAATCTCGAAAACTTCTCAATGACCGACCGATTGGATGTCATATCCCACCGAAAAGTGGAACCAATAAACCAATCAATGATACTATTAGTCTCATCGTCAATAGATTAAAAACTACCTATCGAAACGTTCAATCAAAGTTGTTAAGGTGGATTTCAAGTCTGCTACTCACCAAATAAATGCTGAAGATAGAAGTCACCGTTCTATCTCCTACACCCTTTCCAATTATATTATTGACCTCTTGTCTGCAACTTCTTATCCAATCCACTGATTTGCTGATGACAGCACCCTCAGCTTCTCATATTCCTTCTCAAATCCACGCCCTTCATCTTAGGACGTGGAACAAAAACGATGTAAACAATGTTAAGCTCATTAAATTCTGACTTCGACAGCATTATTAAATGGGGTAAGTCCATACGAGCGGAATGCTTCCAAAACAGCTTGCTGTCTTCCATCATCGAAGCGAAACCAAAATCTACAGCTATTACCCACGAATGGGACTTGTATCGTCGAAACATTAAAAGGGTATTCATAAACCCTGTGAGTGCGCGCAAATTATAAAAATCCGAAAAACTTTTCATGCTCGGTATCTGTCTTAGTAACGACCATCGTTGGAACGACCACATAATCGAAGTTGCCAAAAGCTCAACAAAATGTTTAGGTTTCCTTAAGCTATGCAAGAAATATTTCACCCCTTATCAATTGGCCTCAATATATAAAACGTTCTTCTCATCAATTTCCTTAAGGCCCACGTCTCAAACACAAATTCCCTTAAGGGCGTGCCAATTATAAAAAAATACTCAGTCACTAGCTATGTTCAATGTACAGCATCACTATTTCGGCGCGTTATTTCAATGTGAAGCTATTAAAAATTGACCGAATTGACATTTCAAAAACATTTCTACTCAAATCAATCGGTTGATAAATATCAACGTTTTTCGATATTTTCATACCAACATAAAAAATGGCGCACCTTTAAGATTTAAAATGATCCAAAAGGAGTGGAAGAAGTGGGTACAGTGGCCTAGAAGTTAAACAAGTCTAATGCCAGCATAGTGCAGAAAATCTCTGCTTTGACAAGGAAGAAGTCGAGTTGGACTAATGCAGGTCAAGGAGGGATCCGTAAGTGGAACCTGCCTAAAGTGTTTCTACGTAATCAAAAAATCTCAACTGATGCAACTTAGGAATATTTATCAGGGATCAGATGGTGGATGGTGAAACGCGTTTTCTTTAGGGATATTCTCAACAATTAGGGTTGGCAGGCACATATCATCATTACGTCAGTTTCTGCTTCTGCGTAAAGAAATCTAAGGGTCACCAGCACCAACTTATATATTCAACTATCCAGTCGTTTTATGGTCGATTTCAGGCAGTCAGCTAACCACTATTTGGTTGAATAAAAGCGTCGATGAAGGGGCCCTAAATGATATACCTTCCCAAACACCGAAATCCCAATCCGCTCCTGAACTATCGCATTATTGTCGCACATTCTGCAAAATTAACGAGCAACGATCTAGGCTTGGCCGGTACTATATTATATTGCGCGATATTACTATACGCGTAGATGGGGAAGGCTTTTACACGATGAAATACGAAATGGATGAATGGGTTAAGTGAATGGGAGCGAACGAGTTTCAACGAAACGCATTTAGTGCGGAAGGGTTAGCTCTCTTTGCCAGATACTCGGTGGCCCGTCATGTGCGTTTTGTGTGAGTATAATGCGAGCTCAGAGCTTGGGATAAGTGTATCTCTCTTGTTGCTGAATGCTGATTGATTTTTGATGAAAGCCAAAGGCATTGAAGATTGCTTTTGAATTAATGTGGGAGTGTTGTGCATCTGCTTTTGTTTGTATTTTTGTTTGTATCTATCGCACGCATTTTTATTTCTGCGATATCCGATTAGAGTCCCCATTAGCATCATTATCATTCGGCATCGGATAGATGTGTATCTATCATGAAATTTGATGAGTCTCATCGTCTAGACCAGTGGTCGGTAGGCGTCCAATCTGATATTGATATACGAGCAGAGATGCTAATCTGTTGACGGTTGAGAGCTTATTATTAAGTAATGGACCATTACCAATCGTCGCCATTCTCCTGACAATCCGTATCTGCCGTCTGTGGATCCACTGAATTCGTTAAGAGGTAGATGACTCTATGAGGTTTGTTTATATTAATTTGTGTACCCAATCAAAAATATATTTTCTGGTTTCAATATTCGTCTTTTGGCTTTGTTTTGAGTTTTCATTTTGTGGTATGGTGGGTGCTGTAGGCGAGTATCTGCGAGTGAGAGTGGGTTTTGTGATGATGTGTAGTTGATTGAAGTGCGATGATTTATTGGGATAGGACTGAGTTGCTGTTTGCATTGGGTTTTTGAAAGAAATTGAAATCTATTTGCTTTCGACAAGTACCTACTAATGGAATTTTTGAACGTGGTTTGGTGTGAAAAACCGTGATGAAAATTTTTTTGGAGAATTGTGTATGTTTATCCATATTATAGCCTCCCAAAGGTGTATGAAGTTGAAAGATTTATAGCAATCCGAGGCACATTAGTGATGGTAGATAATTGAAAGTAGGCAAATAGGAATTCAGTTGGGAGAAATAGATAGATACTCCGGAAGTGTGGACATTTTTTCTTTGATATATATTTTCCTGATAAAAGTATTAAATAACGATCCTTTGTACCGTAGTTCAGGGGTTCCCAAAGTGTGCGCCGTAGATAGTAAAGAGGGACGCCGCGCCATGAATAAGATAAATTATATGTATTACTGTCGAATAACTTTTGTTCTGCAAAAGCATTACCGAAGCTGCTAAGGCCCAAGACTTGTTTAACATTCTTGACAAGTTTTTTGCAGAAAATGGCTTGGATTGGGAAAGTGTATTGCTATAATATGTACTTATGCTGCTCGATCCATTCCTGGAAAGTATGGAGGAATACAAGCGCTTATTCGTTAAAAGGCTTCAGAGTACTAGAATGTGTCAATGGTGCAGTAATCTACATAAAACAAGGGCGGCGCTAAAAGTCCAGACTTTTCCAAAAATATACACAGATATGGAAGCTGAACATTCTGCCTTGCTGTATTACTGCGATTGGAAATGTCTTATTTCGTGTGTTAGGATTACATGAAGAAATTCACACTCTTTTTTACAACAAGAACGTCATAAAACGCCATATAGTTTGCTAAACCAGATTTTTTGCTAAGACTAACAGATTTGTGCGATATATTTGAGAAACTTAATTAATTGAATCTATCTTTGGAAGACAATAACACGTACATTCTGAAACTATTGATTGATTCTGAAGGTGGCGGTCAAGATTGTTTCCCGCGATTGTATAAATATGGGGCATTTACTCAAATGATTGTCTCACAAGACCTGATACCCCTTTTTCAAAACTCATAGAATGGTTTTCAAAATACTTTGCAGATGATAATGTCGAAAAGTTTGCGTGGATTCAAGATCCATTTCATGCACAAAATCCACCAGAATTCATATCACAAGAGGAAGGGAGTATCATTGAACTATCTTGCGACAGCAGTCTTAAAACCAGACTCACCAGTTCCGGTTTGGTGGAGTTTGCAACAACATTTTTGTGTGAAGCAGGGTTTTCAGCTGTAGCTGTAATCTTGATTACTCAAGGATCAATGTTAACCAAGAAATGAGAGTAGCAGTGTTAAGCCTTATCACTCATTTTGAAAAACTGTGTGGAGATCATCAGGCTCACCCGTTACATTAATTTGACTGAATTGCTATTGTATTTTATTTTTGCTTTTCTTAAGTTGTTTTCTGTTTTAACTCTGAATTGTTATAAATATAATGAAAAACACAGTTACATATTGTGGATGTTTAATTTCTTTTATCTATTATTTCATTTGATAGTTTCCTTTTGAAATAGCTAGGGAAGGGCGTCGTGCCAAAATACTATACTTGTAGATGCTCCGTGGGCTGAAAAAGATTGGAAACCACTGCCGTAGTTCAATGTGGGCGGTATAGGCTAAAACAGATACATGTGCAATAAATCTATATCACTGTTCATTTGTCAGTTTGTCCAAATTCAAATAAAATCTGCATTTCTGTCAATTTTTTCGTCTGTCGGCTTTTTTATTAACAGTCATTGGTGTTAAGATTTTGACCCAAATAGTACAATGAGTTTGTATGGGAACCCATTGTATTAAACAAGAGTAGGAGCACAGTTGGGTGTTGTATTTCAAAGTAGAGGCGGATCGGGATCAACTTTGCGAAGCTCAGTTAAGAAAATATGACTAAAAATCCATTGTGCTATCGGGCATAAGCTAATCATAATATGTGATATGTAAGGTTACAGAAAGATATAAAAATAACAAAATTTTAACGTTAACTATCTTATAGACAAAAAAAATCTGGTTGTCCATTATGAAAGTTGTGCTTTGAGTTAACTTCTCACAAACAGAATTTGTAATTGTTTCAAAGCATCAATAAGCCTCGAGCCCTAAGTTGATAGAATGCAAACATTACTGCAATCCAGGATACGATATGATGGGCTGGGCGAAAGGCTCCGTAGACTACTGACTCTGTTTTAATGGGCAGAATCATCGACAAAACAGAGTCCTAATAGTCTTATTCTTAGCATCAATCATCGCGACTATTAATATTAAGGTCAACTTCTCAAATAAATGCTTTATATCACAATACCCCCAGCCCAGTATGTTGCATCTCTAAACAGTCCGACATACTATCACTGAAGTCAAAAAAAGAAGGATTAGGATACCCAACAAGCCACAACAGTGATACAATAGCTACGACAGAATTTAACGGACCGCGATTGTTACCGATTTTCCAGTCTGACGAAGGACGAACCATGTAATTTTGGTGACAAATCCAACCTGAAAAGGGCAAGCATTGCAATATGTAAGGTTAGGTTAGAGTGGCTGCACTCTTAGACCACTTTTGGTCCATTGTGATACCACGTGAAAACCATTCTGAGATTTTACTCAAAATGGAGGAGACTTCTTGCTTCCGTTTTTGTCAAATCGCTGACATTTTGAAAGTAGTGAGCTACAAGATGGAGCTTCCTTTTGTTTGATAGGGCCACTCTGCTTGCCTGCCTATTAAACAGTGTCCAGTGATAACACGCATGGTGGCACTAATGTATGGTCTATCGAGCGAAATTAGTCCCTTGGATCTTTTAAATCTAGCCTTCGCCAAATTTGTTTCGTGATTTTGCACGTGCGTCGTGCCAAGACTCCATCTGAGATTTGATTTGCTGTTAACATGTTGCGAAAATAAGCTTTTGCATGAAGCGATAGGAACACCTAGTGTACTCGTGTCTGGTAAAACTGGTAATTTCCTGGAATGTCCTGGAATGTCACTATGCCCAGGCACTCATCAGAGGTGAATGTTAAACTGCTTTGACATCTCTTGCAGGGAGGAGCGGTAATCTAGTGTTGTCTTTGAATTTGTTGAGACTGATTCCAGGGATTTGATCCTCTCTTGGCTGTCCTAGAAAATGCTTATATCCTTGGCAGATATTACATTCTCTTTTAGACAATGATCGCCATGAGTTTCGCCTGGAACATGCTGCATTGATCAGGAAGACGGAAAGATAGGCTGAGATTTAGCCTGTCGGAGAAGATACCAGCACCCACTCTGTTATTTGTTTTTTTAGCCATCACATCGGTATGGATCGAGTCATTTTGCACAAGTTCGTTTCTTTCCGATGACGATCTGTCTGGGATTGTAACCTGGAAACTCTTATCAAAGTTTAACCTGGTAAGGGTGTAATCGGTGTTTTCAGGAATATTTGTATGTTCGTTAACAATTTGGGAGTGGCCAGTTTGTATATTTGACCACTGTTGGATAGCTTTAAGACGTATGGCTGAGTTAGCTGCCATTTGCTTGCCGAAAATATCGAGGGGTAGTAGGTAAAAAAGAATGTCTGTTGCTGCTGAGGGTGTTGTTAAAAGTTCACCACCGATTGCTGTTTAAAGCTATCTCTAGCGCTGTCTACTCCTACTCTATAAAGAAGAATCTGTCTTATAACCGAGATATAGAGCCAATGCGTTCTGCGAGGTTTTATTCCCCATTTCATGCCTAAGTCTTTCTTACAGGAAATTTCCTCTTTGTGATATGTTCAGCTTCCAGTTTAGCTTCTTACCCAAACTAAGGCCCAGGTATTTCGCTTTGTCAATGTGAGGAACTTTATTTTTCCTAGTGAACAGAACCAGTTCAGTCTAGTGGGGGTTGACACCCTGACCAAAACTGACTGCCCATTTGGAAAGTATGTGAAGTGCTTTTTGAAGAAGTTCCAGAGAAGAGGAATGTCTAGGAATGACACCATAGTATACTTTTGCAGCACAACGACTTTTCGATATTACGTACCAATGTGTATTGGGCTGTTTTAACAGATTTTCCCTTGCAGTACACATGCTAGAATACAGATAGCTGATTTACACCAATGATACTGCTGACATGAATATCAATCAATATTTCCAAGGTTTTCAACAGGAATGATGATAAGCTGATCGGTTTCAGGTCTTTTGGATTGATGTGAGAACTTTTACCAAATTTATGTATCAATGTAGACTTTCACTTCACTCCAGAACTTGGGAATGTAAACCAGCTCGATACAAACCATAAGGATAGCTTCCGCACCAAGGTAGGATGAGATCCAAAGTGTGTTGCAGCTCGGCTGGTACAATGCCGTCTGGTCCCGCCGATTTAAAGGGTTTGAAAATGTTTACCTTATTCTGATAAGACTGTGGTAGTCACTGGCCAATAGATAAGTTCTATTGATATCGTCTTGGGAAGCTTTCTGGGAGCTACCTGGGAAATGGACGTCCATTAGTAGCTCTGAGGATTCCTTGCTTGAAGTTTTCCAAGTGCCATCTGTTTTTTTAAGATAACTGGTTTAGAAGGAGAACCGGTCTTTTGGGTTTTGTTTTAATATTTTTCATGGTCCCACGAGTGGCGGAAAAAGGAGGTCCATCTGTGCAGAGATCGGATTCGGATACTTCGTTCGCTACTGAGCTTTTTGCTTGGGCCCTCAACCTGGTTGATTCTCAGCACGGGTTGTATGACACCTTCATCCGATGGTGTTTGGATGGGGAGGAAGAAGGATGAGGATACGGTATGGGGCAGGAGTACGGAAGACAGGGTTCAATGATTGAGCCTATACGAGCTCTATACAGAAACTTTAAGGGGATGGTTCGTTCAAATGGCGTTTATGCAACAGCTTACACGGTGCTAGTTAGATTTTTTCGAGGTAGCATTTCCTTTCATAATAAGATCTTTGCGGATGATTTGGTATTTTCGGTCCTCCCAAACCCATCTTTAGTACACATTTATGAGGTTTGGTGAAATTTGTGTCAAAGTGGGAGTAGGTTTAAAAATTGGAACCAATGGCGGATTTCAGAAATCCTGATTAATGCACTCTACATACGGAGTTCCATTGAATTAGGTGGATATATATATAAGTATCTCACGAATGATAGAAGGAGTGATGACTCAATAAGAAAGAGTGAAGATGAGGAACACCAGAGTGCGCGAGTAGTTTTTTCTGCATAATTAAACGTTTCGTGATTCAAAAAGCTTGGGATGCCCCTCAACCTATGTGTCCCATAATCTTGCATAGGCTTATCGAAGTTATCCTTTCAAATTTCAACAGAAATTGAAACGTTCATAGACAGGTCCCCTCAACACTCCGAAAAGACGCAATATCTATTCCTATCCAAACATTTTGATGAAACACTTTTTGCACATGAACCATCCACCGATGACCTTCATCAGTTCGCAGCTCATTCAAATTAAAATCCGAAATATGTTTGTTTACCTTTCGACTAAACCAGCTTCGCTCTGCATGAATTTTTGAAATTAAATGCTCTCCTCCTCGCGCGCATCTATCACACATGCAAATGCTAGAATTTGCATCTCAAAACCTCCGTCATCGTATTTATTAATTATTACCCACCACCTACACAACGAACACAATTACCCTCGACGGCAGAGGCAGAGTGTTAATCTTTTCAAATAATTTAATTATGACATCTCGTTCGTTTAGCCCACCCCCTCAGATACAGCACAGCTGACAGGCGCCACGAGTATCTTTCGCAAGCAAATGCTCACATTTATGACTCTACTTGGCAATTAAATGCTGCCTGAGGTATTTAACTCACAAACTGACTTAATACAAGGATACTGTGTGCTGCGCGATACACCTTGCTTATAAATTCAGATAAAAGTATCTACAGCTCATATTTAAGTTTCGAGCGTCTTATGTCATCATATATCGTTGCGGCTCTCTTGTCTTAGAAACGACGGTGATGGTAAACTTGAAATTTGTTAGCTCATGTGGCAATTTGCATTTGCGCGCTATTAAACCGACTCCAATGTCAACATTTTTTTTTATTTATTTACTCGCAAAGCTGTATCTTGATAAAAGTGTATCTTTCTCTTGTGTATTCAATGAAGTCATACTTGATTATTTTTTTACAAAAATATGCAGCTTTTGTTTGTGGGTAAATTCACTTTCACTGCGACGAGGGTGTTGCGATAGATACTTTTCAATCTCAACGCAATTTTTGCCTTGAAACTAGATATATTGAGTATCTAATGGTTGAATATCGTTTTCAATTAGCATCGATTCAACAAACATTGATTAGTGCTGGAGGTCTGGTCAACCAAATCTGGTGAAATTTGTGAATTCTAAAGTGCGCGCAATCGGAATTGGAGTTCCTGGTGAATGGGATGACCGGAGGGCTTACCCCAAAACAAATGCATGCAACCGCAGAGAGAACACCTACTACTGCGTGAGGTTCCACAGTCAGTGTTGTGTTTGTAGTGGATGCGGTGCGAGTCAAGTGGAAGTGGTTAACCTAGCATTAAGAATTGAATGCATACAGCCGGTGGTGTAGCTACCTCCCCGCCTCCCGCCGCGCTGGCCGGTTGTATTTCCGGAAATTACTCGCATTATATGCCGCAGCTGAGGTTAACCTATAGAGATGGGTTCAAATAGCTTTGAGGTTAGTAGAGTGCAACGACGACGAAAGGGTTGTGTGCTATTCTATATTTAGCAAGGCATTCTCGACGTGAACTTCACCTTTTTTTTGTTGACTATTTTTTACTTGGTCGGGGAGAGTGATGGGCTAGAAATAATTAAAATCCGTAAATATCCTTATCCAATGGATAGCACACACATTGTCTCTGAATCATTTATAACAAGCGTCCATAAGTTTATCAATATCAGATTCAACGGTGGCGTCTACAGTCCCAGTTAGGATGGCCAAAGTGAAAGATCTAAATAATATACTTCGACATATTCGGACAACAGGTCATTTAGGAATCTCAAGGACAAGTCAGGCCCTTTGAACAGATGTGGTTGCGAATGAGCCGAATGATCACCGGTTGCACTCAATCCCGTAGTGGATACTGATGACCATGTGCCTTGGGGTATCTAATAAATTAGAACTGGACCTCCAGGTTGGAGGTTGTGCTATGGGTTAACTGCCCACCCATGAAAAAAAAACTATCGTTACGAAGCAACCCAGAGCCTCGGAAAGGACAGATTGTATTCTCGACGACCATGCTAAACGAAAAAAGAAAACGAGGTTCACATCTGCACCTGAAACGTAAGAACATAATCAGGAAAGATGCAAGTAAACAGCGGAAGCCGTAAGGTGCTACAAAGCTGGCATTACTGCCATCCAGGGTATACTAGAGGAAGAAAAATTGTGACATCTACTACGGACCGTGCGGATGTGGATTTTTTTATAAGTGTCAGACTTAGGCAATAAGTTTTATGCTTTCAAGACATTACCGCACACATTGTTACCATCTGCATCAAAACCAATTTCGCCAACATAAGCCTTATAACGCGCTCTCGTTTCGACGAAGGCAAACGTTGATATAGCGAAAGACTTCTTAGACGACCTTCTTAACTAAACTTATGAGTCAGAATTTAAAGGTGTGCTGGGAAGTAAGAAGAGAAGCCATCTTTAGCAGTATTGTCGGAAAACTCAGCCTATAAGCCAACACATCTGGCAAAGGACTAAGGCTGACTTCGCTGCGGAACGAAATCTCACTATAGCCAGTACACGGTTTCCTAAGCTAGATATCCAAAAGGGGATATGGCAACACGAAAGGACACAAAATATCACCATTGACAGATATAACTTTGATGTAGTACAGGACTTTGTCTACCTCGGCTCCACTGTTTACTCTGACAACGAGATGTTCTCGAAGAATTACTCCTGCCAACCACTGTTTCTTCGGGCTAAGATTGTAAGTAAGTAGAAAAGCCCTCATTCGAACTACTAAATAGATTCCATGTCAGACCCTGATCATCCCAGTCCTGCTATACGGCGCTGAAGCATGGATATATCAAAAATATATGAGGAGATCCTTGGTCGATTCGAGAGGACACGAAGGGCTATGGACACGAATATTCAACCAAGAACTATAAGAACTGTACAGCGACATGCCGCTAGTCAAAAAAAAACTCCGTATTGGACGTTTAAGATGGCTAGGACATGTAGGACGAATGGACACCAATACTCCGGCTCGCAGAGTCTTCGATTCCCAGCCAGACGCATTAGAGCAAGACCTCGCCTAAAGTTGCGCGCACAAGTAGAAATCGACCTCAACCAACATGAAGTGCGCAACTGGAGGCAGTTAGGACCATGATTATTGGAGAGGAATGTTGGTTGAGGCCCCGGTTCAGTTAAGAATAGCTTATTTCAAATTAGCACAAAATAGGAGGTCCCGACATCGTGCAAGAGGTGTACAACCACACATGAATGGTTGTGAGAAAGCTTGGCCCTGGGTATTGACGAATCTGTTGCGCAAAAAATGTGGCTTTATAAAGCCGGTGGAGATGATTTGGTATGTAAGATTCACAGACCCATACGCTAAACTGTCTCCTTAACATTGCCTACAATATCGTAGCTGCTTGGGAAGATGGAAGAGAATGGTCTTTGAAAGTCTGGATGAAGCAGGATGTAGTTATAGACTCCATCTGAACCGAAATTTCTGTTTTGAATCTGAGCTTGTCAGCTTTAATATATTTTGCATCAGTTAAACGGACTGTAAAGCGCTTTTAGCTGTCGATTTGGTTTGAAAAAAAAATCGGTTCTGCTATTTAGGCGGCAGAAACGCTTACAGACAGATGCAATGACAGAGCGACTGATGGGATTGCGGTAATCATCATTTAGGGTTGCACAATCATCATTATAGCTGAAATTTAGTGTCCGAATATCTTCGAAATAAATTACATACTTTGACGATGCACAAACAGTTAAGACCCATATTTTGGAAGCGTTTCCCAATTTTTTTTGTATGATCAAGGAAATTAAATGAAATATTTCAACAACATAATAGAATGCTGTCCGCATGATTTGGTCTCCTACTTTTTGGGAGAGTTTATTACAGCTAATATGGGGTAGGGTATCACACCAATCGCACCCCACATTGCAGCCTTTGACTATCTCTTAAAATTTCATTCTGCATTTACCCAAACTCCTTACGATACTAGCCCCACACCCCATTCGAACAAAGTTCACTTCACCATACAATTAAATTTAAACGCAATTTAACGACTCCAACCATTATTAGCCTCCAACCACCCCGCCTAAAGCTAACTAATTGAATTTATTTGCCAAATCCAGCAAAAAAAAATCGAGCTTCCATAGAATAAATCAAATTACCTACTCCCAGCTCAATGCCAACGCTCGGCTCCTCTCCTCAATACCAACAACGAGGTGGAACAATTGATCATGGCAACCCCTCACCCTGGGCACAAACAGCGTTAAAACGGTCCCAATCCGTGAAGCCCATACCATGGTGCTGGTGTGGTGTTTCCAATTACACTACTCCGGTGATTTCAACGCATGACTGCTCTGAATTACTGATGTTTCCGGTTTTGTCATATCGGTTGCAATTAGTTGGGCATACACGTTGTTCTTTGCATTCCACTTTCACGTCAACTTGTTCGCGTCACCCCCGATCCGATGGATGTGTGTATTATTATTGAGGTTGTAATGGGAGTGGCAATGGCAGTGGTCACTTCCCTTTCCATTTGCGTTCCTATATCTCCGAACCGAAATCCCTGGATGCTACTTAACCGTGTCGTTTGGGGTGGACCGCCGACATATTCCCAAGTCATCAACATATTAGTCCGCTATTGCCAACCGCGGCATCGTCGGGGTCCCAATTGGAAATGCCTATGACTGGTGCAGGCATATGCACACATGTGCTGTTCAGTATCTGTGGCACACCATATCACAGTCACCGACGTCGACGACAACGACGGTCGTCGTCATCGTATCAATGTCAAAGGTGGATTCGAGTTTCTCTGTTGCTATAGCTCTGGTTCACCTTACTCGATGCCGTTGGCCACATGCGAGTCCTCATTTGCTCTGAAGCTCTGCGGTGAGCGGCGGTAGCGGTTTGCAACCAATTTGCGGCACCTTTGATACTATGCGAGAGATACGAGTATCTCGAACTAGCGCTCGTGTGGTAAACGTTTCTTCGTGTATGCAGGCGCAACGCAATAAGTATCTCGATCGATTGATATCGCATTGGGGCAATTTAACCGGGCATATGGGGACATTCTGCCACCTTTTGTGGGCATAAGTGATTAGTGGATGGATTTATTGTAGCGCTTGTCGTGTGCGCATTTAAATCGCTACTAAGTACAAATTGGCTTTAAGTTGTGTTTCGCTTTTTATGGACGTGATGGGAAAGTGTGTGAGAGAGGATTCTCGCTTTTAATGTTGACATGGTAGTGAGGCAGTGAGTGATTTATCTGATAACTGAGGCGAAGGCTTTACTTTAAAAGATATATATATCGAATCAATATTCATGTGTGGGGGGGGGGGGGGTTTCTAACAATTTGTGGGGTTTCTAATATTTGATGAAAGAGGTAGTGGGAAGGCATGACTTTGGGCTCCTCCATAACCCAGAAAATACCAAAAACGGTGGATGAAAAATATCTTTGGGAAGTGTGGATGACCATGCTAAATAAAATAAGAGAGAACACGTTTCTTTCTGCGTGAAACGTAAGAACACTTAATAAGAAGAATACATGAGAAAATATAGCCTACACGACAACACGTCTGGTAACAGACTTAGGCTAATTGACTTCGCTAAGGAACGAAATGCCACTATAGTCAGCACACGGTTTCCTCACCTCGATATCCATAAGGACACATGGCGGACTCCAGATCAACGAACAGTCAACCAAAGTGAAGACGAGAGCTGCCATTGAGCTCTATAGGCAAAGAAGAAGGGAAAAACACCGACTTTTCAGAAAGAAGGAAAAAGAGCAAGAAAAGCGCGCGATCGAGGATATAGAGAGGTGCCACTCCAGGAACGATGTTCGCAAGTTTTACCAAAGTTTAAAACGTCAAAGCCAAGGCTCGAACAGAATCCTTTCGAGATGAACAAGAAAATATCGTAGTTGAGACACAGTCGATGATGAGAATATGGAAGAACAACTTCTGCAGACTGTTAAACGGCGATGACGAACAACATTGCGCTGTCAGGCAGAACGAACCATTTAATATTGGCAACGGCAGCGAGAACTGCCAACCACCCGACCTAAGTGAAGTGTGGATAGCAATATCTTAACTCAAGCTTAATAAGGCAGCCGGAAATGACGGCCTTCCCGCTGAGCTTTATAAAGCTGGCGGAGATGACTTGACCCACCACCTATTTATCAATTTCAAAGCCGCATACGACAGCATTTATAGAGACGAACTATACAGAGCCATGTCTAGTTTTGGTATACCGCCCAAACTCGTCCGTTTGTGTAGGATGACGATGGAGAATTCTCGCTACTGCATCAGGGTCGTAAACGACCTCACCGACACATTCGATACCAATAAAGGATTTAGGCAAGGCGATGCTTTAATGGAAGATCAGGCAAAAATGGTCGATAGTGGATTATGGTCAGACGGGCATTATGATCATGTTTTATTGAAATGACAATGTTCAGGCAACATTCTGCGAGCTTCGCCCATTTCACGGTCGCCACTTCACTTCACGAGTCCACCGGTTCAGTAAATGATAAACCAACACCCAATAAGTCTTGTGTCACCTCTTTGTTGCCAATGCAGAAAAGGGATACGTTGGTGGTAATATGACTTGCTTCTCCTCCTCTTCCTCTCTTGCCATGTCAATACGTATAATTTGGCGAAGCAAACTATAGCTCTAAAGCTGACAAAATTTTGTCAAATAATTTACCGATGTTTCCTACGTGCTCCGATCACAGAAGGATGTTAGTGATAGGAAAATAAGGAAATAGTAAACCTAGCAGATGAGGAAAGACTGCTATGGCGGAGAATAGTATCGTTCCCTGCCACTTAAACGTGTGCAGTTCCGAAATGAGAGTCTTCGCTGGATGCACCTGAATGTGATAGACATATTTAAGCGTTCCCTTTATCTGCGATACCTGAGCTAAGACGGCGGTATAGATAAGTATTTTATCTGCGATTGTTCCTCTTTTTTCTCTGGTGAGTCTGAAGTTTGTTGTAACTGAAATTGGATTCCTAAAATCGAAGCTTATCACGACTGTTCGTTTGCAGAATTATAGGACCAGATTTAGGACGAGTAGCTTGGTTTTGGGGATTCAATTCATACTCCAACAATAAAAGAATGAAATAATCACTAGGCTATAGCTTCTACACTATTATAAAGGTTCTTACCTTTGACTGATTACGCCAAAAAAAGAGATTTTAGATATGTTCAATGTTCCCCTCTAAGATAGCTTTGATATCTAAAAGATAGCTTTGCATTCAACAAATAATATCCTTTTACAATGAAACCTATATCTTGATTTTATTAGAGCGTAGCTATGGTCCTTGTAAAAGGTTCATATTTTGTCTCTACATTATTGAAGTCTCCTTTAATGTCTGGGAATGCAGCAAGAGTGAAGTATTTTTTCGCGCTGGAAAATAGCGCGGTTTGGACTGTTCCCCCTACTATATCTATTGGGTCTAGCTCAATACTGTTGCTTTAGCAAAAAAAAAATTAAATCTCAAATCATTTGCTATTGGCTTAGGGATATATGAAATGTGCGCCGTTTTTGATGTCGGTATGTGGATATTGAATAACTTTAATAAAAAACAATCGATTTCCATATGTAAGGCATTTTCATTAAACATGGTCCTTCACAATTTATTTAGATGCCCTTTGCAATACAATATCAATGAAGTGACCGCCATTATTGACCAAAGCAAATTGTGCCCTTTTTGCTGCATTTTTCATCACTTTTTCGATCATCTCGGGTGGTATTGCTATAATTTCGGGACGAATGTTTGTCGTAAGCTCATCAATGGTCTGAGGCTTTCTGGCGTAAGTTTTGCCTTTTCATATAACCCCAAAAAAATAAGTCCGGAGGGGCCAAATCTGGAGATCTGAGTGACCAGTCAATGCCACTAAGTTTTGACGGAACCTGCGGAATTTTCGTTGCAATGTGTGATGGCACAAAAAGATCTAAAGATCCGGATGTCCAGTCAATGGTCTCCGTTCTTTTACAGCAGTCCGGAATTTTTGTTGCAGAAGCTGCATTTTTTGATTTCCAGTATGGGATGTTACATTGCCTTGTTAAAACCAGTAACCGTCCAGACAAATTTGTCGGCAGACATAATGAGCCAACCGACTCCCATCGACTGTTTCACTTTTCTTTGACGAAAAATTGCTCAACGATGGTTTTGGCTCAAACGCAATGAAAAGACTGAAATTAATTAAAATCTGTTATTCAGGGTCGAAATAAAACTGGAGGTTCCGCCATATTGCATGAAGTACCGATGCTCACATGAATGGTTGAGAGAAAAGGTCATGGATTATAATGAGCCTGTTGCGCCCGAAAAATCTCTTTTTGGTCTAGCAATGGTGTTTTTTTTAGATCTAATGTGGATTCTCAGCTCCCCAAATGCGACAATTGGTGCTTGTTAACGTCGGCAGGGAGTGTGAAATGAGCCTTGTGGGTCATAAAATTCTGCTTCCGAAAATTAGATTCAGTGTCTACCATTCGTGCGATTCCTTGGCCGTATTCCAAGCGACGTGGAAAGTCTGTCGGCTGTATTGTGTTGTTACGAAATCGTTCCTCAAAAGTGGGCTTGGGTTTAAACAATATATGGACGAAATGCATGTCACATTATTTTCGAATTATTTACATAAAAAGTTTTTCGAAGCACATCAACCTTCCAAATCCAAATGCGTCACAAGGTGGTTCTATAGTGACGCTTAAATGCTGAGCTCGTTCGTTGCGATACGATACATGTGAGTTCACTGCAGCACCTCTGAAAAAGTAGAGGAAAACCTCGGCTTATGTGGTGCGCACAATTTGAAGCTAAATCCCACTTGAAGTGCGCAACTGGTGGCAGTTGGGTAAGGACCGGGATAATTGGAGATACCCCCCAGGTTAATTCTGGACTTAAACACATGAGCATGGTCTAAGAAAACTGGTAAGATCAGGTTTATCTTTTTTTGGTCAATATTTAAAAGAAATCGGTTGTGTACTAAGCCTATCACTCCTCCCGTTTTCGACTTAGTGTATCCCTTATATGAAAAGCTAAACGCTATTCCCTTTCGATCCATCTGATAAGTTTTATTCAAATGTTGGTCCAACAAAATCTAATCAAAACCTATGATTAGTAGCTAAGTGATAAGCGATAAGTTATTGCTGCAGTTAGGCCCGGTTGCACCCGTCAAAAGCGGAATTACAACCATTAAACTCTGTGTACGTTGAAATTGAAATGAAAATGTTTGTAGTTCCGATAAAAAACCGAAAAAAACGTTTTTTTTTTATTTTTGTATCTGTGCTGTTAACTTTGGAAAAAAAATGCACAAATTCCATTCGACATTCAATTTGCAACGGTATTCTAAAAAAAAATAAATAAAATGCCAACATAAATTGGAGATAAAATCCAATTACGCCATTTTGTTGGATGTACATCGGAATCGGACTCGCATTCGTCTTTAATTTAATTTGAACCAAATGTCAGAGAATCAGTTGCGTAGGTGGGCATTCCAAACAATTCGCGCGCACCTCACCCCCACCCACCGACCCGCGCTAAATCAAATGAATTGGAAACGGCTTTGTGTGTGTGTGTGTGAACAGTTTTGTCTGTTTGGGTTTTCCGGACCGGAAGTTCGAGCTTGTTTTGCCATGCAACAGTGTTCTGTCGTGCGGATTACCCGTACCCCCGAGCCAGTAATTGTCTAATGACGCGTGGCGAACTCTACATCGGGACTGCTGAAGCGGAGGGCAGCACAGCGGTATTTCATTTGTTTAAACAATTTTCTATCCGAATCGGTTATATTGTGTTTTTTTTTTTGTTTTGGTTAAATGGGCAATTGAATTTGTTAGATTTTGGGGGGGGCGAGGGGGTGTGCGAGACGCTAGTTCGACTTTGTATACATGTGACGTGGCCCGATGACAAAAGACTCACAGAATTCTGAATTAGTAGGTGTGTTCACGGGTTGTTTCGAAATACAATTTAATCGAATTATGCAATTCAATGGAGGAATAAAATTTTTTTTGGGGGGGAAATGATCTCATCAGTTTATGTGATTGAGTTTGGTAAACGCTCAAGAGGTAAAGCGTTTTAGATCAAGGACAACGATTAGGAAACGCATTCAATTGCCGGTGATTGGTTTTGAGTTTGATTTCGAGATGAAACTGATTAATCTTGAAATAGCCAATCGACAGTGAATTGGATTGTATTTGCTAGATATTCATGGTGGTTCAATGGACTTGAGATATGAACCTGAGTAGGGTGGGGGTAAGAATATGACTGCAACCCGTTTAAAGAATAATGCCAGTCATAGATGGCGACTCAGGGGGTAGAAGTTGTTTATTAAGATGCCATTACCAACCACCTGCCAACTATATCTGTTAAACTACACCAGGTGAGCAACCAGGTGCTCAGTACCTTATACCATAGACTCTGTAACCAACAGTTTTATAGAATTTTGGCTGATGTTGATGAAATCGAAAGAAGAGTATCCGCTTACCAAGGCATCTGTTCCTTTTCCTAGGTATCAGCGATATAATTCTCAATATAGTGGCAATGCTGGCGTCTATTGATCCTGTTAGGCTGGGAAAATTTTAAATTTTATAATTTAACAACCTAAACAACTTTCTCTTATATATTCTGACAACTGGTCATTTAAGAATTTTTTGTTGAGCGAAAAATTCTTCGAAAAATCTTCGGACCCGTTTACGTTGACGAGCTATGGGGAAGAAGATTGAATCCAAGAACTACACGAGCTGTACAGCGACATAGACTTTTGGACGTTTAAGATGGCTAGGACATCTTCGATTCCCATTCAGACGTCGGATTCCGTAGGGAAAGACCTCGCCTTAAGTGGCGCGCAAAAGTTGAAACCCTCATCGACCGAACTTGGAGTCAGTTCGCTAAGAACCGGGCTAATTGGAGAGGCATGTTGGTTAAAGCCAATTTTAGCTAATTTTAGCTTATCTTCTTGGTAGAGGGTTGTGCAGTCAGGGTAACATT
This sequence comes from Rhingia campestris, assembly GCA_932526625.1. Classification (NCBI taxonomy): domain Eukaryota; kingdom Metazoa; phylum Arthropoda; class Insecta; order Diptera; family Syrphidae; genus Rhingia; species Rhingia campestris. Next base: position 31,530,322 of record OW052185.1, on the reverse strand, counting down.
CTTACCAAGTCAAACCTATCAAAATATGTGACGGGCAACAGCCTCGTATACCGATCCCCTGGAATGGGTTCTAGACCAAATTACCATGAACAACGAATTACAACGACGTGCTGACGATGTATATCGATGAACAGACGTAAGGAAATGATGTAAAAAAGATAGAAAATGTAAACCAAACCAAAGCAACAAATACATTTACAATGTTCGAGAGAAACTAGGGGGTTCGCTGTGCATATGTCTCCTAAATGTTGGTTCATTGTGTTTTCTTTTTTGCACTTGATTAGAGGCGAACGTTAAATTCAAGTTTAGGGCGTAAAAATACTTTAAAATTTCGCCTCTTGAACTTTGAGGGCAGATCGACAGGGTTGATATTCTTCCATACACCGATTTATAAAACCAAGACATTTTGTTACTTAGTTGCTATCAATATATGGTCCTTCTAACACATACAGCTCATGGAAAGCTTTTCAGAGTCTTCGATGTAATAGCCATTCATGGAAAATTGCTTAAACATATGACAGCTGTGACAAATTTAGACCCTTATATAGTACTTGTGCGCAGAGGTTAAGCATTTTGGTAGTCGACTGTTTGGGTAGAAGCTTGTTTAAGACATTATGCAGGAAAATTCACAAGCATAACCGAAATTGTGATACCGTAACTTCTGTAAGGTTGTTTTTAAGCTTCCAGAGATGTGTGTATATGTACCATAAGTTAAGATGTTTCGGTAGAGCTTCGCACAAGTTAATCTGAAGCATAGCACGTATAGAGCTTACGAAAGAAGGCTTAAAAAAGCTAAGGTTAAAAGATCATGAAAAAGGTGAAAAGATCGGGAACCTACCGGAGAATGAGTCAACACGATTCAACAACTTCGTTGTACTTACTCGTCTTTCATGTTCGAGGGTACAGCCTAGTGGATAGCGTGTTGGACTACCGTGCGAGAGAACGCGAGTTCGAACCACAGTAAGATAAATAATGTTATTTTTCAACTTCGAGAAGATTTGCAAATATTTTCGGAATGACTTTTTGCGAATCCTTTAATTTGATTTTGTATGGCCTTTTATAAGCAAACAAAGATTTTTCTTTAAGGCTTATTAGAAGTACTTAAAGAAGTCTTTTAGTAGTAAATAGCTTCCTGAAAGTGCGCAAAATATTTTTCCAGAAGACTTCCTACAAGTAATATAGCTGGAGGGGAAATAGCTTCGATAGTGATTTATCGAAGCGAAATTGTTAGTTGGGATACCTGCAAAAAAACTAATAGCAGACATATAGGAATAGCGAACTCATGAGTTTCGCTCGAACATTGTCAAAATATCTCCTGCCATACTTTGTTATAGAGCTACCTCAAAACTTGCTACGCTTATCTTCGGACGGACGCTGAAATAGAGATTCGTGCATAAACCGAAAAAACTGCATGTGGAATGCTGTACCAAACTGTGATTTCCCTTCCGCTTATAGCTTACAGTCATTTAAATTCAATGTGCATTGGTACGTCCTTTCTTTTTTCCCAAAATTTCCTTAAAGCCCGTACTCGGCTAAAACATATAACAGATACAAATACAAAACGTATAACGGTTATTCAAAAAACCGCAGAAATTATATAAAAACACAAGCTGGCCCGTCAAACGTTGTTTTGCCATTATCAAATGGAATGACCGCCTACAGCGCCACCTGTTGAGAATTTTTCAATTTTTCTTTTTTCCTAAACCTTCGCGGAGCAATTACGAACAAATCCGCAGAAGGAAGTATCCAATTTGGTCCAGTCGTTTTCTAGTTTTAAGCATCCGAACAAACCAAGATCCATTTTTATATATATAGATATGAGAAGGCAACAATCCGCTGTACGGATCGTTTAATACCCAATCCCATCTTTAAAATTAATATCTCCAAAATTTGGGCTTTATGGCGATGAAATATAGAAAATGGCGTTGTTCAGACAGTTTATCAAAATATTTTATGGTTCGACAAAAAATAACGATTTTCTATTGCATATGCCTTAGGGTAGGGTATACAAAAGGTTTTTGTAGAAAAACGCCCCCAAAAAGTGGGCGTGGGTTAAAATGGTCGAAAGACGAAATGTTCATATTCATTTTATTAAAGTTTTCGCATCAAAAGTTTTTTCGAATACCTAGGTAAGGTACTCGAAAATTTCACTGAAAAAGGTTTTTGAAGTGAAACTTCTTTTCGGACGGTGTGAATTGGATTTTGTGAAACGAAAACGAATCAGATTGTGAACACACCGGTGTTTCCAACCGGTATCCCATCCGAGTATGTATTAACCGCAACCTACGCTACTTGATGTCAGTGATCGCGTGGTGTTGGTTTATGCTGTTTGTTTGAAGTGAAATTTATTTCGGGGTAAGAAAAAGTTGAAATTCTTCAACCGAGTTTATGCGTAAGAACAAGCAAAACACATTTTCACATATTGCTCAAAAATTAAGGCCTCAAAACCGGTGACCTACAGATGGACAGACAGACATGGCCGAATCGACTCAGCTTCCATACAGCGATATAGGTATATCTACCTAAATTATTTCTCTATGTTACAAACTATATTTCAAAACTAATATACCCCTATGGGATAGGGTATAAAAAGTGCTGGCCAAGGGATTCGAGATGTATAAGCATATATTAACATCAAAAAAGAAGAGCCTGACCGATGTAATAGCTGCAAAAGAGTTTCGACCTTTAATTGGGAATCACCGTTTACCATCATCACTGATAATGGTTTTCTCAAGACCTGGAAGTGTAAATTTAGCTAGATGGTCGTTAAAGTTGAGGGCTTTTCAGTTTAAAAATCAGCACAGAAAGGGAAATTAAAATACCTGGCCTTACCCTAGTCGGCATAAGTATTTTGACGAAACCTTTTTGTGACTATTGAGACTAACTTTGCTTGGTATCGTTAAAACAACGGTGCAAAAATGATGCGCGAAACAAAGAATCTATTTTTAGCTCTATGCATGCCAAGTTTTGTATTGTTTACCTTTTGCATTCTCTTTCTGCTGATAAGAACGCATGCAGACAAAGAATTTTTACGTGGCATAAGTATTTTGACGGAAACTTTGTGTAAATATTTTAACAGTTTTGAGCACGTGATAACCAAAAAACTTGTGTAGTTCACTTTAATTTACATTAAACGTTGATAACAAAATAAAAATTTATTAAAATTTATTAAAAACCATGGGTAAAACGGCTGAGTTGAGTTTGGTTGTCAGATCTTCAATGGTAGCGAAGTTTAACGCTGGAACGGCAGTAAAAGACATAGCAAGTGAGTTTAATGTGTCGCGTCAAACTGTGCACTATCAAATCAATAGGTTTAAACAGCATAATGACATCACAAACCTAATGAGATCAGGTGCTAAGCGAAAAACAACGCCCACTGAAGACCGAACCCTTCTACGGGAATTTAAAAGAAATATATTCCTGAAGCCTCAAACTGCTGCAAATCAATGGAATTTGACGGCAACGAATCCAATCAGTGAGCGCACTGTCCGACGACGTTTAATGGAAGGAGATTTTAAAACATTTAAAGCTAAGGACGTGCCGTACATATCAAAGGTAAACAAGCTTAAAAGACTGTCTTTCGCAAAGGAACATCTGCACAAGCCAAAGGAGTACTGGAGAAGCGTTCTATGGACAGATGAAAGCTCCTTTGAGTATAACTCATCAAAAAACAAATTTTACGTTAGATTGCCAAAGGTAGAAAGGCAAAAAAGACGCCCCGTTTGTCAAAAAGTGAGCCATGGTGGAGGCTCTGTCATGTTCTGGGGATGTGTTGCGTATAATGGCCTGGGTGAATTGGTTCCTATCACCGGCTCGATGAACCAAGGTCAATATTTAAGAACCCTAAATGATAATGCCTTTCCTTCCGGAGGTAGGCTTATTGGTGAATCATTTATCCTGCAACAGGACAATGCCCCATGCCACAAAGCCCGGATGATAACTAAATTTTTGAAGGATGTTGGTGTTGCCACTTTGGACTGGCCACCTCAAAGTCCAGATTTAAATATAATAGGAAACGTCTGGTCTCTTTTGAAACGCAAAAGAACAGTTTCTTTAAATAAAACCAGAGAGGAGACGATTTCTGAGGTCACTTCCCTTTGGGAAGAGATATCTCCAGAGATTCTTCAAAATTTAGTAGATTCAGTACCGAGACGCTTTCAAAAAGTTATTGAAGCCAAAGGAGGTTATATATTTTACTAAATTCTTCTTTATTTATTTACTTTTGTTAAGTTTAAAATGTTTTTTCTTAGAGTTATACACTTGTCAAAATACTTATGCCAACACACGAAATTACAAATTAATTTATATCTTTTTTGACTTCTATGAAAAAATATTTGTTTGCCTATTTTTAAGTTTGTATTAGTTATATATAAAAATGAAAAAATAAACATGAATTCTTGTCAAGCCATTTAGAAGTTAAACTCAAAAATGCACGATTTTTATTTCGTCAAAATACTTATGCCGACTAGTGTATGTACTATCTTCTTCAATATGCATGACCCTCCTAACACTCAAGTAGAGATATCAAATTTGCTTAAGAACATTACCACAAGCTTGTTATCATATTCCTATCTAATGTGCCACAAGCACATTCCAATCACCCCCTCACTGCATCAAATAACGACACGCATTCCAAAGCATCTGCAAACATTCAAGTCCCGCAATAAAATATTAATATCCAACAATTTATTCATCCAAACGTCACCTCACGTCTTCCGACTGTTTAATGAAGCCATTCCCGTACCATTCCGTACACTCACTAACAACACTCTCGTCCTCATATTGCATTCAAAAAAAAGAAACTTACCCGCATTTCTTGACACATCCTGTGGCATTTTCTCTGCAAAGCGGACTTCTCGTTTCTTTCGACGCCTGCCTCTACCCTCGATGTTTACATGACGATATTTATCCGATTGTCTCACTGAAGCACCACTCACTGTTTTCCTGTTCACTCCCCTACCATTGCCAACAACCCCACCTGTGGGCATGAATATTCTTCGAACACTATCCACCCAGTTGGGCTTGCGGCCAGTACCCACCGTCCAGGACGATGACGATTCGTGTCCAAGACCGCTTGGACATTCACAACAAAATGGAAATTTCATTTCAATTCGAACCCGAAAAAGGACTTTTGTTCACTTCCTCTCTTGTAACACAATATTGTTCGGGTAAAGGAAAATATTGCACGACTTGGAGTAGTAGACTTTACGATTTTGTGTACACGACAAAACTGCAAAGCACTTTCAAACCTAAACAATACCGACCCCCACCTAGTTGGGGTCTTCTACTTTTTCCACGTCTTCATTTTCGTCTTGAATGGCAAAGTAATCATCGAGTTTGTGCTCTCAGAATTCGTCATCATTCCATTTGTTTCCATTTGCATGGATGCAGAAATGATGACGAAAAATAGGTTTGCCCTAAATTTGCGTCCCTTTGATAGGAAATCGAATTTGGCTCTTGCAAGATTCTCTTGAATCAATGAAGCGTTCTATTTCAAAAAGAAACGCAATAAGTTACAGTGGGGGTTTGATGACGTAAAAGGGGTAATTGAACGTAACACATTTTATTTGGATTTTTAGAGTGAATCGTTTTTAACTTTCTCTTACAAAGAGAAAGATATTGTTTTCGTGAAAAATTTCGACCTCGAGATTTTGATTGATTCTAACATTACGATGATAGCGGAGCCTAAAAAAGTGGTTTTTGGAATTCCGTCCGTCGGTCCGTCTGTCCGTAATGGTCTCCCCAGCCTAAACGGCTAGACCGATTTTATTCAAACTTCGTATCCAAGCTTATTTTAGTCATAATTCTAGGTCATTTTTTTTGTTTACTTTTAGCCATGTTAATAACGGTACCTGCCATATAAAAATTACACATAACCTCAATTTTCTCAAAAACGGCTTTAACGATTTTGTTTAAACTTTATATATACTATAACCATATTAGCTCCAACAAAACTGCATACCCAGTTTTTTCGAGAAAATCCATATAACGGATTTTGTCATTTAGGCCATATAAGGAAAATTGATTATTTCTCGCAAACTATTATGTCAAATTGAATGAAATTTAATATGTATACTACTATTACAGCTTGAAGCAATTCCACATAATTAGTTTTAGCCCAACTATCACTAAACGGAATTTTCAGTTTTGGCCAATAACGAAAAATCATTATTATTCCCATAGACACCGATTCCTTCAAATTTCGTAGTAAACGTTCGTATAATCACATTTCGACATTATTCATATCATTTTAAGCATTAATAATCAAAGTGCGTACTATTTGATCTAACACCCAACTCGCTGTGAAAGAGAAAGTTGCGTACGACCCAGTCGTGCACCCACCACTCGTTTTTTTTTGGAGAAATATTGTTTGGCAATATATGAATGTCAAAGCGTTTTTTGAGAGTATTTGATTCAAGTTTGTGTTACGTTCCACTTGGCTATACAGGATCGAGGTCCAGCCGACTCAGTGAAAATGGTAGTGGGAGTAAGGTGGTAACTGAGCGCCATTTCATCCGATGTTGTTTGGCCCTTCAGAATATCGGTTGTGGCTCGCGTAGTGTGTGCCGTTGCTCCATCCTGTTGGAACCACATGTCCTCCAGTCCTAATTCGTCCAATTGCGGTACAAAAAACTCGGTCAACATGGCCCTATGGCGCGCACCGTCCACTGTTGTCGTTTCACCAGCGGTGTTCTCGAAAAAAAAATGGCCCGATGACTCCTCCAGCGTGAACAGCGCACCAAGCAGTAACGGGCTCCTCGTGCATTACTCGTGGATTTTTGGTTCCCCAGAAGCGATAGTTTTGCTTATTCACGTACCCGCTGAGGTGGAAATGAGCCTCATCGCTCATTATGATGTTGGTCGAAAAATCGTCCATCTCGTCCTCGAGATTGAGGATGGCTTGGACGGGGGTTCACCCGTATGGCGGTCGAAGGGCAGCAGCTGATTCACGGACTGGACTTTGTACGGGAACATGCGCCAGTCTTTGACCAAAATTCGCTTTACGGACGACCGGCTGATGGCTAATTGCAAGGCACGACCGACGTCTGGTCGATGTTTCCGGCGACAGCTCGACATCCTCGGCAACAGCGCGATATTCTCGGGACAACGGGTTCTCCGGGGCCAGCCACTCTTGGCTCCATGGCTTGTTCACTTGTATTCTACATCTGTCTAGTCAACAAATGTCAAAACAGATTTGACATTGGCGGCCATTTGCAAAAATGAGAGCATCTTCCAATAGGCTGATCTCTTTTGGCCCACCTTGTATAATAGTCGGAAGCTATCGGAAGCTAATGTCAAAATTTTACGTTAAGTTTTCTTCAGTACTGTCACTTACTCAAGTTGCCCATAATAGACTTTTGTGAATGGAAGCGATTGTCAAAGTGTTAGCTTGCAAACAAAAAAAATAAAATTTCGTTGCTTGTGAACTAAAAATTTAAATGTACACAGCTGTTGAAGTGAAATGTCAAATTTTTGTATGAAAGAACAAAAGAAAGAGAAAGACCGAATGAATTCGCTTTTTCGCAAATGAGTAAATATGAACGAAAACTGAAATGTACAGTTACAGAAGTGGTCGTCCGCAACCATCTTCTATTATAGGTTTGAACTCTAGATGGTTGGAGTAAGGAGCCAACTTCTTACTCCCTGCACCAACTACCACCACCCAAATTTAATTGTCAGGGATAAACTTCGATCCGCCATTAGAAGCCGTGTATCCGCTTTGTATCTCTCGCTTTGATGTCGCTAGGGAAACCTCAGACTTCTTGGACCTCCCCTATAAAGCCACTTTGAAATACTTAGGTTGTTGAAAGCCACCTTTGAAAACTACCAGGTATTCTGGATTTACACGATTGAGGAATGTCTATATATGCATATATGTCTGTCGATATTTATATTTATTCGACGGCACTTCGAGGTTTTGTATTTTTATGTAAACACTTTCTTTTTCGACAGAATAATATGCAAAATCTCATATTTTATCTGCGCACCACAAACAACTAAAAAAATCTACTTTTCTAAGCAAAAGTTGGCTAATAACAATGAAAACGAACTTCCTGGACTAAAAACTCCTGCCCATGTGGAATTCACTCTTCACTCTCAATTTTCGCCTGACCTTTCACGTCTTCTTTAACCATTCCTGTATGTCCTCCGTTCGAACTCTAATTAATAACAAACAAAAAGTTACCATGTTCACCCTCGGAAACCCGAGTATTTAACCCTGCCCCAGCTCAAGCCGTACTTAAAGAGGTGTTCCCCAAGTTACGGCCTTCGATAGTCTAATAGTATTTCTTGTAGTTAGTCTGCGTGAGAACGTCCATACAACCACGAACAATAACACTGGATCAAAGTTCTGGCCAGAAATGTAAGGGTAGGAGAGATCATGATTGATCTTTGTGGATAATAGACACCATGCCACAACAAACCAGAAATACTGTGAGAAAATTTAATGTCGAAAGACTGCAATCGCAAGAGACCGCCAAGGACTTCGCGCAACGCGTTTCCCTATAACCTCTCAATTCACACAATACCACCAGCATCTAATGTCGAAGATCAATGGCAACAATGCCAATAAGCCATTAGATCAGCCGCAACTGATCTGGTAGGTTTCTCGCGGCCACTAGCAAGAAACCCCCCTGGTTTGGTGAGGAATGCCGACAGATGCTCGCAGCCACGAACGAGGCCTACACGGCTAAGCTGGAGGTGAAGACGAGAGCTGCCATTGAGCTCTATAGGCAAAGAAGATGGTTAGAACACCGGCTTTTCAGAAACAAAAAAAGAGCAAGAAAAGCGCGCGATCGAGGATATAGAGAGGTGCCACTCCAAGAACGATGTTCGCTAGTTTTCCCAAAGTGTAAAACGTCAAAGCCAAGCATACAAGGCTCGAACAGAATCCTGTCGAGATGACCAAGGAAATATCGTAGTTGAGGCACAGTCGATGCTGAGGATATGGAAGAACCACTTCTGCAGACTGTTAAACGGCGATGACGAACAACATTCCGCTGTCAGGCAGAACGAACCATTTAATATTGGCAACGACAGCGAAAACTGCCAACCACTCGACCCAATTGAAGTGAGGATAGCAATATCTAAACTCATGCTTAATAGGGCCTCAGGAAATGACGGCCTTCCCGCTGAGCTTTATTAAGTTGGCGGAGATGACTTGGTAAATAACATCCAACAACTCATAAGCCAAATCTGGTCGGATGAAAGTATGCCTGAAGAATGGAACCTCAGCATCGTTTGTCCGATCCACTAAAAAGGAGGCCCTCTGAACTGACCAGACTACAGAGGCATAAGTCTCCTCAACATCGCCTATCTGCCATTATATGTAAACGCCTGAAACCTTTTACCAACAACCTGATCGGCCCTTATCAGTGTGGTTTTAGGCCAGGATAGTCCATAGCCGATCAAATTTTCACACTTCGGCAGTTCCTGGAAAAAATCCAAGAAGTCCAAATCGATACCCACCACCTATTTATCGATTTCAAAGCCTCGTACGACAGCAATTATAGAGACGAACTATACAGAGCCATGTCTAGTTTTGGTATACCGCCAAAACTCGTCCGTTTGTTTAGGATGACGGTGGAGAATTCTCGCTGCTCCATCAGGGTCGGAAACGACCTCACCGACATATTCGATACCAATAAAGGATTTAAGCAAGGCGATGCACTGTCATGTGACTACTTCGATTTGATTCTTGAGAGGATTGTGCAAAACTCCCGAGCCAACACCAGAGGCACAATTTTTCAAAAATCGGTGCTACTACTAGCATACGCCGACGATATTGACATCATTGGTAGGACTCAACGTAATGTCATAGCTACGTTTGCTAGTATAGAGAAGGAAGCGGCAAAAATGGGTTTAGCAGTAAATGAGGGTAAGACTAAGTATATGCTGTCAACACGAAAGGACACACAACATCGACGAATTGGACAGAACGTCACCATTGACAGATATAACTTTGAGGTAGTACGGGACTTTGTCTACCTCGGCTCCGCTATTAACTCTGACAACAACATCTCGTCAGAAATCAACCGAAGAATTACTCTTGCCAACCACTGTTTCTTCAGACTAAGAAAGCAATTTAGTAGTAAAGCCCTCACTCGAACTACTAAGGAGATCCTATATAAGACCCTGGTCATCCCAGTCCTGCTCTACGGCGCTGAAGCATGGACGGTATCAAAAGCGGAAGAAGAAATCCTTGGTCGATTCGAGAGAAAAATTCTTCGAAAAATCTTCGGTCCCGTTTGCGTTTACTGGCTATGGAGACGAATATTCAACCACGAACTATACGAGCTGTACAGCGACATACCCCTGGTCAAAAAACTCCGCATTAGACGTTTAAGATGGCTAGGTGACATGTAGAACGAATGGACACCAATACTCCGGCTCGCAGAGTCTTAGATTCCCAGTCAGACGTCGGACTCAGTAGAGAAGGACCTCGTCTAAGGGGCACGCACAAGTAGAAACCGACGTCAACCAACTTGAAGTGCGCAACTGGAGGCAGTTAGCTTAGGACCGGGCTAATTGGAGAGGCATATTGGTTGAGGCCCAGGATCATTCCGGACTATAGCGCCACTGAACTAAGTAAGTAGACTCATCAACATGCATATCCGCTGCATCTCCGTTGGGAATGTAGAAGTCAGGTTCAATCAACAATTATCGCATTGTAAGCCAATTATTCACTTGAAGTTGAAAACAACTTGGAGATTTTTATCGTCAACTTCAGAAATTGCTTTTATTCACTCAAAATCGACTCTCTGAACTTACGAAATTCAAAAATTGAGAAAATACAACGTTGGTCAACATTTATTTTCATAATTTTTTCAAAAATATATTAAATTTCAAAAAAAAAACTTCTAACACAACCAAATTTATAAAAAAAATGTGCTAAAAGATTTTCTATCCCAAATTTATTAATTATTTCATCGTCATAATTAAAAAATTTTGGGATAGACAATCCTCCACGGTCAAATCGAAAAATTTTTTGATGTGTCCTTAAAATATGAAATCCGCCATTGTTTATTAGAATATATGACTCAATTTTATAGATTTACAAATCTATTAAAACTATAAGGGACAGGGCTATAACAAGCATTAGAATTTATTTGATCCCAAAAGTAAATTTAACTTTGAATCAATATTGTGAAAGAAGAAACCTCTCAAAACACTGTTACGTGAATCTGAATACCTCTAAATGAATGTTCATTCAACTAACATTTGATATTATTCTTAAAAAAAAAACAAAATTGTATACACAAACATACACATAGATACTCTTATTCAATCCTGCAGTCACAATTTTCGCGTCAATTAATTTCCGTTTCGTTATTTTCTTTTCAGTTCCATTTGCTCTCCTTTTTTTGTGTTACCAGATTTATAAGGTACTCAAGCATGCTAAAACTGTGATTATCCTCAACCGTAGGAGTCACACTCTAGACACAACCTATTCAACCTACCTACCACCACCGAAAAAAGAATAAAACATATTCATGTCAGATCTATGTGTAGTATACAGAGTCAACAGCGTGTCACAGCTCCTCAGAGGATCTGTTCGGATGTCTTTGCAATAATAAATTGGAAGCGGAATATTTTCTAGGACATCCATTTATTTTTTTTACACCAAAACCAAGGATGAATGTGCAAACAAAAAATGAAGGATAATTTCACACATACCTGCACCGATACTGTTTGGATGCCTCTGCTTGTTGGGCCCTTCGAGTTGGTCTCGTTTTTCGCTTGACGTGTCACTAAAAAGAAAATAAATACATAAACGAGAAAATAAAATTAAATAAGGAATATACAAAAAAAAGGATAAATGGGCAAAAGATGAAAGGATATTTGAAAATTCGTGCCTTGTCGCAGCACACATCTTGCGGATGTAGTGGAACGAAATAAGAAGGGACATTCATGTTATTTACTTGGAAACGAAGCGACACTGTAACTGACAGGAATTAAACCTAAGACGTGGGTGTGTATGGAAGGATATGCTGAAAAGGAAAATTGTTAACTGTCATAATATGATGTATAGTTATTCTTCTGCGGGATTCTGTGTGAATTTATTCATTTTGGGATGGTTGCAGATACCGTAACTTGACTTGTTAAGTGGAACGTCAATTGAGTTTGGATATAAAAACATATTGGAAGGCTTACAATCCGATGTTCGGATCGTTGAATACCCTATCCCATTCTATCTTCAAATTAAACATCCCCAAAAAGTGGGCGTGGCATTGTCATATATTGCTCAGACAGTTGATCAAAATCGGTAATCGTTCGAATATAGGTATTGGGATTGTCTAAATATGTTGTTCAGACACTGTTTCAAAATTTTCTACCGTTTGGCCAATAACAATGAAGGACAGACGGACAGACGGAGAGATGGACAGACGGACAGACGGACAGATGGCTGGGTTGCCTATAGATATTGTCCATTTAAAAAAAAAAACAAAGAAAGAATAGCTGAGCCAATATGCAGGATGTCCATGTTAAGAAAAATTGTGATGCCATTTACAGCTCCCTACAGGGTTAGGCCAGTTGAGGTTTTTTTTCACACCTGATTAGACTAAGTTTTTTTTCACACCTGATTAGACTAAGTGTACATTTTTTGGACAACTGACTCGTTATTACCCAAGGCCTAGCTTGATCTGAAATTAATTCATATGTGCGTGTGTACTTCTTTAAAAATGTAGGGACCTCCTGTTTTATGTCAAATCCGAACGGCTAAGTAAACAGATAAACTTTTCTTTCCAATTGATTCTGCTCAGATTATTTGTCAGATCATCGAGAAAGTAAAAAGTAATTTAGGTGTTTATACGGCTTGGGGTCGAAACCAGACATGTACAGCGAACTCAGACCTGTGCGGCAGCACTAATCATTTCGCTACTGAGTCCGTCAGGTGTCAGGTGATAATAACCGGCTGAAATGCCATGGCTTTTCCGTGTGCAGTTGCAAGTCTCCCAACGGATGCGTCCTTGGGTGTCGGATAGACGAATCTTCTACAGATATGCGCGGTAGGTTGGAAATAAAATAACACTTGTTGAGCAAAACATGATAGGGGTAAGATCCTCTATCAAAAAACCTCACCAGACGACAGCGGAAGAGCTCCCAAAATGGTATTACCGGTTGGGTCTACACTCCCATTTAGGACAAAGGGCAAAGTACACAACCTATTTCACCTGCTTGGACATATTCGGACAACAGTTCATCTAATAATGTTAAGGGTAAGTCAGGCCCCTTGAGGGGATATGACAGCAGATGAGCAGAAAGGCCAACGGTAGCGCTCAATACCATAGTTGGCATTAATAATCCGGGTCCTTGGGGTATCTAATAAACTGGAACTGGCCCTCCATGTTGGGGGTTAAGCCTCCCTTACCATGTTAACAAATATCTGATTATGAGAAAGACATAAGCCTCTGATAACAGTTCTCCTCAAATACCAACCAGACTCGGAACGTCCATAGACAATGACTTACGAGTAAGAACCTGCAACGTTCGCATGCTGTACACTCCCGGGTGCTACGCAAGAAATTGAATTTGACTTCACGCGGTACTTAGCGGCACCATGTAATACTGTTATCATCAGCACTAGATTCCCACGACTTCGAATCCACAAAGCAGCCTGGCGATCTCCAGATGGCGATCTTAGATGCGAGGTTCACATCAAACATCCTGGATGTATATACAATCAGAGGGGCAAACGTTGACTCTGGCATTTTCCGAGCCTAATTCAGAGCCCGAATGTAAAACGAAAAGAAGCTGGGAATGGTGCAAAATAGAGACTTCCATTGGATGCATTAGTGGTCGGATATTGCTAGAGTCTACAAACGAGTCAGAGACTACCCGCTGTGAGCTCATCGTCCGCCAATGTCAACATTTAGTGTATACAGTATCGCAATATCGTCAAAGAAGTAGCGGAAACCACCATTGGCTACCAGCAACCCCCGTAAAGATGAGCGTGTAGATGAAGCACATATCAAGGCGCTACAACGCAACACGAGCCGCACGGGAGGAGTACCGATTACCGAATCAGGAGACCGAAAGAGAAGAAAATCCTGCATTGAAAAAAAAGAGAACACAGAAAAATAACACGCACCCGTCAATTCTACAAGAAAGCCAAATAACTGTCAGCTGGCTGGCTTCAAAGTAGGAATGCAGGCTCTACGAAATTAAAATGACAACCTAGTCACTGACGCGCAGGGAATCGTAGTATTCAGGCAACATTTCCAGCAGCTGCTTAATGGACATACTGTAGAGAGAGTTATAGGGCAGGAACCCAGCCTATACCTCCAGTCAACGAAGATGTAAGGCTCCATCCGAAAAAAAATGAAGTTCAACAAGGCAGTCGTTGCTGATTACCAGCAGTATTCTTCAAATAAGGAGGTGTTGCTTTAAAAGTGGGCATAGATGAGAGCATGCGCGATCACTGGAACATCAGCTCCATGTGTGCCATCTACAAGAAAGGCAATCCCTTGTCTTGCACCAGCTACCGAGGCAAATCCCTGCTGAATGTAGCATATAAGATCCTATCCAACGTACTATGTGAACGTCTTAAGCATTTCACTGCATACTTATCGGCACGTAACAGTGTGGCTTCCGGCCTGGTATTTTCCTGATTTACCAAATTTGGACACTTAGCAAATCCTGGAAAACCCACGAATTTCAAATCGAAACACACCATCTCTTGATAAACTTGGAGTTCGGGATACCATCGCCTTACACGGGAGGACAAGTGATGCAACGTTCTGTTTGGAAACAGCTCATCTTAACTTTTCCAAACATGCACCGGATTCCGTCAAGGAGATGCGCTATATCATGCGATTTCCTCAATCACGTGTTGGAACAGATAGTGCGCATGGCAGGAGTTAATACGGAAAGCATTCCAGTCCAGCTACTGGGGTACGCAGACGACATCAACATCATTAATCGATCCCACCTTGCTGTTCTACAAGCATTTACAACGATTGAGGAAGATGCCTCTAGGTCAAGACAAGACAACGTATATGCTGACAATGTACTGTCGGCTCACAAGCTTGGACAAAATGTCACCATTTTGAGGTAGTTAAATAGTTCATACACCTCGGAGTCAATATAAGCCCCACAAATGACACCTTAGTGGAGATACGACGAAGGCTGTCCCTAGGAAAGCTTTGCTATTTTGGTTTACTAAAACAAATGGAATAAAAACTTTTAACCCGGCAGTCCGAATGTTTGCTCTACTGGATCCTATTCCTACCAGTCCTACTTAACGGCGCCGAGTGTTGGATCATAAGCAGGAAAGCGGAACAAATATTAGGCATCCTCGAGCGAAAAATTCTTCGTCGAACTTTTGGTCCTCTATGTGAGGAAGCCAAATGTAGTAGATGATATAACCCCACAATTTGTGAGCTGTATACATATCGATGTATATCAAACGGTTAAATGATATCTAAAACATTGGCTTGCTCACATCGAGTGAAAGAACAATAATGCTCCAGCGAAGAGAATCTTCAAATCCCAGCCTGTAGGATCGAGGCGACAAGGAAAACCGAACATCTGGCTTAAGCATTAAGCTAATGACGAAGTGTCATTTCATGTCCAGCGCCAAATTGGTTGCTCGGATGACCCATTTTTTAATATCGTCGCCATTCTGGACCACCAACACCTGAAGGTTATTAAGCAGAGATTTTTGCCCAGCTGAATAGCCTAACTCAGCTTGTAGACAAAGCAACACGCATTCCTGATATTGACAGTCACAGCCAACACACTCTAGACCTATTCCTTACTTCACATCCGGATAAGTATTCAGTGGCGGTTTTATCTCCATTAGGAGTATCGGATCATTGTCTGGTGTTAGCTTAATTCTCGTACTCAAAACAACCAGTTAAAAAGAAATACCCTAGACGAACAATATGGCAATACGAGAGTGCTAAATGGAGCGGACTGAATTCGTTTTTTGGGGTTTTAACTGGTCTCTATGTATCCTCAAAAGAGACGTTTACGCCGCTGCAGACATGATAACAGACCTAATCTTGCTTGGGATGAAAAACTTTATTCCAAGCAAATGCATTAGCGTCAAACCAAAAGAATAAAATTGGTTAAATCCGTCTTGTGAGACTGCTATCCGGATGAGAGAAGAGACTTTTGCCCTATGGCGACAAACA
This sequence comes from Rhingia campestris, assembly GCA_932526625.1. NCBI lineage: Eukaryota > Metazoa > Arthropoda > Insecta > Diptera > Syrphidae > Rhingia > Rhingia campestris. The sequence continues at coordinate 31,514,183 of OW052185.1, read as the reverse complement.
CCTTCTCAGGAAAATCGAAGTATGTACAGGCGGGCTAGAAACAACTGTAAGATTATGTTAAGACGTGCTAAATTCTTACGTGACCAAAACGTGAGGCAAAAAATACTGCAATGTCCTAAAGGCAGCAAGTCTTTTAGGTCTTTCGTCAAACGAATAAAAGGTTGTGCTTCATCAACAATCCCATCGCTTGTTTACAACGATAGAAATATCAAGGACTCCCAAGAAAAAGCAAATCGCTAGCTTCACTAGTCGCAGCTAATTCCAACTTACCAGACAGCTCTTCTTCACCACGATCACTGAATCTGGTTCATTATTCTTTAGGGCAAATATTTTTCCGAACCCATTCAGTTGCTAGAGTCCTAAGAGATCTCAAACAAAATAAAGCTTCAGGTCCAGATGGATTTCCTCCCCTTTTGCTGAAGAGGTGTTCTTCCACTCTGGCCAAACCTCTACGCAAACTCTTCCACTTGTCGTACTCTGCAGGAATATTTCCGTATAGGTGGAAACCTGCGCATGTTCAGCCAATTCCAAAAAAGTGCGATAAAACCTCTCCTTCAAACTACCGACCCATAGCTCTAACGTCAGTACTCTCTAAGGTCATGGAGAGTACAGTCAATTACCTACTCATGAGCTATCTAGAAAAAAATCATCTCATTATTGACCGTCAGTATGGTTTTCGTCAACAACGTTCCACAGGTGATCTTATGGTCTATCTAAGCGAAAAATGTAATCGTTGCATTCACCAATTCAGTGAATGTAGAATTGCTGCTCTGGATATCTCAAAAGCTTTTGATAGAGTGTGGCTTAGCGCTCTTGTCAATAAGCTTAGGTCTTTCGGTGTCGGTAACACTTTTATAATTTGGATTACGAGTTTTTTAAGTAACCGATCAATACAAGTTGTATCAGATGGGTCAACTTCCACCCCCTTTTCCACAAACGCTGGAGTACCCCAAGGCTCAGTCCTCTCACCAACTCTGTTTTTAATTTTTATTAACGACCTACTCTCTCTGACTTGTAATCCTATCCATTCGTTCGCTGATGACAGTACTCTTGACTTCGTTTACTCTCAAACAACTCCGCGACAAGAGCCCCACATCGTTGAGTCACAACGCCAGCGAATGTCAACTGAACTCAACTCCGACATTGATACAATTATCAATTGGGGTACCAACAACCGGGTTGAGTTTAATGCGTCAAAAACTCAGTGCTGTCTCCTATCTCTGAAACGGGATACAAATGTAGCTAAACTTAAAATGGAAGGAGTTGAAGTTGAGGAATCCAATGGCTTGTTTATGCTTGGCATGTACATTAGCCCAGACCTTCGTTGGAACCAGCAATATATAGATGCTGCAAAAGGTGGTGCTAGATGCCTAGGGTTTCTCAAACGATGCAAACGGTTTTTCACTCCATCGGATTTAGCTAATATCTATAAAGCCTACATTTGTCCAAAACTCGAATATAACTCGCACATCTGGGCGGGTGCTCCTGCAACTTACTTGAGCCTACTTGACCGAGTCCAACTTCATGCTATCCAACTTATTGACAACCAATCAGTTTGTAGCGAATGTTGGATGCCTTGCGCTTCTTTACCATTACTTTCACCATAAATGTTCCGACGTATTTCGCTGTATCCCGCCTGTCCGTCTGTTTAATAGCAATACTCGTTCGGCTTCTTCCGCACACCCTTATTGCATAAAGCCTGTTTTCGGGCGCACAGTAAAATTTAGAAGATCTTAACCACACTTCACGATTATGGCATAGCTTGCCTTCTTCAATTTTTCCAGATGACTACAATCTACAAAGATTCAAAATCAACGCGCATCGTCACCTCACTCTTTTCCCACCTACTCCCAACCTCTAAATATCAACACACCATTTTCCTTCCTTCCATCACTGGGTTTTATAACCTTCAAGGACTAAGTCCTAAGTGTTGAAAAATTTGTTAAAAATAAAAAAAAAGCTAGCGCGGATGCTAGAGCGCTTGGACTGAATAACTAACCTCAATGTGACTACAATCGAAGATGATGGAAGGCTGCATCGTCTCAGGCAGAGACCCTCAACGGGCCGGGAGCCCTTTAACTAAAGATAAATTAAAATTAATTTTAAAGTAAAAACGTAACTTTGAGGTAGAAAGGGAATTTTTCAACTTACTCTTGCCAAACGAGGCAGTTGCCAAAGCCCCTTTCGGGAATGTCAGTAAATATTTATACGACTAGCTAGTGGTTATTTCAACTATCCAGATGTTTACTGATGAATATCAGCCAGCCAATCCCTGGTTAGTTGAACAAATGCATTCGATCAAGTGTTCCTAACTCTTGAAATTATAACTGCGCTATAAATGCGCACAAGTACTATACAAGTTCTATACAAATAATTGCTTCCGTAAATCGAAAATGTAAATCATATCGAAGGAAACTATTTTTTACAAGGGGGGTAATGGTGTGAACTTTCAAGAGTTTTACCACGAATTTGCTGTACAATAGGTAGGTAATAGATAAAAACTCGTTGGCCACATTGAACGAATGAAAAAAAAAATGCTTCAGCAGAAAAGAATTTTCGATTGCCATTCGATGACCCCCAGGTCCGAACCGACAAGGAAGAATGAATCTTTGCAAAACAGATCGCGAATAGGATGCTAGAGTACATATGTGAATTGAATATTTAAACGGAACGTCCCAAGGATTTATGAATAGGTCTGATTTGATTAAGTCTGTGATCCTCATTAGGTCATGTTAAGGTCATGTATGTGAAAACTGCATTATGTGTAGGTTAAGTGGCATATATTCCACACAGCTCTGACTTCATATAACATGTGATTTGCAATAATTAATATTTTTGTTAACACTTAACACACAACTTAACTTCATCGTTAATGGATTAAAATGCAACTTAACGTCAGTCAACAAATCCCTTCAGAGATTAAAACTTATTTTCTGACACAAAACATCCATTTAAACTTTTTGGTAAAACAACTCTACTCCTGGCCAACTATAACCAACATCACTCCTAATTAGACAAATCTGCACAGAGCCATGTCAAAATGGAATTTAACTTAAATCGCATTAGAGAACCGACGCTAATTAGATTCCAATGTAAAGGGAAGCACAACTTTTCGTCCATACATCATCAAAATGTCCCATCAGAGTACCGCCCCGGAGGGGACCGGGCGATACAGCAACAACAACAAGCACTTACCTGCTTAATGCAATAATCAGAGGTGTCTTCGACTGCAGCAAATGCGATAGCTCTCGTTCGGTTAATATATTCCTCAGGCGCACATCCAATGGTGTAACAACGTCCTCAGCTTTCTGGTAGAAGTTCTCAACGGATGGCTGACGTTCGGCTAGTCTCTGCAAAATGTGAAGGCGAATATTTACACAATCTTATTACACATACACACGCATATATTTATATACGGGGTAAAGTTTAATTGAATTTCTAATCATCAGTTCCACATCACATATGCTGACGTCAGGATAAGAGTGTCAACAGAGTTATGAACTGTGGATCTGAAGGAATAGTTTTTTTTTTTCATGCCCAAACTCGACAATTTTAATTAAAAAAGTTCGCCTAGTGTGTAGATACGGTTATATGCCACTTTAGTCTGCGGAGGAGTATAATGCACTTTTGTGCTAGCAAACAGGGAAAATATGCAAAATTTTGTGAAAATTAAATACAACGACACCATTGAACACTTTGGGTAAATATTTCACTTTGACAATAGTTAAGTGCAATCAGACTGTTTTAGTTTGTCTTACCCCCGAAAGGGAGGACCTTCGGTTTGTACGAGTACTTCTCCGAGGGAGTGCTTACTTTTTGAATGCATCGCGAAGTCTTCGGTGAGCAGAACTTCAACATGGCAAAGGATGAAAGGGGGAACTGACTTCAATCTCACAGAACAGAACAACTAATGCGAACTGAATGAGTACGACTCTAATGAGGGCGTTTCGCGTGGACACTAATTGAGGGGGAATACTACGAGAGAACACATGTGTGGTTGGAAGAAATCGAATGTGTGCCACAGTACCATGGATGCTGATTACAATCCCCAGGGATGACTGATTAGTTTTAAAAGGTTCAAAACAGATCAGAGATGGTGTTTTTTTTTGTTGGTGGTCGGGTTTATGATGGTTTTCTGGATTTTTTTTAGGGGAACACTTGCAAATAAAAATAAGAAGATAGAGATTGTGTTTTTTTTATCTAAATGGAACTCCGGGTATTTATACTGAAATGACTTTTCAATTTATTTCCCACACCAACATTTACGTGAACGCCAGCGGTTTACTCGATTATGATCTTAAATTTTAAGTAAATGGTGTCCATATGCTCATTTAACTAACTAATAGTAATGACAATATCGTAAGACGTTTTAATTTGTCCAATTGCGGCAGAAAAAACTCGGTTAACATGGCCCTATAGCGCGCACCGTCCACTGTTTTCGTTTTACCATCGGCTTTCTCGAAAAAAATGGCGATGACTGCTCCAGCGTGAACAACGCACCATTCAGTTACTTTTAGCGGGCTTAATAGCTCCTCGTGCATTACTCGTGGATTTTTGGTGCCCCAGAAGCGATAGTTTTGCTTGTTCACGTACCCACTGAGGTGGAAATGAGCCTCATAGCTCATTATGATTTTGGTCGAAAAATCGTCCACTTCGTCCTCGAGATTGAGGATGGCTTGGGCGTAGGTTACACGCGTTTGGCGGTCTACAGGCAGTAGCTGATACACGGACTGTACTTTGTACGGGAACATGCGCAAGTCTTTGACCTTACGGACGACCGGCTGATGGCTATTTGCGAGGCACGGCGACAGCTCGACATCCTCGGTAACAGTGGCGATATTCTCTGCACAACGGGAGCTCCAGGGCCGGCCACGGCCACTTTTGGCAACGTCTCGTCTGGTCCCATAATCCTCAAGGTTGGTATCCAAACGGCGCGGCGCAGTGTTTGTGCAGTCGGTGTCGGACGGGGAATCGGCGACGGAATTCGCGCTGCGCCAACACTATACATACGAATTGTTACGCAAACAAATAGACACGATTATTCCGCGTTCTTAGGGAGTGTATCGCTCCATGGCTTGTTCACTTGTATTCTACATCTAGTCCACAAATGTCAAATCAGAATTGACATTGGCGGCCATTTTCAAAAATAAGAGCATCATATAATAGGGTGATCTCTTTTTTGGCCCACCTTGTATATATGAGTCCTTCAACCTCGGGTGGGGCATAGGGCGGTGACAAACTTCCTCCATCCTTCTCTATCTGCGGCCAGATACTTCAGCTATTACCAATACTGTCAGTACTGTCGATTTGCAAGTAGTTCTTGGCCTCGCAACTGGCCGTGTACCTAGCCGATTCCATTCAAAGGACTGCTTTGCGATGTTGTCGTTTGGTCTCCTCAACATATGGAGAATCCAGCGGAACTTCCGCTGCCTAGTTTCGACATTCAAAAGCTTTAGACCCGTTAGGCGCCACAATTCTTCAATGTTTCGAAGGCAGCGGTTTACATATGCTTGTAATCTTCTCGAAACGGAGGTAGAGACTTCCAGGTTTCACAGGCAGCGGTATGGATTTGACATTGGATTCGAAGAGCCTTATCTTAGGTGATATTTGACTGGAGTTTCATACTGCAGACCGCGTTTCAAAGGCGCCGCGGGCTTTACTTATTCTGCTGTTAACATCCAGATCCGTTCCTCCATCGGACGATACAAAACTGTCGGGAAAGGATAGTTAAATAGTTTGATCTTCTCAATGGGCGTATGTCTCAGAATAATCGGCTGATGTGCTGAGCGGCCAGTTTGCATGATTTTGGCATTTTTGCAATTGATGTTAAGACCAGCTATCTCTCCATTCACTTGCAGTGATTGGCACATCTCGTTCATACCGCTGTTGGTACTTGCCAGAAAACAGATATCGTCGGCATAATCCAGGTGACTTAGCCTTTCAAACGATCTCCATTGGATACCATGTCTCTCAGTTGTACCTACGGTGGCAGTAAGTACATCATCTATCGCCAGTAAAAACAGTATTGGCTACAGAATATCCCCACGTCTTACTCCCTGTAGCACTTCGAAAGAGTCGGAAAGCTGTCCATTATGTAGAACGAAGCATCTTGCGGAGTGATAGGACTCCTTTATAACTGTAACAATCTATTTAAAGATTTCCAGATCCATTCGCGGTTGACTCTGTCAAAGGCCTTCTCAAAGTCTACGAACATAAGGTAGAGCGGTGACGTAAACTCGGTTGACTGTTCGAGTATAATACGCAGGGTGTTGACGTGATCGAAAGAGGACCGACAAGTACGAAAGTCCGCTTGATGGGTAAGCCGTCTTCAACGACGATTTCTATGTAATTGACGATCCTAAGGAGAAAGTCGAGGCGATGTGGGCTGCCTTTCAGGAAATTTAAAGGTAAATGATAACATTCGCCCGAACCGCGTCCTGGAAAACAATGCCCTGATCGATCGTTTCAATGACGAAAACTTGGCAAACAGCATCATCGCGAAGTGGGTCTAGTTCCCTGTAAATCTCGAAGGTGGAACTCCAGATCACCTTCGATTCCGTAAAGAACAAGAAGTCACCGGGAGTCGATGGTATATTCAACATTGTAGGTACTGCGACAATTACCCCCTGAAGCTGTGAATATATTGTGGTTTTTTTTAAAAGAACATCAATCGGGCTCTGTTCAAGTGGGCTGAGGGCATTGAGATAATACCAGAGACCCAATTTGGTTTTAAGCCAGACACCATTCATGCCGCCTCCAAACTGGTCTCTGATATACAATGGAACAAAAACGGGTGAATGTCGATTTAGAAAAGGCTTTCGACATGATTAGAGTGCCTCTATCTTAAGCTGACCAGACCAAACCACTGCTGTATATGCTTCCAGACATGTTGACTGGTAGAACATTGGTTGTCAAAAGTGCCAATGTAACGTCTACCTTCTGCTGACGTCATTCAAACTCTTTTGCAGCGCGACTTCGACAAAATCCAGATTTTGTCAGACTGGAAGTTTAAACAAAATTGAGAAATCTAAAAACTATACTGTTTGGGACACCGTCGTCTAGAGCCTCAAAGGTTACTAGAAAGTACTGGCGGAAGCTGGTGATCATGGGACTACTAGCGAGTAAAGTACCTCGGCATTTGGTAATTGAGTGTCGTAAACAACAAAAAGACGAAGAGGAGTTTAAGCCTGAGAGGCTTATAAGCGCCGTCACATAATACCTTACTGCAGCTCCGCAGATGGAGTGGTTTGGTAAAAGTGAAATTGATTTTGGCAGTAAGTTTCTAAAATGACATACAAAACAGCACACAGAAAATGTTTGAAAATTGTATCCTCAGGTCGGTTAATTCAGTCACTCCAATACAGACGAAAAAAGTACAACGACGTTCGTATCTACACTTACAAATTCAAGCATTGAACAGAGAAGGTATAGCCGAACAAGTAGCGGAAGCCATAAGCTGCTACAAAGCAGACGTTACTGCCATCCAGGATATACGATGGGATGAGCAGGGTAAAAATCTGATGAAAAACTATGAAATTTGTTTTCAGATAACAGAGCACTACGCTCTCAGTATCGCTTTAAGCAACTGGTTTTTGGTGCGCAACATACACAACTTTGAATGAACATTGACATCTAAAAACATTGAATATAAACAATTTTCAAAATCAACTAAAAACAAATTGATTTCGTTTAAAACTATTCACTACTGATAGAATATAGCGCAGTACTCTTTCAAACTGCATTTATGCATCGTATTCACTTCGATAATAAAAAATAAACACAGTCCCTATACAAAAGACGTCATCGCCCCAATCAAAATAAACACAAACCCCTCAATCAACAAGAGCAAAGCACCTCCAACATCTCTTTTATATCGGTCACTCAAAAATAAACACATAGACACATCGCTTCAATTAGTTTCGAAATAAAAAACTTAAAAATATCATAAGTGCTCTCAGGCACCACCTAATGACAGGCGGCGGCACTACCATTACCACTATACCTGCACCTAATGTCAAAACTTGCGCAAATAAACGGAAAGTACTCTAAAACAGACGTGACTCAGACGCTCTCCATTATGTCATAGCCAGCGCGCTTCTATTCGCCCATCACACCAAACGCATCTAAAAATAGTGAGATTCACTTTTTATTCAAAATACCAACAAAAAAAACACTTGAAATCGACAAAAATACCCCGTGTTGCACCTCGCTGAAAGTTTTCCAAAAAAAAAAGAAACAAAAAAACTCCTAAAAACGATTTGCAGACATTGTGACAAATTTTTATTTTTAAGTCGAGTCGGGAAATGCAAAAACAAATATCAGTTTTTGAAACATAAATTTACTACCCATTCGAAAATAAACAAACACGAATTTTCGAAAAAGTTTTTTACACTTCGTAGGTCAAGTTAAAATTGAAAAAGCACGCACCAAACACTCACGAGAACGCACCTTGTTAGCTTGTCAATTTGCAAAACCGCTAAAGATGCTTTGATCTAACGGGATAACAATTCAGAATTTTGTTTTCGAAAAATAGATAATAATTCAACTGAAACAACCGATTTTGCACTGAGCGATAGATGACGGCTGAGGTACTGCGGCCGGCGATGCAGGGCAATATTCGTTTGAAAACTGAATGAAGATCGGATTTTTGTCTGCGAATTGTGATCGCGATCGCGAAATTTCGTAAAAATAGCAAAATGGCAGCAACTCGAACGTAGGTAGGAACGATGGTGTGGTGTTTGGTTCAGTGCAGAGGAAGATGAAAATGTAAATACAAATCGAAAGTGGAAAAAATAGCCAGCGGAACGAACGAGAACTAAACAAACTTGCGGTTGATATTGAGGAATCAAAAAAAAAAATAGAATCTAATAAACAACGGCGATGCCGGCTAAAGAGGAAACCCCCGCTGTTCGTTGAGCGTGTTACATGCACTTTCATATACTTTCCACCGGCCGGCAAATTGATGGTATTTTAGGGCTGCTCAGCGGATTGTTTTGTGGGGAAATCGGGAATTTAGACCGATACTCACCACTGACTAGTCGAGTAGTTTTAAAAAGCATTGCATACATCTTGGCTGCTGGGGAAATTGTTTAGAATTTTTAAAATCGGCGCCCTAATATTGGGTTACCGTAAACGCCAATATTCCTATTTTTGAGTTTAGTATGCAGTATTATGTTTTCGGGGTAGCTCTTTTCAAATCTTTTATCAGTTTTACTCTCTCTCTGTCCATTGCAAAGATATACAGAACGGTTTTGACGTATATCCACCAAATTCATCAAGTTTACATTTTGTTTTGATGTAAACGCCATAATTTGGTAAAAAAGTAAAATTTTATTCAAATTTTCATTTTAATATTTGTATTTTTAAGAAAGCACAAGTTGTTTGTTCAAATCCATTTGAAGGACATATTCAACTGAAGAGGAAATACTAGTTTCCATCAACCAGGAGAACATAGTCAATCAATTGACAGAATCCACAAAGAATGCTCACAACGAAAGGGCATGTAGTTGGAAAGGACAAACAGACTCCACGAAACAGATAATGACGTACCCTTACTCTTCACCAACATCAACCCCAAGTGCATGGAGTACGGCCAACCTTAATGAAGATGAAGCCGAATCAACCATATGCTGTCAGGCACCCCCCGAAAAGATGTAATCCGGCATAATTTCTAGTAGCTACTAAATGGGCATAATGAGAGTTATTGGACAAGAAATGCACGTACCTCTTTTCAACGAAGAGATAACGCAGCCTCCCAATTTACAAGAAGTGAACATGCATGTTCAATGACCGGAATTTTAGCTTCATATGTCCTAACTACAAGAAAATCGATCCTAGTCTTGCGAAATGTGAAATAAATATATTTTTTGTTCTCCAAAACATATAAAAACGTTAATTTTAAGTAAAAATACATTTTGTTAACTTATTTGTTATTGGAATGCCGTATGAGTACAAGAAAATATTAATTTTAGTGGCTTATACGGCAAACTCATTTCGTAATAAATTTAAAATATTTTAAAACCTAAAATTATTTTACAATAAGTTTTATAATTTTTGAAATAGAATTTCAGTATGAATATAAAAATTAAACAAATTCCAGCACTTGGTTTTCATGGAATAGGTTGTCAAAACTTTGAATGCGATTTTCCAAAAACATTAAAATGGCGTTTACGGCAACCCAATTATGGGGCGACGGTATGCCACTACTGCATGAAGCTGGGTTTTATGTAGTGATGAGCAAAATCGAATGATTTAAAGAATCGAGACATTAGTACTCGAAGGATCTGTATAATCGAATGATCATTCGAGATATCAAAAGCTCTTTATACTAATAGGACAAACAAAATATGCCGATAGCCGAACAATTTTATACTGTAAAACTCCAACACACACAGTAATTGCATTGCGATTGCAATTTGCACACGGCAAATAAAAAAGTTAACACATGACCCGTAGTTGCCTTCAAATTCAACCCCACCATCAGCACAGATAACTACACTAGAATCGAGATATTAGCTGATATATACAAAAACTAATATCGATTTCCACACAAAAGGAGACATCCTGAACTGCGCCAACTACAGAGCCATAAGTCTCCTCAACGTCGCCTACAAGATCCTATCTGCCGTAATATGTGAAGGCCTGAAACCGTTTACCAACAACCTGATCGGCCCTTATCAGTGTGGTTTTAGGCCAGGAAAATCCACAACCGATCAAATTTTTACACTTCAGCAGATCCTGAAAAAACCCAAGAAGTCCAAATCGATACCCACCACCTAATTATCGATTTAAAGCCGCATACGACAGCATTTATAGAGACGAACTATACAGAGCCATGTCTAGTTTTGGTATACCGCCCAAACTCGTCCGTTTGTTTAGGATGGCGATGAAGAGAATTCTCGCTGCTCCATCAGGGTCGGAAACGACCTCACCGACACATTTTATACCAAAAAAGGATTTAGGCAAGACGATGCGCTTGGACTTCTTCAATATGATTCTTGCCAGAGGCACAATTTTCCAAAAATCGGTGCAACTACTAGCATACGCCGACGATATCAATATCATTGGTAGGCATCAACGTGATGTCAAAGCCACGTTTGCTAGTATAGAGGGTTTAGTAGTAAATGAGGGTAAGACTAGGTATATGCTGTCAATACCAAAGGACACACAACATCGACAAATTAGACAGAAAGTCTACCTCGGCTCCGCTATAAACTCTGACAACAACATCTCGTCAGAAATCAAACGAAGAATTACTCTGGCCAATCGCTGTTTCTTCGGGCTAAGAAGGCAATTTAGTAGTAAAGCCTTCACTCGAACTACTAAGGAGATCCTATATAAGACCCTGATCATCCCAGTGCTGCTCTATGGCGCTGAAGCATGGACCGTAAGAAATCCTTGGTCGATTCGAGAAAAAAATTCTTCGGACCCGTTTGCGTTGACGGGCTATGGAGACGAAGATTCAACCACGAACTATACGAGCTGTACAGCGACATACCCCTGGTCAAAAAACTCTGCATTGCACGTTTAAGATGGCTAGAACATGTAGAACGAATGGACACCAAAACTCCGGCTCGCAGAGTCTTCGATTCCCAGCCAGAAGTCGGACGCAGTAGAGGAAGACCTCGCCTTAAGTGGTGCGTACTAGTAGAAACCGACCTCAACCAACTTGCAGTGCGCAACGGGCTAATTGGCTAAATGAAAGCACTCTTCTGCACCCCTGTCGATTCGCCTACCAGAAAGGAACATCTACGGAAGGAACAGTTCTAAGTTTAACATCACAAATAAAAAGTGCATACGAAAACAAAGAAGAAGCATTATGTGCCCTCCTTGACATTGAGGGTGCTTTTGACAACACTGGATATGACTCCATATCAAATGCTTTGAATCATAGAAGAATAGATCACCCCACCATCAAATGGATCAAAGCGATGCTTCAAAGTCGGAAAATAACTGCTTCATCAGCACTGACCTCAGTATCAGTAACAGCCGTTAAAGGCTGCCCTCAGGGAGGAGTACTGTCACCCCTACTATGGTCTCAGGTTATCGATAACCTACTTCAAGACCTAAGTAATTCAGGCTTCAATATAATTGGATACGGCGATGACCTAGTCATCATAATTAGGGGCAAAGAACCAAACGAGGTTACAATAAGTTTGCAAAACTCCCTTAAGATAGTCATAGACTGGTGTAGAAAAGAAAGTCTTTCTATAAACCCCAGCAGGGCGCTCAGGGGCGCTATAGTTAGTGCGATGAACTGAAGCGCAGAAGGTCTGGGTTCGATTCCCAGCCGTAGCAACACCTAAATAATTTTTCACTGGCCCTCCTCTCGTGATGATCTGACAAATCATCCGAGTAGTATCAATTGTCAAGAATAGCTTTGCGCCGAAAATTTGTATTTTTTGTATTAACCCCAGCAAGGCTATCATCGTCCCTTTTACAAAAAGGAGAAAATTAAGTCTTATCCAAATTTCAATCAATGATACATACATTGAGTATTCCAACGAAGTAAAATATCTTGGAGTGATCCTCGACAAAAAACTAAGCTGGAACTCCCACATTAACAACAAAATTCAAAAGCAACCAAAGCTTTCTGGGCTTGCCGAAACATGTATGGTAAAACCTGGGAATCTCTCCAAAGACCACACACTGGATCTACACGATCATGGTCAGGCCTATTATAACATACGCTTCAATAGTATGGTGGAACAAAGTCACCCAAAAAACAACTATAAATAAATTAAACAAGGTACAACGGATTGCCTGTCTGGGCATTACCTTAGCTATGCGTACCTGTCCCACAGCGGCTATAGAAGCCTTAACAGGACTAACGCCCCTCCACATATATATAAAAAAGTGGCAATTCGCAGCTCAGCAAGTTTGACACAAGTGGAAGAGTTAAACATTAGCGAACATCTAAAACCAATTGAACTTCTAGCCGAACTTCCAGAACTTGAGCGGTTACAGACCGCTTACCAAAGACACTATGCTTCGACAAAAGATTCTCAACGGAGATCATAACCAGAGAAGCATGGTGTAGCAATAACCCACCAATGGTTCTAAAATGGACTCACGGGTAGGAGCTGGCATACATGGACCAAAAAGAAACATCTCAATACCTATGGAAAAAATCCTAGTGTATTCCTAGCTGAGCTCCATGCCATAAAAGAATGCGCAAACCTAATACACAACTCAGGTATTAAAGGCGCAAACATCCATATCTTCACAGACAGTCAAGCAGCTATAAAAGCCCTTAGCTCACACATCATTGACTCCAAATCAGTACTACACTGCTTCAACTCCCTCCAAACACTTAGTTCCAGGAACAAAACCAGACTATGGTGGGTCCCCGGACATAAGCGGATTGAAGGTAACGAAAAAGCTGATAAACTAGCCAGAAAAGGTTCGGAAACCCCCTTCATTGGACCTGAACCCTTCTGTGCAATCCCCAAATCACCCATAAATCTGGTTATAAAAAACTGGGAACAAAACAAATGTTTTTTATACTAGGAAAACATCCCATGCCTAAGACAGGCCAAAAGAGCTATTCAGCCTTTCAAAGCAGATGCCAATAAGATACTAAATCTTCGCAGGCACGATATCCAAAACTTAGTAGGCTACCTAACTGGTCATCACGGTCTGCGATATCACCTAAATAAAATGCATCTAGTCGACTCACCGGAGTGCAGAATATGTCAAGAAGAAGACGAAACAGCCGAACATATCATATGATGTGAATGCCCGGCCCTTTACGGTATGAGAAGGGAATCTTTCTTCAGGGAATTTTTAAGTCCCGAAGAACTAAGAAAATCTTCGGCTGAAAGTATTAGCAGCTACATTAGGAAAGTAGAAGCGCTACTAACCTAAAAAACATCTGATGGCAAGCACAATAGATCTTTTAGGTCGATGTGCATCTTCCTGCTTAGGCAAGTCAGAATTTAAAAAAACCAACTTGGGAGTTTTCGGGAAGTTGAACAATAGTGAATAAAATGGCCCTTAAAAGATTTCAATTAATTTCACTTACCTTCTTCGAATTAAACACAACAATTTCAATAAAACCAATTTTTAAAGGCTTTTGAAAATCACTGTTCGTGCACAAATCACTTTGTATACTAACGGCTAACGCTGTGGATTTACATGGTTTTACCGTATTGGAAATTTGGAATAGCGTACTTGGATTTAAGACGTTTTCTATGTTGTCTTTTTTTTTGCAGTTAATACAACAATAAAATTCCTTTTTTTGAATCCAGACATACCTTTCAATGCCTACTTGATAAATTTTCAAAAATCTAATTTTTGACAAAAAGTGGATTTACGACTTTACGAGGTTTGCATCTTTAGCCGACTATGTAGTGGATTGGAACCTAATTCATATTTACGCCTCAATGTAGGTAATTATATAAAAGTTTATGCCATTCAACCCGCTTTTAAGTAATCCTAAAAGTATGCAAAAAAATTAGATACAAATGCGATGTATAAATTGCAGATCAATCTTTTGTTGAGTGGATTGTGGATTTTTAACATATCAACACGAGGTTTCATAGTGTAACGCATATGAAATGCTGAACACACACATTATTGACAGGGCAACATCCACGTCTTCATCGCCATCGACCGACGTTAACTACACCATTTCTTAGAGAGCATTTTCTACCCCTACAAATAACACTTAAAAAACATTAACATCCTCAGCAACGTCAAAGCAATTCCCAAATTAAATTGTCATCGCTGTGACAATGCATTTCATTCATAACTTCAAAAAAGCAGATACATCACACACCATCATCAAATAATTCTGCTACATAACCTATAAAAACAAAACTTCACAAAGACACTAACACTAACACAACCATACGAATGCAATTGCAACCAAACGCACACACTTTCCCTTTGAGTTACACTGTCACATGGTAGCGTTCTCCTTTTTGCCGCAAGTATCCTTCCTAGGGCTACACGTAAAAAGGTTCAGTGCTCCTTGAATCTATTCACATTTCCTTGTGTACCTACCCCAATTCCAGTCTAACGTCAGGTTTGTTTGACTTCTATTCACTGCACTGCACTTCCTGCAGATAAGCTCCAAAACAATGGGGACCTTCTCAAATCTCACTTTTTGGCCGACACTTAGACACAACAAAAGGCTTGGCCTTAATTTCAAAAACAGAACCAAAAATTATATTTTGAAGCCTTAATTGGAAATTCGAAAAAAAAAGACTTCCAAAACACCAACCGAATTCAAAACACTGCAGCAACACATCGAATGTTGCCACAGACAGCGACAACAACATCCCATTTGGGGGTTAGAATGTGCGGTGTTCCATTGGCAATGGGCAACCCAATGCGCAATTGCGTTCTTCTCCCGCAAAAAGCTCATCGATTTGGCATCATAAACTATCAACGTGTCGAGAAATGGGCTTACCTCACTAAGGAGGCACAGGAGTTGGAACTCCATTTCGATTCGATGATGTTATGGCGGGCGGTGTTCGTTGGGTGAGGTCATTCTTCTACCACGTGACGTTTAATTAATTGACCATCGATGGAATCAGCTAACAGTACATACACACAGAATCACCATGACGGGCACCTATCGTGACCATTAAAATCGAAAGTGGATCGAATGGTTATAGCTGGGGCAGACCATAAAGCCTGCATGCCGTGTGTGGCTAGAATGCGAGAGAGCTTTCATCGAATGGCCGGATGGACACCTGAAGGGAGTTGAGGACGGGGTAGCGGTGGAGTAAATTTTCTGGGTTAATGGGATTTGAGTGGCGGAAAGTCTATTGAACCAGATTTGCTTGCACAAACAACATTCTCTTCCGGGTTGAGGAAGGGCCATGCTAAGGCGGAGTTGGATGGTGTTCTTTCGGCTTTGCGTGTTTGTTCGATGGCAATGTTATGGGGTATGGCGGACGTGTTAACGCAACCGTGTTCAGGGGTGTGTTACTTGACGGATTTTGATTTGTTTTAGTTTTTCTCTCACTTCTGGGGTTGTGCTTTGATTAAGATATTTGATATGGATGGACGAGGGATGAGGGATGAGGGATGTAGGATTTGTCAACAAAATTGAGTAGTCAAGTCGGATGGGGGATACAAAAAAAGTTTGTTTGTTGTTTTTCTTTGGATTAGTTATATTCAGCTTAAATCGTTTGGGTGGGTGTTGTTTTGAGTTTGTGGACAAATGTTGACACTTTTATAAAGCCTGTGAATCTACCTAGAAAAGGTCTTAATCAGGCTTATACCGAAATGATCGATTTAAATTCCTCGCACATGTACTTTTGCCGCTTTATAGAGTAATTGATTCGAGAAATTGGAAATCGGGACTTAAAAATTTGCCTCTTTAAGTTTCCGATTTTCAATTTCTCGAAGCTATTACTTTCATAAAGTTTTAATAATATTTGAACTTGAAGTTTGGGCAGCTGGGGAAGCCTCACCAATATGGAGCTATTCTTGTTCCAATTTTTTATCATGATTTTAGGACAATATCTATGAAACAGCTGATATCTTATATCCGCGGTGGCTACAGTCTGATCGACGAATGGCAATAGACTTGCATTTCTTCGCTGATGCTTCTGGGTCGCAATTTCCTTCGGCAGTGCATTCCATAGTGTTAGAGCTTGATGTTGTGCTAATTGTGATTATAATTTGAAAACGCTAATCGCTACAGTAAAACCAGGTGAAACAATACTTACTAAGTTACTTAAGTGGTCCTACATTCCAGAATGAGGCAGGGCCCAAACCAACATGCTTGATCGCTAGAAACTGCCTCCAATTGCACACTTCAAGTTTTTTGAGCTCAGTTTCTACTCTTACGCTCCACTTAAAGCGAGATCATGACTCTTGACCTCTGGTGCGTCTCACGTCTGGCTGAGAATCGAAGACTCTGCTGGCCAGAATATTGTTAAAAATTCTTTGTCTCCATACACAGTAAACGCGAAAGAGATCTACGATTTACTCGCTCAAACCGAACATGGATTTCTTCATCTACTTTTCGTTCCTTTCGGTCCATGCTTCAGCGCCTTAAACAAGGGCTGTGATGATCAGGGTCTTGTACAGGATCTCCGACTGAGCGCTTTACTACTAAATTGCCTTCTTAAACCGAAGAAACAGCGGTTGGCAAAAGTAATCCTTCGTTCGATTTCTGATGAAATGTTGTGGTCAGAGTTATTGCGGAGCCGAGGTAGACAGCGTCCCGTACTACCTCGAAGTTGTATTTGTCAATGGTGACCAATTCGTTGATGTTGTGTGTCCTTTCGAGTTTAAAGCTGATGTTAAAGAAGTCACTTGAAAGTGAATCGCCTTGCATAAATATTTTTTTGTGTCGATTGTGCCGGTGTGGTTATTTCCGACCCTGATGGATTAGCGAGAGTTCTCCATCGTCATCCTTTACAAATTGACAAGTTTGGGCGGTATACCAAAACTAGATAAAAGGCTGTAGTAGCTATGCCTTTATGCAGCTTTGCAATCGATAAATAGTAGGTGGGTATCGATTTAGCCCTCTTGGTTTTTTTCCAGGATTTGCCGACGCGACGTGTGAAGATTTGATTAGTTGTGGACTTTTCTGGCCTAAAAGAAAACTGATAAATGCCGAACAAGTTTTTGGAAAACGGTAGACGATGCGGAGAAGAGATATTCCTAAGTAGTTGTCACAGTTCAGAGGGCCACCTTTTTTTTAAATTCTGCAAACGATGTGGAATTTCTATTCTGCTGAATTTTAGGCTGAGATATTGGCAGTAGCAGAGGCAGCGAAAGCAATCATAATGCTTGCGATATCGCACCAGATGATATCACCAACTTGATTGACAGTCAGGCTGCAATAAAAGTAATCTCTGCTGTCGAAATAATATTCAAGCTTCTGAAGCGTTGTCGTGAAGAGCTAAAGGTTTTTGGAATACAACAAAATGCTGCTGGTGGACACAGAGGCATATAGAACTATAGCCAGATAGATACACAAGAGGAACTGCTGTCGGCGTGCAAAAAATATTTTAGACAAGAAGACACCGGGTCTAGATGGAATTCCACACAACGCACTGAAAACTGCAATTAGTCCCAGACCCTGACATTCTCATGGAAGCACTAAAGAGCTGTATAAAGTAAGGGACATTCCCAGACTAGGGGAAACTCCAATGATTGGTGCTTCTTTCCACGGGAAATAAACCTGCAGGAGTTTCTTGGCCTATCGCCTCATTTGCGTTTTGGGCACGATTAACAAATTGCAGAAAAGCTAAAGCTATAGCAATCGTTGCAGCAAAGGGACCCAATTTGGATTTGAAAAGCTCGCTCAACAGTAGACGCCATTAAACTGGTTGTCAACTCAGTTGCAGCAGTCATCGAGGAAAAACGATGTTAATTTGGAACGAAGGAATACTGCTCCGTAGTAATCCTGGACATCAAAGATGCCTTTAATTCCGCAAAGTGGTACTGCATCAGGAGCTCTAGCTTCTTAAAGAAGGCTTAGCTACGACAGTGACAAAGGCGGAGAGTATTTTAGGTTGAATATCAGCAGGAATTCAACAAGGATATATCCTAGGCCCTCCCCTGTGGAATATTATGTGCGATGGTGCTTTGAGGCTGCCATTTCCAAGAAGGGTGAAAGTTGAAGGCTTTGCGTATAATATCGTAAACGTGGCACAGCATATCTACGAGATCGAAAAGAGAACAGACCTGGTTAATGTCTGCTGGCCCTGACCAAGCAGAACAAAAAACCGAAGCAGTTAACTATCCGAAAAGTAGAGCAAAGAAGGGGATACGCCTTGAAGGATGGATAACTTGTATCTTGGAAACGGATTGCTGGCTTCTATAGAGTACTTTGATCTCCCACAGTAACTTGCATGTAGTCAGTGTGGGATATCAAACAACTTGATCGAAGCTGGCGATCCTTTGCCTAGATTCAATGATCGATAACTTCAAGGCGCATCTAGACTACATTGAGAGAACAGCGATCCTCGAATCATCGCTTGCAAGAATTCTGTAGACCATCACTGGACCCAAATGACCCAGACGCAGTCGCAGGACACCTCATACTTGCTCTTGGATATACCAATTGGATTTTTACATTCCCACCGGTTTTCCATAGGAAAATCCTGGTGTCAATCCTCGACAACTATTTTCTGTCAATCAAACTTTTGCCCCGGATGCCTATGTTTGATTGACCGCTACCAATACGAAACCCGAACTATGGTGGAGAAGATTGCATATCTGAAGGAAGAAAGGAGGGCACCACACTTCCTCAGAAGCAGTGAACTTTGAGAAAGGAGGAAAAGATGAACTGTCAAAAAAGCAACATTTTCGCGAACACAGTTCGCGTGCAGATTTTTATGACAGGGCCATTCACGAGCCATCTTCACATTATTTTTGGGTTGGCCTCCAATTGGTATCGCTTGTGTTTGGACACGTTTCGCTGTCCCTTTGCCGTTTTGACAGCTGTCGGGTAACATGATAGCTGCCCTTTGACACATTGTCCGTTGCCTTTGGACATGATGTTCTGTGTCTTTCGTGTCTGTCTTGTGTGTGTTTATAACGTGTGGAGAGTGTTTGTACCGCTTAAACACCTCTGTTGCTCCTCCGATGCTCAAACGTTGTGGGAAAGAGATCGTCTTCTCTTAGCCATCGAACCAAACTTTCTATGTTGCCACTTTGTTGGAGGGTTGCCTTTTGGGCCGTCCGCCCCACGCCTCTGCTGCTCCTCCGTTGCTCCCTCGTTGGGTGAAATAGGAGAACGTCTCCATGCCATCGTACTTTTTTTTGCGTTTGCGCCAATAATGCGGTGGCGCAAACGATTCGCTGGGGTGTAGGTTCCACAGATCGTCCTCCCCCACCGGTCAGCATCGTGTTGGGGTCGACGAGGGATCGTCCTCCCTCACCATTTTCGGACCGCTCCTGTCCGATGCGTCGCGAGTCTCCCACGTCCTTTGGGCTTCGACGACGGCGGCGTTTCCTCGTGGATTGCTGTCGCACGTTTTGTGTGGCGTTGCTCTGTCGTGAGTCTCCCTAATCTCCCTAGGGCTGCACCGAACAGAGTTGGACAATCTTCTTCTGAGTGGACTTCTCTGTCGCACTCGTTATATCTGTTATTGGTTGTATTACCGGATCTGAAGGTCGTGGGTGAGTGGCTGATGGAACCATGGCTTCCCGCCACTTTCTCCTAATTCCGGTTTTGCGACCACAAAGAAAAGAGGGAACGGAAGGATTTTAAGGGATAAGAGAGTGAGCCTTGTTGCGGTAAATTTTACAGTAACAGCAGCACCAGCCTGGACTGACGCAATGGCTAAGAACGTATGAAGGAGAATATTATTAAAAGTGTAAAGGCTTAATGCTAGAACTCTTTCAGATGAAGCGGCACTGATCCTAGCAGGAATATTGCCCATTGATATCCATTCCGACGAAATTATGAGAGTCTGCAGGCGGAAACGTGTTAGAAACCAACTCATAGCTAATTGTGTAATTCAGAAAGAAGAAAAAGCTGTCTTCATGCAGAGCTGGCAAAACCGATGGAGCAATGATACCATAAAAAGTTGGACTCAACAAGTTATCCCAAAAATGGAACACTAGACGACTATGAAAACGGGAGATCTAAATTTTCATATCACGCATTTTCTTACAAACCATGGCGTATTTTGAAAATATCTTCACAGATTCGAGCATGACACCTCACCAATCTGCCCATAATATCCGAACGAAAAGAAGAAGCAGGACATGTTATTTTCTACTGCCAACGCTTTGCAAGATGAATGCAGACCTCCCAGACGTAAACGTAGTTGGCGAGATGATCCTGTCAGAGGAAACATGAAGCAATGTAAGCCATTTTGTTACCTGCGACCTTAACGAATTGAGGACAATTAGGCATCTAGGACAATCGAGAGCCGAAGAGGAGAGTTCAACCTGGGAGGCTAAAATGCCCCGCCATGATACCTAATGCCAGTCCCGCGGGAAAAGTGGTGGTGCATTCCTGAGTTCATTAGTCATGTGCGAATCATGCATTCTAGAAACACTGGCTAAAACAGCAGGTTTTTCCCACTTACCAGAGGTTCGTTTCTAAGCCAAGAAAAGCATTTATTCATCTTTTCAGGAGCGATAATTAAGACACTAACATGTCTGAAAGTCGATCACTTACTTGAAATGTTGAATAATTTGCTATTAAACAGCCGGATTAACAACATAAAGCTAGGTGGTGCTTCCGCCAGAAGGCATGTCAGTAGTGGGGCAACACAATGTGAAGTCCTATCCCCTCTTCTCTGGGACTTTTACTCATGCTGCAAGCTGAGGGATGCCACGTGATTGCGTACTTATCCAAAACGCACTACAGAATCTTTCCAAATGGGCAGTTAGTTGTGATTTGTAAGTCACAAGTCACATTTAATATAGGCAACGCTGCCGTTGCCTATATTAAATGGTTCGTTCTGCCTGACAGCGTGGACAAGTGTTTCTTCAATATCCTCAACATCGACTGTGTCTCAACTACGATATTTCCTTGTTCATCTCGACAGGATTCTGTTCGATAATTGTAGCCTTGGCTTTGACGTTTTACACTTTAGTAAAACTTGCGAACATCGTTCCTGAAGTGGCACCTCTCTATATATAATCGATTGCGCGCTTTTCTTGCTCATTTTTCTTCTTTCTGAAAAAGCCGGTGTTCTTTCCTTCTTCTCTGCATATAGAACTCAGGTGAAGACGAGAGTTGCCTCGAGCATAGTGACATTCCAGGCAACTGTAAGGCTGATGAACTCGCCAGACATGGAACTAAATTACCAGTCGTACCCGACACGGGTGCAATTGCTACTCGTATCGCTTCTGGTATTCCTATCGCTCTCAGATAGAGTCTTGACACGAAGTGACAAATAACCAAACAAACAAGGCCTATATTAGCGCCACCATAGATGTCATCACTGGATACTGTCCAATAGGTAGGCACGCAGAGACTCTAGGCCTTTAATCGAATGACTTCTGCATGAACGAATGGGATGAAGAAAGGATACTTCATCTTCTTTGTAACTGCCCGGCCCTATCAAACAAAAGGAAGCTTCATCTTGGAGCTTACTTCTTTCAAAATCTCTGCGAATTGTCAAACACGGAAGGGAGAAGTCTCCTTCAATTCATTAATAGCAGAGATTGGTTTGCCTAAAGGTAACAAGGAAAAAGCTCAAGATCCACAATGGTCCTAAAACTGGTCTATGTGTGCTGGCGAATCTTTGGCATGCACTCTATACTAACATATCCTAACCTTGGTCAAGACTTTGAAAGCTGATATCATTTCCTACCGCTCTCAAATTTGGTTATAACTACATAGCCCTAGGTTATATCAGAACTTCAGCGACATCAAAGAAAAAGAAATCGCATTTCCGTATCCTCTTCTCAGAGCTTTTTTCTTACCTAAGGTCAATTTTGTTCGTCTCTTGATGAAGTCTTCTATAGAAAGCAATATACTTATCCCAGTTCCAGCTCCACACGACCTTGCAAGCGGTCTTGACCATCCTTTCGAAAAATATAAAAAATCCATTTTATTTTTACAAAATTGTTATTACAAAACTCGTATCTACACACTCCTTTACACAAACACACTCACAGTCAGATCCAAAAAAAAAAATCAACAATTATCCATTGCCCAACGGACATATTCCATCTCGAAACACCTGCTCACAAACATCGTCCACCTGATCCCATAAAATCGAACCGAAACGTCGTGCGGTAAAGTCCACCACTAACGGATCACCCTTACATCCCTTACACTTTTCTCGATAGTGAAACAAGAGTCCCTCCTTGATGTGGACATTCGTCTCTGACTTGCCCTCCAAGGAGCGCCACATTTGATGATTACCAACCTCAATAGCGGAACGGCCATTCACTATGATCTTACTCCTGTCATGCGGTGGCAATGACAAAAACGTACGCTGCACCTTCACCTGGGTGTAGAGAAATTGATTTCGTGCTCCCGACGGCATACTGTGTGTATCGTTGACACCCTTCTTGAAGAAGAACACATTCCTGAAGACAAATGCACTGGTGCGGCCGTCCTCGGCCACACGAAGGTACTCCAACAGAGTATTGTACTTCAGTGGTACAAGGATTTCATCCAAATCGACCACAGCCACGTACTGATAGCCATCGACAAAGGTAGCCCGATACACGCACTCGTTGAATTCCGCCAGAATACCACCGTACCGGACCTCCGACTCAAAGGCATACCCATGGAAATTCCACTCATTCACTTGCACCAAATTGGCACGTTGATAGTGGGCCAGGACCGCATCAATTTCGGGACTCACATCGAGGCGGTAAAAGTAGAATTTGTCGGCACCCAGGAGGCGGTAGATTTCGATGAATTCCACCATGCGCAACGCCTGACTGTATTTCCTCTGTAACGGACCAATGCAGATGGCGAGCGATTTCGAGGGCTTCGCGAGGACGTCTTCCTTGGAATAACTAAACGTAAAAATTGAAGCGTGATCTCATGGTTACAAGAGGCTTACCTGATTGGCACATATGTTGGTACCTCATGACTAAGCGGGTTCGCTGAGTAGATTATCGCCACGGACTCGGGCAGATGGACTATTGTTCCGCCGCGCCTCATTCGCAGAGGACACATGATGGTGTAAGCGGAAAATTTCATGTTGAAATGCTCGTGCACAGGAAGAGCTTCGTACGCCTTCACCTGTTCAATGAATGTGTCTTCGTATCTGTGGGGAAAGGACAAGAAAATACTGTTTTATAAGGACCACACCCTGCGGTTGTAAATCTTGGTTTATGGTCATGGGGGAGGTGGAGGCGGTCTATCCGAATGGAGGGAGATTGTAAAATTCCTATCGAACTGATTTATTGGCACCTTAGGTGGCAGGCCAATGGGATATCCTATTTTCATGGGACACGAAATGCATGTCACGAAAGAATTCCACACCGGTGCGCTGTGGTGGTGGTGATGACGGTGGATGTGTGCTTAACAAATTTAAAAGTTCAGGCATTAAAGGAAAAGTTACACCACGTCGAAGGGTTGAGGAAATATGTGTTGCTAGGGAATTGATTTCCAAGAACAACGACGGATGGGAGCGGAATAATGGGCAAGAGTTGGGAAAAGTAATAGCCGAACAGGCAGGTGGTATCAGGGGCTTTGAGACGATATTAAATAGCTGGCTTACAAGTTGCCAAAAAGTTTTCCATATACCGGGGTGGAGAGGTGGTTGCTATTTGCAACTTGAATGCGTTCCGTTTAGTTGTATATTTTCGGGAGTTAGCTGTATGAAGGACGATGGCGTCGATAAGGAGTGTAATTGGAGATGAGATTTATTATTGGAGTTTTGGTATGGGTATCTTAAGGGATAGTATGGCACATGAGCTGTTTGTGGTGTAAGGATATGGAGCTGAATTTTTGCATGAGCATGAAGACATGTAGATATTAGATATAACAATACAAATATGTTCATATGTAGGTAAAATTTCGCGAGCCCCAAGCTGGGCGCCACATTGTGTTTTCTCGGTCGATTTGCAAACACGATACCAAGAGGTACGTTTATGTAATGCAATCTTTCCAAAGCCAACTGCTGGTCGAAGTTGATGAAAGCTTTGGGTATAAAAAGGGTACTTAACACAGCTATACAGGCGCCAAAGATTACAGATCAGATAATCATTTCACATTTAGTACGAGTAATTCAAATACTCAACTGTTAGTTATTAGCACATATCTTGGCATCTTATCGGCATGAAGATTCGTCCGCTGTGTCGGTGAAATCTTCTAGTAAACGAGCTACTAGCTACTCGCTAGCATAGAAATAGTAAGCTGCAAAATATTTGACATGGCATTATCTGTATCTATGGGGCATGTAAGTACACCCTTAAAGAGCTACTGCAAAATGGCCTTTCAGTGCCCTCCAAATCGGCATCCAACCGTAGACTTGTCGCACACCCTCAAAACTTCAAACTGATCCATTTTTATCAAAAAATACAAAGTTTCGACAATTGACCCACAAACATTGACTGGCGTCGGTCTCAATTTTTTAGAATCTTGGAAGTACCTGTGCTTAGACAAGAAATTGAACTGATACGTCAATATAAAGGAACGCTTTTTAAGTACACCGTATAGTCCTTTACGCATGTTAAAAGTCAATTGAACAGAAATTAAATATCCAACCAAACGCCCCATTCCTGCTATACGTGGCCATCAGACCAATAATCCTGTATGCTGTTATCGTCTGATACTTTATAGTGCCTATAGAAATATTTTTTCAAACATACAGCAGCTTGTATAGCTGTAAGGGTGCAGTGCAATAACCCCCGCGGAAATAATCCCCATGGGGCTTATGTGTCTTCACACATAGGCACATATTTCTTTCGCAAGACGGTAGAGGATGAATATTCAAGATGAAGTCAACTGTGCCGTAAACAATTCTAGTTTGGTTGGACAAAGTGAACAACTAACAGGAGCTGCTTCGACATATTCGGACAACAGGCCATTTAGGAATGTCAAGGGTTAGTAAGTCTCCCCGACTACAGATGGTGTCGGATGACTCAAAAGGTCAACGGCAGCGCTCAATTCAGGCTGACTGATGGCTGATAAAATGGCTAGGAAAGGATCTGCCACCATCAATGAACAGGCAGACCAGTCTGTCAAACCGACAATTTTTGACCTCAAATTACGGGTGGGACAGAAAACACTGGATATCGCCAAAAACAGGTGGAACTCCCTGGACACATCTTACTCAAAAGCCACAAACTGATTCTACCACCGAATTTTTCATTAAAAATGGTCTGCAACAGGGAGCGGTGAACTCGCCGATTCTCTTCAGCATTTACACCAGCGATATGATAGGTAGTCTTACTCAGGCAATTGCGTATGCGGACAGCACCTACTGTCGAGGTCATCCGAACTCTTTTGCAGCGGAACTTCGATAAGATCCAGAGATATTGTGATGACTGGAAGTTAAAAATCAACTTTCAGAAATCGGAAACTATCCTGTTTAGGACACCGTTGTCTAAGGCAGGAGTGTGTCCGATTGGGACCGTCGGAGTAGGTGGCAACAGGAGAACCTGTTGTGGTGGCTGCAAGTTTAGTTAAAGATAGTTGACTTTCATTTTGAAGTATGGCCGACTTGCATATATCTAAGGTTTCACTTAAGGTTAGGTTAAAAAAAAACAGTCTTGGTGGCACAAAAAAAAAAATTCAAAAAAAAATACAAAATGCTTGCTGTGGCTGTTCTAGTTTCTAAGTTATTTTTAAGTAGTTTTAATTAGTTCTAAGTAGTTTTAGTTAGTTCATAAGTAGTTTTAATTAGTAAGTAAGTTTAAAAAAATATAAAACCGAGTTTTTTTAAATGTTTCTTGGTAAACAAAAAGATAAATTTATGATAAATAATTTAATTAGATTTTAGGCCGAAAGGCATTAGTTTTTAAGTTGTTATTATTTAATTTAGGGTTTCCACAGAGGAAAAGTAAGTTAGTTAAGTTAGTAGATAAGTAGGCTAGTTTTTATTAATTTTTGTCTAGCATTTAAGTTAGTAATAAGCTGATGAAAAATAAAAATGAATTAAAAAAAAAAAGGCCACAAACTGAAAATGCATCTTATAATGAAGAAATACACGTGGATACCATCCACTTTTCGTCCCACTGTCTAGGCCTCAGTCAATTGAAGAAAAGATCCTTGACCTCACAGATCTATCCGAAATTCCGTTCTCTAATCTTTCTGGTTTGCAAAAACATCTAGATGGCTGGAAAGGGACTAATAACAATGGACAGTAACGAGACACAAACCGCCAAAATAATGGGGTTTTATTGACCTTACTGTGATGAGGGAAGACGTACAACGCCTATCTCATTAACCCAAAAACCTAACCTAACGTTTAATATGTGACTGAAAGCCCTATCAAGAAGGGATTTTACGACGGAGCTTACAAAGCCTACGGAGCATGCCCGAAAAAATGAAATGAAATATCTGACATCAATGCACTTTATTTGTGTGTGTGAAGCCATTATTTCTGTAACAGAGAAGAGGGCCTCCTGTTTAAGGTCGAATCCGAACGGCAAATTCAAGAAGCTTCTCATGAAAGTATGTTACTTTTGGATGTTTGTCAGTATTTCGCAAGAGGTCGAGAAGTACAAAAAACGTAGATGTAGATATTGACCCCGAGCTCCATCGCAATAACTACTAGGCAACTGCACTGGAATACGAGGTGAAAATCTTACTTCGGGACTTCAATGCGAAAATCAGTAAAGAAAACTTCTTTGAAATGACAATACATATTGACTCCAGACTTACTGGCTTTGCAGCAGCGTGCAATACTTATAATCCCACGACTTCGAATCCACAAAGCAACCTGACGGTTTCCAGATGGTCAGACTGCCAAACAAATCGACCATGCGCTCATAGATGCGGGGCACGCATTCAAAATCCTGGATGGACACCCATTCGTCGCAGCCAAATTTTGAGGTTAACTTTTCAACGAGGAGAAGCTGTGAATGGTGCAAAAAAAAGACTTCACGTTGGACGCTAATTGAGCCTGATATTGCCAGATTCTACAAACAAAATCTGAGTTTGAGACTGCCCGCTGTGGCCTCATCCTCCATCAAAGTCCACACCCAGTGGATACAGAATTGCAATATAATCAAAGAAGTAGCCGAAACCACCACAGGCTACCAGCCACCCACGAAAAGATGTCCGTGGTATGATGAAATTTGCAACAGAAAATGCACATATCAAGGCGTTACAACGCCAATCCCAAGCGTCTCGGGAACAATGTCGAGTCGAAGAAATGAAAAGAAGAAAATAATGCGCAAGAAAAAAAAAAAACACGCAGGTCAGGTAAATCGAAGAGTCTTGCGAAGAAGATCCGTGAATTCAAACAATCCAAACAACTGGCAGCTGTAGGAACGGATGATCTATTATATAACAATGGCAACCTAGTCACTGACGCTGTATTCCGGCAGGAATTCCAGCAGCTGCATACCTACTTACTTATCGGGCTCCCGACCCGTGAAGAGTCTCTGCCTGAGACACTGCAGCCTTCCATCCTCTACGATCCCTGCCTCGCTGCTTCCAGTTGTCCAGACCAAGCGCTCTGGCATCCGCGATGACTTGGTCTTTGAAACGAAGGTTCGGTCTTCCTTACCTTCTCGAACCTGGGGGCTGGGATTCGAAGATCCTCTTCGCTGGAGCATTATTGTCCATTCGCTCGATATGGTCCAGCAAAAGTAGTCGACAGGTTTTGGCTTTTTGGTCTACATCAACATCTTGGTACAGCTCATAGAGTTCGAGGTTGTATCTTCTCCTCCATTCGCCCTCCTCGTGCACAGGACCAAACATCCGCCTTTTCTTTCGAAGGAGCCCAGTATCAGCTCTCCCTTCTTGCTTATCGTCCAGTACTCGGCACCACAAAGCAGAACTGGCAGGATAAGGGTTTTGTAGGGCACATATTTCGTCCTTCGAGTTAGGAGTTTTGAACCCAGTTGTTTCGCCAAACCGAAGTATCACCGGTTTCCTAGGGTAATTCTTCGACCGGTGTCATTCGTGGAGTTTATGTTAACTCCGAGGTAGGTGAACTCCTTAACTACCTCGAGATTGCTGCTATCAATAGTGACGTTTTGTCCTAAGCGATGGACGGATGCTTGTTTGTTTATTGATAGCATGTACTTAGTCTTGTCCTCATTTACTTCAAGACCAACGGATTTCGCCTGTTCTTCAATCGCCGTGAACGCTTTTATCACGGCACGTTGGGAACGACCGATGATGTCAATATTGCCCGCATAGCCCAGCACCTGGACGGACCTGTTGAAAATAGTGCATTCCGTGTTAACACCTGCCCTGCACACTATCTGCTGCAGTACGAGATTGAAGAAGTCACATGATGGCGCGTCTCCTTTCCGAAATTCGATGCATGTTTGAAATAGTTCGAAGAAGCTACTTCCAAACTGCACGTTGCAGCGCGTGTTCTCCAGCGTCACGCTACACAGCTGAATCAGTTTTGCCGGGATTCCGAAATCGGCCATCGCCATATAGAGCTCCTGACGATGTATGCTATCATACGCGGCTTTGAAGTCGATGAATAGGTGGTGAGTTTCGACTTGAAATTCGTTGGTTTTTTCAGGAATTGCCTCAGCGTATTCACTGGTACACTGGTACGTGCCGATAAGTGTGTTGCAGAACGGTTTTAGACGTTGGATAGACCAACAGCTGCCTAATGGGCATAATATCGAGAGAGTAATAGGGCAAGACACCATCTAACCTCCAGTACACGAATAGGTAACTCTTCCTGCTAGTAACGCTGGATATGACGGATGTAGTAAGAAGGGTCAAACTAGATCAAACCGTAATCTCCGGCGTTGAAAAGCCAAAAGGCAGTTTTCAAGTTTCGTTGAATCAAATTGACAATTCAGATACATGTTAACTTAAGTGTTGCCGATTCATTAAAAAGAAAGGAAGAGTTTGACAAGTGGTGTTAACACCAGGTTTTAAACAACAACGCTTATAGTGTGTATTGCAATGCGTTATGTAATCATATCGCTATGAACTAGATACCTTGGGATCCCTTATGACAATTATAGAATGAAATGTCCTACCCTGTATTCTTGGGTCCTAAAGTTTATATACCAAGAATCCATCAATCACCAGCACAGTTTTGATTGGAGAAAGCGATGAAATGGTTGATTTCGATCTTGGAATATGATGACAACCACTCTATCGCCAGTATATCCAAGATCTTGTATCTTCAACAACTTAACTCCAAAAAAAGACTTCTGAATTGTGTCTGCCACGAAGCAGATTACACTGCCTTTCTGGAAATACTAAGGACTGTGAAGGGCAAAACACACTAAGTAAGGTCCATGTTAAGCGAGTATTCAGATCCGGATTTGTAAAAAAACGTAATTGGGCATACATTCCTATACATTCAAGAACATCTAACTATACCACGTCGCGAATCAAACGAAGATATACACTTGGTAGCCTCTGTTACCTTGGGCTACAAAAACTATTTATTAATAAAACCCTTATACGAACTGTTAAGGAGATTCTATGCAAGAGTCTGATCATTCAAGATCTGTTTTGAGAGTAAATGGCGTTGGAGCATGAACCGTATCGAAACCGAATGTTTGTTTGTTTTGTGCTAAAAGTTTATTTGGCAATATTCGGTCCCGCTTCCATTGTGAAGATGATGATATACCCATAAAACTAACGAGAGATATATTCAAAATGTCTCAGCATTAGACAGCTTAGACTTAGTATTAAGCCTCAGCTGTTGTGCCCCCATCTGCCATTACCAGAGTTCGCATCTATCAGCATAACCTCCTTTATACCTATGCAGGGTATAATTAAACCATGTTACCATTCAAGTCCTAATACCACACATTCACAAGTTCAAATCACACTAAAAAACATTACTTACCTGATATTACAACTAATTTCGCCCTGCAGCCGCAAGGGCAGTACTGCAAATACCCTAATGGACCCATAGAAGATGTGATTTTCATCCACGTCTCTGGCATCTAGAAAAATTCAAAAATAATTTATCCATCCATCCGTGCATTCGAATTATATTCAAAAATACAAAAAAGTATCTTTTATTCTTACGATAAAGTTCCGTTCGTGGGTCAAAGTACGCTGAATATATCTGTTGTCGATAGTATGGATCGCCAATGTTTCGCCACGTGTTATTGTAGTTCCATTCCCCTTCCGGCTTCAGAAATGTGATGGACTTTTGGATTTTATGCAGTTCCAGCATTCGATGTTCATTCTGAAAGAAAATCCAATAAATTCCGTCAATAACCGTTTTGTAGATACACTCACAAGGGAGGAAGCGCTATTGGTTCTTGAGCCAATGCCAGATAATGAGCTTTTCTTATATTAACATGTCGAAGAGCATTCGTATTTTTACACTTGGGCGGTCTTGCTGGCATTTTCCGTTTCCCATTTCCCCATTTTATGTGTCGGATTATTGTCAAAGCGTTTTGAGATTACAAAACGACTGGCCTCGTATGAATTTCAAGGTCTTTGTCAGCTGTTGCAGGTGGGTAGGTATCTAGGTCTAGTTGTAGGTAGTTCGTGGTGATGTCCAATTTATGATCAAGGGTAGCTAATACGGAAATGATAAGAATGGTGCACACTTTGACATAGGAATACTGACAAATCATTGGAACAGATAGACGGTGGCAATTAAATAGTTTATTGTTGGAGCTTATCAGTTCGATAACGTCACAATCAGAATGTAATAAGAATCCACTTCATAAGTAGGTTGATATTGATTGCATATTTAGGTCATGCATTTATTAGCTTAGGGACATATGAACACATAAATTGGGCGTTCACGATGCAGCTGTGGGAATGGGAAACAATTCTCTTATAGAAAACCGAATTATTTCAAGACACGCAAGGCAGGTGAAGAATTTAATTTCCATAATGAGTTTAAACCAGCCTCGGTTGGTGTTGTGGCCTAGTTAGTGTGGTGGACTGCCTTACGCGGCGTCCACTGTTAAAGGCCCGAAAGTAGCAACACCTTGCGGATTTCATTGACTCGCCGTTTTTGAAGTTTCACAGAAGCTTCTTAAACTTGGGGTTCGCAATCGGCGTTTTAATGCAAGTCTCATTATTTGTGCAAAAATATAACTTCGTAGACTCTAATAAATTGATAAGCCGGGTTTGGGGCCCTGTTTTGTTGCCTTATATTTATTTAGTTATGACTTTCGACGACAACTTGACTTACTGCACCAAATTTCAATTTTGAAGTGAGTCTTACGGTGTGAATTCGATTTTATGAAACGAAAAAGTGTAACGAAAAAAAGAGACAACTAGAATGAGATAACACTCATCTCTATATAGTTTCGCTATCTTCGTCTCCTCTTTGTGCTATGGTTCGTATCGTCCCCACTACTCTACCGTCGAAGTATTATATGAAAACACAAAGTTTTTCCCCAGGTTGATACCTATCCACGGCGACTATCCTTCTCTTTGGGGTGACTCCTGGGTACTTCGCACCTTAACCGTACGCAGGAAATGAGACGGGAGGAAAAAAGTATTTTACCACAAAGACAACTAATCTTTTCTAAGACGGCAGTAGAAGCTCTTCCTAAATGGAGGTATCGATGTCATTGCAGTTCTAGTTAGGATGTTATTGCAGTTCTAGTAAGGATGGCCAAAATGAACAACCTACGTGAGCTTCTTTGACATATTTTAACAACAGATTGTGGCGGATCAGACGAAATTTAAACAACAGCGCATGATCCCGTAGTGGATTATAATGGTCTCGTGTCCTAGGGATATCTAATAAATTAGATTTGGTCCTCCAGGTTGGAGTTTGTGCTTCAGTTTAACTGCTAAATCACGGTAAAACTCTATTGTTACGAATCAGCTAAAATTCTCGGAAAGGACGGATTTTATTGATAGACACAAAAATTACAAACGGAACCGAACAACAAACGAAAGCCTTAGGCTGCTTAAAAGTAGGCTTTACTGCCATCCAGGAAATACGACGGTATTGGCCGGGAAAAAGGAGGATTGAAAATTGCAACTTAGGTAAGAAGTCATATGCTTTAAAGACATTAGCCAACACATTGTAACAGTCCTAAATTAGGCTTTATTTGTCAACATAAGCCTTACTATCACTCAACGGAGAAAAATAATGGCATTAAGAAGGATTGTTTCAAGAAGCTTTTGGACTAAACTTATGAACGACTTCCGAAGTACGATGTTAAAATCTAACTGGGAGATATGAACTTAAAGGTAGGAAGAGCAGTATTGGGTTTGGGGCCCTGTTTTGTTGCCTTATATTTAGTTAGTTATGACTTTCGACGACAACTTGACTTACTGCACCAAATTTCAATTTTGAAGTGAGACTTACGGTGTGAATTAGATTTTATGAAACGAAAAAGTGTAACGAAAAAAAGAGACAACTAGAATTAGAAAAACAAAGCCTATACGACAACACGCCTTGCAACAAAATTATTCTAATTGTCTTCGGTACGGAACGAAATGCCACTAAAGGCAGCAAACGGGTTCCTCTCCTTGATATCCATGATGGGACATCCCGATTTTCAGATCAATAAATGTCAAGTATTTTGGATGTCCGAACATTCCGTGGGGCTTACATCGACTCGAACCCTTGTTGCAAGAATGAGTATATCCACTGCGGCACAAAAATAAGAAATAATATGAAAAACTGAATGTGGAAAGACTGCAATCACAAGAGACCGCTAAGACCTTCGCAGAACGCGTATTTCTTAACCTCTCGATTAACACCATACCAACAGGATCTATTTTCGAAGAACAATGGCAACGATGTCGCCATTAGATCAGCCGCAACTGACGTGCTAGGTTTCTCGCGTCCACGAGTAAGAAACATTTGGTTTAATGAAGCATGTCGACAGATGACCGCAGCCAAAAATGAGGTCTGCAAAGGCAAAGAAAGAAGTAGAGAATATCACCGGCTTTTCAGAAGGAAAAAAAAAAGAAAACGCGCGATCAAAAAGACGCAAGTTTTACCAAAATGTAAAAATCAGTGCCAGGGATACAAACCTCGAAAAGAATAATCTCGATATGAACAAAAATCAAATTGAGATGAAGATCGGATTTGAGACACTTTGACGATCTTTAACGGCGATGGGGAAAAATCTCCCGCTGTCAGGGAGAGCGAAGCAGTTCATATTGGCGACGACTTAAGCGAAAAATACCAACCACCCAAACCTAGTGAAGGGAGGATAGCAATATCTAAACTAAAGCTTAACAGGCTGCCCGAAATAACTGTCTTAACGTCGAAATGTTTAAAGCCGGTATATTTTTTTATAATTTGCGCGCACTCAAGGGGTTATGAATACCCTTAATATGTTTTAACACAGTGCTGGCGTTAAGGAAATTGGGGATAAGAAGAAAGGGGATACCGATGCACATTGGTTTTACATGTCTATAAGTTATAATGGAAAGGAAAAACAGAATTTGGTAGAGCGTTCCACATTCGTGTTGTTCGGTTTATATACGAATCTCTGTTTTTTAGCGTTCGTCCGAAGGTAGGCTTGAGGGTAAACTGATTTGCATTCATAGCGTAACGAGTATTGCGGCTGAATTGATGAATGGGAGGAATGCAGCTGGCTATTTCATTTGAACATTGGTTGTTCAGATAGCGATAAAACAGGGTAAGGCAGGAGATATTTCGACGATGTTCGAGCGAAACTAAGGAGTTCGCTATTCTTATGTCTCCTATAAGTTTTTTCGCACGCGTTTGAATCCTATCTAGGAGGTGCAATGTTGTTTTTGGTGCACCCGACCAGACGTGGGGGTTGAACTCAAGTTTAGGGTGTATAAACACTTTATATATTGTGGCCAGATCAGAAGGGGTGAAATATTTCTTACATCGATAAAGGAAACCTAGACATTTCGCTGCGTTTTTAGTGATTTGAAATATGTGGTCGTTCCAACGTAAGTCGTTTCTAATACAAATACCTAGAATGGAAAGTTTTTCGGTTTCTTCGACGTAAGTGCCATTCATGGATAATGGCTCTAGATTTCGATTTCGCTTTAACGACAGAAGACAGCATTGTGTTTTGAAAGCATTGAATTCTACTCTCTTGAATTTACCCCATTTGATGATGCTTTCATGGTCGGAATTCAATGAGCTTAACAGATTATGTCGTTTAGAGTCCACGTTCGAAGATGACTGTCATCAGCGAAGGAATGAATTGGATTAGAAGTTGCAGACAGGAGATCATTTATAAAAATGAGAAAGACAGTCGGAGACAAAACTGAGCCTTGAGGAACACCAGCATTTATTTGGTGAGTTGCAGACTTGAAACCATCCAAAACAACTTGATTTGAACGTTTCGAAAGATAATGTTTAATGCATAGATGAAGTTTTTCGTCGATTCCAACTGCACGCATTTTCGACAAAAGGGCTTGATGCCAAACCCTGCCAAATGCCTTTGAAATATCAAGCGCAACAATCTTGCTTTCGCCACCATGGTGGATTGATTGGTTCCACTTTTCGGGGAGAAATGTCATCAAATTGATTGATTGGTTCCACTTTACGGTGAGATATGTCATCAAATCTACTCGGAAAGAGTCCCGATGAGTAGGATAGATAGAAAAGCTTACGCAGTGGTTTTGCTAGAGTAGAAGAACACATCTTCAGAATGATGTGGACCAGCGGATTTGTGAATGTCAAGATCGAATAAAACTCTTGCAACTGTACGAGTACGAAAGTGAATTTGTCCCATAGAATGATCGACGTTCTCAAGTACAGGAGGAGACTGAACACAATCTGGCAATGTAGAATTGGCTGCGAAATGCGCAGCAAGCAGATTGACTTTGTCTAAAGAGCTGACAGCTGGAATGTCATTGAGAATGAAGGTCGGAAGTGATGATGAGGCGGATTTTTTTATATTTTTTTAACAAATGACCAAAAGTTTTTACCTCAACTTTTTTCGGTTTTCCTTTGTTGGGTTGGTCTTGTAGAACCGAAAGTTTGTCTCTCTCAACCTGATAGCTTCTTTGCAGCTCAAGTCATACCACCCTTTTGCTTTTGGTCTGATACTCTTAATTCTGTTGGGAATAAAAGATCTCATACCAAGGTATATATGATTTTGTAAGTAAAATTCATCCCCTCATAAGAAAATGTTGGTAGGATGAGAGTATGCCTGAAGAATGGAACCTCAGCATCGTTTGCCCGATGCACAAAAAGGAGATCTTCTGAACTGCGCCAACTACAGAGGCATAAGTCTCCACAACATCAGCTACAAGATCCTATCTTCCGTAATAGTAGGTATATGGTTTTAGTACAGGAAAGTCCAGAACTGATCAAATCTTCACAACTCAGCAAACCTGACAAAAAACGCAAGAAGATGGAAAAGCCACATATGACAGCATGTATTGAGACGAGCTATTCAGATCCATGTTTAGTTATGGTACACAGCCCAAACATGTCAATCTGTGGAGGAAGACGATAGAGAATTCTCGCTGCTCGATCAGGTTGTCAACTCCAAGGGACACAACGTGATAGACTTATAGCACATATTGTTAAATAAATAGACTGGGAACTGGGAGAAGTAGATTTCTATATAAGGCAGTTCCTTACTAGACACGGCTGCTTTCGAGGATATTAACACGAACATGGGCTCAACGAAACTCCAGACCGTTTAAACCGCGGAGAGGTCAGAGAAGATGTGCAACATGTTCTTCGAGTGCCCTCGTTTTCAATCGGAGAAACACTAGCACCGTGAACATTATGCACCACATGTCATCATCGAGCTTAATATGGAAAAACACTGAAGCAAGTTGCAGCGATAATCCTGATGGAATTGACGGTTACGAAAGTACGAGAGAGCACCAAGAACCATCGGCATCTGTTTTTGGAGCAATCCGTGGAAAGAAAAGCCTAAATAGCTAATCAGCACCTAGAAGTTATAGCTGATGGTAGTTCCTAGGGAAGAATGGTTGAAGTATGAAGGGTGTGGTTAAGTACACAGGAGAATTCCTGAAATTGGACACACAGATTTGTGCATCGTGCATGCACACTAGGGTGACCGGATCTCTTTGTGGGGGGGAACTATGTCGGAATCTTGTTCATCTGGATCCCACAAAACGATTTCCAAATTATGAAGCTGGTCTTAAAAAGTTTGATGATCACTTTGATATTTCTCAACAAAATGCCTTGGCTCTGATGAAATCGTAAGAAGATAAGGCGTTTCTCGTGAAACAGAGGCAGAATGGGAGCCCAGGTTCAATCATTGGAGTGGATCTAAAGTTGTCTCGAGCTGAAGAAATGAAGGCGCAAAAGGAACTTGCAAAAATGAACCGACAAATTCAAGAACAAACTTTTGATATTGGTTAGTTTTTTTATTATTATTCTTCTAAAAAAAAGATAAACAAATAAGTAAATGTATGTGTTATTACTATTCTGCTAAAACGACAAGTTTTTATAGCCTTTTTTCTCTTTCTTTTGTTGCTTTTTAGAGACGGATTTTGAAGACAAGTTCGAAGAAGGAGAAGAAGAAGGCACTGAAGACGACAGCATCTACCAGGGACTTGAGAGCTTGGAGGAAATGGACATCCCTGAAGAAGCTGCAGAATATTCAAGACCATCTGACAGCAAGAGGATGAAAGTTTCATTTGCAAGGGGCGTTAAAGAGATTTTTAACATGAAATTGTCCATATTGTTAGATCGAGGTAACGTATCCGACAGAAATGCCACGAGAATTTAAATAGCAACTCTAGAAGGACTAAACCTTGACCCTCTTGAGTACAAAGTCTCGAAAACTTTATTACATTCCAAAAGGCAAATGTTCAGCGTACAATTTACTAAAAAAATGTTAGACAAAGTAAACATTCCTGAAAAAGAGCCCGTGGTTGTGCATTGGGACGGTAAACTTTTACCGGGTCTTTTAAAAAATGAACAATGTGAGCGAATAGCTCATATGGCGAAAAGGAGCAGCTGCTGGGAGTTCCTGTAACAGCAAACGACTCTGAAGAGGAGCAAGCAGTAGCCGTATTTGAATGCCTACATGAATGGGGTCTTCTCAATACCGTCAAGGCGATGTGCTTCGAAACTTCAGCATCCAACACGGGAAGATTTAAAGGAGCATGCGTCATATTGGAGAAAGTGTTAGGAAGAGAATTGTTATACCTAGCTTGGCGTCACCATATCTTGAAAAACATGTTAAGAGGCATATTCAACACAAAAATGGGATCAACCACTGGACCTCATCAAGACATTTTCAAGAGATTCCTCACTGCGTGGCCCAAGATAGACAAAGAAAAATACGACACAGGTATCAGTGACAAGCTAATACAAAAGCAGCTAACTCCAGAACCAGAAGTAATTGCAAATGTTACTGCTGAATTCGAAACCAAATTAACTGAGAGCCACCCCAGAGATGACTACAAGGAGCTATTGCAGTTGGTTCTCATATTTTTTGGATCACTAGACGGCAGTGTTGTGGGCTTTATAACTCCAGGATCCATTCATCACACTAGGTGGATGGCAAAGGCTACTGCTTAAAAATGTTCACTTTTCGTTGTCAATTTAAGATGTCTGTTTTCCTGGTTAAAATTTATTGTATAGCTTGGTTCAATGCTCCAAAAGCTCATCTTTCACCAAAGGAGCTTCATGCCATAGAACTCAGAAGCTCCACCTCCTCCCGATGCTATCAAAGACCTCGTCCGACATAGCGAAGCGAGAGATTGGGACCTACTTATAGGATGCGACGCTAATGCTCATAAAATCAGCTGGGGCAGAAGTGACACAAATACTAGAGGTGAGTCCCTATTCCAATATATTATTATACATAGTTTATTAATTCATAATCGTGGAAATGAACCCACTTTTATAATAAAAAATCGCAAGGAAGTCTTAGACCTAACACTTTCCTCTAACTCTGTCACCCTATCAGTCTCAGACTGGAGGGTATCAAATCAACCTAGCTTTTCAGATCACAGAATTATACAATTCTCATTACTTGAAACGTTAGCTAACATTGCTCCGTTTCGTAACCCCAGAAAGACAAACTGGGACATCTTCATCTCCAAAGTCTCCGAGCACACCTTTAGTAGTGTCGCACGAAACCAAGCAGATGTTGACACAACTCGTTACTCTTAGAGTACCATCCTCTGCAAATTCAAAAAAGAGATCAGAACAGCCAAGGCTTGGAAAGAATTCTGCAGCAGTATCGAGGAAAACAATGAATCTGCCAGATTGGGGAAGATTCTATCAAAAGAAGCAAGCAGCCCAGGTTTTCTCAAAACTTCAGAATCAACCGCTGAAACCCTGAACCTTCTTTTAAGCAAACACTTTCCGAACTGTAAAAATGTCATCGCAAGCACAAAAACAGACCACACATCGGACAACATGGGTGACAACACCCTCATTAATACGATAGTGTGCAAGCAAAAAATTGCATGGGCCCTTAATTCATTGAAGCCCCATAAATCAGCCGGCCCTGACGGCATAACCCCTATCATGCTACAAAAAACTGCTAATCACATAATGCCAACACTGCTTACCATCTTCCGTGGATGTCTAAAACTAAACCACATACCACAAGCGTGGCGTGAAGTTAAAGTTATATTCACACACACACACAAGCACAATAGATCTTTTAGGTCGATGTGTATTTTACTGCTTAGGCAGGTCAGAATTTAAAAAAAAATAAAAAAATGTATATTCATACCGAAAGCAGGTAAATGCAGCCACACCGTAACGAAAGATTTCAGACCCATAAGCCCGTCTTCCTTCATACTGAAAACGATGGAACGATTACTCGACATCCAAATACGTAGTAACCTGAACCCAGGTTACCTATCTGTAAGCCAACACGCCTATATAAAGGGCATATCGGTGGAAACGGCTCTACACGAAGTAGTTCGCACAGTAGAAAATTGACTGCATTACAAAGAATATACGTAAGCAGCCTTTCTAGATAAAGAAGGAGCCTTCAACAACGTTAAAACTGAAGCAATTGCTGAGGAACTTGCCAAAGCTGAAATAGGAACGGTTTCTAGTAATTGGATCTTAACCCTGCTCAATAACCGGATCATTTCGTCAACACTAAGCGATTGTACCAAAAGCATCACAGCGTCAAGAGGTACCCCTCAGGGAGGAGTACTATCCCCACTCCTCTGGCTACTAGTAGTCAACGAAGCACTTAAGAAGCTGGATATCACTGCAATAAAAACAGTGGCATACGCTGATGACGTAGTCCTCATGGCGTGCGGAAAATTCCCATCCTATAAGCAAAGAAGTCTCTATATACTCAGCAAATGGGCAAAGTCTTGCGGGCTGTGTGTAAACCCAAACAAAACAGAACTGGTTCTCTTTACTAAAAGAAGATCGATCCCAACATTTCCGGCACCGTCTTTGGAAGATTCAACCCTCTCAATGTCAGCAAGCGCGAAATATCCGGGGGTGGTACTTGATAGTAAACTGAACTGGAATCTAAACGTTGAAGAAAGAGTAAAGACAGCAAATATTGCACGCTATAGCTGCAACAGAATCTGCGGCAAAAAATGGGGCCCATCCCCGAAGGTCACAAAATGGCTCTACACAGCTATTGTCAGGCCAATCCTAACATACGGTTGCTTGGTCTGGTGGAATGCTATGAAAAAAGAAAAACATATGACCAAACTAACGAAAGTTCAAAGGACAGCATGCATACTCACGACAGGAGCCATGCGCACTAGCCCCACAGTAGGTTTAGAAACAATCCTAAACATAACACCAATTGACTTACAAATCAATGACACAGCAGCAAAAAGCGCCGCAAGACTCAACGAAACGGGCAATCTACTCATGAAGCCGTTTGGCCATAGCTCAATATTAAACTCAATGGCATATGCGGATGCAGCATCTGACTACATTACCCCATACCACGACTTAGATATTTATTATTCTATCAGAATACCAAGCAGAGACGAATGGTCTTCAAACAATGTGTTATCTGACATAGAAATAGCAATTTATACCGACGGATCTAAAATGGAAGTCGGAGTGGGCTCTGGAGTCTACTCTGAAAAGATCGGGCTAGCTACATCCTTAAGATTAGCAAACTCGTGTAGTGTATTCCAAGCTGAGATCCTGGCCATACTCGAAGCTGCCGAATCGGCTAGGGTATTGGACATATCACATGTGGATATCTCCATCTACGTGGATAGTCAAGCGGCCATTAAAGCTCTGGCATCCAATATAGTAAAATCACGGGTAGTTGGACGCTGCCGCGAAGAGCTGAAGGCTCTTTGTAACCAGAACAAAGTACAAATTATATGGGTTGCAGGACATAATGACATTATAGAAAATGTGAAAGCAGACGAGCTAGCTAGACTAGGATCGTCCAGTTGAATTTCCCTATCTGATAAAAGGGTGAATCAACCGCAAGCATCTAAAAAACATGAAATAACCAAGCACTCTCAAAAAGCAACCATCACAACAATGTCTTGTATACACACAAAATCTATCTTGCCGGAGTTAAGCGGCAGCAAATCGAACAAGCTAATAGCTTTGAACAGAGCATCCATTTCTATAGCGGTGAGAGTGATAACAGGTCACAACCTGTTGGGTAAGCACTCCAATAAGATAAAACTGACTGGTGCGAACCAACTTTGCAGGAAATGCAGAGACCCAGACGTCGAAGAAGAGGTCTCACACCTACTATGTCACTGCCCTGCGTTCAGTAGCAGCCGTTTGAAAATACTAGGCAGCCTATACTTTGCCGAAGAGGCCTAACGACTATCCCAATAGCGCAGATAGTCCGCTTTTGTAGCAGATCAGGATGGAGCAACTACCTCTTTGAGGCTGAAGGAGCAACACAGACCAGCACCGCATAAGTATCACTATCGAACTTAACCAGGTATCCTCTTTCTCTATTTCAGGTTACTTTCTTCGAAGGGTATCGCTATGGGCCCACGTAGGCCTATGCGAGCTTGACGACTCACTCGAGCGTCAACAGCCCATCTAACCTAACCTAACCTAACCTTCACCAAGCAAGGTATTTTGCATATTCTGTTAGACCATAAAAAAATTTACAACGACATTGCAGAAATAGCCCTGACCAAATTTTCGAACCATTTGTGGTATTTGGATGCAAAATTGGTGGGATTATCGTTTTTTGATCAAACCATTACATACGATGAAAAGTTGTTAATGGCTATAAATAATAAATTGCTCAGTAAATCCAAAAATTAGGAAAGAAAAATTAAAAGAGGTAGTTGATGGAGGAATCGTGAATTTACTTACCAAAGAAACGTTTACATTCTTTGACCGATTTAATATAAAAACAGATTTCATAAGACAACATCCAAACACCCGGCCTCAAAATAATGACTTCCAAGAAGGATTGAAAATTTTCAAAACATTAAATTAATAACCGACTTTAACAACCTTTTGAAAAAAAAGATGAAAATCAAATGCAATATGTCCTGAAAGTTGTAAGCAAATGCCGAGCATTGTATCCTGACGTTTCAAAAACAACTTTAACAAAACCTCTAGAATAGATAACTATGTTAACGGTACAGGTTAACGTAATTTAATAGAGCTATCTGAATATCTGGAAAGGGGAATCGTTTTGTGGGGTCCAGACGAACAAGATTTCGACATCGATTTTTTGGGGTCACCCTAACGCACACCCTATGGCGCAACCATAAAAAAAACCTCTAAGCCAGAAACTTTGAAATTGATATTATTTAATATTTAGGTCTTAACAAACAAATCTACATCTCCAAACAAATTTAGAAACTCCCCAATTAATTCGGGCCTCTACAAAATTCCAGTACTCAGTGTTTCCCGAACCAACAAATAGTTGAAAACTAAATCGTCCAATTGATTTCTTTTAACACGTTTTTTATTGTCTAGTTTTGTAGATAAACTGCTTTCCAGTGAACAATCTGTATCCCGGTTATTAAGTATTTGTGTCACTTAAATAGGACACATCGCGTGCAAGTCGAACTCAAACCAATGGAATATTCTACAAGATAATTCCGAAAGTACTTCAACATGTCCTTCTTCATTATATCCTGCACACCAAGCCACATGACAAAACAATAACGACAAATTCTACATTTTATCCAACACCCTGTCCGACATCCATTTGGGGGATTTCCCTCATTTAAATGCCATTCCCAATGACAACAATCAACATTGAGCCAGAACTGTTTACCTAAACTTGGCGGCGCTGATTATTTATTTTTCAACAAATAATCCGCGAGCATTTAAAAAAAATAAAAATGAATATTCTCAGTCCCACATACACTGCCTGCACTTTGTTTATAATGTTTTCGAACTCAAAAATGAATTTTTCTTGGAAGATATTCTCATGAGTCACCCCTCACTTGCTGTAGGACGTCCCTATATAGGTGCCACTTCCACTGTGTGTACTTACAGATGTCTCCTGGACAGAGATGTAGATCAAAATGATAATAATGCCAGCGACAATCCCGGATAGCAGGAAATAGATAAACTGGAATCTGTACTCGTAGCTCATAGTTGAACCGCGTATTCCGCGCACCACCGACCGACGAGGAACGAAAAATATCTTTGAAATGCAATCGAGTATGAAATAAGACGCACTGACGAGTACTGACAGAACAACACTGCGGAGGAACAAAACACACACTTTGTACCTGTAGACGTATGTATATCGATTGGCCTGATTATTATGATTATCGACGCGGTGCTCATTTACATGCACACACTTTGGAGCGAAGCACGCCTTAGAAGAGAGCTGCCTTTCTTACAATTCCCGTCGACCGTCGTCGTCATCGTCGTCGTCCACTGACCACATGTAATTACACTATCGACGTATCGGCCAGGACAAACCTCTAATCCAACGCACGATAGGTATAAATTGTCGTCCTTGGCCGGCTTAGGGTGACACGCGGTTCACAATTGCCACAATTCTCACCAGCAAAGCGGACGTGGTAGTGAGTAAATAATGGCTCACGAAGGACCAATACCGTTTGTCCTAATTCAATATAAAAATTGGAAATGAATAATTATCCTCGTTTGTTCGAAGGATACTACCAGCGGGAATGTATTGCTGGTGATGGCACAACACGACGACAGAACAATTCGAAAACAATTCGTTCGTGAATTTCACGAGATTCACACTACGACATCGTCTTCTATACACTACTGCTCAACCACTGATACGAGTTTGATATGGAAAATCGCGTTTGATATAAAAATATCCATAGGTAACAATTTTTGTATCTTTTTCTTTCTGTTTTATTAGTACAAATAGCTATTTTCGTAACAACACTGCAAATTGAAGAGCGTGCGGCGCGATTTGGAGCCGCATTCTCTAGATCCGACAGAAACACACACAAAGTGTCGCCACACACTAGCGCTACACGCTTACTGAAAGTGAAGAGTTCATCTAGTTGGCTGCAGCGTTGCCACTTTAATGCGATTGCAGTAGATCTACTGCATTTTTTTTTCAAAATTTAAATCTACTGCCAAAAAAAAGGAAACTACTTGTTTATAGTAATACGATTGTATGCACATCTAGATCGAGAAAATGTTATTCAACAGCAGCCGAGATACAAATAAAAGAGGTGAGTCATTGTTAGAATACCTGTATAGCAGTAATTTAGTTGTACTAAATAAGCGAAATACACCCACGTTTAGAAACTTTTTAAAAGAGGAAGTTTTAGACCTTACCCTCTATTCTCCTCTTGTACAAAAGATCATTGAAAATTGGCACGTGTCCGGTGAGGCATCTTTATCGGATTACATGCCC
Source organism: Rhingia campestris (assembly GCA_932526625.1). NCBI lineage: Eukaryota > Metazoa > Arthropoda > Insecta > Diptera > Syrphidae > Rhingia > Rhingia campestris. Next base: position 31,470,011 of record OW052185.1, on the reverse strand, counting down.
ATAAGATTCCAATTAAGATGCAAAACCGAAGATGCGCCGATCAGATACGACAATAAACTTACAAACTCGAGAAAATCTATGATCAAATGTGACATGCTTCCAGAGCAACCTTCATGCTTAAGTGAAGCGAAAGTCGCACAATGTCAACTCGTCCTGCCGCAACTACTGTGAGGAACTTGAAGAGCTCCCTGCGGTGGCGCGTCTTCAGAGGGCACTCTCGAAAGATAAAACAAACGGAATGGGATTACTAGTCAAATCTGGCAGTACAATCACATGCGACCGGGAAGAAACGTTGATTACTCTTCTTCAGGTGCACTTCCCCGGCTCCACCATCACAAGTAAGTTTCATGAAAACATGACAGATGACTCACCCCCAAGAAATACAAAAATATTTAACAGTTTATCCGCAAACTCTTCACTCCGGATAAGGTCAAATGGGCGATCAACTCAATTTTCCCTGCTATTATACAAAAGGGCTTGGACTTTTTCTTACCCACTATGGTTGCATATTTTAGGTTTAGTATCAATTGGGGCTACATACCGCAAACCTGGAGGGAGGTAAACGTTGTATTTATCCCCAAGCTAGGCAAACCAATAGAACTACCTAAATCATACCGTCCAATAAGCTTAACATCGTTTTTCCTGAAAACAATGGAAATAATACTATACGTACAAATTATAGAATGTTTAAATGAAAGCACACCTCTGCAGCCCTGTCAATTCGCCTACCAGAAAGGAAAATCTACGGAAGGAACACTTCTAAGTTTTACATCACAAATAAAAAGTGCATACCAAAACAAAGCAGTTGTACTATGCGCCTTCCTTGACATTGAGGGTGCTTTTGACAACACTGGAAATGAATTCATATCAAATGCATTGACTTATAGATCATCCCACCAATAAATGGATCAAAGCGATGCTTGAAAGTCGGAAAATAACTGCTTCGTCAACACTGACCTCAGTATCAGTAACAGCCGTTAAAAGCTGCCCTCAGGGAGGAGTACTCTCACCCCTACTATGGTCTCTGGTCATCGATGACATACTGCAAGACCTAAGTAATGCAGGCTTCAATATAATCGGATACGCCGATGACCTAGTCATCATTATTAGGGGCAAAGAACCAAACGAAATTACAACACGCCTGCAAAATGCCCTTTAGATAGTCATAGATTGGTGTAGAAAAGAAAATCTTTCTATAAATCCCAGCAAGGCTGTCATCGTCCCTTTTACGAAAAGGAGAAATTTAAGTCTGAGCCAAATTTCAATCAATGATACAGGCAGTACTTCAACGAAGTAAAATATCTTGGAGTGATCCTCGATAAAAAACTAAGCTGGAAGTCCCACATAAACAGCAAAATTCAAAAAGCAACCAAAGTTTTCTGGGCTTGCCGTAGCATGTATGGTAAAACTTGGGAAATCCCTCCAAAGACCGCACACACAGGATCTATACGATCATGGTCAGGCCCATTATAACATACGCTTCAATAGTATGGTAAAAAAAAGTCACCCAAAAAGAACCATAAATAAATTAAACAAGGTACAACGGCTTGCCTGTCTGGGCACTAGCTATCCCACTGCCTAATAGGACTACCGCCCCACCACATCTATATAAAAAAGTGGCAATTCGCAGCTCAGCAAGTTTGACACAAGCGGAAGAGTTAAACTTTAGCAATAATTCTGAACTAAATGAATTATTATCCGAACTTCCAGAACTTGACATGATCTGTGCGGTTATAGACCGCTTACCCAAGACACTATGCTTCAACAAAAGATTCTCAACGAAGATCACAACCAGAGAAGCATGGGTTAGCAATAACCCACCAAACTGCCAAAACGGCCTAAAGTGGTACACGGATGGTTCTAAAATGGACTCAGTGGTAGGAGCTGGTATCCACGGATGAAATCGGAACGTTTCAATACCTATGGGAAAAAACCCCAGTGTATTTCAAGCAGAGCTCCATGCCGTTCATATATTCACGGACAGTCAAGCAGCTATAAAAGCCCTTAGCTCACATATTATTGACTCCAAATCAGTATACTGTTTCAAATCCCTCCAAACACTCAGTTCCAGAAACAAAACCAGGTTATGGTGGGTCTCCGGACATAAATAGATTGAAGGCAACGAAAAAGCTGATGAACTAGCCAGAAAAGGCTCGGAAACCCCTTTCATTGGAACCGAACCCTTCTTTGCAATCCCAAAATCAGCCATAAATCTGGCTATAAAAAGCTGGGAACAAAACAATTGTAAGTCATACTAGGAGAACATCCCAGGCCTAAGACAGGCCAATAGAGCTATTCAGCCCTTCAAAACAGATGCCAACAAGATACTAAATCTTCGCAGGCACGATATCAAGAACTTAGTAGGCTACCTAACGGGTCACGACGGTCTGCCATATCACCTAAATAAAATGCATCTAGTCGACTCACCGGAGTGCAGACTATGTCTAGAAGAAGACGAAACAGCCGAACACATCATATGTGAATGCCCGGCCCTTAACAGTATAAGAAGGGAATCCATCTTCAGGGAAATATTAAGTACCGAAGAACTAAGGAACGTATTATCAGCTACATTAGGAAAGCAGAAGCGCTACTAACCTAAGCAGACGTCTCGGCAAGCACAATAGATCTTCTAAAAAAAATAATGAGTCCAAAAACGAGCACTGGACAATCAGATTCATGGTGTTGAATTAAATGCGGAGCCCAGTAAAAAATCGTAAGTGATTTGTTTTTGTTAATTAACTTGATTTTGTTTGAAATATAAATGTACTGCAAAAAATATCAATCTACTGCCGTTTTTTACAGATTCTACTGCGAAAAAATAGTCCTAAAGTGGCAACGCTGGTTGGCTGCGCTATGCTGGTACTCCGAAACACTGTTGCGTGTGAATGCTTCAGCTGGAGTCTGTCAGAGGTTTTAAAAATAAATTTTTAATAAAGTCTTGGGAATCAGATTGTTTTTATTTTTAAATCGTGTGAATTGAGGAAATTCTCTAAAAAAAACACACACACACACACACACTCGTCAACATGAAAACAAATGTGGAGGAGTCAAGTGGTGCATACAATTCGGATACCAAGATCCGGTCCGGTCCAATTATTTATTTATTTAAATTTTTTTTTTAAATGTCTATAGAGATGAAAATGTATTTCAGTTGTGTTGTTAGGCATAAAAAAAATTTATTCCGCGAGAATATTTAAGTTGTAGCTTCGGTAAGCTCCCACAAAGATAGTGGGTAGACTGAGTGCATAGAACGATGGTACCTAGACTCAGAAAAGGGAAAATCGCCATGTAGATACACCTTCATGGAGGAAGAGAGTTGGTTGTTCTTAAGAAGATAAATCGGATCCAATGGATAATCAAAATTTTTGTATTTTCCTTACAAAAAATATCAACACAGATCTCCAGCATTTGTCGCGGTTGTACAATGAGCTGACGTTTTACCAGTGCTCAATATTGCTCAACAAGACCAAGAAATTGATTGACAAATGAATTGTCTGCAGCAAATCATAGGGCTTCATGTCAACGTGGCCAACAGCGACAGATATCTGGAACTAAATGGTGGCCTTGACATCATTGATCTACCCCATCAACGAGAACTTGCCTGCCTTGTTCATACCAGAACCCCAACAAACATAAGATCTATGTGATCAAAGATTGTAATGCCAAGAAGGCATCATGAAACTTGGCTAGGTTTTTCAATTTTTTTCTCTTGTTCAGCTTTTTGAATTTTCAACGTCCATGCACTCGACGTTTCTAAAATAACAATGATCCCACCACGTATTGAAAAAAGAATAAAAAAATTATGAATACCTAATAACCTAAACAAAAAGTGATCGTTTTTCTGCCCTTACCGAACGGGAAATTAACGGTCAATTTATCCTACACATCAACCCAACATACATATACCTACTTACTTACTTAAGTGGCGCTACAAGACGGGATGAACCTGGGCCTCAACCAACATGCCTCTCCAAATAGCCCGGTCCTTAGCTAACTGCCTCCAGTTGCGCACTCCAAGTTGGTTGAGGTCGGTTTCTACTTGTGCGCGCCACTTAAGGCGAGGTCTTCCTCTACTGCGTCCGACGTCTGGCTGGGAATCGAAGACTCTGCGAGCCGGAGTATTGGTGTCCATTTGTTCTACATGTCCTAGCCATCTTAAACGTCCAATGCGGAGTTTTTTGATCAGGGGTATGTCGCTGTACAGCTGTAGAGTTCTTGGTTGAATCTTCGTCTCCATGACCATAGCCCGTCAACGCAAACGGGACAAAAGATTTTTCGAAGAAATTTTCTCTAGAATCCACCAAGGATTTCTTCATCCACTTCTGATACGGCCCATGCTTCAGCGCCGTGGAGCAAGACTGGGATGATCAGGGTCTTTTATAGGATCTCCTTAGTAGTTCGAGTGAGGGCTTTACTACTAAATTGCCTTCTTAGCCCGAAGAAACAGCGATTGGCAAGAGTAATTTTTCGTTTGATTTGTGACGAGATGTTGTTGTCAGAGTTAATAGCGGAGCCGAGGTAAACAAAGTCCCGTACTACCTCAGAGTTATATCTGTCAATAGTGACGTTCTGTCCAATTCGTTGATTTTGTGTGTCCTTTCGTGTTGACAGCATATACTTAGTCTTACCCTCATTTACTGCTTTACCCATTTTTGCCATCATTGGTACGACATCACGTTGAGTCCTACCAATGATGTCAATATCGTCGGCGTATGCTAGTAGTTGCACCGATTTTTGGAAAATTGTGCCTCTGGTGTTGGCTCGGGAGTTTTGCACAATCCTCTCAAGAATCATATTGAAGAAGTCCAAGCGCATCGTCTTGCCTTAATCCTTTTTTGGTATAAAATGTGTCGGTGAGGTCATTTCCGACCCTGATGGAGCAGCGAGAATTCTCTCCATCGCTATCCTACACAAACGGACGAGTTTGGACGGTATACCAAAACTAGATATGGCTCTGTATAGTTCTTCTCTATAAATGCTGTCGTATGCGGCTTTGAAATCGATAAAAAGGTGGTGGATATCGAGTTGGACTTCTTGGTTTTTTTCCAGGAATGGTGATGCTGGTGGTGTGGTGAGAATCGAGAGGTTAAGGGATACGCGTTGCGCGAAGGTCTTGGCGGTCTCTGGCGATTGCAGTCTTTCGACATTAAATTTTTTTACAGTATTTCTGGTTTCTTGTGGCGTGGTAGATACCCGCATCAGTACCTTGGCTACAACAAGGTAGTGGTCCGAGCCGATGTTAGCCCCTCGGAATGTTCCGACATCCAAAACACTGAATACGTGCCTCTTGTCTATCGCAAGTCAGTTACCAGACGTGTTGTCGTGTAGGCTATATTTTCCGACAGTACTGCTAAAGATGTCTTCTCTTCCTACCCTTGCGTTAAAATCTCCCAGCACGATTTTAACATCGTACTTTGGTAGTCGCTCATAGGTTTTGTCGAGTAGCTCATAGAAGCAATCCTTAGTTATATAATCCTTTTCCTCCGTCGGAGCATGAGCGCATATAAGGCTTATGTTGGCGAATTCGGCCTTGATGCGGATTGTTACAATGCGTTCGCTAATTTCTTGGAAACATAAGACTTCTTGCCTAAGTCTGGAACTTATAACAAATCCGCCTCCGAAGACGCTGTTTCTGCTCACTTTAGGACGGTCCATAGTAGATGTCACAGTTTTTCATCCTCTTTTTGCCTGGCCCATCCCATCGTTTTTCCTGGATGGCAATAATGTCTGCTTTGTAGCAGTTTAGGGCTTCCGCTAGTTGTTCGCATGCACCTCTCCTGTTTAATGTTCTCACATTCCAGGTGCAGATACGAACGTCGTTGTCCTTTTACCCTTCCTTTTGTCCTTCGAGCGAACCCCCACAAAAAAAAAAAAAATGTTTTCGGGGTAGCTCCTTTCAAATCTTTTATCAGTTTTACTCTCTCTCTGTCCATTGCAAAGATATACAGAATGGTTTTGACGTATATCCACCGAATTCATCAAATTTACATTTTGTTTTGATGTAAACGCCATAATTTGGTAAAAAAGTAAAATTTTATACAAATTTTCATTTTAAAATTTTTATTTTTAAGAAAGCACAAACAGTCGAATAGTCGCTGTTTCTGCTCACTATAACACGGTCCGTAGTATATGTCACATTTTTTCATCCTCTTTTTGCCCGGCCCATCCCATCGTATTTCCTGGATGGCAGTAATGTCTGCTTTGTATCAGTTTAGGGCTTCCGCTAGTTGTTCGCCTGCACCTCTTCTGTTTAATGTTCTCATATTCCAGTCGCAGATACGAACGTCGTTGTCCTTTTTTTCGTTTAGTATGGTCGTCAACAAAAATATCAGTCCTTTCCGAGGCTATTGGTTGCTTTGTAACATAAGCTTTTTTCCATGGATGGGTATTTAACCCAAAGCACAACCCCCAACCTGGAGTTCAAGGCCCTTGTTTTGTCGCCTGGGAGTGAGTGCCTTAATGAGAAATACTCCTTCCCCCTCTCTAGTTTGCTGCCACCCGACCTTCCACAGGGGTTTATTACCCCATCTCCAGTCGAGGTACTAGGCACCCACCAGTCACCAGCGTGGAGGTGAGAGGCTAGAGTGTGAACGCTTGTGTTCTCATGTAATCGCATCACTATTTTTAAACACCGGCCACGAAAATAAGGCTAAGATATATCTAACCGAAACAAATTGGTCATCAGTGTGGCGCTGTGTGTTAATTCCCAACTGAACTTGGCTAACCAAGATGGCTCTCAATTTATAGCGCTCTGTAGCAAACTGCTGTTGCTAATAAATTGAGATCGTTGTCTGAATTTACGCGCCACTTAAGCTGACATCTTCCTCCAAGTGGTCGTTTCTAGAGTCAATCAACCTTAACAGGACTGATGTTTTTATTAAAGAAAATTCAGAGGTATGCACAAATGACGGGGATACAGCAGAATCAGTGCAACTAATCAATTAATCAAGGATCAAGGATCTCGCCTTGCATCGTAAAGGCGAAAATTATGTTGCAGCAACTGTGGGTCGAGGAATTGACATGGGACTCACCATTAAGTCCAAACTTAGAAGAGTCATGGAAGGAATTAAGGAAGAGTTTGTGTCAGCTGAATAAAATTGAAATTCCAAGATGGCTTGGGTACACAGACTCATCCAAGGTCCAACTTCACGGCTTTAGCGATGCGTCCGAGAAGGCGTATGCTGCGGTTATCTACGCACGTATTACGCAATCCGGAAACAAAACAATTCAGCTGATAGCGTCAAAAACAAGAGTCGCTCCAGTAAGAAAGGTATCCCTTCCACGACTGGAACTTTGTGCAGCGGTGTTATTAGCGAAATTGCTTCACCGAATAACGTCTGCGATGCAGTTCCAACGGCTGGAAACATTTGCTTGGTCTGACTCTACGATTACCCTGGCATGGATCAACGGAAGTCCAGCTACACGAACAACATTCGTAGCAAACAGGATAACCGAAATCCAAGCCTTAACAAGCAAGGCGATGTGGCGACACGTACCCAGCAAAGATAATCCAGCTGACTTGGGATCTCGAGGTCTCCTGCCCGAAGAACTTGTCGGCAACCAATTGTGGTGGCAGGGACCAACATTTCTGCAAACATTTGTAGCAGAAGATAGTTTACCAACAAATGCTTGGGAGACAGAGGTAGAAACAAAGAAGGGTACGCGACAATGTCATTGCCTAATGATCAAAACAAATTTCTTCCTGAAATTTTCTACCCTAAAGCGTCTAGTTCGCATTGTAGCGATATGGCGACGGTATATGTTCAACATTCAACATGTCAAGGGGAGAATACCGTTGGACACACATCCTATCACAGCTGACGAACTGACATCCGCACAACTGAAACTGACGAAAATAGTTCAAAACGAACAATTCAACGATGAAATTAAGTCGCTCAGGGAAAGAAAATGCATAGAAAAGGGAAGTTCGATAATTAATCTAAATCCATTTCTAGATGAAGACGAATTCTTACGCGTAGGAGGCAGATTAGCAAACGCGACAATCCCTTTTCATCAAAAACATCCACTAATACTGAGGGATTCGCATCACTACGTACATCTGATTGTAAGGGAGATACATTTAGGGACCTTACATGGTGGACAGCAGATGATGATGGCGGAAATACGAAACACATATTGGATAACCAACTTAAAACGATTGGTAAAGAGTACTATTCACAAATGTGTCCGATGCCATCGATATACCGCCCAAATGCAACAGCAACTAATGGGATATTTACCAAAAGAACGGGTAGAGGTATCGCGACCATTCACCAACACTGGGGTAGATTATGCAGGTCCCGTGGATATCAAGGCATGGAAGGGTAGGTGCAACAGGTCAACAAAGGGATACATTGCGGTATTTGTTTGTCTTTCCACGAAGGCCATCCACATCGAGTTAGTCAGCGACCTAAGCACAGCAGCATTCATCGCGGCTTTCCGAAGATTTACTTCAAGAAGAGGAAATTGCGCCAACATATTTAGCGATTGCGGCAGTAACTTTAAAGGAGCAAGCAATGAACTGACTAAGGACAGCAAATTTATTTCCACAGAATGGTCAATCGAAGTTGAAGAAGACCTAGCATCACCAGGAACAATGTGGCATTTCAACCCTCCATCTTCACCACACTTTGGAGGACTGTGGGAGGCTGGGGTTAAGTCGATCAAACATCACCTCAAGAGAACGCTAGGATCAGCGAAGCTGACATTTGAGGAATTTGCTACACTTTTATCGCAGATAGAAGCGTGCCTCAACTCACGACCACTGTGTCCAATGACGTCAGATCCAAATGATTTGAACGTGTTAACTCCGGGACACTTCCTTATAGGAGCACCACTACGAACCATTCCGGACAGAAACATATTGGAGAAAAACATAAACACACTAGACAGATGGAGATATGTGCAACGACTCACACAAGAATTTTGGAAGCAGTGGAGCACAACTTATCTCCACCGTCTTCAACAACGACCAAAATGGTTGCAACAGCAGCCGAACATTAAGATGGGAGACATCGTCCTCGTCAAGGAAGACAATCTTCCACCATCAGCATGGTTACTCGCGAGAGTTATACAATTACACCCCGGTGCGGACGGTCTAACGCGCGTGGTGACCATTAAAACAAAAAATTCAACACTTAAACGACCAATCGCAAAAATTTCCCCTTTACCGGTATCAAGTCCGTCGGCATAACGCAAAACAAAACAACAAAAAAAAAAGAACTATTAACTACCGGTCAACAAAAAGAAATTCGACTGGTAAATAGACATAAACAAACAAATCTCTAAACCAACAACAAATAATATACTCACGAAATAATATGAAATACAAAACAACCCTATAACAACAAAACTTACCCCTTATTAATGCACTAATATTCGCATATAATGTATAATTCATTAAGTAGCACATATTAATGATTTTTTTGTTTACATGCCAAATCCAATTGCATCTCGTTAACATGGAATCGATGCAAACGAGGAGAACACTAGGACCGCAAGCAACACAAAAAAAACAACAACAACATCAACAGAAGAAGAACTGGACCAGGCCCAGACACCAAAACCAAAGGCCCGAGGCGGGGAGCATGTTGGTACCCAACATAACTCAACAGTCAACACTCAACACTCAACACTTAAATTCTATTGTAAACGTTTAGACATTTATGAAATTCAAAATTTAAAGGTAATTGAAATAACGCACTCGCGAGCGACACATTTGACTCGTGGTTGGGACGCGTTTATGTGTTGAGATAGTGTCCGGAATACGGACAATTTATGCACTCTAAACAGAGGCCACATATTGCCGGTAACTATCATCAAGACAGAAAACACAAAGCCAAAACAAACACTTCAAAAATAAAATAAAACGAAACTAAATTAATTACAAAATTCGAAAGGCTTCGCGCACAACCGATTACGACAACAAACCACGCGGAACTGTCAAATGTGTCAATGCAATGCGGTAGAACGCTAATACAGCCTCTCTTCTCAAACTAGTAACATCCACATTAAGAAGGTGCATAGTTGGTGTCACTAACCAATTAGGCAAATGATAGACCTTAAATTTAATGATGGGCGATTGCAATGGAGAAGTGTTAGTGTTAGTAATAGAATTCGCCAAATTGACCTCTTTGATCAAGATTGTCTGAGTCGCCTACTTAGACCAACAAACTATTAATTCTATACTCCCCTAGTATAGAACAGCATGTTCCACTTATAGATCTCTCCGATATCTTAGAAAAATACGTGTAACACGATATCTCACTTAAACATGATTGATCCATTCTACTAAAACACTTTTATATGCTTATTTTAAACGAATAATAACAGTAATTTATCAATTTTATTAGCGCTGGGAATTAAGGGGATTTTTGTTTGACAGAAGAAGTGCACCTTTATCGAAAATATCGAATTAATCCAAAAATCTCACCTGAGGCAGTGGAATAGAATCGCTGAGGGATGGAACAAGCCAATTAAAATGACATACAATCATGAAAATCCACACCCAACTTCCTGTCTATGGGATATCTATATTAAAATGACCTATAAACCAGTTACGTATCAATTTGTTTGCAGAGTTCTCACGTCCGACATATCTACTATGGACAAGTAATAAATTTCAGCATTTGATTAATGAATAATTTTGTACTGATACCTATTATTATCAGACGTACTATCAAGAAGCTTGTTTATCTGTGATGTCTTTCCCCGATAAGGAATTTGTTGGATTTATTTTGTGCTACTCAACAGGTTGTTCAATAAAAATATGTTCACAGTCTGCTTTGACACTGCTAGGCATAATATTGAGTATTCGTAGATACAGGCATGGTGTATCGATACGTCAAGTGGAACCCGTGCCAAAAGAAAATTACAAAAACATTCTGCAGTACAAAAAAAATAAAATTGCGTACCAATCCTGTTATCTACCAAGTGACCACATGTGTCAGTGTTGTGAAATTTGGATATACCATTGTAAAATGTGTCGCAATACTAGTCCTCACATAATTATCCTAGGAAGTAACTTTATGATTGTCAAAATCGCGAGTCGCGCTAAGTTCCCATATTAACGACACTATAAAAGGTCATAACAAAATTGTTTTACATTTTATTTTGAAATCATGTTTACAATTTTACTGAGCCTTTTTCTTTTCGCTATAACTAAGGCCTGTCATACGACGCCATTTGCAAATTTGGTTCGAGCTGAAAATAGCATACAATTGGTAAGCAATGCGATTTTATGAAACCTTGAGTTTTCACCCAGTTGATGCCAACTCCAAATCTCGGACTTCACGTGGCGACCATTGAGTGTCTTGTATCTTGGTCGTAGATAGGGTCTCACTCATTGTTTTAAGTCTTGGCGGTGGCAAGACGTGTACTCACACGAATGCATATATTGAATTCCCATTCGGTAGCGAAAGGACTCCCAAGATGGAGTCAACGGGCGCCTACTATGCCAGATAGTATGGAACCTGAATTAGCTGCTTCGCAATATTTGAACAACAGGTCATCTATATAATATCAAGGGTAAAGCAGGCCCCTTCAAAAGAGATGGTTTCGGATGAGATCAAAGGCCAATGGCAGCGCTCAATCAGGTAGTGTATACTGATGGCCCCGTGTCCTAGGGGAATGCAATAAATTAAAACTGGCCTTCTAGGGGGTTTTTGACGGAAAAAAAAAACTCTTGTAACGAAGAAACCAATAGCCTCGGAATGGAATGTTTTTTTTTTTTGACGACCCGGACAAGGGTGTTCGTATCAGCACCTGGAATTCGGTTTCCTCACCTCAATATCCATAAGGGGACATGGTGATCTCCAAAACAACGAACGGTCAATCAAATTGATTACATTGCGATAGATATGGGGCCAGCATCCAGTATTTCGGATGTCCGAATATTTCTAGGCGCTAACATCGACTCGGACCACTACCTTGTTGCAGCCAAGGTAAGAATGCGAATATAAACCACCCCACAATAAATGAGAACTAATGAATTTAATGTCAGAAGATTGCATTGGCAAGAGACCGCCAAGTGCTTCGCAGAATGCGTATCCATTAACCTCTGCATTAACACTTCTCTGGCAATGATGTGAACAAGCCAGTAGATCACCCGCAACTGATTTGCTAGGTTTCTGGAGCCCACCAGTAATAAACCCATGGTTTGATGAGGCCTAGAAGAAAGGAAGAACACCGGCTTTTCAGGAAGAAGAAAAGAGATCACTCCAAGAACGATTTTCGTAGGTCTTACTAAAGTGCAAAAAGTCAAAGCCAGGGATATAAGGTGCGAACAGAACCCTGTCGAGATAAACAAAGAAAGATCGTAGTTGAGACACAGTCGATGCTGCGGATATGGAAGAACCACTTCTGCAGACTATTTAACGGCGATGACGAACAATATTGCGCTGTTAGACAGAACGAACCATTCAATACTGACGACGTCAACGAAAACTACCAACCACCCGATATAATTGAAGTGAGGATAGCAATATCTCAAGGCTGATGGAAATGACAGAGATCTATACAAAACTTGTGGATATGATTTAGTTACCATTCACTAACTCATTAATAAAATTTGGTCGGATGAAAGTTTACCGATAAACGGAACCTCATCATCGCTTTCTTGATCCACACAAAAGGAGACCTTATGAGACAAAAGTCTTCTACAAGATCCCTTCTGCGGTTATATGTGAACGCCTGAAACCGTTTACCAACAACCTGATCGGGCCTTATCAGTGTGGTTTTAGGCCAGGGAAGTCCACAACTGATCAAATCTTCACGCTTCGGAAGATCCTGGAAAAAACCCAAGAAGTCCAAATCGATATCCACCATCTATTTATCGAGACGAACTATACATAGCAATGTCTGTTCTGTATAATTCATCTGTCTGCAATGTCTGCTCCTCCCAAAATTCGTCCGTTTGTGTAGGATGAAGATGGAGAATTCTCGCTGCTTCATCAGGGTCAGAAACGACCTCACCGACACATTCGATACCAAAAAAGGATTTAGGCAAGGCGATGCGCTGTCATGTGACTTCCTCAATTTGATTCTTGAGAGGATTGTGCAAAACTCCCGAGCCAACAATAGAGGCACAATTTTCCCAAAAAATGGTGAAATAAATACTAGCATACGCCGACATTATTGACATCATTGGTAGCAGTCAGCGTGATGTCATACCCATGTATGTTAGTATACAGAAGGAAGCATCGAAAATGGATTTAGCAGTAAATGAGGGTTATATCCAAAGTGTATGCTGTCAACACGAAAGGACACATGACGAAGGTCGATGTTGACAGAAATAGCTTTGAGGTAGTACGGGACTTTGTCTACCTCGGCTCCGCTATTAACTCCGGCAACAACATATCGACAGAAATCAAACGAAGAATTACTCTTGCCAATCGCTGTTTCTTCGGGCTAAGAAGGCAATTTAGTAGTAAAGCCCTCACTCGAACTACTAAGGAGATAAGACAATGATCATCCCAGTCCTGCTCTACGGCGCTGAAGCAGGGACCGTATCAAAAGTGGATGAAGAAATCCTTGGTCGATTCGAGAGAAAAATTCTTCGAAAAATCTTCAGTCCCGTTTGCGTTGACGGGCTACGGAGACGAAGAAAAAAATGTTTGATAGCCTTCGATTGAAGGAATTGGCCTAACAAGAAATTATACACAAATACACAATACATCCGTTGTGCTGAAAATGATTTTCCTATTGCGCTCACCTTATTGTCAAAAAAGGGTTTCACAATGGGACCATATGGTGGTAGGTGGGACGGAAAAGACGACACTCTAGTTCCCTGACCCGTAAAACTAAATAAAGAGAAGGTCTTGAAAATTGTTTTCATATTTTGATTTCAATCCAAACTTACTCAGCTTTATTCAAACCAAGTAATCTAAGAGTCACGCCTTATAGATGATTTTACTTTTACTTCATAATCCAACATTTAGCTCAACGAAGTCTTGCAGAAAACCTTTCTATTGATCACAAATTGTACGACAGAGAGTTTTTAAACGAATTCTGCAAAGTCATCTCAAGACTTTTGACATTTTGACTTTCATTCTACGTCACATTTCACTTTTTTCCACATCAACCATTGCAATGCCTGCAATATTGACAAAGATTACCTTTACACTTTTTTTTAAACAGCCTTATATCACTAGGCTTGACAGTTCATCTGCCATCTCTAAAATATTCCCTTCATCGCAACACTTTCGACATTTTTTTTAGCAAGCTTTTGAAAAACATGTCAAATTTTTTGTTTTTATTTTTCAAATATCAAATAAAATCTATTTTTATAGTTAAAATTTCAGAATAACTGATTTTATTCACAAACCTTCCCACTTGAACTGTAAAACCAATTTAGCGTTGCCACACCAATTACTAGTAAAAGTAAAACGAAATATCTAGCGCAAGCCTTCCTCGGACGGTGTGCCATCGCTGGGTTCTCGATAATCTACGACTATGTTTTGAGACTCTTGATAACTTATTTAGAACCGATATTATGATTTGAAAAAAACTCAGATAAAGGCAATTGAAAAGATAAGCGCGACAATAGATTGCCACAGTTGAGGTGAATTGAGTGGAATGTATCTAAACTAGTTTTATTGGTGTAATAAGTTCCACATCTATCAGTAATGGCTGTAGGACATGTTCACCATTTTGATTTGATGAATTCCAAGAAGTATGGGTATACCATCATGGTGAATTAGTCATGCGTTTCGTTACCCCATTGTATATTATTTTACAGATCTGCGTTTATGAAAGTAATTTGTTCGCATCTTATTTTGTGTAGAGAACTAGCGCTTGGTTTATCAATTGTGCTGACAGCTATCAGTGTACTTAGTACTTACTGCTATCTGCTAAATTAAAAATTTGTTTGATTGTTCTCCATAAAAGATTATTAATGTGAACCAGAAACTTGGTGGGAAGGGGAATTATGTTTTAAAGAACTCTTGGATATTTTCGCAATCTGCATTAAGAAATGGTATTCACCACAACTTGAAGAGATAATAACAAGTTCGATTCCCACCTTAAGCGAAACATGCAGTTGACAATGTTGGTGAGACCTTAGCTGGAACATATCTAGAGGTATTTGATTTAGTCAAGATAAAGATGAACAAAACGCTGTGTTCTTAGCTCAACATGAACCATCGGACCGGTAAATAATCCACAGGATCCTGGCATAACAGAACTATTTGTCAATTGGTTGTTTGACCACATTTTGGTCGCATTGTCCAACTGAACGCACTATTCATAAAACCGTTGTCCGTAGAGCCCGTAATAATGAGAATATTGCTAAAGACCGTGATCAATCAATTCAAGGTCGTCGTTCTCAAGGTACGGCCATATCTTATGGACCGTTGTCGGGTATTTTGAAGCGTGATATTGGTTTCTTATGTTTCCAAGACATAAGCGAACGCAGTATAACAATCCGCATCAAGGCCAAATTCGCCAACATAACACATTCGCTCACGCTCTGAAGGTGGTAAAAGAGGATAAAATGAAAGACTGCTTTTATACGAACTCCTTGACAACACTTATAAGCGCCTACCGAGGTACGATGTTAAAATTATGCTGGGGGTTAAAATCTCCCAGCAGAGATAGGAAGAGAAGACATCTTAAGATGTTTTTTTTTTATAATTGGCACGCGCTAAAGGGATTATTAATACCATTTGGTGTTAGAGCACAGCGCGGGCATAAGGGAAATGGAGGAGTAGAAAAGAGGAGGCACCGATGCGCGTAGGTTTTGAATTTCTGTAAATTGTAATGGAGAGGAAAAACTGAGTTTGGTAAAGCATTCCATATTCCCACGTGTTGTTCGGTTAAGGAATGAATCTCTATATTTTATAGTACGTCCGAAGAAAGGCTTTAGGGTGAACTGATTAGCATTCGTAGTACGGCGAGTATTACGGTTGAATTGTTGAAGGGGTGGAATGCAGCTGGCTATTTCGTTAGAGCATTTGTTGTTGTGTAATAAGTGTAAGACATTCCTACGATGTTTGAGCGAAACTATGGAGTTCGCTATGATTGGATCTCCTATCAATTTTATCGCACGCTTTCGTATCCTATCTAGTAGGTGCAATGATGACCATATGTGGGCTTTGAACTCAAGTTTGGGGCGTATGTACGCTTTATACAAGGTGGCGCAAAAGTAATCCTCCTATCAGAAAATGCTATAAATTTTGCGATTGGCCCCTAATGTCAGTTCTGTTTTGACATTTGTGTAGTAAACACATGCGAAATACACGTTAATAAACAATGTTACGCTACACTGCTCCAGAACGCGGAATATTGGTGACTATTTATTTGATCAATAATCGGTCGTTGACTTTGGCACAACGTGAATTTCGTCGCAGATTTCCTAGCCGTCCAACGCCTACTGGTGAAACACTGCGACGTTTAGCCGCTCGCCTCGAAGAGACTGGCACAACACGAGATGCTGCCAGGCGTGGCAGACGCCGGAGTAGCCGTTCTGCAGAGAATATTGCTGCTGTAGCCGAAGATGTCATGGAAGCGCCGTCGACATCGACCAAGGGACGTGCCACGCAAATGGGTATCAGTCGACGGTCTTTACAGCACAGGATTTGAAGATGTTTCCGTACAAAGTTCAGACGGTGCATCAGCTGTTAGCTGCTGACCGCCAATCGCGTCTAACATACGCTCAAGCCATCCTTAATCACCACCAAGAGGAAGATGATTTTTCATCAAAAATAATCATGAGTGATGAGGCCCATTTCCATCTTAGCGGGTACGTAAATAAGCAAAATTTACGCTTCTGGGGCACTGAAAATCCGCGTGTAACCCACGAAGAGCCATTACACCCGCTCAAAGTCACTGTATGGTGTGCTGTTTTCGCTGGTGGAGTCATCGGACCTTTCTTCTTCGAAGACGTCGCGGGCCAAACGGTTACTGTGAATGGTGAGCGCTACAGAGCAATGATCAACGAGTTCTTTTTGCCGCAACTTGATGAATTGGGATTGGAAAACATGTGGTTCCAACAGGACGGTGCAACGGCACACACTGCACGTGCCACAACCGATATGCTGAAGGATGCATATCCCGTGCGCCTAATCTCCCGTTTTGGCGATTTGCACTGGCCAGCAAGATCGCATGATTTGACCGCTCCAGACTTCTTTTTGTGGGGCTTTTTGAAGTCGCGGGTTTATGTCAACAAGCCTCAGACTCTTGCAGCTCTTAAAGACAATATCCGTCAAGAAAGTGAGGACCTATCGCCGGAAGTTTTGGCCAAAGTGATGGAAAATGCCATTAAAAGGGCTCAAATGAAAATCAACTGTGGCGGCGGCCATTTACATGACATCATATTCTCGACTTGATGTAGAAAAAATTAAAAGACCAAATAAAAATAATCCACAAGAAGAATCAAAGTTTTTCATTTTTTTTAAATTACAGCCAAAAAACATCGGAAGGTTATTTTTGCACCACCTTATATATTGAGGCCAGATCAGAAGGGGTGAAGTATTTCTTACATCGATTGAGGAAACATAGACATTTTTCTGCATTTTTGGCGATTTCAAATATGTGGTCGTTCCAACGAAGGTCGTTTCTAACACACACACGAGCATGGAAGGTTTTTCGGTTTCGACGATGCAAATGCCATTCATGGATAGTGGCTGTATTTGGTTTCGCTTGGATGATAGAAGACAGCATTGCGTTTTGGAAGCATTAAATTCCACTCTATTAGATTTACCCCATTTAATGTTGCTGTATTTTGTCGTTTTTCTTCCACATCCGAAGGTGAAGGGCGTGAATTCGAGGTACTGTCACCAGCGAAGGAATGGATTGGATTAGAAGTTGCAGACAATAGTTCATTAATAAAAATGAGAAAGAGTATCGGAGACAAAACGGAGCCTTGGGGAACACCAGCATTTATTTGGTGAGTAGCAGACTTTAAACCGTTCAAAACTACTTGAATTGAACGTTTCGAGAGGTAGTTTTTAATCCATTGAAGCCGAGTATCATCGATACCAAAAGCATGCATTTTCGACAAAAGGACTTGATGCCAAAACCTGTCAAATGCCTTTGAAATATCAAGTGCAACGATGGATTGATTGTTTCCACTTTCGGTGAGATATGACATTAAATCACCAGTGGACCTGTTGCTAAGAAAACCATATTGTCGGTCATTGAGGAGTTTTCAGGATTCAAGATATTTCATAACGCTGATAAACCGTCAATCAGCGTTTCCATGACCTTAGAAAGAAGGGAGGTTAGTGCAATTGGTCGGTAGTTGGAGAGAGAAGAAGATTCACCTTGGTTGGGGACGGGCTGGACAAATGCTGTTTTCCATCGACTCGGAAAGAGTCCTGATGAATAGGACAGAGTGAAACGCTTATGCAGTGGTTTAGCCAGCTTTGAAGAACACCTCTTCAGAGTAATGGGGGAGATACCACCTGGACCAGACGATTTGTGTATGTCAAGATGGATTAATACTCTTGCGACTATACGAGTATGAAAGTGGATTGGTCCCATAGAATGTTCTACATTCTCTAGTACAGGGGGAGACTGGGCACAATCTGGCAGCGTAGAATTGGCTTCAAAATGAGCAGCGAGCAGATTGGCTTTGTTTAGAGAGGTGACAGCTGGAATGTCATTGTAAATGATTGTTGGGATGGAAGGTGAGGTCGAATTCTTAATGTTTTTTACAAACGACCAAAAATGTTTACTACCTTTGGGAATTTTTTGCCTCAACTTTTGGTCGTGGAAGAATTTGGCAAGCTTAATGAGGGCATTGCAGTCATTTCTGGCTCGTTTGAATTTTAAACGGGAGGTAAGTGCAATTGGTGAGGGAGAAGAAGATTCGCCTTTTTTGGGACGGGCTGGACAAATGCAGTTTTCCCTCGAATCGGAAAGAGTCATGGTGAATAGGACAGATGGAAAAGCTTAAGCAGTGGGAGCAGATTGGCTTTGTCTAGAGAGGTGACAGCTGGAATGTCATTGTAAATGAGTGTTGGGATAGAAGATGACGTCGAATACTTAACGTTTTTTTTACAAACGACCAAAAGTGTTTACTACCATTGGGACATAGTAGAATTTTTTGCCTCAAATTTTGGTCGTGGAAGAATTTTATACACTTAATGTGGGCATTGTAATTATTTCTTGCTCGTTTAATTTTAAACACTTTATATGACCGAAAATATAACTCAGTCTCTTTACAGCTCGAGTCATACCACCCGTTTACCTTCGGTTTGATACTCTTAACCCGATGAGGGATAAAGGACTTCATACCCAGAAGAATGGTGTTAGTTATCGCTTCAGCCGTAGCATCCACGTCAGTATCGAGGAAGCATAATGATCAGTTAAAGTTCTTAAGGAAACCGTATAGAGCTTTCCATTTGGCTTTCTGGTATTGCTATTCAGTTCTTTTAGGAATTTGGTCTTTAACTATGTGGTTGGAGTACGAAAAATTAGCTGATACGATACAGTGGTCTGAAGTAGCTAGAGGCGATATAACATTTAAAGTGTATTTGTCGGGATGAGATGTTAAAAACAAGTCCAGGGTCTTGGCGGCTTGACTATCAATATCCGGAATGCGCGTTGGCTCATTTACAAGCTGAGTTAAGTTGTTTATGTCAGCAAAGATATCGACATACCTTCCTTCGGGTGTTGACTGTCCAGAATGTCGAAGCCACGAAGGATTGTGTACATTGAAATCGCCCGTAATGACGATTTCAGTGCGAGGGTGTAGGGATACAATTACTGAGATGGATATCTGACTCTGCATCAAACTCGTTAAAAGTAGATTTGCTATCCAGATTTGGGCTTCTTTTAATGAAACAGTAGTAAATTAATTGCCTACGGTCATGGAATTTCAGCCATATAAAATTAAATTCCGGATTGGAACATTGGTCGTATTGCTGTTGAAATTGGTAGGCTACATCACTACGTATATAAATGGCGAGACCGCGATGAGAAAAGAATAATGGCACTAAGTTATATCCAGGTAGACTTAGTTCTTAACTCGGCAGGCTGGAAAATGATGCCTTCCCGCCGAGCTGTTTAAAGCTGGCGGAGATGATTTGGAAATCAACATTTACCAACTCATTACCAAATTTTGGTCGGATAAAAGTACGTCTGAAGAATGGAACCTCAGTATCGTTTGCCCGATCCACAAAAAAAGGAGACCCTCTGAATAATTCCGCCGTAATATGTGATCGCCACGAAAGTCCACAACTGTTCAAATCTTCACATTTCGGCGTATCCTGGAAAAAACAAAATAATTCCAAATCGATACCCACCCCCTATTAATCGATTTCAAGGCCGCATACGACAGCTTTTATAGAGATTACAGAGCCATGTCTAAATTTGGTATACCGCCCAAACTCGTACATCTATGCACGATGCTCCATTAGGGTCGGAAACGACCTCACAGACACATTCGTTGCCAAAAAAATGACTTCGGTAAGGCGACGAACTGTCATGGGACTTCTTTAATATAATTCTTGAGAGGACTGTGCAAAACACTCGAGCCAATACCAGAGGTACAATCTTTCCTAAATCGATGTAGCTATAGACTTTTCTTTGTCTTTCTGAAAAACTGGTGTTCTTCCTTCATTCTTTGCCTTTAGAGTGGCAGCTCTTGTCTTTACCTGCAGTTTTGCCTTATCTGCCACTTTTTGGCTGCGAACATCTGTCATCAATCTTGCCGGTGAGCGCAAAAACCTAGCACATCAGTTGCGTCTGATCTAATGGCCTATTCACATCTTTGACATTGTTCTTCATCAGGAGACCACCATTGGATACTAAGGAGAGGAAGTGGCTATAGTGGCATTTCCCTCCGCAGCAAACTTTTTTAACCAAAGTCCCTTGCCAGACCTGGCGTTATGTAGCCTTTATTTTCAAACTAAGAAAGTCGTTTCTTCCTACCATTGCCTTAACATTTCAAGGACGTATTTAACATCGCACTTCGGTACTGGCTCATAAATTTGGTCCAGGAGCTCGGAGAGGCATTCTTTTGGCTATCATGCTCGTTATCCTTCAGGGTGCGACTGGATATAAGGTTAAAGTTGGCGAATTGGACCTTAATTCGAATTGTTAGAATCCGTTTACTCATGTATTTGAAGTATAGGACTTATTGCCTTAATCCATCGCTTATATATAAGCCGTTTCTAAATAGTTCTTATTTCTTCTCAATATAACACGGACCTTTGTAGATTTTGCATATATTCACCCACCTTTAGCCCGCCCCATCCCATCGTATTTCCTGGTGCGCCATGTTATCTGCATGTAAACAGCTTAGTGTCTGGCTGAATGTTCGACTGCACCTTTTCTGCTAAGCGTTCTAACATTGCAGGTGAAGAAATAAACGCCGCAGTCCTTTTTGGTTGGCAAAGTCATCAACAGAAAAATCATTCCTTTCCTAGACAGTTGGTTGGCTTGTAACAAGTGCTGACAACAATGGTTTCCCAACCAATTTTTGCATTGGAATCCCCAAGACTTGGCTCCTCAAAAAGGTTATAGTGACCCCTATGGAGGTATCCGTTAGAAAATTTTCTTACGAGGTATACCTTCCGAAATGCAACGCACATGATCGCTCATCGGTGATGTGCATTAAGTTAACATTTTTTGACAGCTATGCGTTGAATTTCCCCCGAAGTTATCCGACAAAGAATTGTTGCGGCATCAATTGAACGCGATTGTATGTTTATACTCTATCCCATAGGGGTATATTAGTTTTGATACATAGTTTGTAACATAGAGAAATAATTTTGCTACATATACCTCAAAGTATATGGAACGACTCAGAATCGCTAGCTGAGTCGAATTAGCCATGTCTGTCTGTCCGTCCGCGTCCGTCCGTATGTGCGTCCGTCCGTCTGTCTGTTCGTCACCGATTTTTGGGCCTTGAATTTTGAGCTAGGATAATGAAGCCATCGTGTTTTAAGCCATGTCCACTTTTTGGGGATATTAGTTTTACAGATGGGATGGGATAGGGTATTCAACGATCCGCACTGTGGATTGTAGCCTTCTCATATGTTTTTTTATTTAGTTCCGCAACGGATACCTACCTCGTAAGCAAATTGAGTTACGATTGCAACTGACTTTCGTTTATGAAATTGTCCGTACGGATACCTCGATAGGGGTGAGTATTCTTCCTTGATCTTGGACTTAATCTTGTATGCATATTTGATGCAGATATCATTGCACTGAGAATCTCTCTTGAACTGATGCGACTCACTATAACAAATCCGCATCCTGACGTATGCAGCTTGTTCGTAGATGCATACCCTTCTGAGTAGTAACTCTTAGGTTGTCATTAACCCAGATGTGATAAGTCTGTTATAGTTAACAAATCCGTGTGGATGAAAGTGTGCCTCACCGGTGAAAATAATTTTCCCGGTAAAGTTGATAATTCCTAACCTTTTTTGTATCCACCCAATTGGCATATTGGTGACCAACGTTTCAAACGGTCTATAGTCCGATCTGAGTCAATTGAACCTTGTTAGCTAGCAAATTCAAGTCTTTTGTCAAAACAATTAAAAATAAAATATAAAACATAATTTAATGTTTAGAGGTATTGGAATGCATTAATCGAATGAAATAACCCCTCCAATAGCACGAAGCAGTATCCCGTTTATTACAAAATATCCTCATAAATGTGTTAACACGTAGTCCTTATAAAAATCGCCATCTTATGAACATTACACTGTTCTATGCCCAACTTCGGACTTGTTTAATAAAAACATCTCGACTTCGGCAGCTGATGCAACATTCCATAAAGTTTCTCCAGTGACTCCACAAGCATCGGCTCAAGCGCATTTCGATAGAGCCTTCCGATGGTGTACTGTCAAGAAAAATGACATCGGTAAAGGAAAACAGCTTCGATGTATATAAACAAAACTAAGATTTAAGCTACATTCTCTATCCCTACCGCAACACACTTGAAATAAAGCCGACGACCGTCGAAAACTCAATCGAATTTCCAATTCCGAGCTCTCGTCTCCATCTTCGGCTTTGTTGAATACAAGCTCAATCCTTGGACGCAGCAATAAATCCGATTCAAGAGCCAAAAATCGTCCAGCCTGGTAGTCGGTGACCTCTAGTAAATATTCATTCTCACCTAGAACAAATAAAATATAAACCGTCAATGACCGAAAAAGGACTGGCGTCACAACTCACTTGAAAAGACGAAAAAATGTTTTCCAATGCTCAGCGGCTTAAAGTCGGCGGCCATAAAAAACGGAAGCCAATTCATCCACTGGCAAGTAGCAAAAAATAAATAAATAGAAGATCCTAATTAATTATTTCCAAAGAGACCCTACCCTACAATGTATAGCAAGAGGAATGTCCTTGTGGGACAAAAATTTACTGCTAATCAAGGATTGTTTTCTTTTTTTTCTTTGTGGTTTGCAGTTAGAGTGGAGACTCTTTATATTCCAAAAGTATACATAAAATGGAGCCACTTGAAGATGACTGGATGGTGGGGGCTTGGGGGCTACACATAATGACTGTCAGTTACCGTTCTCATTTCTGACTTTGGATAAGGATTGTTTTTTTTTTAATTTATTGAGGACTTTAATGAAGAGGCCGAGTAAATTATAAAACAGTCCTGTGATTGACCAAGAGAGGTAATTGCAGGAAGGAACATTTAAAGTGCCTACTTTGAGCGCAACGGGATTCTAATTGCATGGGGGAAGTTCTTAATTAAAAGGATCTTTTCCAAAAAGTAGAAGGCATGGGGACGATGTCCGCTCTTGAAATAAAGTTCTTGCGAAAGGACTGTGCTATAAATGAAATCACTTTTTTAGTCCAATTAATAGAATTCTCAGACGTGCAATCTTGTAAAATGTCAGCCACTCCTGACAGGGCAGGAGGCACCGTCGGTTTTTGCTGGTCGATGAATAGAGGGTTTGACGACCTGAGAAGTAATTGTGCTGCGGTACTCAGGAAGTACAGTGTTTAATAAGCTTTTGTTTTTATATGGTTTTGGAAGTTCATTAATTTAAGAGGGGACGTCTGTGATGTGCCAATTGAAACTAAACGGGACTGGAATAAAAACGTTTCTTTTTGGGGGTATTATTTCCAAATTGAACGGAGCCTTCTTTTATAAAAGCATTTAACTGTAACGCTAAAAGACTGAATTCGATCCCGAATTATAGAAACACCAATATATAAACTGGTCCTTGTGTTGCAATAAATAAGCTAAGCTCACCCTTTTGGATTCGTCATAAAACTGTAGGTTCCATGGTCGTGAAAGAAATACAAACGTACACATGAATGGTTGTGGGAAAGAAGGCCAAGTCTTAACGACTCATTTGGTTTATAATTGAGCACGACCATTGATTATGTCAACCTCTGTGTAAACGCTTCATTAGGTGAGACAGGGTAAAATATATTCATTGCCTAAGGTAATTCCAATTTTTTTGGACGTCGGCAATCAGATTCCCAAGATGAAGACAACGATGCGTATCGCAGTCCGAGTGGAACATATTTGGAGGACTGGTAATTTAGGAACTTCACAGAATAGCCAGGTGGAGGATGAGATCAACAGATGAACTCCAGCCCCCTTCGGGTAAGGGGTCAGAATATACCCGAGGTAAGGCATGCCTGTCGTAGAAGGCGACTTAAATCCACTCCTTGTATACCGAGAATAAAATACAAACAACAAAAATGCAATGAGTGTAACAAAAAGATTTAATACCCCAGGTGGCAATTCAGTTGCACTGGAAAATCCACCCTCTTCGGAAGTCGGCTCTACGGATTCTGGGGAGAGCCAATTATTGGAAATGTGTAACCCTTTCTGGAAAACTTCAACGGTAACGAGGTCACCTACATCTGGATCTCAAAAAAATATATCTATGTGTCTCAAGGAGCTCGACAACACCAGAAGTGTCGGCCCACGAAAAAACGAGACTAAATAAAAATAAGAGCCTAAAGGAAAAAAACGACGTTCTTCGAACAAGTCTTAACAATGTCGAACTGCTCTGCGAAGAGCTTCGTAAAGAAATTCTCCACTTAAAGGAAAAAAACACGACTCTGAAGAGTACATTTAAAATACCTAATGAGCCAAAACCAAGTGCCAACGGCCCCGTGAATTAGGAATACCACACGGATGAAGAAAAACTCAGGCGCGAAACTGACTGGATCTTAAAGAAAAGACCGGTAAAAAAAAACTAAAGCTGTATCCTCTCCTGAAATAATAAACCGCGACAAAGAGATAATTAATAAAGCGAAACAGCTAAAGCAACGGTCCCCAACGCCAATTAATGTGATTGGTATTGACGAATTGAAGTGGAACGATTTGAAATTGGAAAAGAAACTTGGCACTTACTTACTTACTTACTTAAGTGGCGCTACAGTCCGGAATGAACCTGGGCCTCAACCAACATGCCTCTCCAATTAGCCCGGTCCTTAGCTAACTGCTTCCAGTTGCGCACTCCAAGTTGGTTGAGGTCGTTTTCCACTGGTGCGCGCCACTTAAGGCGAGGTCTTCCTCTACTGCGTCCGACGTCTGGCTGGGAATCGAAGAATCTGCGAGCCGGAGTATTGGTGTCCATTCGTTCTACATGTCCTAGCCATCTTAAACTCCAATGCGGAGTTTTTTGACCAGGGGCATGTCGCTGTACAGCTCGTATAGTTCTTGGTTGAATCTTCGTCTCCATAGCCCGTCAACGCAAACGGGACCGAAGATTTTTCGAAGAATTTTCCTCTCGAATCTACCAAGGATTTCTTCATCCGCTTTTGATACGGTCCATGCTTCAGCGCCGTAGAACAGGACTGGGATGATCAGGGTCTTATATAGGATCTCCTTAGTAGTTCGAGTGAGGGCTTTACTACTAAATTGCCTTCTTAGCCCGAAGAAACAGCGGTTGGCAAGAGTAATTCTTCGTTTAGTTTCTGACGAGATGTTGTTGTCAGAGTTAATAGCGGAGCCGTAGTAGACAAAGTCCCGTACTACCTCAAAGTTATATCTGTCAATGGTGACGTTCTATCCAATTCGTCGATGTTGTGACTCCTTTCGTGATGACAACATATACTTAGTCTTACCCTCATTTACTGCTAAACCCATTTTCGCCGCTTCCTTCTCTATACTAGCAAACGTGGCTATGACATCACGTTGAGTCCTACCAATGATGTCAATATCGTCAGCGTATGCTAGTAGTTGCACCGACTTTTGGAAAACTGTGCCTCTGGTGTTGGCTTTGGAGTTTTGCACAATTCTCTCAAGAATCAGATTAAAGAAGTCACATGACAGCGCATCGCCTTGCCTAAATCCTTTTTTGGTATCGAATGTGTCGGTGAGGTCGTTTCCGACCCTGATGGAGCAGCGAGAATACTCTATCATCATCCTACACAAACGGACGAGTTTGGGCGGTATACCTAAACTAGACATGGCTCTGTACAGTTCGTCTCTATAAATGCTGTCATGTGCGGCTTTTAAATCGATGAATAGGTGGTGGGTATCGATTTGGACTTCTGGATTTTTTTCCAGCATCTGCCGAAGTGTGAAAATTTGATCGGTTGTGGACTTTCCTGGCCTAAAACCACACTGATAAGGGCCAATCAGGTTGTTGGTAAACGGTTTCAGGCGTTCACATATTACGGCAGATAGGATCTTGTAGGCGATGTTGAGGAGACTTATGCCTCTGTAGTTGGCGCAGTTCAGAGGGTCTCCTTTTTTGTGGATCGGGCAAACGATGCTGAGGTTCCATTCTTCAGGCATATTTTCATCCGACCAGATTGTGCTTATGAGTTGGTGGATGTTACTTACCAAGTCATCTCCGCCGGCCTTATAAAGCTCAGCGGGAAGGCCGTCATTTCCGGCAGCCTTATTAAGCATGAGTTTAGATATTGCTATCCTCACTTCACTCAGGTCGGGTGGTTAGCAGTTTTCGCTGTCGTTGCCAATATTGAATGGTTCGTTCTGCCTGACAGAGGAATGTTGTTCGTCGTCGCCGTTTAACAGTCTGCAGAAATGGTTCTTCCATATCCTCAGCATCGACTGTGTCTCAACTACAATATTTCCTTGTTCATCTCGACAGGATTCTGTTCGAGCCTTGTAGCCTTGGCTTTGACGTTTTACACTTTGGTAAAACTTGCGAACATCGTTCCTGGAGTGGCACCTCTCTATATCCTCGATCGCGCGCTTTTCTTGCTCTTTTTTCTTCTTGCTGAAAAGCCGATGTTCTTCCCTTCTTATTTGCCTATAGAGCTGAATGGCAGTTCTCGTCTTCACCTGCAGCTTAGCCTTGTAGGCCTCGTTCTTGGCTGCGAGCATCTGTCGGCATTCCTCATCAAACCAGGGGTTTCTTGCTGGTGGGCGCGAGAAACCTAGCACATCAGTTGCGGCTGATCTAATGGCCTGTTTGCATCGTTGCCATTGCTCTTCGACATTCGATGCTGGTGGTATGGTGTTAATCGAGAGGATACGCGTTGTGCGAAGGTCTTGGCGGTTTCTTGCGATTGCAGTCTTCCGACATTAAATTTTTTCACAGTATTTCTGGATTGTTGTGGCGTGGTGGATATCCGCATTCTTACCTTGGCTGCTACAAGGTAGTGATCCGAGTCGATGATAGCTCCTCGGAATGTTCGGACATCCAAAATACTGGATGCATGCCTCTTATCTATCGCAATGTGCCTCTTGTCTATCGCAAGGCCGTTACCAGACATGTTGTCGTGTAGCTATGTTTTCCGACAATACTTCTAAAGATGTCTTCTCTTCCTACCTTTGCGTTAAAATCTCCCAGCACGATTTTAACATCGTACTTCGGTAGTCGCTCATAGGTTTTGTCGAGGAGCTCGTAGAAGCAATCCTTAGCTATATCATCTTTTTCTTCCGTCGTAGCGTGAGCGCATATAAGGCTTATGTTGGCGAATTTGGCATTGATGCGGATTGTTACTATGCGTTCGCTAATATCTTGGAAACATAAGACTTCTTGCCTAAGTCTGGCACTTATAACAAATCCGCATCCGAATAGTCGCTGTTTCTGCTCACTATAACACGGTCCATAGTATATGTCACAGTTTTTCATCCTCTTTTTGCCCGGCCCATCCCATCGTATTTCCTGGATGGCAGTAATGTCTGCTTTGTAGCAGTTTAGGGCTTCCGCTAGTTGTTCGCCTGCACCTCTCCTGTTTAATGTTCTCACATTCCAGGTGCAGATACGAACGTCGTTGTCCTTTTTTCGTTTAGCAGGGTCGTCAACAATAAAATCAGTCCTTTCCGAGGCTATTGGTTGCTTCGTAACCATGTTTTTTTTTTTGTGGGTGGGTAGTTAACCCAAAGCACAACCCCTA
Organism: Rhingia campestris; assembly: GCA_932526625.1. Taxonomy (NCBI): domain Eukaryota; kingdom Metazoa; phylum Arthropoda; class Insecta; order Diptera; family Syrphidae; genus Rhingia; species Rhingia campestris. The sequence continues at coordinate 31,441,766 of OW052185.1, read as the reverse complement.
ACCTCGAGGGCCAGTTCCAATTTATTAGATACCCCTAGGACACGGGGCCATCAGTATCCACTACGGGATTGAGCGCTGCCGTTGGCCTTTCGGTTCATCCGCCACCATCTCTGTTCAAGGGGCCTGACTAACCCTTGAAAGTCCTAGACAACCTGTTGTCCGAATATGTCAGAGCAGCTCATCTAGGTTCGCCTGGGACAGCAGGCCGGGTATTCATCCGTGCCATTCTCACCAGGGTGTTTATAGTGTTGCTGTTTTTCGTCGTGTTATCAACACTCGCACTTGTCGTTTAGCAAGTCAAATCCGGTTGGATGAGACCAGTACCCGATGGTTACCACTTGGAGGTAAAGATAAGCACATTTGATGTGTAGTCAGAGTTGCAACACTGGACATTGCCAAGTTAACGCCAATCAGAGTCTACCCTCGTTCTACAACACCCAACCATCTTGGCACTTCGTCACCGTTATCTTAATACTTTTTGAATCTGTCTTATTGACAGTGGCTCTCCGATGAGTAAATCTCCAGGCGTCAGGGCTTCGATATCATTGTAGTCAGAGATCATTGGTGTTATGGGTCTCGAGTTCATGACTGCTTCAATCTCCACCAGCGCTGTCGACAGTTCCTCGAATGTTAGCTTTGCACCACTAAAGCTCCGGTGCAAATGACCCTTCGCCACCTTGACGGCCGCCTCCCAAAGTCCACCAAAGTGTGGTGCCCTAGTGTTACTACAAAAGTTAGTGATGGTATCTTTAGACGATTGTTTGCAACATATTGTGTAATTCGACAAGTTTGGACTGTGTCCCGACAAAATTTGTGCCGTTATCGCAGTGGATGTCTAATGTAAGACCCCTTCGCCCTATCATACGTTTTAATGCCGCTAAAAAAGCTTCAGCTGACGTGCCTGACACAGCTTCTCAGCGAGACAAAAACTACAACATAGCTTTTATACGGTACCTTACCACGAATTTTAAAATATGTAAAATTGGACCTGCGAAATCGACTCCACATCATAGAAAGGGTCGTGACGAAGTCAACAGTTCAGTTCACTTGCTCAAGTAGCTGTGGTCGTACCTAACTAAGTGAACACATTGTTGTTCCTCGCATTTGTTATAAGCGCTACAAGAGCTTTTGGACCGGCGTGATAGTTTGAAAGATGTATATGTCTGACGAGAATTTTAGTAAGGTTACTGTCCTTTGGAAGCAGAAGCGGGTGTTTGCATTCCTCCGGAATGTTAGCGTGCTTCAACCGTCCTCCAACCTTCAGTAGACAAAAGCCGATTGATTCGTCCAGGAATGGATTTAGCCATTTTATCGATCCATTCAGCTTCGATCAATCGATTTCCACTGAACATGAGTTGCTCTAAATGAGTAAGAAGTGCGTTTTCTAATTCCGAAAGCGTCAAAGGTTGGTTATATGTTGGTGTTTACCAAATCGTAAAACATATGAAAAGATTCTTAGGGTTTTGTTATATGAGCTAAAGCGATTTAGAGCCTTCATCATATCTGTTGGCTTTGATGTTTGACATATGAGAACAGTTTTCTTCGTTTCCATTGTGGATTCCTTCTTTGTAAGTAGAATCTCGACTATAGACGGCCATTTCTCCTCTTTCTCCAAGGACCATTAAACCATATTGATGATTTCATTTCAACTACAGTACAACCTCTCGATACTATGTTTGCAGGATTTTCATGTGTCGGTACATGCTTCCAGAAGACACCTTGTGTTTTTTCCTTTATTTCGGCTACTCTATTCCCTACAAATGTACTGACTCTCGAGGAGTGTGTTGCGATCCAATGAAGAACGATAGCTGCATCGACCCAAAAGTAAACTTCTGAATATTCATTGTTGAATATAACTTTGGTTTTCTACCAAAGTTTTGCTGCACAAAGTTCCAAGCGAGGAAGTTGCTTCTTATTCGCTGGCTCCACCCTTGATATTGCTACTAGGAGATGTACCTGCACTGTTCCCGACGTATCTATTACTCAAGCTAAAGACTACAACCGTATGCATGCATTGACGCATCTGCGAATCCGTGGATTTGGTAACAATGTCTGCTAGCAATCAGAGCGAATCTCGTAATAGAGAGGTTTTGCAAATTTGTCAGGAACTGACGCCATTAGGTGTTGACGCTTTGTGGGATCGATGCATCCCAATCATGTTTTTCTATCCAAAGTTTTTGTAAGATTATCTTCGCTTTGATAATGATGGGGGTAAGCAAGCCGAAAATCGATGATGAAAGTGACAAAATAGACCTTTTGTGTACTTGGATTTGGATTGTAAGAGAATTTCAACTCATCGTTACGAGGATTCCATGCTATACCTTACGTTCTGGTTAAGCTTGATTCGGTTAGCTTTATGTCCTTGCTCAGATTATTTTCAGGTTGAGCTAAGTTTACGGTGTTACTATTCCATCTGGATAGTTCGAGACCTGCTGCCCTAAATATCTCAACTACTTCCCGTCGGATCTGCATTAACCTGTCCAAATCATCAATTCCTGTTAACATGTCATCGACGTAAAAATCCGATTTGAGGACACTGGAATCAAGCTTAAACTTTGTTTTGTTTAGTTCGGCAAAAAACAGGATAGCAAGGATAGCCGAGAATGGAGCCGAAGAAGTGCCATATGTAACCGTATTAAGTTGATATGCCCGGACTGGTTCCTGTTCACTTTCACTCCAAAGAATATATTGGAACTTTCGATAATCTGGATGAACTAAGATCTGCCGAAACATTTTGACAATGTCTGCCGTCAGCACGAATCTATGTAATCGAAATCGAAGGAAGGTAATTAAAAGTTCTCGTTGTATTGTTGGTCCAACCATAAGTATTGCGTTTAAAGAAATTTGCGAGGACGTCCGGCACGACGCATCAAAAACTACCCTAAGCTTAGTTGATCACTATCTGGCTTAATGACACATTGATCAAAATCAAAAATCCGTTCGGATCTTGTACATCCAAAACCAAATGTACAAACGTATGCCCAAGCTGCAGTATCCGATAACGCCCAAAAAAATATAAAAGAGTGTATCGAAGATTCGATTGATCTTAAATAATTAGAAATCGAAACAATGCAAGTAAGCTCGATACAAATCAAAAGCAGACAATCCTTTCTGAAGATATCTTCTATTTACTGCCCACCACGATGCAAGGTTGAGAAAATTGACTTTGAAAACTTTCTTCATTAGCAAAACACACATTCTGGGGATCTAGATGCATATCACAGATAGGTAGGATGCTTTATATGTAGGTAGAAAATAAAATACCGAATTTTGTTGCCTCTGAAAGCATTAGCTAAACTGTAGCAATCAGATTAGAATACATACCAAGACAGTGGAAAGTCGCGGAAGTGATTATGGTCCTAAAACCAGGAAAATCACCGAATGAAATGAAATCTTACAGGCCTATTTCACTTCTTCCAATAATTTCAAAAGTTTCTGAAAGGATATTGCTCGGGCGCTTACACCCCATTATTGATCACAAACGTCTTTTACCTGACCATCAAATTGGGTTTAGAAGTAAACATTCGACTGTGGACCCAGTATATCGAATTACCGATGTAATTGAGAAGGCTTTCGAAGGAAAGAAAATTTGCTCAGCCGTATTTCTTGACGTGAAGCAAGCTTTTGACAAGGTGTGGCACAAAGGCCTTAAGCGGCATATACACACGTCAAAATCTCGTCAAGCATGCGAGAGTGTATGAGTGAAAACGAAACACCTATACGTTGTGTGCATGCTTGAAGCAAAATCAAAACGTTTTGATTTTTCTTCAATCAGGCGTCAATGCTTGACGTAGTGTATATTCGTGATTGAATGTTTGATCAAGCATTCATTCTCATTTTTACGACGCCAGCGTAAAGACGTCAGTTTCGAGGGTTTTTTTTAACAGTGCGGTGTTTATTTATGTAAATATGGAAGAAAAAACTTTTATTTTGGAGTTTCTAGAGGTTTATCGTTCTCTCCCAGCGTTATGGAACATAAAATCGAAGGAATACAGCAACCGCAATTTAAAAAAAAAGTGCAGTATGAAACGCTCCTTACAAAATATAAGGAAAAGCACCCAGAGGCAACAACAAAATGTTAAGGTAAAACTGAATGCTTGAAGCCTCATGCTTGATGTGTATATATGCTGCATCAAATCAAATTTAAAAATACACTCTCACATGCTTGATGAGATTTTGACGTGTGTATATGCCGCTTTAAGTATAAACTAAGTCAAGTTCTGCCAGAGCAATTAAATAAAATCCTCGTGTCGTATCTTGAGCATATACTCTTCCGTGTGAAACTAGCAAACGAATATTCAGAGTTCAAAGAAATAATGGCAGGAATACCCCAAGGAAGCGTCCTTGGACCACTCTTGTACCTCCTATTTATACGTGATATCCCACAAACAAACGATACATAATGGCTACGTTTACACCGTGGACTATATTTGGTCCGGCACTAAATAATTTAGTCTCAGAAATTTTCTGTTTCCACCGTACATGACTAAATGGTTTCTTCCCAATATCAGCCCCAGTGGCTACGATTTCACCGTGGACAATAACATATTATAACAGTTAGTATACCACTTCATATGAATTTATTGGGACATCTATGCGAAGGTAGAATAAACAGTTTAGTCCAGGTCACCTAAATAAGTGGACTGACCTAAACAATTTAGTTCTTGTTCGAGGTGTTTACACCGATGGGACTTACACCAAATGTAGGCTTATTGCCGGTTACTGTCCACGGTGTAAACGTAGCCAATAGTTGCAACGTTTGCTGACGATCTTAACGAGGTTAATGAATGGACTAAATCCTGGCGGATTGCACTTAATGAGAGCAAATCGATCCATGTAGATTTTTCGTATAAACGGACAAACAATTTGCCGTATTTCTAAATATGGTTCGAGTCCCGTTTGCAAATGATGCGAAATATCTCGGTATGAAACTCGATGCAAAATTAAAATGGAAGTCGCATGTAAAAATGAATTGCGAAGAACTTCAAAATAAATACAGATAACTGTACTGGTTGCTCGGCAAATATACGAAGCTTAACCTTAATAACAAGCTGCAATTATACAAGCAAGTGCTAAAACCGCTTTGGACATATGGTATACAACTATGGGGTTGTACCAGTGAAACGAATCTAAACATTTTACAGACTTTTGAAAACAAAATGTTAAGATCGTTCGTCAATGCGCCGTGGTATGTAAGGAACGAAGATCTACGCAGAGATCTGGGTATTCCCGCGGTTGAAGATGAAACAAACAATTTTGCACAAAAAATAAAAAACGTTTATTGGGACACGTTAACACAACATTCATCCAAATTCTTGACGAAACAAATATATTTATATTTGGCCCGATAATAACAAACCGCGCTTTAAATTGCGGAAAAAGCAGGAACTCTCAAAGGAAAGTTTCCTGCCAAACATATTATATAATCGTGATAAAAAAAATTGCTGGATAAGTCGAATACTTAATTGCAATAGAAATACAAAATGGGTGGTGGTTTTAGTGATTTATTATCTCACACTAATTTGGGCACATGCTCATCGGGTCTATAAAGATTTCCACCAGCCCACGGAAAAAAAAAAACAAAAATTTGACACAGTGAAGACTTGTAGGAGATCTGTTTCTTTAGATATTATAAAGGCAGATGTTCGGTGGAGCTTAGAGAAATCATCCCTAGAAATGTCTAGGGATGATTTCTCTAAGGTCCACCGAACATTTTAACATACAACTTAGGGCGCTCCTGGAGCGTAATAGGTTTTTTTTTATATAAAAAAAATGGTATTGAGAAACTTATTAAAGACTGCTTTCCGTCGAACTGTAAAAGATCTTAAAAATATGTTGCCAGCACATCTGCCTTAACATTCAAGGAAATAGACTTATCCCGACCGCCAATTGCTTGAACATTCTTCCAGAGATTGGAGTTCCTGCGACCGCGACGGTGTGAATTGGATTTTTTGAAACGAAAAAGTGTAACGAAAAAGAGATCAATCACTCTCTCTATATATATATGATTACAACCTACATAATGTATTCATCACATTCTTTTTCAAATAAACCAGAATACAGTTTCAGGATTTTTTTCAGCCTGCAAAGGTCTTGATTTCCCTAATTTGATAGAAAATAATGAAATCAATTTTTGTGTCTCTTGAAAATTCTAAAAATTTGAAGCACTTTACTCTACTTTTGGAAAAAAATATTCATAACGTACCTACCGGATAACAATTTTAGTAAAAAAAAGCAATGAAACAAACAATTATAGATGGTTGGGTGTTGAAGAACGAGGATAGACTCTGATTGGCGTTAACTTGGCAACGCCCAGTTTTGCAACTCTGACTACAAATCAAATGTGCTTATCTTTACCTCCAAGTGGTAACCATCGGGTACTGGTCTCATCCAACCGGATTTGACTTGCTAAACGATAAGTGCGAGTGTTGATAACACGACGAAAAACAGCAACACTATAAACACCCTGGTGAGAATGGCACGGATGAATACCCGGCCTGCTGTCCCAGGCGAACCTAGATGAGCTGCTCTGACATATTCGGACAAAAGGTTGTCTAGGAATTTCAAGGGTTAGTCAGGCCCCTTGAACAGAGATGGTGGCGGATGAACCGAAAGGCCAACGGCAGCGCTCAATCCCGTAGTGGATACTGATGGCCCCGTGTCCTAGGGGTACCTAATAAATTGGAACTGGTCCTCCAGGTTGGGGGTTGTGCTTTGGGTTAACTACCCACCCACAGAAAAAAAAACATGGTTACGAAGCAACCAATAGCCTCGGAAAGGACTGATTTTATTGTTGACGACCCTGCTAAACGAAAAAAGGACAACGACGTTCGTATCTGCACCTGGAATGTGAGAACATTAAACAGGAGAGGTGCAGGCGAACAACTAGCGGAAGCCCTAAACTGCTACAAAGCAGACATTACTGCCATCCAGGAAATACGATGGGATGGGCCGGGCAAAAAGAGGATGAAAAACTGTGACATATACTACGGACCGTGTTATAGTGAGCAAAAACAGCGACTATTCGGATGCGGATTTGTTATAAGTGCCAGACTTAGGCAAGAAGTCTTATGTTTCCAAGACATTAGCGAACGCATAGTAACAATCCGCATCAAGGCCAAATTCGCCAACATAAGCCTTATATGCGCTCACGCTCCGACGGAAGAAAAAGATGATATAGCTAAGGATTGCTTCTACGAGCTCCTCGACAAAACCTATGAGCGACTACCGAAGTACGATGTTAAAATCGTGCTGGGAGATTTTAACGCAAAGGTAGGAAGAGAAGACATCTTTAGAAGTATTGTCGGAAAACAAAGCCTACACGACAACACGTCTGGTAACGGACTTAGGCTAATTGATTTCGCTACTGAACGAAATGCCACTATAGCCAGCACACGGTTTCCTCACCTCGATATCCATAAGGGGACATGGCGGTCTCCAGATCAACGAACGGTCAACCAAATTGATCACATTGCGATAGATAAGAGGCACGCATCCAGTATTTTGGATGTCCGAACATTCCGAGGAGCTAACATCGACTCGGATCACTACCTTGTAGCAGCCAAGGTAAGAATGCGGATATCCACCACGCCACAACAATCCAGAAATACTGTGAAAAAATTTAATGTCGGAAGACCGCAAGAGAACGCCAAGCCCTTCGCACAACGCGTATCCCTTAACCTCTCGATTAACACCATACCACCAGCATCGAATGTCGAAGAGCAATGGCAACGATGCCAACAGGCCATTAGATCAGCCGCAACTGATGTGCTAGGTTTCTCGCGCCCACCAGCAAGAAACTCCTGGTTGATGAGGAATGCCGACAGATGCTCACAGCCAAGAACGAGACCTACAAGGCTAAGCTGCAGGTGAAGACGAGAGCTGCCATTGAGCTCTATAGGCAAAGAAGAAGGGAAGAACATCGGCTTTTCAGCAAGCAGAAAAAAGAGCCCGATCCACAAAAAAAAAGGAGACCCTCTGAACTGCGCCAACTACAGAGGCATAAATCTCCTCAACATCGCCTACAAGATCCTATCTGCCGTAATATGTGAACGCCTGAAACCGTTTACCAACAACCTGATTGGCCCTTATCAGTGTGGTTTTAGGCCAGGTAAGTCCACAACCGATCAAATTTTCACACTTCGGCAGATCCTGGAAAAAACTCAAGAAGTCCAAATCGATACCCACCACCTATTCATCGATTTCAAAGCCGCATATGACAGCATTTATAGAGACGAACTGTACAGAGCCATGTCTAGTTTTGGTATACCGCCCAAACTCGTCCGTTTGTGTAGGATGACGATAGAGAATTCTCGCTGATCCATCAGGGTCGGAAACGACCTCACCGACACATTCGATACCAAAAAAGGATTTAGGCAAGGCGATGCGCTGTCATGTGACTTCTTTAATCTGATTCTTGAGAGAATTGTGCAAAACTCCAAAGCCAACACCAGAGGCACAATTTTCCAAAAGTCGGTGCAACTACTAGCATACGCTGACGATATTGACATCATTGGTAGGACTCAACGTGATGTCATAGCCACGTTTGCTAGTATAGAGAAGGAAGCGGCGAAAATGGGTTTAGCAGTAAATGAGGGTAAGACTAAGTATATGCTGTCAACACGAAAGGACACACAACATCGACGAATTGGACAGAACGTCACCATTGACAGATATAACTTTGAGGTAGTACGGGACTTTGTCTACCTCGGCTCCGCTATTAACTCTGACAACAACATCTCGTCAGAAATTAAACCAAGAATTACTCTTGCCAACCGCTGTTTCTTTGGGCTAAGAAGGCAATTTAGTAGTAAAGCCCTCACTCGAACTACTAAGGAGACCCTATATAAGACCCTGATCATCCCAGTCCTGCTCTACGGCGCTGAAGCATGGACCGTATCAAAATCGGATGAAGAAATCCTTGGTAGATTCGAGAGGAAAATTCTTCGAAAAATCTTCGGTCCCGTTTGCGTTGACGGGCTATGGAGACGAAGATTCAACCAAGAACTATACGAGCTGTACAGCGACATGCCCCTGGTCAAAAAACTCCGCATTGGACGTTTAAGATGGCTAGGACATGTAGAACGAATGGACACCAATACTCCGGCTCGCAGAGTCTTCGATTACCAGCCAGACGTCGGACGCAGTAGAGGAAGACCTCGCCTTAAGTGGCGCGCACAAGTGGAAACCGACCTCAACCAACTTGGAGTGCGCAACTGGAGGCAGTAAGCTAAGGACCGGGCTAATTGGAGAGGCATGTTGGTTGAGGCCCAGGTTCATTCCGGACTGTAGTGCCACTTAAGTAAGTAAGTAAGAAACAAACAATTGAACTGACGAATGTTGTTACTGCTTAATTGGTATCTCCAATTAAGGTTCTTAATAAATGTTCAATCCTTGATTTCTATATAAATATTTTGAAATGCGATTCAGCCCAGCAACCACTAAATTCAAAATATCAGTCTTTGTGCAAAAATTCGCCAACAGAGAACCTTTTCTCAGCCTCCCTGTTATATTCAAAAAATACCTCAAACACTATCCCCAGTACTCTATTACGAATACCTACCCTATCGACCAACTCTGGCATTGTCACAAACTCGTAAAGCTCCCTCTGGCCGACGTTAAACTTGTGCGAGGCGAATGCTGTGTAATCATCTCCAAAACAATTGACATTCGTTTCATAGGAAATCGCCAAAATGAACACCACCACAAAGATCAACTTTAGGTCGACGATAGTCATTGTTCATTAAAGTTTCACAACTCTCTGCAGGACACCCACTTCGTCTATACACTCACACACACAAACCATAAATGGAGGACTGTTTACACACACCCAAGTGCTGGCAACAACGTCGATGGTGATGGGGATTTTTTTTTTTGTCTTTCTTCGTCCTTAAGTCATTATTGACTCCCAAAGATCGACATCGACTACAAACAGTGGTGATGACTTAAGGCTCCCCCAAGCGCAAAGAACTCCGTTCCAGATTAAATGACTCTCATCTCATGGCTCATCACTCAGCAGTTTTTCTGCAACCGTTTCGTCGACTTTGTCGTCGTCCTTGTCGTTGTCGATGTCGAATAGCAAAACTTTGTGAGGAGCGTATTTCTTTCAATGAAACATTCGCCACATAACACTTTTCCACTTTTTGCCTTTAGGTGGTGAGACTTTTTTTTTGATGAAAGGAAAACGTCGATGAATTTGAAACCAACGCTAAGGATGATGGGAAAATCTCAAATCCTGGCTAGAGCAGCTGAAAAATGCAGAACGATTTATCCTTGCACTTTTTGTTTGCTTGTTTATTTTGCGAGTCCAGTGTGAAGTGGGATAAAAACAACAACACCACAAAAAAAAGTGCACAACTTGAGCTTTTTTGCGTTGGCCTGGCCCAGAGCCTGGCTGAATGTACTTTCGTGGTTGGAGGTGGGAAAAAACTGAATATTCTCTGTCTAAACGTAGATAGTTCGTGACAGTTTTTTGCCGCGAAGTAGAAAAATGATGTGTAGGCAAGAAGCAATTGGTATTGGAAGATACTAGACAGTGTTGGCGGAAAGAAGAGATACACCTATTCATGACTTGATGTATTGGGGAAAGTTGGAATTTTTTTTATAGAGATAATTTTTTTTAGAATTAGCAACCGCTGAAGTGTTTATGAATACCCTAACAGTGTTAAGACACATCGTAGGCAGATATCGATATGCGTTGGTTTTAAATGTCAGCAAATTTTTTTTTTTTTATTATTTAACTTTATTTAACTTTAAGATTTTTTAACTTTCTCTTACAAAGAGAAAGATATTGTTTTCGTAAAAATTTTCGACCTCGAGATTTTGATTGATTATAACATTACGATGATAGCGGAGCCTAAAAAAGTGGTTTTTGGAATTCCGTCCGTCGGTCCGTCGGTCCGTCGGTCCGTCTGTCCGTAATGGCTTCCCCAGCCTAAACGGCTTGGCCGATTTTCTTTAAACTTCGTATCCAAGCTTTTTTTGGTCATAATTCTAGGCCATTTTTTTTGTTTGCTTTTATTCATGTTATTAACGGTACCTGCCATATAAAAATTACACATAACCTCAATGTTCTCGAAAACGGCTCTAACGATTTTGATTAAACTTTATATATACTATAAGCATATTAATTCCAACAAAACTGCATACCCAGTTTTTGCGAGAAAATCCATATAACGGATTTTGTCATTTAGGCCATATAAAGAAAATTGTTAATTTCTCGCAAACTACTTTGTCAAATTGAATGATATTTAATATATATACTACTATAATAGTTTTAAACAATTCCACATAATTAGTTCTAGCCCAACTATCACTTAACGGAATTTTCAGTTTTGGCCAATAACGAAAATTTATTATTTTTCATATAGATACCGATTCCTTCAAATTTCGGAGTAAACGTTCGTATAATCACATTTCGACATTTTATATAATTTTTAGCATTAATAATCAAAATGCGCACTATTTGATCTAACACCCAACTCGCTGTGAAAGAGAAAGTTGCGTACGACCCAGTCGTGCACCCACCACTCGTTTTTTATAATATTCAACCTGCGAAGCCTTATGGCTTGTCTGCAGGAGGTTGTTTACTAAATCGTTTAATTAACATGTTTCAATCATCAAAATGAATTTATATTGACATTTTAAAATGTAGTATAGTAAAATAAAAAATAGAAAATATTGTTATCATTGTTAAATTACAAATTACAAGTTAAAAATATGCTGGTTCGAGTATTGATTCTAAAAAAGTATCTTTTTAATTTTCTTTTTCTGACATTAATTTGTTCAATATATCTTAGCTGACGGGGTATTGTGTTGAATATTCTTGGTATGGTATACAACAGTTGTCTTCTTCCGTACTCGTTGATGATTGGTGGTAGCTGATATAAGCCCTCTTCTCTTCTACGTGTTCCGAACCGATGACTTATTGGCATCCTCAAGTTTTGATCGTCGTAGTATTCTAAAGCTGCACTCATTACATAAATCTGCTTTACCTTCAGGACGTTCACTTCTATACTGCCATTTCTTCCTGAAATTAACCTGACTGCCCTGTCTTGGATGCGCTGTAGTTTGTCGATGTGTGATTGCGCCGCACCTTCCCACGCTAGTACGCCATACCTCAACCTCGACTCGATAAGAGAATGATATATTTGCTTTTGTACATACGTTGATGATTTGTACTATAGGTACGCAAGCGCAAACAAGGATCCCCTCAGCTTGTTTCGCAGGTCATTGATGTGCGGTTCCCACAGAAAATGACAGTCTATGATGACACCTAAATACTTGTAGGTATTAACAACCTCAATGTTTTCGCAGATTTTTGAATTGGCGCATCTAAAGGTTTTTAATATGATACACGACTGTGGGTACATTGGGCTGCGAATGTGCATTAATTTGGTTTTCGAATCGTTGATCACCAGCCTGTTGTCGTGACACTATCTTCCTACAGCGTTGAATTCAGACTGCATCACACTTGTTGCTTCTTCGAGAGATGGACGACATACCACGATTGCTGTATCGTCTGCATATGCAAATGGAACACTTTCTTTGAGGCACTTCAGCATCTCGTTGGTATACAAAATAAATAGTAATGGACCAAGCTTAGACCCTTGCGGAACACCATGCAACACCTTATATTCATTGCTATATGCATTTTTGATTTTTACGCGAAACGTTCTGTCTTTGAGGTAATTTAGTAACCAGTCCGATAATTTTCCTCGTATCCCCATCCTTTCCAAAGCACAGATAAGTTTATTGTGGTCAAAAGTATCGAAAGCTTTGCTAAAGTCCAAGAATAGGACTAGTACGTGATGACGTTTACTTAGGGCGGTGTTGATTAAATTTGTAAAATTACCGAGGAGTTGGTTTGTGCTTTTTCCTTTTTGAAAACCATATTGACTTTTACTTATTAATTTATGTTTTTCCACAAATTGGACGATAGTTCTCTACTCTCTTCTTGATACCGCCTTTATAAATTGGCCTAACGACTGCACCTTTAAGTTTTTTTGGTACGGTTGACGTGTCGAAACTCAGATTTATTAATTTGGTTAATATGGGAACGAATAACTCATGGTTTGCTTTTAAGTCTGTTGCTCTAATGCCATCTGCACCGGGTGCTTTTTGGACATTCAAACGACTTAGTACGCTTGTCACCTCGGTGCAATCAGTATCTCTCAGATATATTGAATCTTCTAGGAATGTTTCGTTATGTTCGGATGTAATTATGTTACATGTATGAATTATGGATGCAGCCTGTCGTGAAAAATTATCTCCAAATTCGTTTGCAAGTGTGTCCATGTTCGTGTTCAGTAAAAAATGGTTTTCTTCGTCCTAATAATTCATTGATTAAACCCCATGTCTGCTTAGGATCACATCTTGCAAGTTCAAACTTCATTTTGTAGTACTGATCCCTCGTTCTATAAACTTGTTTATTTACTTGGTTGCGTAATTTTTTATAAGCGGTTTTGTACGTTAAGTTGTTCCGATTATTTTTCCACCTACGATATAGTAGATCTCTTTCTTTGCAGCTTTCAGTCACTTCCCTTGTTATCCATGCGGTTCTTTTTCTTTTCTCACGCACTTTACAAATAATTTTAGAATTAGAGTATATTTCACTCATATTATCCACTAACGAGTTCATTAGTGTTTCAGGGTGTGTTTCTTCTAAAATTTGAGTCCAATCAGAGGATATAATAAGCTGGTTTGCACGCGCAGTCTGTACTTTTTCGTATATAAGGTTGTTTTCTTTGATCTCTCTCTCCTCATAGAATCCATATAAAGTAGTGTAGTGGTCCGATATATCATTTTTGACTATAGCGGAAAACGTTTTAATTTTAATGTCTGGCAAACGCACTAAAATATGGTCAATAAGTGTTGAACTACCAACATTTGGATCGACTCTTGTAGCTCCTTTAATTATATTTATTAACCCATTTGACGCTAACATATCTTGGTAGTAACGCACTTGATGGTTCGAACTATCGTTGATATTTATGTTCATATCTCCCAAAATAATCAAGTCATTATGACTTTCTTTTGTGGTTATAATTTTATTGATTTCTTCAATAAATGCATTTTTATTTTGTTTCGGAGGCCGATAGATTGCACTAAGCACTTTTTCTTTTTTATTAATTTGCATCTTCAGAGTTAAATGTTCAAATGATGCTGTTTCAATATTCACTCGCTCATAATGTATGTGTTTTTTGATAAACATTGCTATACCACCACCTTTTTTGTGTATCCTATTTGCAAATTCAGAATTAAAACCATCCAAATAGTACAAACTATTTTCTTCTATTCTAATGTCAATTTCGACTAACACAACAACATCAATATACTTTAAAATTGGACAAATACACGCGCAAAGAATATTCCAATTTTTTCTCAATGATCTGATGTTAAGACACAAGCAACGCAATTTTAATGTTTGTAATTCATTTATTGTATGCCTAAAATCTTCATACTCCATGAAATTCAAGTCAAACATATCTTCTGCATTGTCATCACTATCCATTATGATGTTAACGAATTTAGTCTACATTCGTACATACATAAAAATAAATTAATTCCTTTTGATTTTATTCAAATCACTCACAGATTGAATAAATAACGCATCAGTTCTCTCTTCTCTTCTCGCGAAAATTCTACCGGTGTTCTCCCAAACAAATTTCCAGCCTTCCTCTTTAGCTTTATTCTTCGCTTGCCACAACAACTGTTTGTTCGCGATGGTAAGCAAATTGTTTACATATATGTTGTTGTTGTTGTAAGCCATATTAATTTGTGCACTGCTGTCCATATTTTGATTTAATTTTGCAATTGTTAATGGACGGGTTGAACGAGCATTATGCATGAAGTTAACTTTGGTTAAATAATTGTTGAAGGTAGCGACTATTGAAGATTTTTCTGCGTTCTTCGATCTATAACGATAAATATCTGTGATGTCTGCGTTTGTTATGTCTTGTTTAATCGTTTTTGCAACAGATTTAACAATTTATATTAAATTTTCATTGTGACTTGGTGGAATGTTTTTAATTTCTACGATGTGTTTTAGTTGTTGTTGTTCCAGTTTGTTTATTTGCCACTGCAAATTACAGATTTGTTCATCTTTTTCCTTGTTGGATTCTTGTAATTTTTGAATCTCATTCATCATTGTATCCATAAAAGTGTTGTTTTTTTCAATATTTTTGTTTATTTCATCGAATTTTTGTGACACGAAATTGCAGAAGTCAGCTATACTTTTCATTTCTGTTTTCATATTTTTCAGTTCGATTATTATGGTGTTACTGTCAGTTAGGCTGTTTATGGCAGAGTTTCCATGCTCATTCAGTTGTGGACTATTTATTTCAGAAGCTGAAAAAATGAGTTTGGTAAAGCATTCCACGTACGTTTTGTACGCTTTAGGAATGAATCTATATATTTCAAGGTACGTCCGAAGATAGGCTTGAGGGCAAATTTATTGGCTGTTGAATGTTTGAAGGGGCGGAATGCAAATGGCTATTTCGTTTGAGCATTTCCCCTTTATAACAACGATAAAAGAGGGTTCGGCAGGAGATATTCCAACGATGTTCAAGAGAGACTATAGAGTTCGCTACGCAGGACTGGGATGATCAGGGTCTTATATAGGATCTCCTTAGTAGTTCGAGTGAGGGCTTTACTACTGAATTGCCCTCTAAGTATAAAGAAACAGCGGTTAGCAAGAGTGATTCTTCGCTTAGAGTCCCGTACTACCTCAAAGTTTTATCTGTCATTGGTGACGTTCTGTCCAATTCGTCGGTGTTGTGTGTCCTTTCGTGTTGAAAGCATATACTTCGTTTTGCCCTCATTTACTGCTAAACCCATTTTTGTCGCTTCCTTCTCTATACAAGCAAACGTGGGTATGAAATCTGGTTGAGTCCTACCGATGATGTCAATATCCTCGGCGTATGCAATTAGTTGCACCAATTTTTGGAAGATTGTGGCTCTGGTGTTGGTCGGGAGTTTTGCACAATCCTCTCAAGAATTAAATTAAAGAACCCACATGACAGTGCATCGGCTTGCCTAAATCCTTTTTTGATATCGAATGTGTCGATGCAAGGTCGTTTCCAACCCTGATGGATCAGCGAGAATTCTCCATCGTCATCCTACACAGACGGACGAGTTTGGGCGGTATACCAAAACTAGACATGGCTCTGTATAGTTTGTCTCTATAGCATATATAGAGACAAACTATACAGATCCAGTCGGCTTTGAAATCGATGAAAAGGTGGTGGGTATCGATATGGACTGCTTGGATTATTTTCAGGATCTGCCTCGTATCATTGGCTTTCACGTTTTTCACATTGGTAAAACTTGCGAACATCGTTCGCATCGTGGCACCCTCTCTATATCCTTGATCGCGCGCTTTTCTTGCTCTTTTTTCTTCTTTCTGAAAAGCCGGTGTTCTACCCCTCTTTTTTGCCTATAGAGCTTAATGGCAGCTCTCGTCTTCACCTCCAGCTTAGCCTTGTAGGCATCCTTCTTGGCTGCGAGCATCTGTCGGGATTTATCACCAGGGGTTTCTTGCTGGTGGTCGCGGGAAACCGAGCACATCAATTGCGGCTGACCTAATGGCTTGTTGGAATCGTTGCCATTGTTCTTGGACATTCAATGCTGGTAGTATGGTGTAATTCGAGAGGTTAAGGGATACGCATTGCGCTAAGACCTTGGCGGTCTCTTGCGATTGCAGTCTTTCGACATTCATTTTTCACAGTTTTTCTGGTAGTTCGGTAGTCCCATCATAGGTTCTGTCAAGGAGCCCGTAAAAGCAATCCTTAGTTATAACATCTTTTTCTTCCGTCAGAGCGTGAGCGTATATTAGAACCCGTTTTTGCTGCACCTGACCACGATATGTTTGGTCTCATGCTCTCTTGGTCGGAATTCAATGAACTCAAAATATTTTGTAGTTTTTGAATGGCGTGGATTCGAGAACGAATATTAGAAGCTAAGGGTAATATCAGCAAATGAATGAATTGGATTAGATTTTGCAGACAAGAGGTCATTAATAAAATGAGAAAGATAATCGGAGACAGAACGGAGCCTTGGGGAACACCAGCATTTGTTTGGTGAGAGTGTTGTGGTGAGTTGAAACCATCTGTAACAACTTGAATTGAACGTTTCGAGATATTTTTTCTAATCCACAAAAGAAGAGTTTCATTGATTCTTAAAGCACGTATTTTCGACAAAAGGGCTTTATGCCAAAACTCGTAAAATTCTAATTGAAATATCAAGTGTAACGATCTTGTTTTCGCCACCAAAGTGGACAGATATGTCATCAAATCACCAGTGGAATTGTTGCTTCCAAAAACGTATTATCGGTCATTGAATAGTTGTCGTGATTCAGGATATTTAGTTTACTGACGGTTTTTCAGAGTTTCCATGACCTTAGCAAGAACGGAGGTAAGTGCAATTGGTCACCATTTTTATTGAGGGGCTGGACAATTAATGCTGTTTTCACTCTACTCGGGAAGAGTCCGAATGAATAGGACAGATGGAAAAGCTGACGCAATTTTGCCAGCGTGGACGAACACCTTTCCAGAATTATGGCGGAGATACCATCTGGACGAGACGATTTGTGAAAGTTGAGATCAGATAATACTTTTGCGACTCTGCAAGGGTAGTTCAGATACAATATATAGTCCTCCTCAGAATCGGAGGGCCCAACCTCCGTAGAGACTGGATTTTCTTTATACTGGAAAATCCACCCTCTACGGAGGTCGGGCCACCTGGGGTAAAATTTTAATTAATTTGTTCCATTGCATATTTTTGATAATGCATTCTATACCTTCTGCTAGGTTTAAACATCGCCGTCCTTCTAGAATCAGACGTAAACCATGGAGACGCATATAGGTCAGGCGCTCTTCAATTTGGCTTTGCCGTCAGATTTGCTTTCAACTATGAACTAACTGCCTAGGGTTGCCCTACCATGAGAATATTCTACCGGCACCATAGCGCATAGCTTCACCAATGCTACTCCCTCCGGAATTCGATTTTAGTCGTCTCTTACGATAGGCAAACATTACCTCAAATCTATTCTAATCCTTAACTTACTGATAGCGTATCTGCCCTTGTAAAACACACTATCATCGATTTTCTTTCTTTCTTTGGATTTTATTCTAAAAACCTACATGCAATGTCATGTCATTCTTTGCCCATTGCTTTGAATTTACATCACCCTGCCTGGTGAATGAATTCTCCAACCCTTGAAGGTACAAATCAATGGACTGATGGAATAGTACTGTTAGATAACGCGGACGCCTAACACCCACCCAAATGGGCTATAATTGATTCTTGTTTTTTGTGGTACAAAAACATAATCTCCACGCAATACCCGAAAGAGGACTACGTAGACAGGGACAGAGGGAAGCCTTACAGCATTAAGTATTGGATGTGTTGTTCACGTGTAACGTGGTCAGCTTCATGCGGCCATGTAAAATCGGGTGTTGAACAAGTTGATTGTAATTGCTTTATGGCTCTTAGCCCCATCCACCGAAGTGGGTCACGTTTTTGTGACACACAAATAGTCACTACATAAAATTCGAGCTATGAAGAGCTGTAGAGAGCTGAATCAGAGTTCATGTAGTGTGAATCTTTATGGGTATATGGGTGGAGGGCTTAAGTCTATTGAGTACGTTGATGTTCCAAATGTCCCATCCAGACTAACACTGAATTTGATTTTCAAAACGCTCATGATGTGGTCGCATGACCTCGAGAGTTGTGGTTTCAAATTATTGAATGGAGAACCGTGTCAAATGCAAAACAAAACGATTTGGTGCTGTAAAAATACAGTGGGGCCATACCTTCCTTAAAAAAAAAAACAGTTCTTCTCGAATCATGGAATACTAAGCTATATACAAAGAAATCAAACAAAATTTGTCCAGGTGATGTGTCCTTTACCTAGGGCACCTCTTTATTTTCAAAGACGACAGCAGGAAAATACACAGTACGAAGTCAACCTGCCGACCCAGTTAGGCTAGACAATGTGAACAACATTCTCATGAGCTGCTCTCAAATATTAAACCAGAAGGTCATCAAAGAATTTCAAGAGTTAGCCAAACACCTTAATCGGAAATTGTGGCGGATTAATTATTAGGAACTGGTCCTCCAGTCAGGATGTTATGTAACCATCGTTTAACAGTAAGGTTGCAACCGAATAACTAGTGGAAATTTTAAGCAGCTGAAAAGCAGACACTGCTACCGTTACATCTTCGATGGGGTAATGCGAACAAAAGGCGGCTGGAAATCTGTGCCAATGACAATGATCCGTGATTTATTTACTAAATTACTGAAGTGGCGCTACAGTCCGGAATGGACCTGGGCCTCAACCAACATGCCTCTCCTTAGCTAATTGCCTCCAGTTGCGCATTCCGCAAGTTGGTTGAGGTCGGTTTCTTCTTGTGCACGCCACTTATGGCGAGGTTTTCCTCTATTGAGTCCGAAGTCTGGATGGAAATCAAAGAATCTGCGAGCCAGTGTATTGGCGTCCATTGTGATTATATCATCGTCTCCATAGCCCGTCAACACAAACGGGTCCGAAGATTTTTTTTCTTTAAACGACCAAGGATATCTTCATCCGCTTTTGATATGGTCCATGCTTCACATACGTAAAGCACGACTGGGATGATCAGTGAAGGACCTTATTAGTAGTTCAAGTGAGGACTTTACTACTTCCTTGCCTTCTAAGCATAAAGAAACAGTGCTGGGCAGAGTAAACTCCGTTTAATTTCTGACGAGATGTTGTTATCAAGTAAATAGGGGGTGAGGTAAACAAAGTTCCATACTACTTCAAAGATATTTCGCCAATAGTAACGTTCTGTCCAATTGTTCGATACTGTGTGACCTTTCGTGTTGGTATACTTGATCTGAACCTCATTTGCTGCTAAACCCATTTTTGGCGCTACCTTCCCTTCTACTAGCAAACGTGGCTATGACATCACGTTGAGTTCGACCAATGTTGTCAATATCATCGGCGTATGCTAGTAGTTGCACCGATTTGTGGAAGATTAGGCCTCTGCTGTTTGCTCGGAACTTTTGCATAATCTCCTCAAGAATGATGTTAAAGAATTCAAATAACAGTGCGTTGCCTTGCCTAGATAATTTTTTTTTGTATCGAATATGTCAGTGAGGTCGTTTTCGACCGTGGTGAAGCAGCTATAATTCTCAATCGTCATCCTTTACATGACGAGTTTGGGCGGTATACCAAAACTAGTTCGTCTCTATATATACCTATATGCTGTCGTATTCTATTTTGAAATCGATGAATAGGGGAATCGATTTGGTTTTTCTTTGGGTTTTTCCAGGATCTGGCCTTGATTTGGATTGTTATAATGCGTTCGTTATCATCTTAAAAACGTAGGACTTCCTGTCTAGGTATGGCACTTATGTATAACAAATCCACATCCGAATAGTCGCTGCTTCTGCTCACTATAACACGGGCCGTAGTAGATGTTATTTGCCCTGGCCATTCTATCCTATTTCTTAGATAGCTTAGGGCTTTCGCTAGTTTTTCGGCTGCGTCTCTCCTGATATTCTAATATTCCAAATGCAGATACGAACGTCATTGTTCGTTTAGCATGGTAATTCTCAATAAATCAGTAGGCTCTTGATTGCTTTGTTACAACAATTCTTTCCGTCTGTGGGTAGTTAACCCAAAACACAATCCAAAACCTGGAGGGCCAGATCCTATTTATTAGATACCAATAGGACACTGGACCATTATTATCAAGTACGGGATGGAGCACTGGCTCTCAGCTCTTCCGCCACCATCTCTTTTTAAGAGGCCTGACTAACCCTGAAAATGCCTGAATGACCCCTTGAACGAATATGCCGGAGCAGCTCAAATAGGTTGTTCACTTTGTCCATCCTTGCTGAGACTGTAGACGCCACCGTAGACTCCATTTTGGGAATTCTACAGCCCCCTGCTGGGAGGTTTTTTGATAGACCTTATTCTAGTTTTGGTCCACAAGTGGTATTTTATTTCCCATCTACCCCCTATATCTGCAGAGGATTCCTTTATCCGTCATTCGAGGACTCTCTCGATGGGAGAATAGCAACTCCATACCGCGAATCACTACACGCCATTGCAACCCATAACCCCTTTTAGGTTCCACTGTTTATGTCCATGCTGCAGTATCCTCCTTCATTCTCTAGTACCGTTAGTGAAATGTGAGTGAACAATTTTTGTGTTTAGCTTTCAATTGAACGTGATTGCATTTGAAAAATTGCTTAAACCCACTCGGATGTCAAAATTTATTACTTTGCCCATTGTACAGTGCGACTTCGTGTTATCGCACTATATACGGCATACGAGAGGATATTATGTAATAAAAGGTCCTGACAAAACAGCGGTACACACAATTCCCGTGAAATTTATCACACAGTCTTCGGGAGAAAGTTCTTTAATATCTCTGTCGCATCCATTGTGCAGATCGAAAGACGAATGGAAGTATAGGTACAAGGGCTTTCTTGGAATTCCATACGCGGAACTATAGATACGAGTGGGTACTAGTGATTCGGTTGTGTATTGTTCGTGGGAAATTTTCAGCACAAGGATTCCCTATGGGAATGGCTATGCCATTTCAATATCATATCGTTGCTCTTGCGATGTTTTATGTTGGCTGCCATGTTGGATGATTTATTATTGGTCGCAGGCATTTAATTCGAATATACCCGCAATTGGGATTTTGCTTTTTTCGATTTGTTGTTGAGAGCCAGACACTTAAGACAGACATTTTGGCACTCTACCTACAGACATAGTGGTTTGTACTCCCTTTTGTCATCCGCCATTTCTGGGATGGTGTTCTTTGAAAGAAGTTTCTAGAAAATGTCTTGTTGTGGGGGTTGTTATTGACTTTGGGACCAGTTATAGCATCAAGGAAAACGCATAAGGGAAACGAGTAGGATGACATTTGAATCGTTCATTCGATGTGAATTTACATTTTCCCTGCGAAAACTTTGATATAAAAGCTTATATTCATAAAGAGGTGCTGCAAGGACTACTTTGTAATTCCTTTACTTTCCAACTTAAGTTACGCTATAGTACGGAATATAACTGGCCCTTAGCTCAGTGTTTTAATAAATAGTCATAGCCATATGGATAATTTTTCCAAGGTCTTCAAAGCATCTGCAATTACTAAGGTGAAAGTTGAAAATCTAATACAAGTGGAAATTGTCAAAAAGTTAGATCACAAGTCTTTAAATAAAGTCCAACTGAGTAAAATACATTGTTTAAGATCAAACTTTTAACATTGGAGCAGTTATCAAGGTTTGATTTGAAATTTGGCTTACAGAGGAGAAACAGTTACACTGGTGTAATATTTGTTTAAGCTCTATAACGGGTCCGCCATCTAACTTTTTTTTTTCAACTAGTGCATCTTTCGTGAATGGTAACTGTAGCGTATAGTATTGGCTCGCCAATGCACGCACTTGTCGGTGGTCTAATTATGACTCACCATTCTTCATATAGTGCATGCACACGAGACAATATGCATAGATAAGGCATTAATGAGAACATTGAGAGATAGTTGATACTGTCACTAGTACACCTATACCAAAGTACTTACGCATGTATGAGAGAGCATGTCTATTCATGCTGTAGAAAGGATGATATCAATACACTACATCTCTTCCATGTTTTTAAGTTTTTTTTTTTTTCCTTTATATTTTATGATTTATTTTTTTTTTCTGAAAACTTAATAAATAAACATTTTATTTCGAATTACATTTTGTTATAACATAAACATAAACATATTGAACTTTGTAACTTATGTCCAACTTTAATTCATAAAATTAATACGATTCGTATTGTGTTCCTAAATCATTTTGTATTGAAATCCATTTTACATGATATAATTTATTCTGAATGCTTAATCTTGTATAGACTTCCACTCCCCTTCTATCTTCTAAAAGTGAACAATATTTCTTCTAAATTGTTCATTTGTTTTATCATTTCTAACTACTATATCTCCTTCATTATTACTTTCTACAGTGTGTCGAGTAGGACTAAAATTTGGAGTAAGTTTATTTTGTTTTACAAAATTCTTTACATACACTTTATCGCCTATATTAATATCTGAACCTTCGGCTTTTCTTTTTCTATCTACATACTCTTTTCCTTTCTCTTTATTTTCTTTATCCCTATCTCGCACCTCTGAATCTGTAATTTTTTTATCTAAGATTCAAATGCTGGAACTTTGTCTCTATTTATTCTATTGAAAAATAATTCCGATGGCGTTTTTCCGGTGGTCGAGTATGGTGTACTATTGCACATCATTAAATATTCCCATAAGGATTCTTTTAGTTCTTTTCCTTCAATTTTTTCAATTTTTAATCGTTTTAATATTCCATTTTGCTGTGGCCAATATGGAATGCTGTTAAAAAGTATAACATTGCATTCTTTACAAAATGTCTTAAATTCTGTGCTTATAAATTGCTTGCCATTATCTGCCGTTATCGAAATAGGAAAAACCGAGTCTACTAAAAATCTCTTTTAACATCTTTATGATGTTAGAGGATGCTATGCTCTTGCAAATTTTGATTTCCTTGTATCGGCTGTAATAGTCTACTGCAACGAACAGGTAATCATTATTTGGAAGTGGGCCCATGAGGTCAATGGCTATATCAACCCATGAAGTGATTGGAAGATCACGTCTTTTTAATGGAACTGGAGGATGAGGCATAGCAACCATTGTACAACCTTTGCATGTTTCAATAAGATTTTCTACATCTTTGTCAATTCCAGGCCACCACACTTTAGTCCTTAGGCGACTTTTCATAGCCACAATGCCGGGATGGCCTTCGTGTGCGGCATCCAGAACGTGTTTTCTTAGTTTCTGCGGAATCACTTTTTTATTTCCTCTAAGTAAAATGTTTTCATAAAAACATAATTCGTTTTCGAAAACTTTATATATTTTAACAGACTCATCCCATATATTTTTGTAAACACCCTTTTTAACATTTTGTATTTCCGAATCCTTTGTGGAATATTCTTTTATTTCTAGTATTGATACCGCGTTAGGTCTTGAACTTTCAATTATCTGTTGTATATAATTGTCTGTTGCTTGTATAGGTTCTTTTGAAAATTGACATAAACGTGATAGTGGGTCGGCAATGTTTGATTTACCCGGTCTGTAAATTATATGATACCGATATGATTGTAGGCGCAAAACCCATCTTTCTATGCGAGCACATGGTTTTGATTTTGGTCCAAAAATGATCTCGAAAGGCTTATGGTCCATTATCAAATCAAACTGTTTTCCAAAAAGGAAAATGTTAAAGTGCTCTATTGCCCAGACTAATGCAAATGCTTCTTTTTCTGTCTGACTATACCTGCGTTCACACTCTGTAAGCGTTTTATTGCCGTAAGCAATAATTCGGGGTCCTTTTGAATTGATTTACAATAACACTGCACCAAGTCCAAATGGACTTGCGTCAGCAATAACTTGAGTTCTGTCTTCAACGTTGTAAAAACCCAACGATTTAATATTTGCAAGAATGTGTTTCAATTCTTTGAAAGCATAATCTTGTTCATTAGTCCAATGTTCCATTAGCTTACTATTCTTTGTAAGTTTTTTCCGAAAGAGTTGTTTCAAAGGCTCCGTGGTAGTAGCTAACCGAGGTATTCATTTTCCAATAAAATTAATTAGACCCAAAAAACTTTGAAGTTCTTCTATTGCTTTTGGAACTCTAAATAATTGTAAACTCTCAAGATACTTTTTTAAAGGTTTTATCCCTTCGCGACTTAATTCATATCCCAAAAATTGTATCTTACAAACTGCAATCAGACATTTATCATTATTTAAAAGTACATTATTTTCCTTGAGAATTTGAAGAACTTTTTGTAGCCGTTTATCATGTTCGTGTTTGGAACTACCATATATTAATATATCGTCAATAAAGTTTATTACCCCTTCACATCCAATAATCATTTTTTCCATTATTTTCTGAAAAAGTTCCGGGGCACAAGTTATTCCAAACATTAATCGCTTATATTGGTACAATCCCTTATTTGTTATAAACGTCGTTATGTACCGTGATTCGGGATGAATTTCAATCTGGTGGAAGGCGTTTTTAACATTGAGTTTACTAAATAGTTTTGCATTTCCAATCTTTGGCAAAAACTGATCCATAGTTGGTAAAGGATGGTTCTCCCGCAAAATGGCTGCATTTGCACGTCTCATGTCCATACAAATTCTTATTTCTCCATTTTCTTTTAGAATGGGAACGATAGGAGAAACCCATTTTGATGGTTTTCTAACTTCCTCTATAATATCGCATTCTAAAAGTTCTTCTAACTTCTTTTCGACTTTAGCTTCCAAAGGTATAGGAATTCTCCTGAATGGTTGGAAAACAGGTTTGACTGATTCATCAATTGGTATCTCCACAAGAACATTCTTAAACTTCGGAAATTCTAAACTTTTTACTTGGTTAACATCAGTACCTATTTTGAGAACTTTAAGAGCTTTTGCGGTTGTAACCCCTAATAAATTGTTCGTTCCCTCTGCAATAACATAGAATGTGGCTTTTTCTACAATCTTGCCAATCATTATAAATGCATCGAAACATCCGATCACGTCCAAAGGGGTAGAACTGCCATAAGCTAAAAATGTCTTTTTTGGGTTTTTAATCTGATTAA
Source organism: Rhingia campestris (assembly GCA_932526625.1). Lineage (NCBI taxonomy): Eukaryota > Metazoa > Arthropoda > Insecta > Diptera > Syrphidae > Rhingia > Rhingia campestris. The sequence goes on along the minus strand of OW052185.1, from coordinate 31,416,121 downwards.
ATGCTTTTACGTTGTTTTGACGAATCTGTTAACAGGTTTTGTTTACACCCAGAGTCATTAATCATATTAACTTTTATATCCCCAATAAAACATTCTATAGATGTTTCATTGTCGATATGGAATACATAGTCTACTTGCTCTTTCTCAATAAAATCAACCTCTTCTGTGTCCTTCTTTACTTTTTTCCTGTTGATAACACTACGTTCTGATGCAGGGTATTTTCTTTTTTGTGAAGATTTAGTCTTGCAATGTTGACGAAAATGCCCCAAAAATCCACAACCGAAACATTTTTTATCTCTTGCAGGACACTTTGTGTCTTGTGCGGAGTGTTTTCTACTACCGAAACGTTGACACCATGTTTCCTTTTCATCTTTTGTTCGATAACTATTTCCTTTAGGCCCATTTCTAATTATGTTTATATCTTGACTCATAGATTTATCTCCGTAATTATCAAGCTGCTGTTTTACTATCTCCTGTGTATTAGCTTCTTTTATAATAAGATCTAGTGTTATATCGTCACCTATTGTTAAAATCTTTTTTCTTAATTCTTCGGAACAACCTTTTTCTGCTATTTGATCAATTAAATGTTCATCGATCTTATCAAAATCACATTTTTCAGCTTGGCTCCTTAACCTTATTAAAAACTTTTCGAATTTTTCGTCTACCTCTTGTTTATATTTAAGCCTAAAAATATGCCTTTCGAATACTTTACTTTGCTTAGGCAGGAAATATTCATCAAATTTCTTAATAGCTATATTCTTTTTTGTTTGAGATTCAATACTGGAAGCTTCCAGGTATATGCTTAAGGCTCTCTTCCACTTTTCCCATCTCAAGCCTACTGAAGAGGTGTCCCCCTCAGTAACGAAACTCTCCAACGGATGTAAATTTTTTTCCAATTCTTTATCAAGAAATGTAATCGATTATTTTCAATCAAAATACGGTTTATAGCATACATATTATACATATTACTATTTGAAACGAACTTTTCAAATTATAAAATTTTTTTTTTTCCGCTCTAAAATTTATTAAAAGCTTACATTAATTTTTCAATTAAATGGATATCTAACCAATTTTCCAAAACTTTATTTGAAACTTACACTTCCTTTCCAATAGAATGGAAAACCAATTTTCTAAATTTCATTTGAAACTTACTCTTCTTTTCCAATAGAATGGAAAACCAATATTCTAAACTTCATTTGAAGCTTACTCTTCTTTTCCAATCGAATGGAAAACCAATTTTCTAAACTTCAGTTGAAGCTTACTCTTCTTTTCCAATAGAATGGAAAACCAATATTCTAAACTTCATTTGAAGCTTACTCTTCTTTTCCAATCGAATGGAAAACCAATTTTCTAAACTTCATTTGAAGCTTACTCTTCTTTTCCAATAGAATGGAAAACCAATATTCTAAACTTCATTTGAAGCTTACTCTTCTTTTCCAATCGAATGGAAAACCAATTTTCTAAACTTCAGTTGAAGCTTACTCTTCCTTTCCAATTGAATGGAAAGCCAATTATTTATTTTATTTCCAATTGAATGGAAAACCACTTAATAAAAATAACACTTATTTTTTTTTTTGTTATGTATTCTTTACTCACCAATTGATAATATTTTTGTTTGTTTTGATAATTTCTTCAGAATCGGTTACACTTCTTGCACTTTTACACTTCTACTCTCTTACACTTTCAACTTTTCTTGTGAACAAGTTCCTTCTTGTTCAACTTTTTTTTTCCTCGTCGCCAAATGTAGCGTATAGTATTGGCTCGCCAATGCACGCACTTGTCGGTGGTCTAATTATGACTCACCATTCTTCATATAGTGCATGCACACGAGACAATATGCATAGATAAGGCATTAATGAGAACATTGAGAGATAGTTGATACTGTCACTAGTACACCTATACCAAAGTACTTACGCATGTATGAGAGAGCATGTCTATTCATGCTGTAGAAAGGATGATATCAATACACTACAGTAACACTTAGCTCATGTCTGATTTGACAGATAATTAGTTTTATCCTTCCGCTGAACGAATATGGTTGTGTATATGCTTGAACAACGCTGGGAAATATTGCGAAATTACTTTGAAAATCATGGTAATGTTGCAGAATGTGTGCGAAAATTGCGTACGGATTTTGGAAGAAGAGAAGCACCGTCAGCTCCATATGTGTGAAAGAAACTGGCATCCTCATCGATAAACCAAAGCGTGAAAAGCCAAAAACAGCGCGTACACCCGAGAATATAGCTGCTGTGGCAGAAAGTGTGCGTGAAGCGCCATCAACATCAATTCACCGTCGTTCTCAACAATTGAACATTTCGGAGACATCATTGAGACGAATTTTGCATAAAGATCTTGGTATGACGCCATACAAAGTCCAATTGGTTCAGGAGTTGAAGCCAACTGACCATCCAATGCGTTTTCGCTGCGCTAAGTGGGCCTGTGATCGACTTAGAGAAGATGCCGATTTTGCCAAAAAAAATCATCTTTTCAGGTGAAGCTCATTTTGATCTTGGCGGGTACGTAAACAAGCAAAATTGTCGCATTTGGGGCACAGAAAACCCGCACGCATACATTGAAAAGCCGATACACCCAAAACGAGTCACTGTTTGGTTCGGATTTTGGTCCAGAGGCATAATTGGGCCATTTTTCTTCAAAAATGAGCAAGGAGTGGCCGTTACAGCCAATGGCGATCGTTATCGGGCCATGTTGAACGAATTTTTGTTCACAAAAATTGAAGAGGAGGATATTGGCAACATTTGGTTTACAACAGGACGGCGCTACGTGCCACACAGCCGAAGCTACACTCGATGTTTTGCGCCCTGTTTTTGAAGATCGCATTATCAACCGCAGAGCTGATGTCGTTTGGCCACCTCGGAGCTGCGATTTGACACCGTTGGACTATTATTTGTGGGGTGCCGTAAAAGATAAGTGTTACGCCGACAAGCCAGAGACAATTGACGCTTTAAAGGACAATATTCGTGAAGACATTGGTGAAATACAGCTGCACACAATCGATAATGTGCTTAAAAATTGGACCGATCTAGAATGGAAGAGATTTCATGATATGATGCATCTGAACTAAATCAGATCAGCTAAGCTCAAAGCTCTACTACCCAACGAGATAGTCTAAGTCTGCAAGTGAAAACCAAGCGACAGACTTATGCCATGATTTATCTGAACTTCATATTCTTTCTTTAGAGGGCTCTGTACGGAGCGAATGAGCTCAGTTGTTACTTTTTGAAAACCTAGCCAAAAAGTAACAGAATTGCTCAAATGCTAGGCAATGCGAAGCACTTTCACCTAGCTGACTCATTCCAATTTCGAATCTCAATCTTAATGGGCCTACATAAGGCATCCTAAGCCACCTCTTCTTTTTTTTTTAAACGCACCTCTTTATTTTGCAAAAGTCGATGTAAGAACTTCCAAGAAAAATGCAATAATGGCGTCTTAGACTTAGACATTCACGTGGGCGTGCTTACTTCTTGCACGAGGACGGGACCTCCTGATTTATCCTGAGTCCGAACGGCGGAGTTGAGATAAGCTTTTTTTGATAATTGATAAACTCAAATAATTTGACAGACTACGGCTTCGAATAAAACCCAGACCTTCTGCGCGTCAGTTTATCGCACTAACCATTGCGTGCTTCTGAGCCATGAATAGAGATGGTAGCCGATGAATTAAAAAAACAACGACTACGTTTCATCACTAAGTGGATACTAAAACCAGGATATCCGGCACTTTTCAAATGGGAAACAAATGAAACTGGCATTCCAACTTGGAGTTGGCCAACTTAGATAACACGGGACACTCATCTTCTGACGAATCCACAGAGGTGAAAGATGAGGCACATTTTCACCTCAGTGGATTCGTCAATAAGTAGAATTGCCGCATTTAGGCGAATGATAATCCAAAGAGTGACTGTTTGGTGCGGTTTATGCATCATCGGGCCGCATTTTTCCAAAATGAGGCCAGTCAGGCAGTAACTTTTAATGGTGTTCGCTATCATGAGATGATAACGAACTTTTCATGGCCCGAATTGGACGATATGGATGTGGACGATATGTGGTTTCAACAGGACGGTGCCACTTGCCACACAGCTAACGAAACAATGGCTCTTTTGAGCGACAAATTCAATGGCCGTGTTATCTCACGTGGTGGCGATGTCAATTGGCCGCCAAGATCATGTGATTTGACACCGTTTGACTACTTTCTTTGGGGTTATTTGAAAGAAAAGGTGTACGACGATAAGCCAGCATCAATTCAAGAGCTAAAGGATGACATAATTCAGCACATTAACGGCATAGAACCTCAATTATGCCTCAGCATCATCGAAAATTTGGACCATCGGATGGAGATGTGCCGCCGAGGTCGCGGCGGCCATTTGGTCGATATTTTGTTCCATATATAATTGAACCATACCAATTTTATTATAATAAAAATAAATGACGATAATTTCCTTAATAATTTGTGTTTTATTCAAAATCAACACCGGCCCTTAAAATTTATCCACCCTTTATATTATATTTATATCGGGAAACAATTATTGAAAACCAGAACCCAAAATGTTATTATTTTATCCAAAATAGCAACACTGATAACGTGATAAGGTCATTTTCTGTCAGGTATACACTAGCGCCATCTTCTAGTCAGTCATTTGTAATATAAAATTTAGCTAAGACAATCGCCCACTCAAACAAATTTGGCTTCTTTATTGGCATAGACACAAACCCAATGATTCCTATAAGAACACAATCTTGTAAGAATTTCATAGTTCAACGAAATGTGCTAAAGTCTTTATCAATGACTAGACCTATGCTATCATCAAGAAGAAGCTTACTACATTGATTTATTGGCAGAAACGTCTTCATCGACAGACATTATTTTAAGGTTGAAATATGCTAAGTAAACCACGGCTTCGATATTAATTTTGACTCTTCGTCAGAAATAAACTTAGAATTATGCTCACCATTCACTGCGCTGTTCCTTTAGATTAAAAAGGAAATTTATTAAAAAACCCCTTAACCGAAATATTAAAAAGATATTTTATAAATCACTGCTCATAGTAGTTCTATTATAAACCTCTAATGGTTTGACCGTGTCAAGTTTTGAGAAAGAAAAAGTTTCTGAAACGACGATTTAACCACATTCTTTGCAAGCTGTACAGCGACAAAAACCTGGTCCAAGATTTAGGTATTGGGATATAAAGATATAACGATCAAGTAGAGAAAAGGTACCACAATGATCAGGAACGTTAAGAGCACATTAACATCTCTCTCGATTCCACTAACATTGGTTCGCAACGGAACGAAATGCCACTATAGCCTAGCCAGCACATGGTTGCCTCACCCCGAAATCCATAAGGGGACATGGCGGTCTCCAAATCAACGAACAGACCACCAAATTGATCTCATTGCGATAGACAGGATCCAGTATTTTGGATGTCCGAACATTCCGAGGGGCTAACATCGACTCGGACCACTACCTTGTTGCAGCCAAGGTAAGGATGCGGGTATCCACTCGCCACAACAAACCAGAAATACTGTGAAAAAATTTAATGTCGAAAGACTGCAATCGCAAGAGACAGCTAAGGCAACGCGTATCCTTAACCTCTCGACTCACACAATACCACCAGCATCGAATGTCGGAGAACAATGGTAACGATGCGAACAAGCCGTTAGATCAGCCGCAACTAATGTGCTAGGTTTCTCGTGCCCACCAGCAAGAAACCCTTGGTTTGATGAGGAATGCTGACAGATGCGCGCAGCCAAGAACGAGGCCTATAAGGCTAAGCTGCAGATGATGATGAGAGCTGCCATTTAGCTCTATAGGCACAGAAGAAGGGAAGAACACCGACTTTTCAGAAAGAAGAAAAAAAGAGCAAGAAAAGCTCGCAATCGAGGAAATAAAAAGGTGCCACTCCAGGAACGATGTTTGTAAGTTTTACCAAAGTGTAAAACGTCAAAGCCAAGGATACAAGGCTCGAACAGAATCCTGTCGAGATGAACAAGGAAATATCGTATTTGAGACACAGTCGATGCTGAAGATATGTAAGAACCATTTCTGCAGACTGTTAAACGACGAACAACATTCCTCTGTCAGGCAGAATGAACCATTCAGTATTGGCAACGACAGCGAAAACTGCCAATCACCCGACCTAAGTGAAGTGAGGATAGCAATATCTAAACTCAGGCTTAATAAGGCCGCCGGAAATGACGGCCTTCCCTCTGAGCTTTATAAAGACGGTGGAGATGACTTGGAAAATAACATCCACCAACTGGTAAGCCAATTCTGGTCATATGAAATTATCCCTGAAGAATGGAACCTCAGCATCGTTTGCCCGATCCACAAAAAGGAGACTCTCTAAACTGCGCCAACTACAGAGGCATAAGTCTCCGCATCATCGTCTACAAGATCCTATCTGCCGTAATATGTGAACGCCTGTAACCGTTTACCAGCAACCTGATCGGACCTTATCAGTGTGGTTTTAGGCCAGGATACCCACCACCTATTTATCGATTTCAAAGCCGATTTATAGAGATGGACTATACAGAGCCATGTCAAGTTTTGGTATAACGCCTAAACTTGTCCGTTTGTGTAGGATGACGATGGAGAATTCTCGCTGCTCCATCATTGTCGGAAACGACCTCACCGACACATTCGATACCAAAAAAGGATTTAGGTAAGGCGATGCGCTGTCATGTGATTTCATCAATTTGATTCTTGAGAGGATTGTGCAAAACTCCAGAGCCAATACCAGAGGCACAATTTGCCAAAAAATCGGTGCAACTACTAGATATTGACATCATTGGTAGGACTCAACGTGATGTCATAGCCACGTTTGCTAGTATGAAGAAGGAATCGGCAAAAATGGGCTTAGCAATAAATGAGGGGACACGTCTAAGTATATGCTGTCAACACGAAAGGACACACAAAATCGACGAATTGGACAGAACGTCACTATTGACAGATATAACTCTGAGGTAGTATTGGACTTTGTCTACCTCGGCTCCGCTATTAACTCTGACAACAACATCTCGTCAGGAATCAAACGAAGAATTACTCTTGCCAACCGCTGTTTCTTCGGGCTAAGAAGGCAATTTAGTAGTAAAGCCCTCAATCGAACTGCTAAGGAGATCTTTAATAAGACCCTGGTCATCCCAGTCCTGCTCTACGGCGCTGAAGCATGGACCGTATCAAAAGCGGATGAAGAAATCCGTGGTCAATTCGAGTGGAAAATTCTTCAAAAAATCTTCGGTCCCGTTTGCGTTGGCGGGCTATGGAGACTAAGGTTCAACCACAAGCTATATTAGAGCATTCCTTAGCGAACTGCTGCATTTGCTCACATTTATAACATCGTGCTTCGGTATCGCTTAAAGGTTTTGATAAGAAGTTCGTAGAAGCAGTCTTTCACTATATACATACCATTTTTTCAACCGTTATAGCTTGAGCGCATTGTCGTCATCAATAAAATAAGTTCTTTCAAGAGGCCCCGATTGCTTCGTAACAAGACAAATTTCTTCCGTGACTAGGTAACCCTAAGTTAACCATAAGCGTTCGCCACATAGCATGTGCAGTACAAGACCACTGAGGATTTAAACTCTACAAACTCAGCTTATTACATCTAACACCGAAGAATCCATCACTATATCTTTTATCATCCTGCCGATCATTTTTCAAATTATAAACAATCATTATATGGCTCGACAGCGTCTGTAATTAAATCCATGAACCATGTTGGAAACCCGCTGGGACGGTTCATTTCAACTTTGAGAGGAGTACCTACCTCAGGGTTCCGCACTATCTACCACTCTATTATTTGATGAACTGCGGTCCATATATGAAATATTCAATCATTCACATTCCCACCCACTGAGTCACAACAATAACTCGCACTACCTTAGTCCTTATTTGAAACTTTCAAAGTATTATCAGATTTTCAATCTTAAAATTCCCTACCGAGCCAAAGGAGGAGCAATCACATTCGAAGATAAACGACGCAGTATCTTCACATTCGCACATTAATTGTTCATTAGGCGAATAAAACCGTTTTCCACACGAAAGGACAATGGTAATAAATTTATTCTTCCCCAGCTATGCAATCATTTTTATGCAACGCGACATAAATTTCTCACCCCTTATCCTTAGCGACCCACCAAGGTATCCTTCTCAATTCCTGTACCAGCGTCGTACACACCGGTCCATTGGCAGATGTCAAGACAAGAGAAATAATCTGCACAGCGCCATAAAAGAAAAACTACGCCGGCAATAAAAACCAGAGCAGGCACACACACTCACACAAATCTCCGGAACAGGAATCAAAGAAAGCGAAAACAAAGCACACGATCAAACACGCAAGTAATCCAATATACCCTCGCCGATGTCCTTGCCTTTCTTGCAAAATGCATTTCTTCCCAAGCCGGTGCAAGTAAATCTCAAGTCAGGAGATAAAAGAAGCAACGACCCCTCTATGGATTGAAATTAGTTCACCCCTGAGATGTCTTACAAGAGAAGTAGTATCCTCGTGCGGACATCTTGCATGTGCACCTTTCATTCCAACTAAAGAAGGGAAAGAGCGGGACAGAGTCCCTATTTGCACACAAACTTTTTTTTCAAAAGATTATCCCTTGAATAGAAAAATATCCTGCTGAACGTCCTAAGTCATCGTCTTTGTCTTGGCTTGAGAATAGGGATTTCATTGTTGTTGTTGGGTTAGTGCCTGTTGCCTCAGTGGCTGTGGCGATTGAGATGATGCCATTGTGTGTTTCCTTGTTAAAGTGAATACCTGAACAGGAGTTTCTGTTGGGTGCACCATGTTATGGCAACTGCGGCGGCCTAGGTAGGAATGTTGAATCCTGTTCCTGTGATATTCGTTTATGTCTATTGTTTGGATACATACGAGAAGAGTTTTGAAAGAGTGTAAGGGAGAGTGGACGCTTGACATGGATGCGGATAGGATGTCTTGGGCTCCTTTGAAATCACTTAAATCCTTAGACCGAGAGGTCCTTTGTAATAAATTGCGTTACTAAGGGACTAACCGAGCACAAGGTGCGTCATAACATTACAATGTCGTGTTCGGTCGTTTATATTGTGACACATGGACGAATAGAGGATGTGGTAGCAAATACGACGCTCTGGCTGTGATTATCAGAGAGGTGGATTTGGCTGCCAGCTGTGTGCGAAGATGGATTTCAAAGGACATTAGTATCGTACCTAAGCGGCGAAGGATATACATTTATGATACCACTAACGTGTTGAATGTTCCTGTCCATAGATATGTGTCAGGTGTTGTGGCAGACGTAATGGCCTTTTTTTTTGGGAAAATGTTTAGTCAATCGAGAAAGTTATTTGTTAAGTGCCGTCAGGGACTCATAAAGGTCAATGAAACAGTGAGGGAATTTGATTTCAAAATTACAGAAATGTTGTGGGCAGCTCCACTCATTTAATGATTTAAGCAGTTATTGCATAAAAGTAGAAAGATCTGACAAGACCAAATCAGAAGGATACGAACTGCATGCTTCAGTACAAAATGAACCTATGACCCAACCGATATGCTTCTTTAATTATCCCGGTCCTTAGCTAAAAGCCTCCATTTGCGCACTTCAAGTTGGTTGAGGTTGGTTTCTTCTTGTGCGCGCCACGAGCCGGAGTATTGGTTTCCATTCGCTCTACATGTCCTAGCCATCTTAAACGTCCAATGCGGAGTTTTTTTTTTGACTAGGAGTATGTCGCTACACAGCTCATAGAGTTATTGGTAAAATCTTCGTAACGGGACCGAAGATTTTTCATAATTTTTCTCTCCAAACGACAAAGGATTACTTCATCCGCTTCAGTGCAGTAGAGCAGGACCGGAATGATCTTGTATTGGATCTCCTTAGTAGTTCCAGTGAGGGCTTTACTGCTAAATTCCCTTCTTAGCCCGGTTGGCAAGTGTAATCCTCCGTTAAGAAATCTCAAGACCTGCACAGACTGATGAGTTTTGGCGGTACACCAAAACTAGACATGACTCTGTATAGTTCGTCTCTATAAATGCTGTCATATGAGGCTTTGAAACCGATGAATAGGTGATGGGTAACGATTTGGACTTCTTGGGCTTTTTCCAGGATCTGAAAAGTGTGAAGATTTGAGCTATTTTGGACTTTCTTGGCCTAAACCACACTGATTAGGTTGTTCGTAAACGGTTTCAGGCGTTCACATAATATTACGGAAGATAGGGTCTTCTCAGAGGGTCTCCATTTTTTTGGATTTCTTCTTCCTACTAAGGGTTTGATAAACCATTATTCGGTTCATCTACGATCAGTCAAAAATGAATGAACCCAAGAATCTGATGGATCAGAAACAAACTTTGGAGCTGGTGGCGGTTTTTTCTTAGGGAAATTGAGGATACACAACTCAACCAGAGTTTCTGATAGTACCAATGTGTTTCATGTCAATGTTGTAGCAATGTCTATCTCCTACTGACATACAACTCAAGTAAGTTCGTTCCTAAGGGCTCAAGGTACTTTGAAAATAACACATGCCGATATCAGGTTGATTCTTGGTTACATCAAAAAAGCAGGCCACAATGTTGCTCCCAGATTGAAATGATAAGATCTCCAACAGTTCATGATCTAACCACCCGATCTCCAATCCTGAAGAACTAACGATTTACAGTATCCGAATGAATGTCAAATTAAGCTGCAAGTCACTGACTATCTTTGCCATACATAGCTTTTACAAAAACTCTGGACAGAGTAAGACTGAAACGGGCCAAAAAACTTTGAAATGAAGAGCTCAAGGATCTTGGTAAATAAAATAATGCCAACATCTACTTGATGCCTGATCACAGTCCACAGCTGACGATGAATCTTCAAGAGTTCAGGATTAGAAGGCCGAACCACTGATATCCAACCGCAAAGAACAAATAATATACAACACCCGACAGAAAGTTACTGAATATCTATAACAAATATATCTATCATGAAAACTCTGGCCAGAAAGCGACTTTTAGTGGACCAACACACTTCTCAAGGAATGGTCAAACTTAGCGGTCCAAGTTTTTAGGGTCATTCCCAAAGGGTCGTCTTAGAAATCGTCAAGGCTTCCCTGGAGTCTTATTACGTAAAACTATTATCTTTGAAATCTGTGTGCTATGGGCTAGTGACTATTGCGTTAGACTAATACGCGCGGGGTTCCTGTTTCAACTTCTAAAAGTTTCAAAACCTTTTTTTTTGTCGCCCCACATACTTTCACTTTACTTAACAGTCTCCGAAACGTTGAAAATATCTGCCTGAGACAAGGTAGCGTTCCAACATCTTCGATACTGGGCACATTGCTTTCAGTCATTCAGTCCAAGCGCTCTGGCATCCGTTATCGTTTTATCCTTAAATCGGAGGTACATTCTTACTTGCCGTCTCGACGTTAATGACTGGGATTCAAATAGTCGATGTGGCCGAGCCAATGTAGTCAACGTGTTCTTTCAAAGTACAAAACTTTCATGAAGTTTGCCATTCGGAATCGGCGTTAAACGAGTATCGTTTTGAATTTAACGATACTCGTTTTCTTGGTTACAACTGTCGTTTAGCTGTCATGTGGCTTTTTTTAACATTTCTACGGAGGAGTGGAATTGCTTACGATGTGTCAACATTTTTCTTAACCATTATTGTGACTAACGTCTACTTCAGCATCATTTACATCCCACTGTTTTTCTTCTGCCAAATATGAACCATGGACAAACAACCAAAGAATTCATACAAGGAAATCACAACGTCAACGACTATAGTTGAGGCTGCCGTAACGAAGAGACCTACGATTTTAATTCTCTTCTTACGCTGTCACCATCCGAGTCTCTGTCAATTAAGGAACTGAACACTTGAAAACCAGTATTTCCAACTTAATAGTTAGCTTTAGAACTTATCGACACTTAATTTAATTATTTTAACAGGCTTTTTATGACAAAATGATGACGAGAGAAGGTTAAGTGACCCGCAAAAGAACAAAGGACCTGAACCCTATAAAAATTCGGCTGCCATCTAGCAGGATATCGAGAGCAGGATATGAACGGTATATGATTATTTTTTTCATTTCGACATATCTGGGAACCCCGCCATAGTAGTACTGAGTGATACCTATTACCTATGATACCTATAGCCTTAAGTGGCCAAAGGCAGAAAGCATTACGCGTTTGATATTTTGATCGCTTTAAGTTCAGGTATGAATGCCTATGTAGAAGGTAATTTCAGTTTCTGGTAGTTACAGAGTTAGGACAACTCAGTTTGAAACATACTGCAATAGATCGACCGACCTATGATTGCTAGCTTTTGTTTCTGAGAATCCTTAAGCTTCTATTCTCTTTTCAGTCTTCAAACCATCCTTGACGATAGATAGTTAGTCAAATAAGGTTTAGTGACATAAGATCTCCTAAAGATTTCATGTAGTCTGAAGTGACCGAAAGAGATCAGCATTTAAATTAAACCCGTGATAAGACAATTCCCAGGCAGACATTTCTTATTCAGATTCCTGCGATGGGATAACCTGACTTTCAGCTAAACTGCAACGTTCGGCTATAAGCCCCACTTTTGTTATTTCTTCTCAGTTGAGGCGAACCTATAACCACTGAAGACCGCCATAGCAGAATATTTGAGAATCTTCTAATGACAGTTTTGTAATCTTCTACTTTCGAAAGTGGTGCGGCAGTGAAAAAAGAGGCCTAGGTCGCAGCAACTGGACTCGGATGATCGCCGAGGATTTCGAGGATGCTGAAGGCAAGTCTTACTTCTACTATCTTCATTGTTTTGATGTAATGCATACATCCGGGTCACTGCAGACAATTACCGCGAATTACAGATGTTCTTTCAGCATCTGAATGAACGTTCTGTGAGGGGCTCTGAAGTGCGATCGATTGACTTTTTTTGTTTGTTGGTGCTTCTCGGGATATATTCTTTCAAAGAAGCTTGCGAAACGTTGAAAATGTTCCTTAGCCCAGCTCAGAGAAGAAGCTTGTTTTTCTGTCCTATCCCGTTTATTGTTTAAACAGCTTTAGTAGGGTGGACACTGGACATGCTTGGAGCTGGGGGACGGTTGGTCTGGTAATGACCATCTGATACGAGCTTGAAGCCTTACAGCAGATTGATCAACAGGGGATCGCAGATGCCGGCTCAACTAGATACAAGCTTGAGGCCGTACATAAAGTAGGTCCAGATGGGTCCGAAATGGGATGTGTCCGAAACCAATGGCTTTTCCGATGGCATAGAGATATGACCCACCCGTGCATAGACATCCTCTACGTTTGACCAGGTTTTTCAGAGTCTTAACGTTAGCGGTGGTGATACTACTAATAAGACCTATATGATGGACCAGGGTTTGGGTCAGGGAAGTGAGTGAACATTCTCGGTAGAGGCGGGACATTAACGCATTGCAGGTTTTAAGCGGAACAGCCGGTACATCTTTAAGGTTTGTGAAGGGTTGGGTATGATCCCCTCGTAACACTCTTCTCGGTTTTGGCAATAGAGGCATTGTCTTACCCGTTTCCACCGGCACTGATGCGCGTTCGGTATATTTCGGTGTTCCTGCGATTGGCTCAGACCAGGTTTTATTAAAGTCATGTTTGCTTTGGCTACAGCAACGCTTTACAGGCTGAAGGATCGTGACCTTCTTGATTTGTGTTTTTTTTTTCTATTTTGAAGCTTTTGTGTAGGTATTTGTTTTTTTTTTTTGTATTCATTGTTGGAGTCCTGAGGGGAGAAGAAAGTCAGTACATCTACACAAAGATCCGCATTATACAGGCAATTCAGGGTAATTCGGGGATTGCTTCTTATCCGGATACTCAATTAGTGACTTAGCCTTTGGTGAGGCCCTCATCCTGGTCGATTGTCGGTACGGGAAGTTCAACATCATAATCCAGGCCTTTAGTTAGTTAGTTTTGCTCTGCGGGTGGTATTGTATACTTCTACCAGCCCTACGAATATACCAGCCGTACGGTTAACATAAACACAGGGGCCCCCTATCCGTCGACTGGGGTCACTCCCGCTGGGAGAACAGCTAAGCTCAACAGGGAAGATGTAGGTGCTAAAAAAATTCTACCAATTGAGATCTGTGCAAAAGGCTACCAACTCTTTCAGAAGGCTGTGGGATACTCCTTAATGAAAAGAGAATGATGATGGACATCCCAAATTTTGAAAACTACAACGTAATCTACCTAACAATGCCGATCTTCTACTTACCGAAATGGACTTGAACCCGGAATACAAATTTTATTTTCTAAGGGACTTCGGTCGTGGGGCAGTGGTAAGCAAGTTATACAGTTGCGCAAAAGCTCTGGGTTCAGTTCGTAATCTAACAACACTTTGTTCCCTTATGATCTCACAAGGTAAATATCAATTTGACGAAAGCTTATCCAATTGAATTCTGCTTAAAGTTGTAGGTCCTACTAACCTGCAAGAAGTACCTGCGCATGAATGAATAGTTATGAGAAAAAGCTAAGTACTAGACCCGGTTGAACAATAAAAAAAAAAACAGCTAGAAGTCCTATACGGGGAATCTTTATTTATATGCAATGACGGATAGATATAGAACAGACGAAGACGAGTTCAGGTCCCGAGAATTAAATATAAACTAGAATTGTGAAAGACTAGTGCCAATCTCTAAACAAGATTGGCCAGTATAGCATGATATCACACGAAACACTTGGACAGCCAACAAACTGCTCTGCTTATCTAGGTGATAAATCGGCAAGATCAACTCTCAAAACCTTAATACCAGACTTGTCAAAGCTTTTGCTAAAGTACTTAATCGCAAATTGCCGATGTCCGCAACCAATCAGATGTGGTCACAACTACTGCAATTTGTGCAGCCCTTCACTTCATCAGTTTTAAGCCGCTAATACAATAAAGCGGGGTTATATCCTTAAATTAACCAACATCATACCTGGAGACTGCATCCTAGTTGCTCCAGAAACTGCACAGACGATGGGATGGAAGACAAAATATAGATCTTCCTTTGAATTTGTCCCGATATCTCGAAAATCAGAAATGCTTACCTAGGTGAATATTTCCTAAACAATTTAAACAACGTCAGTATGGCCGGCCTTAACAGATTTGCTAAGAAATCATATAAGTTTCAGGAGTACCTAATAAAAATTAACCCTACGGCACCTGGTATACTTCAAAATGAACCTTTTCACAGTCTATCTGCACCTTTTTTCATTACTGACTACTCTAAAGAAACCGGAAGTAGGAGGACTTCCTTTACTCACTAGTAGCTCAAGCATACCATTAAATGCACATCTATTTAGATACAATTTCCACCATAAACCAACAATTACACACCAGTGCATCTCAGATTCTAATCATATTCCATAGACCCTTCTGTTAGAAATGCAACACCCTCTCGCAAACCTACATTTCTCCACCACTTACCAGAAATTAGCCATGTGAAATCTAATGCGTAGCATCTCATCGGAGATCCTGTTACATCGACCCCGAAAATACCAATACCAACCCCTTCCCAGCCTTACATTCGCAACCATCTATTCCCACAGTAGCAACCTTTATCGAAACACCTGGTTTAGAAATTTTGTGTCCACCATACCGCCACTCTCTTCCCATCACCAAGCACCAGTGAAATGACACTTTTCACCATGGGGATCCATAACTCGAGTACATTTTAGAAAGGGTGATACACGAAAACCTCTTTTGCATATCTTTCCATAACTTGGAAAGTCCTTCGCCTGCGTCTTCCATTGAAATGCAAATTTCATTTCGACATCAAAATACTCTCACCCTACAAAGGTAAAAAAAAACCTACTGAAGGCATAAAGTCTTGAGAGTGAGATACCCGACCGAAAATTAATGTGTTATGGTATATGACGTCGCAACTAGACCTTAACCAGGGGTTGAGATTTTATTATACACCTTTGCCCTGGCACAAAGGGACTCATTGAAATTCCTGCGCAATAAGTTGCCGTCCATTGAATAATCCGAACACAACACATTTCCTTCTTCCGTCGCGTCGTCGATGTGAAAAATTCACACAAAAAGGAAAAGAAATCCTAGTTCCTCCGGAAAAAAATGGGGGAAGGGAAATTCCCATGGATTGCTAGTATATGACGTCGTACCGAATAAATTGGTCACCCTTCTTTGAGCAAGCGAAAAAAATCTAGTTCTACTACTTCTATGATGACGACGAGATCCTTGCAAGGACTTATGTCTCTCATGCAGAACGTCGCAATATATTTTCTCACAAATTTTCACACACTATCGGCTGAAGGAGGAAAATGGCGATTTTCTGCCGGTTTGGTTCTGACTCTGCCCGTTTGGGAAATGAGTTTTCAATTTGAATTTTTCGACAGTTTTACGACGCAACGGAGAGCGGTATCAATGGGATGGACTTTCCCAATGCGAACTGATAAAGAGTATCCTTAATTGGGAAATTGATGACGGTGAGAGAATGACTGAAAATCGTGTACCGATATGCGGGTTTTTCCAAACACACACCGGTACTATCGACAAAAAAGTCATTTGGTGCATATAGAGATATGCGGGCACCACGAGCCGACCAGCAGGAGCGGTAGTAAGTGGTAGCAATTATGGGGTGTGCGCTATTAAACATTTTCCATTTCCCACGTGCCACATCCTTCATCAGGACATCGGTTAGTTAGTTGAGCTGCCGACAAAAGACAGGTGGGCTCGTGCCGGGTAGAAGAGGTCATTGGCAGCATAGAAGAATTTGTAACGTATATTTTCGTGTTTTACCTATTCCTATATTCGCAGGATACCCGCATAGGATGTGTCAACAAAAGTGCAATCCGAGGACGTGTGTGAAATGTTCAATTGTCTCGTCCATTTCTATTGTAAGGCATTTTGAACGTTACAATGGAAATGGACCAACGTTATGGGAAATTTTTGATTTCTCGAGTGTAATTTGAGTTTTTGACAGGCAAGAATTTTCACTGAAATGCTTTGTTCTTTAAAAAGCAGTAATTTAGCGATAATCCCATAAACGATTTTGAAAATTTGGAAATACCTTTGTTTGCAATTTTGTATACTTGGGAAATACTTTTTCAATCCAATTAAAATTCAATTCAATCCAAGTTGCAAAAAGGATTTAGTGGATTAGTGCAAACATTTTCGTTCAAACGGTCCATTCTTGATTAAAACTGGAACCATGGCATGAAGGTCATGGAGTTCCATACGTCGCCTGTCAATCGTAATGCCGTCAAACCCAAGAATCCAGCTTAATTGCCAAAACTTATTGAGGGTCTGAACCGTTTGCCCAAGTCCGATCCTATGAAAGTATCTTATGCACACATTATTGCTGTAGCTGATGAATTTCACTTAGAAATCAGTTTGAAGGATTCGGAAGAAGATCATGCTTGCATTCTCCGTAGAAATCTAGCCCTGTTGTGTCATACCGCAAAACCGTATTCGAAGAATCCAACCAGAAATGTTTGTCAAAATCTCAAAAACACAACCGTATTTTGATGTGGTGATGTTAGCTCTAAGGAAGATTTAAAGAATCGTGCTCGTTATTTTGCCGAGAAGTACGATACGATAACGATTTAACTGAAGCCCTTCAAATGTGGTGCTTTGGTCCCGACTGCAGCGCTCCTAACTTCATCCTGTTTTGCACTAAGTCTCTGCAATACTTGAACAAAATTAAGAATTCCGTTGTCTCCGGTTTCCAAAACACCAGAAAGAAAGGCATTTTGGCCGATAAGAATATGCGTGGTGTCCGTTTCAATATGTATGGTGTCACATTGTGCGCTAATCCTATCCATCGTGATGGGGTCCAGATCAGCAGATCAGAACTGCACGTCGTGTCTTGTACGCTGCAGCTATTACAACGGGGTTACATCTAATGGAACCTGTTTATCTGTGCGATATCCAATGGCCAGAAGTTACGGTCGGTGGTATATATGGGGTATTGAATAGACTTACGGGCTCAGCGGAGCGATGGTTAGTCCGATGAACTGCCGTGCAGAAGGTCTGGGTTCGATTCACAGCCGTGGCAACACCTAAACTGGCCCTCCTCTCGTGATGACCTGACAAATGTTCCGAGTAGTATCGTAACCGTTCGGAGTCGACATAAAACATGAGGTCCCACCATCGTGCAAAAATTACAAACGCACACATGAATGATTGTGAGAAAGATAGGCCCTGGGTACTAAGGAGCCTGTTGCGCCAAAAATTTATAATTTTTGAACAGACCTCGTGGTAACGTTTTCGATGAAACGTAAGTCGTTGGAACCCCAATGTTCGTTGTCAAAGCGTACTTGCCTGTCTTTCGTTTTCATTGGTGACTTGCGCACGGAAGCATCCCATCGTATAGAATGTATTCGATCATTGACAAGTACTTCCTGTTGATCCAATGAACCTCGGCACCAAGTTATGCCAAATCGGGAAGGATACACGTAAAGGTGGGTTCTTAAGGAAGGTCTTCCAAATCATACTCAGTATCTCAGCAAAATGTAAATGCCGCAATAAAATAAAAATAAAGATCTAGATGCTTCAACATTTTCTGTAGTTAGTCTCCTATGGCGTTGCTCGTCTCAACGTTGAAAAACCTTGGTTCCAAATAGATAATCGAATACATGACACACCTATTTTTCTTGGTAAGGTGGTACTTTAAGTTTTTACGAAGCAGCCAAGAACCTTTTTTTATGGTTACGCAACAGGCTGTATGATCATGAAAAGATTCAAATCGGCCGTGTTTTTAACATGCACGAATCGCACCTGACTAATCAACTCAGGAATGTGCCAGCGTAGTAACACACATCTGTCTACGAATCTCCCTATGGAACTGACGTTAGGGATAACCTCGCGTTGATGGTAAGCCTCTAAGGCTGCACTCTTCTCATTAGAGTTTTGCTTTCATAGAAGCTCAAAGGTCCTCAATTCGTTTAGAACGCCAGAAACAAAACGGTTTACATTGTTCCATGATCCTCTTACAGGATAATCTCGCCAAATTTGTGGTTTGCGTATGAGAGATCTGCAATCATTCACGAAAAACGTGAGTAGTAGCAAATGTCATATAGAATGCGTCTACTTCTTCGTTGCGACATTGTGAAAAGATTGGTGAGGTGTATTGCGAATCTATACCATGGATTGTTAGAATCTGCGTGACGTTTTACACTTTGGTAAAACTTACGAACATCGTTCCTGGAGTGGCACCTCTCAATATTCACGATCGCGCGCTTTTCTTGTTCTTTTTTCTTCTCTCTGAAAAGCCGATGTTCTTCCCTTCTTCTTTGCCTATAGGGCTCAATGGCAGCTCTCGTCTTCACCTGCAGCTTAGCCTTGTAGGCCTCGTTCTTGGCTGGGAGCATCTTTCGGCATTCCTCATCAAACCAGGGGTTTCTTGCTGGTGGCCGCGAGAAACCTAGACATCAGTTGCGGCTGATCTAATGGCTTGATGGCATCGTTGCCTTTGTTCTTCGACATTAGATGCTGGTGGTGTGTTGTGTGATTGCAGTCTTTCGATACTCAATTTCTTCACAGCATTTTTGGTCAGTGGCGCGATGGTTAGTGCGATGAACTGCCGCGCAGGAGGTCTGGGTTCGATTCCCAGCCGTAGCAACACCTAAATGATTTTTCACTGGCCCTCCTCTCGTGATGATCTGACAAATCATCCGAGTAGTATCAATTGTCAAGAATAGCTTATCTCAACTTAGCCGTTCGGAGTCGGCATAAAACAGGAGGTCCAGCCATCGTGCAAGAAGTACACACGCACACATGAATGGTTGTGAGAAAGCTAGGCCCTGGGTACTAACGAGCCTGTTGCGCCAAAAATTTGTATTTTATTTTTATTTTTGGTTTTTTGTGGCGTGGTGGATATCCGCATCCTTACCTTGGCTACAACAAGGTATTGGTCCGAGTCGATGTTAGCCCCTCGGAATGTTCGGACATCCAAAATACTGGACGCTATCTGTGATTAATTTGGTTGACTGTTCGTTGATCTGGAGACCGCCATGTCCCCTTATGGATATCGAGGTGAGGAAACCGTGTTCTGGCTATAGTGGCATTTCGTTCCGTAGCGAAGTCAATTAGCCTAAGTCCGTTACCAGACGTGTTGTCGTGTAGGCTATATTTTCCGACAGTGCTGCTAAAGATGTCTTCTCTTCCTACCTTTGCGTTAAAATCTCCTAGTACGATCTTAACATCGTATTTGGTAGTCGCTCATAGGTTTTGTGAAGGAGCTCGTAGAAGCAATCCTTAGTTATATCATCTTTTTCTCCATCGGAGCGTGAGCGCATATAAGGCTTATGTTGGCGAATTTGGCCTTGATGCGGATTGTTACAATGCGTTCGCTAATGTCATGGAAACATAAGACTTCTTGCCTTAGTCTGGCACTTATAAAAAATCCGCATCCGAATAGTCGCTGTTTCTGCTCACTATAACACGGTCTATAGCAGATGTCTCAGTTTTTCATCCTCTTTGTGCCCTGCCCATTCCATCGTATTTCCTGGATGGCAGTATTGTCTGCTCTGTAGCAGCTAAGGGATCTCCTTTTTAATATTATCACATTCCAGGTGCAGATAGGAAAGTCGTTGTTCTTCTTTCGTTTAGCATGGTCGTCAACAATAAGATCAGTCCTTTCCGAGGCTCTTGGTTGCTTCGTAACAATGGTTTGTTCTAATGCACAGTTAGCTCAATAGCTCTCTAATGGTCTCAATAAAATGGTTTCATACTAATCCCTATGAAATCCAAATGCTTGGTAATATCAAACTTTCCGACGATCTTGCTTAAACCCTAGCCATACCAGTGCTAACAAACGGCAGATAATTTTGTTCAACTGATATTGTTTCCGCAAAAGACAGGGTAATGTTTATTTAGATAACTCGCAATGTCACTGAACTGCTAAGGTTTGACCTCGTGTCAAAACGAAATGGAGTGACATGCTGATCGAATAGACATCAATGGTCCACGCCTTAGAGTGTTTTAACTCGCCATAAGTGGCGAGTACAAGTAGAAAACGACCGCAAAGAATTAAGAGTGTTCAACTGGAAGCTTTTATTTAAGAACCTAGCTAACTAAACAAACATGTAGGTTCAGAGCTAGGCTCACCTTATACTTTAGCGGGACTTGTAAGTATGGGCTCACAAAAGAAAACGCATTTTCGAAGATTCTTCTATCGCCACACAACATTTTCATTCCCATTCGACGTTAAGTTGCAAGATACGGGAGACTTATCCTATATGACCCTCGATGACTTCAATATCTACGCCAGGACTTCGTTTCACCAATTTTAGAGAACAAGAGATTTAAAAATATATCCAATATATATATACCCAATCTAAAACCTAAATCCTGAATCTCTATATTCCCCTATGTCTATTAATTAAATATTAATCAACTGAATGAATGGAAAATATAAAATATCTGCCAACCCAACAAAGTCCAATTGAAATTAAATGCGATAACGTATACACGTATCTTTGCTGTTTCGAAATATGAAAAAAATAAATATCTCACACTTCACTCTCAATTGATACGGCTCGCACTCGTATCTCGCGTGCGAGTACCCGCATTTTGTTGATTCAGCATTCAAATTGACTTGAGATACTCGTAAATTTATTTATGCGTTTGCATGTGTGTGTTTTTGTCATAAAGTATCTCAAACTCCCCAGTAAATGGGTTTATCGTACATCACGTTATCGCTGAAGTGTGTGTGTTTGTTTTCCACTTTTATCGTGCGTATTTTGAAATGGGCCGTTGATTTTTTGTCTTTCAATATTTTCCAGTAGATACTTCGGATCTTGTTAATTATCGCATTTATGACACAATCGCGGTCCAGTGTATAGGTCGCGGGATACTGCTACCATGTGGCGGGTAGGGATGAGAGATGCACGCATGTAGGAGTCGACTTAGATAAGGAATGGTTTATGTGCGTACTACTGTCAGAGACACGCTCTTTAAATATCGTCGCCCTTCATATTTTCAAGACACAATGGTGGATGAGACATTTCTCGTTGATTTACGATAAGGCCTACAAATTTGTAATAGACAGTAATGAGCAATTGATATTTATGTGAGTCATTAAGGCATACTTGTCAAGTAATTCTGGAGAATTAGGGAGGGCGTTTGTTTAAGTATACATGTGTGTTTGCAAATATAAGAACACTTCCGGATTTTTCCAAGAACATTTAAAAAAAGAAATTTAAAGTACGTATTCGCCTTGAGTCATATCTGAGGGGCCTTCAAACGAAGCCGATAATGTCCATGTACGTTGAAACCCATTAACATAAATAATCCAGATGGAACATAAAGATAGACGCGGTTTTAAGATTAGTACTCCACAGAAAGCAATCACTTAGAAACTCACTTAGACTCTGAAAAGGTTCTTCCTTTCCCCGGATATACACCTTCTGAGCTTCTGAGGAAGTGAAACTTTGCGACTGTCGTTCCTCGTGACTCCTGGCAGGATATGAACGGGAAAAATGAATGCCACCGCTACAGCGATTATACAGAAGTCAATAGACGGATACACGGAGTAACACTACGCTTTTAGAATAGGAGGCAGAACCCCGCATTCAATGACAATAGCTAAAAGTATTTAAAGCTTGTCGTCCTTAAGGGCAGAATGCCTAACAGGAGGATCTTGTACCAGTGACATTTTATAGATCGACCACATTTTTCCTTGGAGTTAGCACATCTCTTTTTTTTTTGGAGCACCTAGAGCTCGATGTTTATGACGTTTCTACCGCCACTTAGGTAGAAACTTCATAAGCACCGTTCTCCAGGTGCTACCCATTAGTGAAATATGCATACTCAATATGGTCTGGTCGAATGGTAGGAAATGCGATTTTATGAAGCCTACCAACTCCGAATCTCAGCCTTCTTGTGGCAACCGCCGAGTGCATATTAACTTGACCGTAGATAGGATCCCAATGGCAGCAGTTGAGAGCAGCGAGGGGAAGATGTGTCCTCGCACTAAGGCATATTTCAATACAGCAGCGGACGAATTTCCAAGATGGAATCAACGGTGGCGTATACAGTACTAGTTAGGATGGACGTATTCAGGCAACAGTTCATTTAGGAATCTCAAGGGTTTTTCTGGTCTTATTAACAGAGATGGGTGCGAAATAACCGAAAGGCCAAAGGTAGCGTTCAATCCCGTAGTGGATACGGATGGCCCCGCGTATTATGGGTATAATTTGGAACTGACTTTGGGTTAACTACTAACCGTCGGAAAAAAAATCCTTTTTAGGAAGTAACCCAGAGTCTCGAAAATGACTGATTTTTATTGTTGGCAGCCATGCTAAACGAAAAAAAGGACAAAAAAGTTCGTATCTTCACCTGGAAAGTAAGAACATTACACAGGAGAGTGCAACCAAACAACCACCTTAATCTCTAAGCTGTTTCAAAGCAGACATTACTGCCATCCAGAAACTACGATGGAATGGGCCGTACAAAATGAGAAGTAAAACTGTGACATCTACTACGGACCATGTTATAGTGAGCACGACTATTCGGATGTGGATTTGTTCTAAATGCAAGTCTTATGCAAGATGTCATATGCATTGAAGACATTAGTGAGCTCATTGTTAAAATTTGTATCAAGGCCAAACTGTTCATCATAGACCTTTTATGCGCTCACAAACCGATTAAGGCAAAAAATGACAAAGCGAAAGACTGTTTCTACGAGCCCCTTGACTAAAGTTTTGAGCGACTGCCGAGGTACGTTGTTAAAATCGTGCTGATAGATTTTAACGCAAAGGTTAGAAGAGATAACACGTCTGGCAACGGACCTAGCAATGGACTTAGGCTAATTGACTTCGCTGAAGAACGAAATGCCACCAAAGCTAGCACCGGTTTCCTCACCTCTATCTCCATAAGGGACATGGCGGTCTGCAGATCAACGAATTGTCAACCAAATTGATCACATTGCGATAGACAAGAGACACGCATCCAGTATTTTGGATGTCCGAACATTCCGAGGGGCTAATATCGACTCGGAGCACTACCTTCTTGCAGCCAAGGTAAGGATGCGGATATCCACCACGCAACAACAAATCAGATATACTGTGAAAAAAATTAATGTCGAAAGACTGCAATCGCAAGAGACCGCCAAGGCCTTCGCGCAACGCGTATCCCTTAACCTCTCTATTCACAACATACCACCAGCATCTAATATCGAAGAACAGTGGCAACGATGCCAAAAAGCCATTAGATCAGCCGCAACTGATGTGCTAGGTTTCTCGCGGCCATCAGCAAGAAACCCCTGGTTTGATGAGGAATGACGACAGATGCTCGCAGCCAAGAACGAGGCCTACAAGGCTAAGCTGCAGGTGAAAACGAGAGCTGCCATTGAGCTCTAAGAAAGAAGAAAAAAGAGCAAGAAAAGCGCGCGATCGAGGATATAGAGAGGTGCCACTCCAGGAACGATGTTCGCAAGTTTTACCAAGTGTAAAACGTCAAAGCCAAGGATACAAGGCTCGAACAGAATCATGTCGAGATGAACAAGGAAATATCGTAGTTGAGACACTGCCGATGCTGAGGATATGGAAGAACCACTTCTGCGGACTGTTAAACGGCGATGACGAACAACATTCCGCTGTCAGGCAGAACGAACCATTTAATATTGGCAACAGCAGAGAGAACTGCCAACCACCCGACCTATATGAAGTGGGGATAGCAATATCTAAACTCAAGCTTAACAAGGCCGCCGGCGGAGATGACTCGGTAAGTAACATCCACCAACTCAGAATCCAAATCTGGTCGGATGAAAGTATGCCTGAAGAATGGAACCTCAGCATCGTTTGCCCGATCCTCAAAAATGGAGACCCTCTGAACTGCGCTAACTACAGAGGCATATTAAGTCTCCTCAACATCGCCTGCCAGACCCAATCTTGCCGACCGCTGTTTTTTCGGGCTAAGAAGGCAATTTAGTAGTAAGGCCTTCATTTAAACTACTAAGGAGATCCTATATAAGACCCTGATCATCCCAGCTCTGCTCTACGGTGCTGAAGCGTGGACCATATCACAAGCGGATGAAGAAATCCTTGGTCGATTCGAGAGAAAAATTCTTCGAAAAATCGTCGGCCCCGTTTGCGTTGAGGGGCTATGGAGACGAAGATTCAACCACGAACTATACGAGCTCCACAGCGACCAGGGGTATGTCGCTGTTGGACGTTAAAGATGGCTAGGACATGTAGAACGAATGGACAACAACACTCCGGCTGGCAGAGTCTTCGAATCCCAGCCAGACGTCGGTCGCAGTAGAGGAAGACCTCGCCTTAAGTGGCGTGCACAAGTAGAAACCGACCTCAAACAACTTAGAGTGCGCATCTGCCGGTAGTAGCTTAAGGACCGGGCTAATTGAAGAAGCGTGTTGGTTGAGATCCAGGTTCATTCCGGAATGTAGCGCCACTTATGTAAGTAAGTCATTTGATTTCATTATCCAGTCTAGATCAGGGTCTTGTATAGGATCTCCTTGGTAGGAGGGCTTTATTATAAAATTTCATTCTTATCCGAAGAATCAGCGATTGACAGGAGTTATTCTTTGTTTGATCTCTGAATAGAT
Organism: Rhingia campestris; assembly: GCA_932526625.1. Lineage (NCBI taxonomy): Eukaryota > Metazoa > Arthropoda > Insecta > Diptera > Syrphidae > Rhingia > Rhingia campestris. The sequence goes on along the minus strand of OW052185.1, from coordinate 31,390,624 downwards.
GTCGTTGTCAGCATTAATAGCGGAGACGAGGTGTTCAATGTCCCGTAGGATCTGTATGTAGATCGCAACGTTCTATCCAACTCGTCGATGTTGTGTGTCTGACGACGTCTGCACGAAATTGCAGACAGAGGACTAGACTGATTCGCTCGGAGGGACATATTGCTTAATGCCCTGGGTAACATTCTAAACTTAAAATAAGTATTGATACATACATTGCCAGCAAATCAATGTAATGAAATCCCCTATCACAAAAAGTGTAATAGTTGATCAATCAATCCGGAATTTATATATCACAATTGATAAGTATGTCATCAAATAAAAATTCACCACATGTCAACCCGTGCGTCAGCAAATACATGTATAAACCAAATCCCTAAAGAATATTTAAGCCTTAGAAAATCCATTAAAAGCTCGTACTCTCTCATCCAGCACACATCCGATTAAGGCATTATCCATTATCCCAATTTACCAGCGTGTATACACCTACCACACCTACACATCGAAACATCACATTTGCGATACGTATTAATCATATCCTCACCCGGGTTTCGTGTCAGTAATACATTCATCGCCACCATTAACATGTGTTCAGTATCTGCTGCACGCCAGAGTAAAATCCCCAATTGGCCAGTACTCCGGAACCACCCACAAACACAGCGTAGATACACTTGTTAACACAACATCGCAACAACAGAATTATATCCATACGTGAGTGTATGGAATATGCCCGGGCTCGTACAATGTTTCAGATACACCAATACAAACAACAAAATTTCCGTCTTAATTGCATCTGAATTGCGATAGCTGTGCGACTTGGAAATTGATTTGCTTGTTGGACAAGATAATAGTCTGCAACAATTTGGCAGTAGTCCGTAGCCGTATACCGGTTGCACTCTAATGACTTTAGCGCTCCTAATTCCCAATCCCAAGGCTAATTGCAGTTTAACACAAAGATTGACAAGTAAATCCAAGCCATTGTGGCATGGCATACTATGCCAAGTCAAGCTATTGCCAAGTAGTAGCATATATCCATGCGGGAATCGAGTCAATTATACTGCATACTGTTGCAATCATTATCGCTGATGAGTGTAATGAAATTACCATTATCGCAGCTCGAGTCCAGTGAGTCCAAGTGAAAATTAGTAATAATTAATTTCCACAATAAACCAGTCCCGTATTGATATTGTTATCGATTTGCACGCATGTGGTTTGATAAGTGCTTAAGTGTTGGGGGAATTTAAAAATATAAAATGTCAAACAAGTGTCAGAAGATGGGCGTTTAATGTGCAAGGACGAACTTTTGCTGATTTTTTTAAAATATGAATCACTGCTTAGAGCTGGTCTTGTTATTTAAATTCCTGCTATTTTAGACCAGAGAATACTTATCAGTTATCACAGTTATTATAGTTATCACAATTATCAGTTATCATAGTTACCAGTTATCATACAACAGAAACTGAAGCTTCCAATCCGACCTCATCTACAAGGTGCAAGTGGGTGCATTTAATATGTTCTTAGGGTGGTTGGCAGAAATCTTCATCCAAATCCTCCCATCCGGGTGTCTCCCGGAAATGAGTGCTTCAGTATTTTTAAGACTAGCTTCCAGCTGAGGTCAGGAGCCATTGGTGAGATGGTTCTTTGTTCTTCAATAGAAAAATACTCCGTCAAATGCGTTTTTACCATGGGTCTAGAGGTATCTGATATCACAGATGGTGATTGCACATTTCATATAAATAATTCCCAAGAATGCAAAACATGGCTCTAAACCAGGCGCGAACGAAGTCCTTCAAATGCACAGGCATGATATGTCGTATCTCTGTCTTACTTCGGTATATTGGCTATGCCGGACTCCCCTTCCCTTTTACTTGTGGATCAAAAAGTAACCACAAAAAATAAGCATACTTATGGGGATAACCACTAACCAGGTCGTTAACTTATCAGAAAAAGAGTCACTAACCTCCTCTGAGATGATTACTGACGATGTAAAGCGTTCTAGTAGTACATCCACGTCGCCTGGGGTACATCTGAAGACCTTCTTAGGTGGCGCATTACGCAGTTAGTACACACGCATAGTTTCTTCCATCTAACACCCATCAAAATTCAGACGAAGTGCATTGTCAAGGCAGTACATCCTCATCGACTAGATCAACAAGCTTTAAAATGGATTCAGTCAAGGTCTTATGTGGTGACCAAGTGTCAAATGTATCAATATCCAAAGCTCGAAATCTCTGGTACCAAGCTTTGGAGACTGATATAGTTGGAACTTGGTCACTATCTGCCACATTCTTGGAGAGATTGCCCTGAATGAAGCTGGCGAGAAACTAATAAAGGTTGTTGAAGATTACAGCAAACTTAAGGAACAACGACGGTGATCTGAAGCAGCGAAACGTAATGGTTATCAGGAAGGCTAAAAAGAATTCATCAGTGGTGTCCTGGCTAAGTGGGCAGTGTATTGGGCTACTAAGCGCGGGGTCCCTACTTCAAATCTCGAAAGTGATTACACCTACGCTTTCTCACTGCCCCAGCTCTCGTGAAAGTTTGACAAACAATTAAGAGTAACGTTGCGTCATGTGAAGCTTCTAAAATTGGCAGTTCGGATTCGGCTTTAAGCAGGGCCCCCTTCTTTGTGGCAAAATAATAACGTCGCACATACATATGAAGGGAGAAGCTAGCTAGGATTGAGGTCATATACGGGCAGTTAATGACAGATATTTCAGGGTGGTCAGAGTTCTGATTATTAGCAAATGCAAAGATAAAGATTTGCATTTGTTAACAGGCAGAGAACTCATTGCAGCGAGTTGAAAGACGCATGGGGAGAGATTGGGCCAAACCGTCTGGCATGGTTTTGGAATTTTTGCTAGAGAAGCCAGTGGGCTTCGTTTCAAAAGAAGCGGTATTGGTCCCGAGGTATTTTTACCAACTTTTCAAAGTGGGGGGAAGTTTGCAAAGCCTACCTCCTCATTAAAGCACAGAAGATGACGAAATGCACCAGCAGCAGGGTCTTCAGAGACGACGTTCAAGTTGCAATTATCGACAAGCAGACGGCTAATTACAGCAAGCCGTCGTACGCATGATAGGAGATTGAGGACAAACTATCTGATTTGGTACTGGACTTTTTGCTAAACAAGCCAAAAGGCCTCACATCATGTTTCGATCCAGAAGAAGTGGTTAAAGTGAGTAGGGTGGTGAAATGTGCAGCCTTGTTCTCGAAAAAGCTGCTCGATAAATGCGTTGCCAAGATTCGTGGCAACTGGACGGATTTAAACCGCAAGCTTGTTCAAGCAGATGACATTTTTTGACAACTAGGGACTCGCATTTGGCTACTTTATTTCCAAAAATAGCATCAAGCTCATATAGGTATTACAGCTTTATATATTGAGAAAGAATTTTGACGATATTCTTTATCGTTCTTAAGTTCAACTTCAGCTCCAACTTCACATGCTAAGAACATTCTTATCCTGATAAACGAGAATTCTGTAAAAACTCTAGAGATGACCCATAACAGACGTAGGTTTGGTATCAGACATGCCAAACTTAATATATTTACATCATCCAAATGAAGACCGGAACGAAAGTCTATAATGCCAACAAGGTGATGAAAAAAATTCGGCTAGACAATAATCCCACTCAAAGTTCTGCTGCACTCGAAGGGTGTTAGTAAGAACCGAGCCTTTCTGAAGGTGGAAGACATTAATATCAGTCTAATCCAAGAATCCTATATGAGGGCTCACTTTCAAACAGATCCATGATAAGGACTATCAATCCTCCCACACAAAGTTCTGCTTCATTCAAAGTGTCAAAGTGGACTAGGAGGTTCATACCCTCCTAGTCCTCCTGAAAATAGAAAACAATAAAATCAGCCTAAGGCTAGTCCAAGAACCACATAGGAGGGAGGGTTCACTTCCAAACAGACTTTCAATGATAAGAATAACACGGTAAGTCGATATACGGTATTGTAGTTAAAAAACACACCAAGGCTTTTTTTGTCACAACCTTAGCTGTAGCGGCCTGTATGAAGGGCCCCTCACTTTTGCACTTTCGATATATATTACAGCCGATGTGGCTCACAACAGACTGGCACTACTAAAAAAGGTAAACCTTCTAACAACCACTATATGAAATGAGAAGACTACCCTGGGCTCCATGTAATCGTAAGACACACTGTGTGGGATAGTTTGGAGATCAATGAATGAGGTTTTAAACTATACTTTCCCTCAGGCATCCTATTGCGCAAGCAGATGGTTTAGTGATCATGTTCGACAATCGGGGTCATCAGCATACTCTTGCATCGTGAATTCGATCTTATTAAGGGATTATGCGAAGATTACATATTTCAGTTACGCAGCAATATGGAATGACCCTGTGCCTTAACCAACATCGCTCTCCAATTAGCTCGGTCCCTACAAAACTGCCATAAACTTCGCACTTCAAGTTGTTGAGTTCAGTCTGTATGTTGCTTGTCTTCCCCAACTGCGTTCGAGGTCTAGTCAGAAATCAAAGACTCTGCGAGCCGGAGTATTGACGCCCATTTACTCTACATATCCTATCCAACCTAAGCGTCAATTAACCACGTCTTCGCATACGGGATCGATGGTTTCCTGAAGAATTTTTCACTCAAAACCACCAAGGATTTCTGCATCAGTATTTGCGCTGTAGACCAGGAATATGGTGAACATATATGTACGCTGCATATCATTTTGATGGATCAGCGAGAATTTTCCATGGTATCAATTTGGACTTCTCGGTTTTTTTCCAGGATCTCCCGAAGTGTGGAGATTCGATAAGTTGTGGACTATCCTGGCCAAAAGCCACAAGCTTGTTGGTAAACGGTTTCAAGCGTTCATATACTACGGCAGATTGGGTCTTGTCGGCGATGTTGAGGAGACTTATGCCTCTGTAGTTGGCCCAGTTCAGAGGGCATCCTTTTAGTGGATCGAGCAAACGATGCTGGGTTCCATTTTTCAGGCATGTTTTCCTCAGACGAAATTTGGTTTACTAGTTGCTGAATGTTACTTATCAAGTCATCTCCGCAGGCTTTGTAATGCTCGGCGGGAAGGCCGTCATTTCCGTCGGCCTTATTGAGCTTGAGTTTAGATATTGCTATCCTCACTTCACTTAAATCCGGTGGTTGGTAGTTTTCGCTGTCGTCGCCAATATTAAATGGTTCGTTCTTCCCGACAGCGGAATGTGTGTCTCAACTACGATATTTCCTTGTTCATCTCGACAGAATTCTATTCGAGCCTTGTATCCTTGGCTATCATGTCCTATACATTGGTAGAACTTCCTAACATCATTCCTGGAGTGGCAACTCTCTATATCTTCGATGACACCCTTTTCTTGCTCCGTTTTTTTTCCTCTGAAAAGTCGGTGTTCCTTCCTTCTTCTTCGCCTAAAGAAGCTAAATGGCAGCTCTCGTCTTCACCTGCAGCTTAGCCTTGTAGGCCCCCTTCTTGGCTGCCAGCATCTGTCGTCATTCCTCATCAAACCAAGGGTTTCTTGCTGGTGAGCGCGAGAAGCATAGCACATCAGTTGCGGCTGATCTAGTGGCTTCTTGATATAGTTGCAGTTGTTCTTCTGCAGTTGTTGTCGTGAAGCCTGTGTCTTCTCTTCCTACCTTTGCGTTAAATTCTTCCAGCTTCGTACTTCGCTCATCGGTTTTGTCAAGGAGCTCGTAGAAGCAATCCTTAGTTATATAATCTTTTTCCTCCGTCGGAGAATAAGACTTCTTGCCTCAGTCTGGCACTTATAACAAATCCACCTCCGAAAAGACGCTGTTTCTGCTCACTATAACAAGGCCCATAGTAGATGTCACAGTTTTTCCTCCTCTTTTTGCCCGGCCCATCCCATTGTATTTCCTGGATGGCAGTAATGTCTGCTTTGTAGCAGTTTAGGGCTTCCGCTAGTTGTTCGCCTGCACCTCTCCTGTTTAATGTTCTCACATTCCAGGTGCAGATACGAACGTCGTTGTCCTTTTTTCATTTAGCAGGATCGTCAACAGTATTATCAGTCCTTTCCGAGGCTATTGGGTGCTTCGTTACGATAGTTTTTTTTCCATGGGTGGGTATTTAACAGAAAGCACAACCTCCAACCTGGAGGGCCAGTTCCAATTTATTAGATACCCCTAGGACATGGGGCCTTCAGTATCCACTACGGGATTGAGCGCTGCCGTTGGCCTTTCGATTTATCCGCCACCATCTCCATTTAAGGGCTTGACTTACCCTTGAGATATCTAACTGACCTTTTGTCCTAATATGTCGAAGCAGCAGTTTTGCCTGAGGACAGTAGGTCGGATATTCTTTGCCAAACATTCTGACCATGCTGTGGATACTTTTGCGTTTTTTTTTTTTTGGCTTGTGATCACCACTCCCACTTATAAGTTAAGCAAGTCAAATCCGGTTGGATGAGATCAGTGTCCGATGGTTACCACTTATAGGTTAAATAAGCACGATTAATGTGAAGTCAAAGTTAAAACGAAGAGTATCGCCAAGTTAAAGCGAAGCTGAGTTTGCCCTCGTTCTACAATCCGACCGTACAAAACTGCCTATAACTTGAACTAATATTGAAATGCCGTGGAAATTCGACTTAAAGGAAGGCAACAGTATTGTCTATTGTTAATCCAATAGAAAAACCTTAATAACCACTAAAACGTAACCTAAATCGCAATCATAACGACATACGTCACTATTGAGTGATTTTACCTTCATCTACTGCCAACTTCACATCAATTACTCAGTACATAGGTACCTCAAATCAGCAAGCGGTCTTACGAGTTTGCATTCCAAAAATAAACACCCACTCTAATCGTTCGCGCTTCAACAAGCTACTACATGACACACTAAAACCATCTACCTAATTAGTAATTATCAGTATGACATGTCCGACAACACTTTGTGATTGACATGTGTACATCCAAAGCCTCACATCACGTACTAATCTACGACTTAATCTGGAACTACCTGAGCTTTGTCTAAATTTGCATTTCAAAAAATGTTTATCAAAATAAACGACAAATCGTTTTTGTTTCAAATGTTACTTAATCTCAATCCATGTGTACAGCTTGTATCTACGGACCGATTTAGGAACGCTTGCCAAATTATGTATCCATATTAACTAAACACTACTCGCTATAGATACACGCGATACATATGGGAATCGTCAAAATGCATTTTTAACGTTGAAGAACAAGTTTCATCTCAAATATTCCTTATAAGCTGGTTTGCTCTGTCTACAAACCTCATAAAAACCAAACAAGCTTTGGCAGCATTACTTGCTTTTTTTTTTCTCCATTCCCAGTGCACACTGTGAATGCAATCTTTATCCAAAGAAGTACATAAATCAAGTAAATAGATGAACCAACCAAGGGGTTCTTTTCAAAATCCCCCTCAACAAAATCAAAAAGGAAAACTCAAGTCACCCAACTCCTAACGACATATCTTCACAGAACTCAACACAATAGAATTGCTATACCGTCCTAACTATCAGTGTGTGAGTGCAAGATCAAAAGAAGAAAAAGAAAATTCCCACTGATCCTTACCCTCCCTATACGCAAAAGCGATTAGATAATGCGAACGCATATCTAAACCCCGGGTATACGTTTGTGAATTCAATTAAAATAAAAAAAAACGCATTTTAGGGTGATGTCTCTGCGTGTATGGGTATGCGTGTAAATCGAATAATTTTCGGTGGTTGTTTGGAATTTCTGGTCGAGTATATAAACGATCGGCGCTCTGTACGATCATCGCATTTCTGGTTTGCAACTCAACGTAGAAACAACTAAGCGCACTCCCAGAGTGTTGCGGCTCTTTGCTGCCCTATCTCGGGGGCTTTGAGCTCAGCTTTTCAAATTCCCCAAAAAAAACCGTGTGTGCATGAGTGAAACTTGATATTGTATCAATGAATTCGAACTACAGCAAAAAAAAATCCAAAAATGATTTAAGAACACAACCAATCAAGTGTCCGATTCCGAAAAAGAAAGCAAAAGAGAAAATCTAAAATAAGAACAACTCCAAAACAAAAAGTGAATAAAAGTGCACTGTGTATCTGGGTATCTTTAGTGTTTTGAAAATACAAAAAAAAAAAAACATGAAAGTGGCGACGACAACAACGATGATAATGATGAGGTTGACGAAGACGACGAAAGAGAAAGCTTGCCACCAACAACAACAACCACTAATCACGTAACAAGATACATCACATGATCGGGAGTATCTCTATCATCGTAAACTGCTTTTTTTGCACTGCAAGGTGGATACATTTATATCTATCATACACAAACATGTGAACAAAAAACGAAGCAACTGGAGACCGCTGGGAGGGAGGGGTTCCCTCATCAATTGTTGATGGATTAGCCGATGTAATAAACCCACTGTAAGTACACACGTATTTTTTTCTCTCTGTAAGCCAACCTGTTGGAAATTAATATGCGAGAAAGTTCGTAATAGTGTATCTGTTGGGTTTAGTTTTACGACGAATCGAATATCGGTGTAATAATGGGTTTCGGTGAAAGTGATAAGCTCGTAGATACACACGTAGATACGGAAAGAAAAAGTGAAAAAACGAATGTTTATTTATAATTTTTTTGATTGATTAAGAATATTAGTCGTCGTTAGTTCTTATTTGAAACTTGTTGTCCAAAGAAACTTGTCGGATTAAGAAGAACGATAACGTTTGGTGTATCTAGGGCGTTTTATATGTGTATCGCGGATGGGTGTGGGCGTATCTATGAAGCTTGAAGAGTTTGTTACAGCTGATTACGGCTTCCGGTTGAGAATAGATGGTTTTTGTTTGTCATTATGGGAAAATTTTACCTACATTGGTTAGATTGCAAATTAATGCTTCAACGAGAAATGTATGGTGTACTTTTGAAGGTTGAATCAGTTTGTTGGTACATTTTAATGAGGTCAATGACGGCATGTTCGATAAACTGACCAAGTTCAAGGATTTTACAAGTCAATAACTTGCCATTTCACACCGATTTGAGGCTTAGTCACTGTATCTGAGTGTAAAATGTGTACACTGGCTCACTTATTAGTGCATTGGACTACATAGTGGGGTTCAAATCTTTAATGGTGCATATTTTGAATGACTTTTCCTTAACTGCTTCTCTTCTTGCCCAAATCTGAGAAACATCCAAGACAAGCTAGGGTTCAACCCCCGAATGTTACAAAAAATGCTTCGTATTTTGTATGTTTTAACAAATAAAGTTTTTTTTTTAACTACTTCTCTTCTTTCTCAAGTGTGACAAATATCTATGAGTACCTACCTACCAAGTAATTTTTTTTTTTTTCAAAATATTCAATCTTAATCTTATATTCACACAAGCTTTGAATAAATAATCTAATTACACAATGTATTGGCCAGTAATGTCTTGCACTTAAATTTTTCCTGATATTAACAAACTTTGGTACCTAGTCCAATTTTCATTCTCTAAAATAATGTTGACAGAAATTTTGTTCAGGAATATTACAAAAAAATGATTTTGAAGCGACCTTGAATTTTTCAGCATCCTTCATGCAGAAAATATATTTGTAAGAGTTGTTTGCAACCGTTTGCAAGAATATTTAATATTGTTTGACGTGAAATCTTGTGTCTTTGGGCATCGTTTATATTAGAAATATTTTTCACGACTTCAAACATTTTTACATATTATGCATGTTTTGACGAAATGCAATGTTTTCAATGACGAACATTCTTTTTTTTTTAATGAAAAGAGTTGCACCAGTAGTAATAAATGTCACCTGTAACACTGTCAACATGTCAATTCATAAATTAGATTTGAAAATGTATTTAAAACTCAAGCAGATACAAATTTTGAAGCTATGGAATGTAACATGCATTATTGTTTGTCTATTACTAAATTGAAAATGTTGTCAATCATCTAAACCTAGATTCCCATATCAAAAACTGTCCAATTTCAAAGTGCTTTCTCAAATTTTATGGTTGTTCATACAACTTTCCATAATTTTTAGAGCATGCCTCCCCTTTTACTTGAAACTCAATTTTGTTACATCTTGGAAGTGACACATTTTTTATGATTAATTTGCCCCCGCCAAGATGTCAAAAAACTGAGTTTCTAGTTCTGCAAAAATACCTAATCTTCAAGTAGAAACTTAAGCTCTAAGTATTTCACTGTCAAGGTGTCAAAAAATTGAGTTGCTAGTTCTGGAAAAATACTTAATCTTCAAGTAGAAACTTCAGCTCTATGTTTTTCTTTGAATACTAGATATATGAGCTGAATCGTCCTCCGTGTATTTTTTATGTTAAACAAATTTTTGTTTGCTTAAAAATAACTCGAAATATGTTATCAATTATGTAGTTCATGATTCTGTAAATCCAAAAAGTGTCAAATTTCAAAGCATTTATTCGAAACTTGTAGTTCATCCGAAACACGTTTACTACTTCACCCCTGTTCCATAGAATGGGAGCAAATAAGTTGAAAATGATTCTGAATCATTCCAGTGTCATCATGTCAAATCATGGTGTCATTTTAAAAATTTATTCATTGTTCAAGTAGGCACTCCTTGTTCTGAGTTCTAGTTTGAATATTCTATGAAGACCTAAGGCATCTTTCGTGTGCGTATCTCTCATGTCACGCATATTTAAGTTTTTGTTAAAAATATCAACAAATATTGTCAATCGTCTATTTCAAAAAAAAAAAAAAAAAATTAACACGAAACGTCGGTTGAGTTCCATGGTATGCTGTACCTAATACCATGGAACTCACCATTTTTACACAAAAATGTGAAAATTTAGAGACTCTTTTTGTTAACTGTGAAAATGTCAAATCATAGAAAGGTTTTGGATTTCTTGTATCTACGATGACCCAACTCCACTCATTCCGAATACGAAAAACTCTCAAATACCCTCCAACAACGGTGGTTCGATTTCCGTGTCAATTAACGAAAATAACCATTACCCTCTCGTAACATTTTCCAACATTAATTGCCCTCGAGATTATACCATTCATGAAAAAATTTCCCAACATTTCCTCACAACTTGCATCATTTCCAAATCCCATATATACCTACCCACCATTGTTCGAATTTCAGCTGAAATACCATCACAAAGCCTAGATTATGTTCAACTTCCCTTCCCAACTTGTTGCGCACTAGTTGCATGCAATAGGGCGTTATTTCATTGGATTTGGAAAATGTATTCCCCTTGGTTGTTATGTTTGAATTTTCTTTTATAAAAAAGAAAGGAACTTTAATCAGGGAAAAAATACCTAAATCGTGACTTGGCATTTTTAAGGTACACGTGAAAAGTAACCCTCTTACAGGGTTATCAACCGTGAACTGCTGGAAATTCCACCTATCCGGTCGCTCATCATCAGCACATCCGAGGGGTAAACAGGTGTTTTCATTAAAAAATGGTTAAACATCCGAAAAGTAGTATCTATTGTCCTCAAATACAAACACATATGTTCTGTGTATACATAAGATATTTATTCACCTTCTGTCAGATACAACACCGTCCTGGTAGGTAGGTGAATTACAAAAGCAAATATAAAATGCACTATGCCGTGTCGCTGACCTGGTTTTCCCCAACCATCATTTCGATGACGGAAAATGTAAATCTGTCTCATGTTTGTCTTTGACAGTTGTTATAACTTAAAAGCGGAAGTTGGGAAAATAAAACCTCCACTTGACTAGGTTTCCAAAAAAAAAAAAACCATACCAACTGCTGGAAACTTAAAAGATAGATTGAAACTTGCACCACCGCACTTGATGAAAAATACCAGAACCACGGCGCTACCAAGTAGTAATTGCTTGTGGAGTAGTTATTTTCCAAGCTTCAATGGCTTGATGAAAAGACCAATTTGACGATTTTTTTCATTACGAAATTTAATTGATTTTAAACAGAAAAAAAAACAAATTAAATCTAAGGGAGAGAGAATGAAATCAATTGAACCAATTAGCGGAATAGAGTGAAACAATTCCAAAAGTCTGGTTAGAGGGCAGCCTTGGTTTGCTTTCTCTTTGCGTTCTAATTAAAAAAAAAGAGTGGAACCAAATAAAATTTAATCCGCTTTATTTGGAGTTACATTAACTATTTTGTTTTCTGTGTAACAAAGAAATGTGGACATTTTTTTACACTTTTCTCAATTCCAAAGAAAGCCAAACAAAATTAAATTAAGTTGCCTGGAGAGTTTTAAATTGCTATTGCGGTATAACTGGCTTATCTAGAGATGGAGTATCTTTTGTTTAATTTTTTTTCGTTCAAACAGGGGTGGGATGTTGATGAAAGACGCTTTAAACTCCATGTCAATTGTGTTTTTTGTGACAACTTTTTTGGCTAACAAATGTGTACAGAATCACAAACCAAAGTCATGTGAAACATTACAAATTTTTAATAAATTATCTCAGTTCACAACCTATTTAGCACAGACAATGGCAATGGCACTTAGAATGATCTATTTTCCTTTTTTTCTGAAAATTGCAAAAAAATTCCATATGTATCAAAAAAACAAGCAACAAGTTGTATACAAAAAAAACATGTTCTCTGATCATCCAAGTTTGTAACCCATTTAGCAAATGCACTATATTTATCCACTTTTTTGAAACAATTTACATGACCTATCGCCAGCTCCTTAAGCTATTGACAAAAGATAACATTTTATGGATGTTAGAACAACAATTAGTTGAGCAATAAAATTCCAAAAATCTAAAGGATAGTGCTGATATTATCCAAGTTTATCACCAATTTAGCAAATGCACTAACATTTATCCATTTTTTTTTGAAAATTTGTTTGGTATGTAACCAATCGCCAACTTTATAAGGTATTAATAGTAAATAGTATTTTATGTAAATTTAAGCCGCAATCAGTTTAAATAAAAACCGAATTTTAACTAACCAAAGGATAGTGCTGTGATCATCAAAGTTCTTAACCGATATAGCAAATGCACTTACATTTTGTATTATTTTCAAGCAAATTGGTGGATCAGTCGCCACTTTTTTATGCTATGGAACTTTATATTAATTTGAACAAACAACAATTACTTCAACAAAATAAATTAAAATCTCAAGAAGAAAAAGCTACGATCATACAAGTTTGCAACCAATTTTGCATCTAAATTCTCCAATATTCTGATTGCAAATGTAGGTTAAAGGCAATCAATCAATAATTGCAATTTGTTTCGTAGATTTCACTCGGATTCAATGACTCCTAAGTCATAAAATGTTGAATGACAAGTCGTAGTACTCAGCTCATGAATCCTGTGAATTTTTTCAAGTAATTTTTATGAAACTGTCTTCTTTATTTACCTTGATTTATATCGATGGACAGGGGATCTTTTCGATTGAACCAATATCAACTCAATTATCTTATCACAAAAATAATATAAAACGATTGAAAATGTCGTCTTTACGGTGGTCAATACAAATCGCTGCGATCATCGAATTTCACAACCAATCGAGCGAAGTCACTTGCATTCAATACTATCTTAATCATTATTTGATAACTACATGCCACCTTTTTGCACAATTTGTGGATACCATCTCTTATTCAAAAAAAACATCCCATTAGAAAATCAAAAAATAAACGATATATCATAGTTTTCAACCCATGAAACTAAAACGTTGTTTCTCTTAATTTACTAAATATAATTTGATTGATCATGCGATCTTCCTAACGAGAACAAATAGCAAACCTGTCGTTCTCAACAAAAATAAAAAATTATTTGAAATGATTTTAAATTGCGTCTTTTACGACGCCAATACAAATAACAGCGATCATCGAAGATCCCAACCAAATTACCAAACACTTTCTTCTGGTATTTTTTCTTAATAAACTGGGAGACTATTGTGACTCACGTATATTTGAATATCAAACGTTTGAAGAAAAGTCTTCAAAACATCCAATGCTGGATAAAATATCCGTTTTTTTAACCCATGTAGCAAGGATTAATACTCTTGGTTTGATTTTAGATAATATATTGATTATCAAGCTATCTATCAGATGAAAATAGGTGACAAGATCATCTGTCTCATTAAATATTGAAATATCGCTCCTCACTAAATACGAAAATACTCCAAAATCATGTATAGCACAATCTTAATCAAATTGCTGCGATCACCGAAGATTTGAACCAATTTAGCAAAGTCATTTGAATTATCACTTTTTGATATATTTAAGCTCCCAACCATTATTAATTATTAATTTTAGGGGTATTATATGAAAATACCCCAAAAAATATTTATAGCACAAGCTTAAACAAATTGCTGCGATCACCAAAGATTAGAACCCATTTAGCAAAGACATTTGAATTATCAATTTTTTGATATATTTAAGCTCCCAACCACTATTAATAATTGGTTTCATGGGTTAATAATATCGTATATAATGAATATTTTGAGAGGGTCCTTTTACTTAATTCTTACAATTGCATTCCGCTCCTGTTCTACTCTCGCCTTTATATGATTTACACAAAAAACTATGTCCGTAATCCAATCCCTTTCCACGCTTATATATTTTTACAATTTTAATTTTCTCTTATTATTCTACTTGCAGAAACATCCCCACACAACTACCATCCTTCAAGCAGATCCTGGAGCAATCCGTTTTTTCGCCGTTTCATATTAATTTTTATGAAAGAAATACATTTCACTATTCATTGCTTTCCTCTAATGCTGCTAGAAAACCAGAATACAGTATCCTGTTAGTGTGTGTGAGGGACTAATGATGTCAAAAATTGGTATTATGTTTCGCCCAATCTTTTGCGGTCTTCGAAAAGATTATCATTACATCCTGATTCAATGTCAAAAACCCACTTCAACATAACCATCAAATTATCATCAATGTCAAACGAAACAAAAAAACATTTTTAGACAAAAAAGGATATAAAACCGGTGCAATCATCATCCTCGTCACCATAACCATCACATCGTTGACGGGTTGAACTCAAAATCATCATCAACATCGTCTCGACATCAGTGGCTTTTACATCCCCAATACCAATGATGCCAGACAAACACCGAGAGAAAGACGAAAGCAAAGTGATTTCAAAACTACCCACATTCACACCACAAAAATCACATTTAATGACTTTTTGGAAAGCGGCTGAGTTTCGTTGGTTTGGCTCTTGTGCAAGCAAAGCAGATGAAGTCTCATCAACCAAACGAACATCCTGAAAATTAACTTTGAAATATCAGCGAACGCGCACAAAGAGTGAGGCTGGGGAATGGTTACGGAACGCTGCCTTCATCATCCGCTTTTTGCTGCGATATTGGATATTTTTGAAGTCACAAAACAAAGAGCAGCCTTTGTAAGCGTCTTCATTGGTTTAATATCAAAATATTGCACAGAGTGTACACAGAGGTAAACATTTTTTTCCAAACATGAAATTAGATTAAAATATTACAAGACGAAATGTTGACAAACATGTGTCAAAAACGTTGTCAAGTAAGGAAAAGAACGTGACAACGTAGCTTTATCAGATGAGTATCAGGAAAACTGTGAAAAAGATATAAAAAAAAATTATTATGGTTCTTTATTAGAATTGAAAAAAAAAATTATTGTTCCTCCATCATTGTTATTATTCCAAAAAAAACGAAAAAGTTTTTTATATTAACTTTTTCCATTTTACTCAGATATTGTTAATTTTCATTCTAAAAAAGAGGAATAGAAAAGCTTGTTGTTTAATGCACATAATGAGTGCACAAAAATTTTAATTAAATTTTCTTAGTTTACAAAAAGATTTTAACATTTTCAAATTCTAAATTAGGTTTAGTTTGAGTTTTCAAGGGTTTTATTTTCTATTGTAAGAAATAGAATGTGTTTTAGTGTTTATTGTTTTATTAGGTTAGGGAAGCAATCAAACTCAAGAAATTTTACTTTCAAGTGCATAGGAGTTACAGTTTATTAATTACAAATGTCACGATTATTGCATTTCAATAGATGGCAATTGGGAAACAATTATTTATGCCTTCAGTTTAATTATTATTTACAATTTTTTTTGTTTAGTTCCGTTCAAATTAGTTAAATTTAATTTTTCGTTTGCTCGTTTTTTTTTAATTTCAATTAAAATCGGTTTTTGATTTTTCCTTACAAATTTTATGTTTTTTTCGTTTTTCTTTTGTTTAAATTTCTTTTTGTTTTATTATTTTTGAGTTTGTTTTGACGTTTTGTTTTTTGTTATAATTGTTTTTCTTTCGCAAATTTTTTGTTTTATTTAATTTTCTGTTTTTTTTTTGTTTTAAATTAATTTTTTGATCTTGTTTCGGTTTTATGATTTTTGAGTTTATTCCAATTCAGTTCTTTTATTTTTTTTGTTTTGATATATTCTTTCGTTATTTTTTTTAATATTCTTTTATTGTTCAGTTTTCATTCAATTTTCTTTATTATTTTTCGTTTTGGATCTTTTTTTGTTCTTTTTTATTTTCACAAATATTTACTTGCACGGTAATACAAATAGGAATAAAAAATACTAGATATAATTTGTACATTACAGGTTACTTAGTTTTATTTTATTTTTATGTCAAAGTGCACACGTATAAATACAGAAAAACCGACAACTTAAATTTGGAAGAAGTTTTCATAGGTCAAGCAAACATTTTCGACTTTTCAAAAATACTACATTGGGCTTAATATTATACAGACAGGTATAGGTCACATTCAATACAACCTACAATATCGTAAAAATGCTACAACAAATAATATTATCGTATTCATAAAAATGCTACAAAAAAATAATAGTATGGTATTCAATAACCACTTACTTCACAAACCAAAGTTTATTCAACTTTATAGGTCATTTGAAATATACTATACTACTGACGACATACTACACAACAAAATGCAATTATCTACAGCAACAAGTAAAATGGTACTAATCCATTCCCTACACTAACCGCAAAAATACGTTCTTACGATTATGATTTTGCTGTATAAGTTTGAAATTATCAAAATTATTTTAAAACATTTTTTTTCGATTTTATTCAGTCTGGTTTAAGAATTCCGTTTTGATTTGCATTTTTGGATTTATTTAAGTTTTTACTTTTTGTTTCATTCAGTTTTTTTTCTTTTTAAAAAAAATCAACTCCGGGCATTCCCCTTTCTTAGATTTTATTATTTTATTTTTTTTATAATTTAATTTCTTTATTATTCGGTTGTATTCAGTTAAACCAATAAACATAATCTAAATTTCATTTGTTCATCTATTAAATTTTTTTTTCTTAATTTCAATGTTTGACTCAAATATTATCGTTTTCATTATTATAATATTATTTGCAATGCGTTCAGTTTAAAGTTCATTTTCAACATCGAGATTTTTGTTTTTCATTTTAATTTCATTTAAAATTAATTATATTCAGTTCAGTAATTTTTTCATTTAAATTTCATATTTATGAGTTTTTTTTTTAAATTTTGAATTGTCATCAGTACATGTTTGTTTATTTAATTTTCATTATGAATTTCATTTAAAATTAATTTTTTTCGGTTCTTTAGTTCAATTATTTTATTTGTTTTAATTTTATTTACGAGTTAAGTTATTTTTATAATTTTATAGTTTTTCAAAATCAATATGGTTGTGTTCGTTTTTCATTTTTAATTTCACTTAAAATTTTATTTCGTCCGTTTTTAAGTAAAATTGTTTTATTTTAATATAATTTTCGAACTCTACATTTATGAGGATTTTTTGATTCATTGTTTGTTTTAAAATATTAGTTTGACAATTTTCAGTTAAAATGCTTTTTCGTTTTGATTTTCATACCTCAACTGTGTAAAATTTTTCTGTTCATTGATTTTTTTTTTAGATTTCCAAAGTCAAACGATTATGATTTTTTATAATTTATTTTTTTTTTCCAAAATATTATTTTATTTGGTTCCATTTAAACACTTTTCTTTCAATTTTATTTCAAAGCATCAATTATGCATTTTTCGATTTTTGTTTTCATTTTTTTTCTTAATTCAGTTAAATCGGTCGTTTCAACTTCATTTTTGGTCCTTACCTTGAGTTATTATAATTTCACATTATATAGAAATATTATTTATATGCCTAGCACATTTCTTATACCATCAACAGTTTCGTGTTTTCTTATATTTTTATATTTGATTTCGGTTTCATTTAATTCGAGTATTTTTTATATCAAATATAATTTGCGGATTCAAATTATTATACGATTTTTATTTCTTTTAAAATATTTGTTCAACTGTGTTCAGCTCAATTTTATTTTCAAATATTAATTTCAAATCATAACGTCCATGAGTATTTTTTTCATTTATTCGATTTTTATTGAGTTTTTGGTGTTTCAAACAAATTTATCTTTTTTGTTTTATTTTCATTGTTTTTTGTTTATTATCTCGGTAACATTCAATTTAAATATTATTTTTAATTTAATTTGCAAACGTTTATATGATTTCTCTTTTTTTTTAAAAAATTAAACAAAAATTAATTTGATTTGCATTTATACTCAAGGGATTTTAAAATTTCTGATTTTTGGTTTATTATTTTATTTTTTATTTTTCAAAAATTAAAAAGAACCATTAAAATGTGATCCATATATAAATTCAAGACAACAAAAATCGTTTATTATGTTGTTTTGAATTTATATTTAGTTTAAATTTTTATGATTCTTTTGAATTTTTGTTTAAAATTATTTTACAATTCAATTCCGATCCAAACTATCTTTTTTTGTTGGTTGGTTGTTTTTCAAATATTATTTAAAATACCAAAATTTTTTTCTTTCGATATTTTCCATCTAAATATTTTTTGTTTGTGCTTTGATTTCTTAAAATAGCAATTGTATTCTATTCTGTTATTATTTCATTTTATTTCGATTCGGTGATTTCTTTTTTTAATTTCGTTCCATGATTCAGTTTTAGTAAAAATTACATCCAATTATGATTTTATTTTGTTCAAAATTTATTTTTTTGTTTCTGAAATGTGATTTCATTAAGTTTCCATTGTTTTACTTTAGTTTTTCACGTTATGATCAATTTTTTTAGTTCAATATCAATGATTTCTGTTATCAATATTATTTTTATTTTATCATTTATGTATAATTTACATATGATTTCGTTGTGACGTGAGACGGACAATAATTAGCTTGTAAATGTCTATGGCTTTCGACCGATTATACGTTACTGGTGAAAATTAAAAAAAAAAAAAAACTGTTTCACATACAAGCAGTATAACCAATTTATAAGTTCATAAGCAAATCGTTCTTATATTTAATGAAAGTTAATAATAGACGCCGTTTTAAGCAGAAATCTAACTCATTAAAAATATGTAGGTCTGTTGAAAGTTATTGTCCATCAACTAAAATTTGCTTACAGCAACCTACTGCCAAAAACACCTTAAGCTCATTGATTACATTTATACAAACGCTAACATAAATTTCATTTCATGTGGCTATTTAAGTTTTTTTTTTGTTCGTAACTATTATGTTTTATTAGTTTTCAAGATCTTTTGGTCCATTTTTTTCTTAATTTACTAAATTCATTTTTTTCATTTGAAAATTATTTAACTTTTTTTTGTTTATAATTTCAATTCAAATCCCAAAAATGTCGGTTCCATAAATATTTAATGCTTAGTGCATAAATTATTCTTAATCACCATAAATCAGTATATTTTCGTGTTTAATTTTTTCATTTTTTTTTAAATTCATTTATGATTTCTTTCATTTAAAATTTTAATATAAAATTCTAATACGCTCATGTGTCATTGCCAATGATTTAGCTAGATTTAGCTAATACGCTCATGTGTCATTACCAATGATATAGCTATAGGAACGATTAAAACCATTAAATCTGTTAAAATCATTTTTTATTTCCAAGCTAAAACCATCAAAAAGCTCATGTTTCGTTTATAATTTCATTGATTTAGTTTTTTTTATTTATTGAAATATTCAGTTTTTATTTTGAGTTTGATGGCAATAAAAAATTCATGTTGAATTTATAATTCCTATCTTTTTTTTTCTTATTTGAAAAATATTTTTATTTTGAAATCAAAGTTTTTTTATGATTTAGTTTTATCTTTGAAATTATTTTAATATTCAGTTTTATTTTCAAGTCCGTGATTTTTGTTCAACATATTTTCAATTTGAATTCATTTGGGTTTATCCATTCGATTTATTTTAATATTCAGTTTTATTATCAACTCATTTATTTAACTGATTTTCATTTTGAATTCATTTGTTTTTTTTTATTATTTGACAATTTTATTTTAATTTTCAATAAATGGTCATTTATATAAACATATAGATCAAAAGTATGGCTCTTTGTTCATTTATGATTTTGTCTCAACTCTTGTTGCTCACGTTTTGAGTTAATTGCGGTTCATAATATTATTAACAACAGAAACTACTCTTCCCAAAAAATTGTATTTGTGGTTTAAAAAACATCTTTTTTCGAATTTAATACAACTTTTTGGTTTCTCTTGTTCTATTTTTTTTTTGTTTTTCGATTTCACAAGCGGTTTATTTTTTTTCTTTTCGTTTATTTCATTTTTATTTTTTTCTTTTAAAATATTTATTTTTTTTTTCTTTTAAACTTTTTATTTTTTTGTGATTATTTTTCAACTGTTTTTCTGTTTTTTTTTATTTTTTGATTTCATTCATTTCAAAGTTTCCAGTAAATCCTTAGCAGCATTAAATAGAATTCCTTTCAATCGTTAGTTGTTCATATAAAAATAAGCAAAAAATACAAAAAAAAATCTTGTTAAGTTTGTTTTTCAGTTGAAATAGTTATTTTCATTTCGCAGTGATTTTTTGATTTCATTTTCTTTGAATTTTCTTTTTTATTTTAATGATTTTCTCTCTTGAATTTCAATTGAGAAAAATCCATCTTCACCACATTCCATGATTGTTAATTCATTACCCCTTGTTACAATTTTCATTTAAGAAAAAAGCGTCTCTATCATTTTGTTATCTAGCCTTACTGATAATTTTTTTGAATATTTAAGAAAAATTTAATTCCTAAACATGATTAAATTTATTTTAAGCTCTAAAAATGTTCATCAGCCTTAGGCATTGTTATGACCCCCGTTAAAGTTGTTCTTGTTGTTTCTAAAAATTGTGTTAAATATTTAAAAATTTACTTGATCTTCATTTTTGAATATTTAAACAATTTTTGTCCGTTATCCGTTGAGTTTTTGTTTTTGTTGTTCATTTGTTATTATTTGTTGAACAAATTAAGATCTTTTTTTAAATATCCCATGAATGAATTTTTTGTACAAATCATATCATGAATATTTAAAATAAAATTTTAATTAACTGTCTGTTACCTCATTAAGTTTACTTATTGTTTTTGTTATGTTTTTTTACTTTTTTAACAAATTATATTTGATAAAAATTCATTTCACAAACATCTCAATTGAAATAGGAAGAATGAAAGAATGGTATTACACTACACTCAACTTTACTTGCCACACCATATTTTTTGGTTTTTATTTTTTTACCAATTTCGGTTAGCTCACTTTTGATTTTAATAATTGTTTCTGTAATTTTATTTTTCAAAATTTTCCGTGCTCTTATGTTTGGTTATATCAGGAATTCTTTTATTCAATTTCAATTGTGAAGCGGGCGATGAAAATGAATTTTTATTAAACAATAATTTGGTTTTCACTTGTTGATGTTAATTATTAGTTTTTGACTAATCACTACCAAACTGTGCCTTGTTTGTTTGTTAATTGTTACTTGTTATCATTTAGGGACAGTGGTTTTGAGCTCGTTGTATTTTTTTTGTTTCGTTAATTTTTTTAGGTTATTTTCTGATTTTGATGGACGATTCACGTTGTCTGTTAGAATAGAGTACTCTTAAAGTTAGGAAGTAACTATTGTTTCAATGTCTTGAGATGCTTTTTTCTATTGTTATGTAATGACATGTTGTCTGTTGTCGTCGGTTTTTGTTATTATTTCTTGTTAAATGAAGGAAATTTTTTTATAAAATGCTGCTGATAGAAATACTTTTTTTTTTTAGTTTCATTTGATTTTTTTTTTCAACAAAAATATTTTTATTTTGTATTATTTTATTTTTTCATTAAAATATAATTTCCATTATTTTTTTTAAACCACTACAAAGTTCATATTTTTGATATTGAAAATTTATTTTGGTCTCGAATTTCTTTTAAAAATTTGCATTTCAATTTTGATTGATTTTCATTTTATTTTGTTTATTCATATAACGTTGTCTGCAATTGAGCCACTATTTCTGATTTATTATATCATTTATTTATGTATTGACTTTTTTTATTATTTTTTTTTTTGGTTTACAATTTTAATAATATTTTGGGCTCAAATTTTCAATTTTTTGTTTCAATTAAAATTAATTATTTTTTTTTTCATTTCATTTTTTCTGATTTATATAATTTTGGAACGGACCATTACGTCACCCATTTTTGAGAATTTTTGTAAACGGTTTTAGTATCGACTTTCAATTTTTAACTTTTTATTTTCGAATCATGAGCTGTATTTAATTTAATATTGGAACTGACAAACCATATTAACTGAACACTCTTTCTTCTTTCTTTTTAAATTTAATTTTTTTTACTGGTCACTTTTTATTTAATTTAATTCATTCCAACTTTTGATTTTTTTATTTAAAATGAGCCAGATATTTTTTATTTTTCATTTTAAATTGTTTTCTGATTTTAATTTAATTTCAAAGTTTGTGTTAGAATGTTATTCAACTTTAATTTTTACTTCTTTCAATTCAAAAGCTATGTTGTGCGTTTATTTTTTGTTTATTTCTGTTTATTGATTACATTATGATTTGTAAGAAAAAAAATACTGGGTCCCCACTTTTATGTTGTCCATGCTAAAATATCACTACGTCATGTACTGATTTCTTTATTGCAGACTTCCACAAATTTAAATTAATTAGAAAGACGCCATATGTGAGCTTGTTTTAGATTTGAACATATTTTGTTCGATTAGAATCTTTTGCATAGTCCTGGTATAATTTATTTCAAATTGAAATGTTATGTTATCTTTTTGATTATCCTTTTTGTTTGTTCCGCATATTAATTACTTTTGGCCAAAACCCAGTTTTTAGTTATGACTTACTCTGACTGAATTTTCATTTCCAAGTTTCATTTCGTTTATGCTTTATTTTGCCAGTTAAACCGAATTATGTTTGCTTTTGATTTTCGTTTTTGTTTTTTGATTTAAAATTTTTATTTTTGATTCAATGTTTTCTTTGCATATTTTTCTTTATATTATGATTATTAACTATTTTTGTTTGCAATCCCTTTCTGATAATTTGTTTCTTTCGTTCTAAAAGGTAGTTTTAATGTTCTACTCACAAATTTATTTTCTAATATTCTTTAACATTTTTTATTATTTTTTTATTACTTTTTCCAATTCCGTTGTTGATTTTCATTTCGATTATTTTAATTCGTTCCATTTGCATTTCATTTTTTTTTTTTGTTAAATCCAATATTCCAACCATAATAAACAACGACCCTTGATCAATCATGCGCCAGGCATACATTAAAAAAAAAACAAAATCATTAAATTACAATCAGCGTTCAAAAAGTAATGCCATACAAAAAATTAAAATTATTTAAGTAATAATTTTATATGGTTGTGTTTTTTTAACCTGTTTTTCAAGTCCATTATAATGTTTTTTTTTAAGAATTCATTTTGCTTCTTTTCCTCTATAATTTCTTATTGACTGATTTTAATTTTAAATTGTTGTGTTCTTTTCTGTTCAAATTTTTGACTTTTTTGTTTTTTTTTTTTAATAAGTTTTACAGTATTCAGTTAAATATTTGAATCCATTTCTTTGCGTTTATTTTATTTTTTTATTTTCAAAACCGTTTTCATTAACTTTTACATTGGTTTTAATTCTTTTTGTTTGGATTTGTTAAATTTTTCATTTAATTCTGTTCTTCAATATTATTTTCTATTTTTTTTTAATCTTCGCTTCGGTTTTGTCTTAAAACGAGAATTTCATTTATATATAATTTTTTTCAAATCGGTTTTCAATTTTAAAAACTTTTAATTTCTCTTCAGTTAAAAATCGTAAATATTTTGCAAAATGCATTTCTTTTTCATAACAGTTTGATTTTTCATTTTATTTTATTTTTTCTTCGATTTTTTGTTGTATTATATTTTTTCTTTAACTCAAAATCTTAAATATTTCGCAATTTTGTTTTCAATTTTTTTTCTTCAACACTAAATCATAAATATTTCACAAAATTCAACTTTCTTTGGTAATAATTAGTTCTTAAATGCATATCTCGTTGATAACAGTTCGATCCCCCATTTTACTTCAATTTGTCTCCCAAACCAAATCATAAATAATTTTCAAAATGCATGCCCGTTTCTTTATTTGTTTTCATTTTGATTAGTTTTTCTTCGGTTGATTTTTAAACATTTTTTCTTTCGTTTTTAGTTCGAATTTATTAAAACATACCCGGTTTTTGTTTTTCATGGTCAAAAATTATTGCTTCTCTCATAAAACTTGTGGTTCGTTCGATTTTTATTTATCATTTTGTTTTCCATACCTTGATTTATCATTCTCAGAAACATTTTTGTGCCTTGATTTTACTTTATTTGACAAATGACTTTTTTACAACCATTTCAAACCATTGAAAAATATGTAAACACCCAAAGGACTAAAGTGAAGCATGTTCTTTATGATTTAATGATTTTATTATTGCTTTTATGTTTTAATTTATGAGATTTCTTGTATTACGTTTTTGGTTTTCATTAATTTATGGACTCTTATTTATGTCGGTTTGCCTTTTCATTTCTAATATTCATTGCTAAGTTACAACGAATATTCTTCGGTTTGTTTTTATGATTTTCGGCGTTCAAATTTTATTTTCTTCCTGAGTTTTTTATGTTTTTGTTTTTATTTATTAAACGTGAGCAAAGTTATTATTTTCTTCTTTTTTTATTTTATCTATTTGTTTTGGGTTTTACTTTTCATTTAAATTTATAATCAGTTTCGAATATTTGTATTCTTTTTCGTTTCATCTATTTCGATCATTTTTGTTTTTTTTTTTATTTTGGCCAAGCTCTATATAATTATAATTTTGCAAGTCTATTTTTTTTGTTTAATATATTTCTCATATTTTTTTGGTTATTAATTAAATTACAAAATTTTATTTTCTATTTGGGAAGTTTATTTTTGAATTTCATTTCTTATGAGTTTTCTTTCTTCTATACAAATTAATTAATTATCAATAATGGAGACTGTAAAAGAACGTTATCAACTCAAATATACAGCCGAATTCATATAATATTACATCAAGCAACATAGGTGACTTTATCCAATCTTGACCAAAATACAAATGTGACAACTTACCAAGGTTCAAGCCATCCATTACAGCCCACAATGCAATATTGACTTGAAAAATAAAAAATATTTAAATCTCAAAAACGACAGCAAAACAAAAAACAACATTGACTGACATATACAAACATAAATAAAGATTTAAAAAAAAAATGCAAAAAGCGGATCTATGGGACATAAAAATACAAACAAAAAATAAAATTGACATACAGACCAACTTACAAAGAAAAATGTAAAAATACCAAGTAATAATTTAAAAAAAAATGGTAAATCAGCGTTTAAAACAATTTGAAAATGTTTACGAAGGCTTGTAAGTTTATGAACTTGTAAGTTTACAAGCTACAAAAAATAAATTGGAGTCATATATACCAAACGGATATCTACAAACAAATGACATGACATATACTACTCCAATTTTTATGAATAGATCTTTGAGATCGTCTTTTGTCATTAAAATTCAAGAAATTGGCTAGCAAACTATGAAAACCTTCCAAATTTATGTTAAGAATTTGCTTGTTATCAACATTCGAATTTTTCATTTTTCTGCATTATTTTACGCCTTATAGGACTTTTAATTTGTTTCAAAACTTATTTTTCATTTAAATTTTACTTTTAAACTGAAGGAACATTTTATTTTTGTTTTCTTTTAGTTTCTGTAGGTTTTACATTTAGTTCTGTTAGTTTTGTGTGTTAAATAAAATGTTTTTCAAACACAACACTAAATGAATAAATATGCAAATATATTGTGAATTATATGAAAATAGTTTTTTTTTACAGGTTTAACTTTTTGTTCAGTTAGGTTTGCGTTAAACAAAATATGTTTCAAGCACACTAAATAAATAAATATGCGAATATTGTAAATTTCATGAATGCAATATGAAAACACCCTCAAATACACATATCGTTGTTTAAGATGAATGCTAAGATTGGTAAAATTGTTATAATAAGTCTTGCAGAAACCTTACCATCATTCGATAGTGATTTTTGGATCCAGCTATTTCAATAGGCATCAGTAGGAAGGATTTTTTTTTATAAAAACACAATCTGCAAAAAATAAAATTGCAAAATAGAAAATAATTTTCTAAGTAATTCACAACATTTATAAATACTACAATTCAAAACAAATTCATTTGAGTTAAAAATCTTGAGTTTGTTTCGCTTAGGTTAGCATTTTTTCAATTTAATTTTTCTCAAACATAAAAAAATCGTTTATTAGTTTCATAAATATATTAAGTATAAAAAATATCGCCAAACAAATTAAAACTACGACCAATTAATAGGAAAAAAAAACTCATCCAAAATGATGACACAACAAACAAAAAAAAAATCATAAATCTAGGGTAATGTTCTCAGCAGATAAAATTCTAAAAAATAATATAAAAAAAAAACTTGTAAAATACTGTAAAAAAAATATAATCATCAGGTATACATGCATTCGCATTTTTGTTATCACATCCACTGCCAGTGCCTATGTCAAACATGGACACTTATTGTTAATATTGTTGTTAAATATTTTTGTTGATTTATTTGTTAAATTTTGATTGTTATACAATTTAATTGTTTTTGTTATTTATTTTCTAAGTGTTATGTTTTGTTGTTAAGTTTTATTTGTTATAGCCTTTTGTTGTTATTATTTGTTGCTAGGTTTGTAAGGGGGAGAAAAAGAAACAACTGGATGTGTTATTTTATTTCTTTGTTTATTTCACTCTTTTTGTTAATATTTTCGTTAGGTTTTCGTTTAATATTTTTTTGTCGTTGATTTTGTTCAATTTTTGTTCGGTTATTTTGATTAATTTTTTTTTATTTCGTCTGTTTTATTATTATTGTTCTTATAATTTCTGTACTACAAAAAAATGAGAAAAACCCAGTTGATTACATTATAATTTACTTGTTAATTTTCTGTTGACATTATTAAGTTGTTATTTGTTATTTTCATGACTTGTTATTCCATAATCATTTACACAATCATTCATCCAACTCATAACATGTATTTTCAAGATAATCTCCACTGAAAGATATAAATCAGGTTTATTACTGCTGCTGTTGAATACCTTCTACATTATATTATATAAACAAAAAATGAAAGAAAAAAAATAATTTTATCAATCTACAACTGTCGAAAAAATTATTAAACTGAGAACACGAAGAAATTGAATATGAATTGTTTTTATATTGAAAAAAAAAATAATTTAAACACTAATGCTAACTAAGTGTTATTATTGTGTCATCTTATTACAAAAACAAAAATAAGAAAATTATAAATATTTACTTGAAACATTCCATATTACCTTTTGTTTTATGAATTTTTTTTCAAATAAAACAAAAAAGGTACCAGAGTATACAAATAGTATACCAATTTTAAGGCGATTTAATATTTAAGCATTTATATACTTTGTAAACGTTTTATTAATTAAAAGAGTGTGTACAAGAAATAAAAAAAAATCTAATAAAAAATATTACTACAAAAAAATATTTGGCTTTTATTTGAATTTGATTGTTTTTTTTTTTTTTAAGACAGTGCTTCTAGGTCTCTGCTATGTTTTCTTGAAGTTCAAAAAGTATTTGCTTATTATATATACTTACTGACTTATCGGGCCCCCGAGCCTTGAAGAGTCTCTGCCTGAGACACTGCAGCCTTCCATCCTCTACGATCCCTGGCTCGCTGCTCCCAGTTGTCTAGACCAAGCGCTCTGGCATCCGCGATGGCTTGGTCTTTGAAACGGAGGTTCGGTCTTCCTTGCCTTCTCGAACCTGGGGGCTGGAATTCAAAGATCCTCTTAGCTAGAACATACTTGTCCATTCGCTCGATGTGGGCCAGCCAAAGTAGTCGACGTGTTTTGCTTTTTGGACTACATCCACATCTTGGTACAGCTCATAGAGTTCGTGGTTGTACCTTCTCCTGTATTCGCCCTCCTCGTGTACAGGACCAAAAATCCGCCGAAGTATTTTTCTTTCGAAGGAGCCCAGTATCAGCTCCCCCTTCTTGCTTATCGTCCAGCACTCGGCACCATCAAGCAGAACTGGCAGGATAAGGGTTTTGTAGAGCAAACATTTCGTCCTTCAAGTTAGGAGTTTCGAGCCCAGTTGCTTCGCCAAACCGAAGTAGCAACGGTTTCCTTGAGTAATTCTTTGACGGATCTCCACTAGGGTGTCATTCGTGGAGTTTATGTTAACTCCGAGGTAGGTGTACTCCTTAACTACCTCGAAATTGCTCCTATCAATAGTGACATTTTATCCTAGGCAGTGGACAGATACTTGTTTGTTTGTTGATAGCATGTACTTAGTATTGTCCTCATTTACTTCAAGGCCAACGGATTTCGGTCGTTCTTCAATCTCCTTGTACGCTTTTATCACGGCATGTTGGGAGCGACCGACGATGTCAATGTCGTCCGCATAGCCCAGCCCAGCAGCTGGACGGACCTGTTGAAAATAGTGCCTTCCGTATTAACATCTACCTTACGCACTATCTGCTCCAGTACGAGATTGTAGAAGTCACACGATAGCGCGTCTCCTTACCGAAATCCGGTGCACGTTCGGAATAGTTCGGAAGAGCTACTTCCAAGCTGCACGTTGCAGCGCGTTTTTTCCAGCGTCACACGACACAACTGAATCAGTTTTGCCGGTCGATCTGCCGGTGCCGATTAGTGTGTTGCAGAACGGTTTTAGACGTTCACACAGTACGTTGAATAGGATCTTGTATGCGACATTTAGCAGGGATATGCCTCGATAGTTCTTGCAAGATAAAGGAACGCCTTTTTTGTAGATGGGGCATATGGAGCTGATAGTCCAGTCATCGGGCATGTTTTCTTGCACCCATACTTGGTTGATGATTCGGTGCATGCTTCCTACCAAAACATCACCACCGTATTTAAAAAGCTCCGCTGGTAAGCCATCAGAACCTACGGCCTTGTTATATCTAGGTCAACTTCTTCTACACTAGGTGGTGGAACTAGTTCTTCATTGACTGGGCGTGGGTTATCTTCTTGCCCTTTCACTCTCTCTACATGATGCCCATTTAGCAGCTGTTGGAAATGCTCCTTAAACACATCTACTATTCCCTGCGCTTCGTTGACTAGGTTTCCTTCGCTGTCTCGAAGAGACTGCGTTCCGGTTTTGTAGCCAGCAGCCAGTTGCTTGTCTTTTTTTATAAAACCTTCGGATGTTGGTATGATCGCGCGACTCTTCAATCTCCTTGAGCTGGGAGGCTGCGTAAGCTCTCTTCTTTCTACGCAGGGTCTTCTTTTCCTCCCTTCTCCTGGCTCGATACTCTTCTCTCGCTGTCCTTGTTTTGCGCTGCAGCGTTTTCTTGTATGCATCTTCTGTCACCTTTTTCTTGTACACGCATTCATCATCATACCACGGGCTCTTTCTCGGGGATGGCTGGTACCCTATAGTGGTTTCGGCTACCTCCTTGATGTTGTCGCGATACTGGCACCACTGATTGTCTGTGACCTTCCACATTGCACAGAGGAGAGTTTCATACTCAGGCGCTCACTTAAGGCTCTGGCTACTCCAGGTGTGCTAAGGCGTCCAACGGCGAATTTCTTCTTCTGGGAAGTCCGCAGCTTCTTCTCGTTAGACAGTCGAGCTCTGAATTAAGCCGCGACAAGAAAATGGTCAGAGTCAACGTTTGCTCCTCGGAATGTATCAATTCGAGGATGTTGGATGCGTACCTCGCATCGATTGGCACATGCTCGATGGTTTTCGACCGTCTTGAGAGCGCCAGGTTGCTGTGTGGATCCTTAGCCTTGGGAACCTAGGGCTACTTATCACCGTATTACGAGCTGCTGCAAAATCGATTAGTCGGTAGCCGTTGTCTGTTGTCGTTTCCTGGATTCTGTGCTTACCAACTAAACCACCAAAGATGTTTTCTTTTCCGACTTTAGCATTGAAATCATACTCCGGACAGGCTCCGTAGGCTCCATCCAGGATGTCATAAAACTCCTCCTTGATGGGATCAGCAGCCACTCGGTAGGGGCGTGTGCACATATAAGGCTTAAGTTTTAGAGCGTAGCTTTGATGCGGATCACAGAAAATTGAACACTTATCGGCTTGAAGTCAATAACTTTCGTCCTAAGGCGATTTCCCACGACGAATCCGGATCCTAATACATGCAATCTTCTGTAGAAGCTGTAAAAAATGTCACAATTGTTTCTCATCATTATACCTGATCCTACTCATCGTATCTCCTGGATTGCGGTTATATCTGCCTTGTTCCGCGTGAGGACAGATTCAAGTTTTTGGGAAGCACCCGGTGTGAAGAGTGTTCTTACATTCCAGGTGCATACTTTCATATCATAGTCCATTGACGTTCCGGGTCTTGTTGCCATATGACGAATTTCATTATCCGAGGCTGGTTGTGTCTATCTCATAACTAATGGTTTTTTCCATGGTCGGAAGTTACCCCGAAGGCACAACCCCAAACCTGGAGAGCCAGGCCCTTGTTTTTTGGGATATGAGCGCTGCCGTTGACCATTGAGGGCTCCTCCACCACCAACTCTTAACCTTTATCCCTTATCCCTTAACCTTTCAACTAATACCATACCACCACACCAGCATTGAATGTCGAAGAACAATGGCAACGATGCCGAAAAGCGATTAGACCAGCCGCAACTGATGTGCTAGGTTTCTCGCTCCCACAACCAAGAAAACCTTTGTTTGATGAGGACTTCCGATAGACGCATGCAGCTACAGTGTGGAATGAACCTATAGGCTTCAACAAACATGCCTCTCCAATTAGCCCGGTCCTTAGCTGACTGCCTCCAGTTGCGCACTTCAAGTTGGTTGAGGCCAGTTTCTACTTGTGCGCACCACTTAAGGCGACGCATTCATTTACTGTGTCCGACGTCTGGCTGCGAATCGAAGACTCTGCGAGCCGGAGTATTGGTGCCCATTCGTTCTACATGTCCTAGCCATCTTAAACGTCCAATGGGGACTTTTTAAACTAGGGGCATGTCACTGTACAGCTCGTATAGTTCTTGGTTAAATCTTCGTCTCCATAGCCGTCAACGCAAACGGGACCGAAGATTTTTCGAAGCATTTTTCTCTCGAATTGACCAAGGATTTCTTCATCCGCTTTTGATACGGGCCATGCTTCAGCGCCGTAGAGCAGGACTGTGTGATCAGGGTCTTGTTTAGGATCTTCTTAGTAGTTCGAGTGAAGGCTTTACTTACTTACTTGCCTTCTTATCCCGAAGAACCAGCGGTTGCCAAGGGTAATTCTAGGTTTAAAGTCTGACTAGGAGTTGTTGTCAGAGTTAATGGAGGAGCTGAGGTGGACACAGTTCCGTGCTACCTCAAAATTATATCGGTCAATGGTGACGTTGTGTCCCATTCGTCTATGTTGGTATTACTCTCATTTATTGTTAAATTAATTTTTTTAGCGCTTCCTTCTCTACACTTCTCAAAGGCTGCCATGAAACCACATTAAGTCTGAACAATGATGTCCATCGGCGTATGGTAGTAGTTGCACCGATTTATTGTGGATTGTGCCTCTGGTATTGGCTAAATAGTTTTGCACAATTCTTTCCGGAATAAGATTGAATAATGAGCATGACATCGCCTTACCTAAATCCTTTTTTTTTGGTATCGAATGTGTCGTTGAAGTCGTTTCCTACCCTGATGGAGTAGCGAGAATTCTCCATCGTTATCCTGCACAGAATGGTGCTGTATAGTTCTTCTCCATAAATGATGTCGTATGCGAGTGCCCAGGTGGTGAGTATCGATTTTTATTTCATTCATTTTCTTCAGGATCTGCCGAAATGTGCCGATTTGGTCAATTGTGGACTTTTCTGGCCTAAAGCCACACTGATCAGGGTCGATCAGGTTGTTGGTAGACGGTTTCAGGCGTTCACATATATTACGATATTGAGGAGACTTATGCCTCTGTAGTTGACGCAGTTCAGAGGGTCTCCCTTTTGTTGTGGACCGTGGAAACGATGCTGAGGTTTCATTCTTCAGGCATACTTTTATCTGACCAAATTTTCCTTATTAGTATATGTTAATGTTACTTACCAAATCATATTCACTGGCCTTGTAAATCTTGGCAGGAAAATCGGCACCTCCGTCAGCCTTGTTAAGCTTAAGTTTGAATATTACTATCCTCACCTCACATAGGTCGGGTGGTTGGTAGTTTTCATTGTCGTCACAAATATTGAATGGTTCCTCGTAGCCGTTTAACAGTCTGCAGAAGTGGTTCTTTCATATTCTTAGCATTTACTGTGCCTCGACAACGATCCCTCCTTGTTCATCTCGACAGGATGCTCTTCGCGCCTTGTGTCCCTGGCTTTGACTTTTGCACTTTGGCAAAACTTTTTTCCTGAAGTGGCACCTCTCTAAATTGCGCTCTTTTTAACTTTCTCTTACAAAGAGAAAGATATTGTTTTCGTGAAAATGTTCGACCTCGAGATTTTGATTGACTCTAACATAACGATGATAGCGGAGCCCAAAAAAGTGTTTTTTGGAATTCCGTCCGTCTGTCCGTCTGTCCGTCTGTCCGTCTGTCCGTCTGTCCGTCTGTCCGTCTGTCCGTCTGTCCGTCTGTCCGTCTGTCCGTCTGTCCGTCTGTCCGTCTGTCCGTCTGTCCGTCTGTCCGTCTGTCCGTCTGTCCGTCTGTCCGTCTGTCCGTCTGTCCGTCTGTCCGTCTGTCCGTCTGTCCGTCTGTGTCCGTCTGTCCGTCTGTCCGTCTGTCCGTCTGTCCATCTGTCCGTCTGTCCGTCTGTCCGTCTGTCCGTCTGTCCGTCTGTCCGTCTGTCCGTCTGTCCGTCTGTCCGTCTGTCCGTCTGTCCGTCTGTCCGTCTGTCCGTCTGTCCGTCTGTCCATCTGTCCGTCTGTCCGTCTGTCCGTCTGTCCGTCTGTCCGTCTGTCCGTCTGTCCGTCTGTCCGTCTGTCCGTCTGTCCGTCTGTCCGTCTGTCCGTCTGTCCGTCTGTCCGTCTGTCCGTCTGTCCGTCTGTCCGTCTGTCCGTCTGTCCGTCTGTCCGTCTGTCCGTCTGTCCGTCTGTCCGTCTGTCCGTCTGTCCGTCTGTCCGTCTGTCCGTCTGTCCGTCTGTCCGTCTGTCCGTCTGTCCGTCTGTCCGTCTGTCCGTCTGTCCGTCTGTCCGTCTGTCCGTCTGTCCGTCTGTCCGTCTGTCCGTCTGTCCGTCTGTCCGTCTGTCCGTCTGTCCGTCTGTCCGTCTGTCCGTCTGTCCGTCTGTCCGTCTGTCCGTCTGTCCGTCTGTCCGTCTGTCCGTCTGTCCGTCTGTCCGTCTGTCCGTCTGTCCGTCTGTCCGTCTGTCCGTCTGTCCGTCTGTCCGTCTGTCCGTCTGTCCGTAATGGTCTCCCCAGCCTAAACGGCTTGACCGATTTTCTTCAAATTTCGTATCCAAGTTTCTTTTGATCATAATTCTAGGCCATTTTTTTTGTTTGCTTTTAGCCATGTTATTAACGGTACCTGCCTTATAAAAATTACACATAACCTCAATTTTCTCGAAAACGACTGTAAAGATTTTAATTAAACTTTATATATACTATTAGCATGTTAGTTCCAACAAAACTGCATACCCAGTTTTTCGAGAAAATCCATATAACGGATTTTGTCATTCAGGCCACATAAAGAAAATTGTTAATTTCTCGCAAACTGCTATGTCAAATTGAATGAAATTTAATATATATATGTACTACTATTATAGTTTGAAACAATTCCACATAATTAGTTCTAGCCCAACTATCACTTAACGGAATTTTCAGTTTTGTCCAATAACGAAAAATAATTATTTTTCACATAGACACCGATTCCTTCAAATTTCGGAGTAAAATTTCGTATAATCACATTTCGACATATTATATAGTTTTTATCATTAGTAATCGAAATGCGTATCTACTATTTGATCTAACGCCCAACTCGCTGTGAAAGAGAAAGTTGCGTACGACCCAGTCGTGCACCCATCACTCGTTTCTTCTTTCTTTGCCATTGCAGGATTGACAGCGTATTTAGTTACCCAAAAATGCTAGGATTAAAAACTTGTATTAGTCTGGATCTGAACTGAGATTAAAATATCTTAGGTATCTGAAAAATGTGTTGATTTCCTACAAGTTGGGTCAAGGTGCTAGTAATGCCAACAAATTAAACCCGACATCCTGCGTCATCAAATACGGAAAGCAAGATTGTTGTGAAAATTGACATCGGAAGGAATGATGACTTTAGCATTTTGTTGAGGTCCTTATTCAGTCAAATGGAAGTTTCCCCTCTTATTTATTGTATTTTAGCGAGCGGTAAATACCATTCATGTTATCAGGTTGTATTGGTTCCTCGTGCAAGTCAAATGTCGTGTAATCATTGTGTCCTCCTTGAAATGGAGACGTTCATGTAGTCCGTAGTCTTACAACAAAGATCCGTTTTGTTTATCGTTGAAGAGATAATTTGTGATCCTATAATGGCCACGGTCTGTGGCTTTCTTCATTGAAGATGTACGCAGTTGAAGATTTTGTATTCCATCCACCAAATGTTCCTGAATTAAGTTACAAGATTGTTGCTGTCGTTGTTAGTGCTAGTGATAGTGTAAGTTGTATAGGTTTGCTTTTGGAATAGTCCTTCTTATATATGCCTCGATTTGTCATCATGTCTTGTGATTAACGTCCCTTTTAGGTTAGCCATCTGCCTAGCTCCTAAGAGTAATGATAACTATTTCCAGGAGCTTAAAGCATGACATAGTAATATGTCACCGGGCTTTGCATGTATACCAATCTCGATAGTTTAGACGAACATATGAAGTCGGTTTCTTGTAACCTATCATACCGCTCATATCAAAGTTTTTTTATATCCTTCCGTAGTACTTCACATTCGGCAATGACCTCGAAGTGCTTATGTATCACAAAAAGCCATGATGGCTATGGAGAGGATAATGACAAAGCGAAGCAAATTATCTCGAAAGTATAAAAGTAAAAGGACAACTCTTTTAGTATATAGGTGACCGTTATACCTCATTAGACGCCACAACAAACAGGAAGAAAAATGACTAAAGGGACACACAACTAATAATTGTATATAACGTACAAGGCAACACATCAATCGTCCTGATAACTAAATCTCTCTTGAAATATTGCTTGCACATGTGGTCCAAAACAGGACTCAAAGACAAGAACAGTGCTTTGGCAAATGTCTCCGATGAAATTTACCACAAGTGCGCAGACACTTAATTCACAAAACCCCAAACAACACTCCCGATTCCTTGGCAACGCAAAACAGTCCTTGCTAATCGAATCAAAATAAACAATTTTTTCACAGGATTTCGTAGAATATCCTGTCTTTTAAAATTCAAACAAATATTAACGTCCATAGTCGAAAAAAAAACAGGACACCCTTTAACAACATGAGACGACAAAAAACCGACCACTCTTGCGGCAGTTATCCGGAACGACTTTCGCAACGGCGTAAATCCGAGACCGCTTACGACTCCGAGTCCACGGAAGTCATTTCATCGACAGATGAAGAAGAACGCTGGAAGGATGCCGCTCGTACCGTTGAAATCCCAGCCGAATATTGGCACATCCAAAAACTAGTGAAATACATCAAGGGTGGCAATCAGACGGCCACCATTGTATCGCTGTGCTGCCTGAAGGACTATGATTTACAAGTGCAAATTCATCAGTTGGCCATACAAGATATCGGCGGCCTTGAGGTGCTGGTGAATCTTCTCGAGTGCAATGACGTCAAGTGCCGCCTGGGGTCGTTGATAGTTTTGGCCGAAATCTCAACGAACATTGACATTAGGAAGACCATGGTCGACTTGGGTGGTATACCGTTGTTAGTCGAAATATTGAACAGTTCGTCGAAGGATTTGAAGACCATGGCCGGTGAGACATTGGCGAATGTTTCCAAGGTTCGCTTGGCAAGAAAGTATGTACGGCAGAGTGGTGGCATACCAAAGCTGGTCGACTTGTTGGATGTTAAATTGACGTAGGTTATATCAGTTAAATGTATCCATTTGGTGATTGAATGTCCTTGTTTAGGGTGCTTAAGATGCCATTGGAGGAGCTAAATGTGGATGACAGGGAGAGTGTGAAAATGGCTAGTGCGGGAGCCAAAGCTTTGTGGTCATTGGCTGATTCAAAGCACAACATTGAGGTGATGAGGAAGACGGGTATAGTGCCACTAATGGCACGACTCTTGAAGTCGATTCACATTGAGGTGGTCATTCCGATAATGGGGACCATACAGAAGTGCTCATCTCAGGTGAGTCTTGAAGGAGCTTTTCACAAGTGACTGCTTAAATTTGAAAGTGTTTTCCAGCCAAAATTCCAACTGGCCATTACCACAGAGGGTATGATAGCCGACATTGTGTCACATTTGCACTCGACCAACTTGGACCTGAAGATGCAGTGCAGCATTGCAATATTTCGGTGTGCCAGGGATCAAACGACGCGGGATATGGTCCGTGATGCTGGTGGCCTAGAGCCCCTAGTCATGATTGCCAGAGATAAGGCGAATAGGGATAATAAACCACTTCTAGCCGGGGCTACTGGTGCCATATGGAAATGTGCGGCAACCGATGCGAATGTGCACAAGCTGGACTCTCTAAGGACCGTCAACATTCTGGCGCAGTTGCTAAATGATGAGTCCGATGAGGTTCTCACCAACGCCGTTGGTGGTATCGCTGAATGTGTTCGTTTTCAGAACAATAGAGCTTCACTGCGTAATGCTGGTGGTCTGCCAAGTCTGGTCGCTCTATTGAACTCATCACATGCTCCGCTATTGGAGAACTTAGCTAAAGCGTTGAAAGAGTGTGCAGAGGATAAAGAAAGCATGCTTATAT
This sequence comes from Rhingia campestris, assembly GCA_932526625.1. Taxonomy (NCBI): domain Eukaryota; kingdom Metazoa; phylum Arthropoda; class Insecta; order Diptera; family Syrphidae; genus Rhingia; species Rhingia campestris. Next base: position 31,353,594 of record OW052185.1, on the reverse strand, counting down.
TGGAAGATCTTGATGCGGTTCGATTGATTTGGTCGCTTCTCAAGAACACCGATAGCCGTGTACAGGCATATGCTGCTTATGCCATATGTCCTTGTGTTCAAAATGCAAGGGTGGGTAGAAATTTTACCGAACTAACTCACAAGTCACAAGGTCTTTCAATTTCACAGAATTCTGGAGAGTTGGTCCGGAGTTTAGTGGGAGCAATGGAGCTGGTGGTTGGCCTTCTGGGATCAAAGGATATTTTAGTATTATCAGCAGTCTGTGCAGCTATAGCAACCATTGCCAAGGACACTACCAATTTGGCAATTCTTACTGACCTAAAGGTTGTCTCCAAACTCGCCGAATTAGGTAAGCATTTCGACAACAATTTAGTACTTTCAATGACCGACTACTTTTAGTTAACACATCGGATGACTTGTTGAGGGAGAATCTAGCAGCAGCAGTTGCAAATTGTGCTGCTTATGGAAACAATACTCAGGAGCTCGGACGTTTAAGGGCTGTCACACCAATCGTTGGATACATGATTAGCAACAATCCTAAAGTTCATCGAACGACCGCCATGGCACTGGAGAAGCTTTCCGCAGACCCAAGGAATTGTATTACAATGCATCAGGTAAGGGCAAAAATGAAGGGCCTTACGGTTTGTATTTGAATTTTCGTTCATTTTTAGAGCGGAGTGGTTCCGTTTTTACTGGAAACACTCTCCTCGACAGATACGGACTTGCAATTAGCATCGGCTGGATGTCTTCGGAATATTCGAGAGCTGGCTTTAAGAGCTGAGGAATACATGCTGCGGATTAATGAATGAAGGCTTAATAAAAGTCATCTCGGCTTTTAGGCGGTTTTGTACTTTAATGTTATTTTATTTAATTTAATAAAGGCTTAAGATTTTCACGAGGTAAGGCAAACCAACCCAACCAAGGATACAATCATTTTAAAAACGTTCGCCAACATTTATTAACAACACTCATGTTCAGCTCCATTGATTTGTGCCATACAAACACCTCTTTTAATTGCTTCCAAGGCTCAAACTGTTAAGAGTTTCGGCTTTAAATTTACACCGTGGATAGTTTTTCCCCATAGAAAAGTTGTACCACCTAGGGAGCAAAAACCAAATACAGGTCGCTAAGGTCACTCACTACATAAGGAAAACCTGCGTCTTGAGACCGATACTATTTAGCGATGTACCCTTAGCTACATTGTGGCTTGGCAGCGGACGAATTTGGCGGCCATTCGCAACCTGACACGCTTGAAGCTAAGCATGCCTCATTCTACAGCAAAGTGCTCTGAGGATTATTCAATCTAACTGTCGGAAAATAAATTCAAGATGGCACACTCAACATCTTAACAGAAACCTGGGCTCAGCTGTTTCTTATGAATACATATTGCCGAATCGTTGCTTTCGAAAACCATTACCATAGAGAAATCCTCTGCAAATATGTGGTGAACAAAGGGAACTTAAATACCACTAGGGGACCCTGTTGGGATAGACCTTCGTGTCTATCTCTCGGACCTTTGTTTTGCTGTCCGTGTTTTTGTCTTTCTTGCGCCCGTTCCGCAGCTAGCTTCGGTCTAAACCGTTGCTGACTGATGCTATCGTTGCTCGTACTAGGGGCGTTTGACGCTTCTTTGGTCGGCATTTTGTCATTTTTCATTTTGTCACTACCGGTGGCAGTACTAATACTAGCCATTGGTTGCTAGTATTATTTTTTTTGAGTCTGAATTGCAGACTTGTTAGCGCTTATTTTTTGTGACGGCTTGCTCGTTGTAGCAGTGTCACTATTTTTTTGAGTCTGAATTGCAGACTTGTCGGATCCCTTGAGGATTCCCCCTGAGCTCCGCAAGCTTACGCATCGTACTCTCGTTTATCGCAAAGACCATGTGGGCAACGTCTTTTACGTCCGTACGTCCGTACGTCTTGTACGTCCGGATCCCTTGAGGATTCCCCCTGAGCTCCGCAAGCTTACGCATCGTACTCTCGTTTATCGCAAAGACCATGTGGGCAACGTCTTTTACGTCAGATCTCTCCAAGTTCTTGTGTTCAGGACTTTGTTCTGAACGTCTAGCATCGCAAGTATCCTCTCGTTTGCAATCCCGGTACTTTGCGGGTAAAAGGCTCTGCCAACATGTGGCTTTGGAAAGTCTTCCTCCCCCACAAGCATTACTTCCATTCCACATTTCTCTTTTAGTCTGAGGAAATTGGTTTTCATCCACTCTGAAGTGGTGATGTCCGCACTTACTAACATGAGCCACCCACCCTTTGAATGTTGTCCCGCGGAAAGCTGGCTTTGCATCCCCATCGCGCAGTTCGATCGTGATGTCCATAATCCTCTCTTGTATCTGAACCATTTGTTCATTGGTAAGGGGATTACGATCGATATCGACTGGTACGACACCCATTCTGACATAACTCGCTATATCTCTATAGGAAGTTTTATCAGAGGTTGTTTTCCCAGTGCGAGCTCGTTTCGCTTGGGACTGAGGTGGTGTGTTGTCCTCAGATCTCATCAGTTTTATTTCCGGGCATTTTGCATCACCTTTTGTTTTTCAACGATGCGGGCTTGCTCTATGCTACTACCCTGTTTCAGCGCTCTGTTGAAACGGCGCTGTTCCGATGGCGTGAATCTGATGCGCTTGGAGTCGGCCTGAGCCGATTTGCCAGAGGAACCCGGCGCGTCTGTGTATTCCGGATGCAATTCATCCGAAAGTATACTAATACTGTAAACAGTTTCTGATTCCGAGGCTGAGTCGCTTAGATGAGACGATTTGTCTTATTTGAGACCCTTCCCGATTGGTAGGTGTCATGTCGGTATCGACGGGGTGTTCTAAAACATCCCTATTTGATGATGCATTTGTAGAGGCATTATTCTTATAAGTTTATATTTTTCGGGTTTTCAATTGTTCCCACGAGTTGGTGGGATTCATTGGTCACCCGTGGTCTACATGTCTAACCTCAGGAGGGCTCTCTTGAGATCGGAGGTCGCCCGGTATCCGAAATTCGCTTACTAGCGGCTGAAAACTTTTTATCCTTAGATTTGGGTTTATGAGTTTTCTCCCACCTCAAACTTATGGTTCCCGCTTACACATTGGTCGTACGCTGCAACGAGTTATAGCAAACGGTCAATATCTAAGTGAGACCCTTGGCTGGCACTAAACAGGCAAGCTGATTAGTCATTTTTAGGTAGGCGCCCGCGAGAAGGACTGAAAGCTGAGGATTTAGCCTAACCCTTAAAGTGGGCGTACAAATGGGCGTGGTCAATTTTGTTTCCCCTATTCCAAATTTAGAATGCTTTTCCTTGATGACTTAATTTGATATCGGAAACTCGTTGATATTTCTTTTCAGGAATGTCCTATCCTGTCAAAATTAATTGCGAAATACCTGCATTTATGATGTTTTCCAAACTAAACTTTCTTCTCTCAGATCTCAGACATCTACATGCACTACTACACGCACACACATTCCTATGGCTCATCCATAACTAATAACGTTGATGGATTTTAATCAAATTCCCAGTATCCTGTAGACCGTGATAAATCTCATCGAACTGCTGGCAATCACTATCAGTGCGCCGCCGTTGTGGTATAGAGTAGTCCTCATCCCAAAAGGAAGCAGTCATCGAACTTAAATTGAATACGTGCCCCATCCCCACGTAAACCGTACGCTGTTGCAGTTCTTCGGAAAACCCTCGAGCAATTTCCATTTCCAACTACCACCACCGCCGCCCAACGTCATCATCCTTGTCGTAGTCAAAACTTAACATATTTATGTCTAAATGCCACCGTATCCGGGCAGTGTCCCCCGGTCTGGAAGCATCCCAACCGGATCCTCTAAGGACATAGTAATTTCTGCTCTGACAGTAAAGATGTTATCGCATTACTATGCATCACACCGAATCGGGTGATGGGGTAGTGTGTGTTGGCCAACTTTTATGCCAGCATCAGCTAGTCCTGGGAAGACATTTCTCATCCTCATTTCGTGTTCATAAATCAGTGACAGGAATACGCGGTCATTCGTCTTCGGGGTGGGGTTTCATGTGCGGGTCATTTTTTGCTATCAACACATTTCTGTTTTATTCAAACGGTGGGTGGGGCTACCACCGCCTCAGTTGCAGCGGATGTGAACATGACACTACCAAATGGACGGAGTTCCTTGCGCTGAGTTATCCCTGCCGGTATGCTGACCAGGCTTGGTGCGAAGTTGAGAGAATCCATTAAATGTGAGTTTGATGCTGACGAATAATTTATGAATTAAACTTTCGTCTGAGAGATGTAATGTCCGTTTTTGTGGTGCATCCACTTGTCCGCAGAGTTATGCTTAATGGAATCCTAAGTAAACGTAATCTCTGTGATTACTCTTTGGTCGGGACGGTGTTGTGGTAGTGCTGCTGCTTCTCGTATGGGAGTCGCCTAAATTTAGGATGGTTAATCTTTGGCTGGAGGGTTGTTTTTGTACCGCACTGGCATTTGCCCAAGGCAGATGGATAATATCCTGTTTTGATGTAGATTGGGAGGCCATAGCTGGGATGGGGTGTTTTATGAGAAGACTACATGATGGGACAGGATAAACTAATGACGGCGTAAGGAAGTTCTAATATTCTGCATGTGGTTGGTGTGAAGTTATGTCGGTATTCGAATTGTATGCAAATACTTGTATCTTTCAGCATCAAGGAGCGTGTTTAGATTCGCTTGGATGTTATAATTCCGGAAATGAAGTTTTCCCTTTGACAGCTGTCCATTATAAATAGTTAATGTAGGAACTTGTTGGGTGTGTGAAAGTTGTTGTGGGAGAAGTGAGAGAATAGAGAATAGAAAGTGAGAGAATAGAAACAGAATAGGAAAGCCACATCGTTGTTAAGGTATGCTTATGGGGAAATGTCAGTCTTTTGGAACTGTCAACATTTGATGCTTGTGGTACAGAGCCTCGGAATGTTCTTACTTACCTCAGTGGTGCAATAGTAAAAAGTGATCCTGACTCTCAATCAACATGTAACTTCGATTATCCAGGTCGTAAAATAACTCCCTCCTGGTGGTTGTGGGAATGCATCTTGAGTTACCGGCTGCAATAAAAAAAATATCACCAATTGCTTACGGAGTCCATATTAGGTAAACCTCGATAGTATTCTTTCGAAGCTAGCATCCCTCTTAGATTCTGATAATATTTACAGTGAGGTGTTGCTCTACTTTGTATACAATCCATCTGGGAATAAAAGACTTGCATTCTGCGAAGCTGTGCCATCGTTTCAATACACTCTTCTTGTCGTAAATATTTTAAACGTCTCATGTGGAGTATCAGGTCTATGACACTATACAGCTCGTAAAGTTTCCGTAGTCCGTCAAAGTTTTTATTTTACGAAGAATTTTTCGCTCTCAAAAACCAATGATTTCTGACACTTCGTAATATCGCCCAAAATGCAGAAAAAAGGTAAAAACGTGGTGATGTTTGATTCGCTGATTTCTAAACCATACGTGTAAGCCCGAAGACTACCTGGTGCAAGTCGAGCGGTTAAACCAAATTCCATTCTGACCAGATTCCTCCTTCAAAGTCAGGTGCATTTTTGCATTATGACATTGCGCCAAAAATATAGGAAATAGGTCACAAAGATGAGGGCCATTTGACACACATTTTTTCGACCTCTTTGGATTTTGCTTTTAAACTTTTGGGCGAACTGTGTAAAATTGCCAAACATTTTGACCGATGTAATATTTGACACAGTTCCAGCTAGATTTTCGGCTCTAATCTAGGCTCTCGAGTTTTACACAATATTCTTAAAAACAACATACTTACTTATCGGGCTCCCGACACGTGAAGATTCTCTGCCTGAAACAAGCAGCCTTCCATCCTCTACAATCCCTGGCTCATTGCTTCCAGTTGTCTAGACCAAGCGCTCTGGCATCCGCGATGGCTTGGTCTTTGAAACGGAGGTTCGGTCCTCCTTGCCTTCTCGAATCTGGGGGATGGGATTTGAAGATCCTCTTAGCTGGAGCAATATTGTCCATTCGTTCGATGTGGCCGAGCCAATGAAGTTGACGTGTTTTAGGTTTTTGGACTACATCCACATCTTGGTACAGCTCGTAGAGTTCGCGGTTGTATCTTCTCCTCCATTCGCCCTCCTCGTGCACAGGACCAAACATCCGCCTTTTCTTTCGAAGGAGCCCAGTATCAGCTCTCCCTTGTTGCTTATCGTCCAGCACTCGGCACCATAAAGCAGAACTGGCAGAATAAGGGTTTTGTAGAGCATACATTTCGTCTTTCGAGTGAGGAGTTTTGAACCCAGTTGGTTTGCCAAACCGAAGTAGCAACGGTTTCCTAGGGTAATTCTTCGACGGATCTCCACCTTAACTACTTCGAAATTACTGCTATCAATAGTGACATTTTGTCCTAGGCGGTGGACAGAACCTTCTTTATTTGTTGATAGCATGTCTTGTCCTCATATACTTCAAGGCCACCGGATTTCGCCTGTTCTTCGATCGACGTCATCGCTTTTATCACGGCACGTTGGGGGCATCTGATGATGTCAATATCGTCCGCATACCCAGCAGCTGTTGAAAATAGTGGCTTCCGTGTTAATACCTGCTCTGCGCACTATCTGCGCGTCTCCTTGCCGAAATCCGGTGCATGTTTGGAATAGGTCGGGAGGGCTACTTTCAAACTGCACGTTGCAGCGCGTGTTTTCCAGCGTCACGCGGAATAGATGAATCATTTTTGCCGATGTATGCTATAAAACGCGGCTTTGAAGTCGATGATTAGATGGTGAGTTTCGACTTGAAATTCGTTGGCCTTTTCCAGGATTTGCCTCAGTTTGGAAATTTAGTCTATAGTCGATCTCCCGGCCGGAAGCCACACTGGTACCTGCCTATTAACGTGTTGCAGAACGGTTTTAGACGTTCACACAGTACGTTGGATAGGATCTTGTATGCGACATTAAGCAGGGATATGCCTCGATAGTTCTTGTAAGACATAGGATCGCCTTTTTTGTAGATGGGGCATATGGAGCTGATAGTCCAGTCATCGGGCATGTTTTCTTCCATCCACGCTTGGTTGATGATTCGGTGCATGCTCCCTACCAAAACATCATCACCGTATTTAAAAAGCTCCGCTTGTAAGCCATCATAACCTGCGTGGTGGAACTAGTTCTTCATTAACTGGACGTGGGTTCTCTTCTTGCCCTATCACTATCTCTACATGATGCCAACTTAGCAGCTGTTGGAAATGCCACATCTACTATTCCCTGCGCTTCGGGTTTCGACTAGATTTTCTTCGCTGTCTCGAAGAGCCTGTGTTCCGGTTTTGTAGCCAGCAGCCCGTTGATTGGCTTTTTTATAAAACCTCCGGATGTTGTTATGATCACGCAAACCTTCGATCTCCTTGAGCTGTGGAGCTTCGTAAGCCCTCTTCTTTTTACGCAGGGTCTTCTGTTCCTCCCTTCTCCTGGTTCGATACTCTTCGCTCGCTGCCCTTGTTTTGCGCTGCAGCGCTTTCTTGTGTGCATCTTCTGTCACCTTTTGTACACGCATTCATCATCATACCACGGGCTCCTTCTCGGAGGTGGCTGGTACTCTACAGTGGTTTCGGCTACCTCCTTGATGATGTCGCGATACTGGCACCACTGAATGTTGGCGTCTGTGGTAGGTGAGTTCACAGAGGAGAGTTTCACACTCAGGCGCTCACTGTAGGCTCTAACTACTCCAGGTGTGCTAAGTCTTAAAAACAACGTTGAAGAATATATCATTAAGGTCGCTTTAGAGTTTCTTAAAATATATTTTCATTCGACAAAATTTTACTAAAGATTGGATTTATATTGATCTGTATTAACTTAGGCAGGCAGCTGGAAACCTGTAGCTGAATATTAGTTTTCGCTTTGCTTACTTGCTTAAGTGGCGCTTCAATCCGAAATGATCCTGGGCCTAAACCAAAATGCCTCTCCAACTAACCCGGTCATTAGTTAACTGCCTCCAGTTGAGCTCTGAACAAGGTTACCTGGTTACATACACATTAAAAGTACCGCTTTATGCAGCTCAGTAAGACTCAAGGAATGAGGGTGCTATACTATAAGGCCGTATGGTCACAGTAATATACTGGACTCGTTACCAAACAGCATGGTCAAGTTTTCAATAGACTACAACACACCCACACTAAGCATCAAGTGGGGTTCCACCTCCACGTAGGTTTTCCTACCAGAACTCAGTGGAAGAGGGACGAATTAGTAAGGGATTTCGACACGGTCGTCTACACCGAAAATATCCGTTTCATACCGCCTACCGGATTTCGGCAGCGTATTCCAGCAGGAACTACTGGCTATCCGGGAGGCTTGCATGCTACTGGGGCTTGACACTACGAAAAAGAAAACTAATGCTATCCTTATAGATAGTCAAGCCTCCATTAAGACCATATACTCGGCTATCATAACCTCCAAGCTGGTACAGGAATGCCGGAATAAACCTGCCCACCTGGGCGAACGCTTCAGGGTCACACTTCTCTGGGTCCCAGGGTACAGTGACATTGAATTAAACGAGCGTGTAGACGAGCAGGCCAGGCAAGGCTCAGCTCTGCAAGGCTCAATTGCGGCAACTATCCATATCTCGCTAGGTGATGTTAAGGGAAAAATCCACACATACTTTTTGAAGAAGGCCGACTCCAAATGGAGAAGGTTAACAAATTGCGTCATATCGAGAAATACATGGCCTACCTACGACACGAACATAAAAAACGATCTACTAAATAGAACCCGCCCAGATATCGCAAGAATTTCGGGGCACTGGCCAATTGGAAACCATGCGGCCAAACTAGGGATCCCATACAACCCTCAATGCCGCAGTTGCGGGGACACAAATGAGAGAGAACGTGTGACGTGTTGTTGTGTAGGCTATTTTCTGACAATACTGCTAAATTCTTCCTTCCTTTGCGCTTAAATCCACTACCACGGTCTTAACATCGTACTTCGGTAGTCGCTCATAAGTTTTGTCAAGGATCTCGTAGAAGCAGTCTTTCGTAAAATCATCTTTTTTCTCAGTCGGTGCGTGAGCGCATGTTGGCGAATTTGGAATTCTTGCCTAAGTCTGGCACTTATAACAAATCCGTATCCGAATAGCCGCTGTTTCTGCTCCACTGCTCAGCTCAACACGGTCCGTAGTAGATGTCACAGTTTTTTATCCTCTTTTTGTCGGTCCATCCTATCATATTTCCTGGGTGGCAGTAATATCTGGTTTGTAGCGGCTTAGGGCTTCCGCTAGTTGTTCGCTTGCACCTCTCCTGTTTAATGTTCTCACATTCTATGCACAGATACGAACGTCGTTGTTATTTTTTTCGATTTCCATGATCCCCAACAACAAAATCAGTCCTTCCCGAGGCTCTTGGTTGCTTTGTTATAAGAGTTTTTTTTTAAGTGGGTGGGTACTTAACCCAAAGCACAACCCCCAACCTGGAGGGCAAGTTCCAATGTATTGGATACCCCTAGGACACGAGGCCATCACTATTCACTACGGGCTTGACTGCTGACGTTGGCCTTTCGACTCATCTGCTGCCGCCGAGACTTTATACAGGGATTGAAATCCTATCTATAGTCAAGTTACTAGGTACTCAGTAGTCGCCAAGTGAAGGCTGAAAGCCTTTGGACTGGTTTCTGAACACAACATCAATAAAATGGTTGCCTTTATACCCCAAAGCAAAATGGGATCTTTTTGCTGCGTTTTCCATCACTTGTTCGTTCATTTCGGGCGAAAACAATCTTTCTTAAGCCTTGAGCGTTGATGAATGTCATATCGAAAATCTTAATTTGTCCCGTGCTCAAAAAATTTCGACACCAAAGGACGAAGAGTGTTGTCAGACGGTTTTTGCCGGGCACAACTATATGCACGTTGAGTTATCACAACTGAACAACTATTTTAAATGAATAGCGTCACTCTTTTGGTGTCAAGCGATTTGTAGGCAAACTGTGCTGAATTGAAGTTTCAAAGAAATGTCTACTCAATACGATTGATTGATAAATGTCAAAGTTATTCAATGTTTACATACTGACATCAAAGATGGCCCACGCTGAAGATGCCAGCGTTCAATCAAGTTTAATAATTTCTCAGCCGTGGATTGTGAAAATAAGGAAGATCCTTAGCAAAAGGACACATTTCCATCCGTTCTCATCTATCAAAATTTCACCTCATTTGTCACCTTTTTGTAGTGTTTCAAGTTATTCAAAAAGTCTATCATTTGACCACTGATCTTGAAGTTTAAATGTAGTCACTCAATTCAGAAATGATTCGCAACATCTTCAAGACGCGACGTCGGCATCCATTCTGCGTAGGTTACTTAGATTCAAGGCGTGATGATATTAATGTCGTCAACAATTTTGTATTCTACGACTGCGTCAGATGTAAAATTGGTTCTTTCAAGGCTAACAATGTTCAGTTTGAGTAGGTAGTCGTGAAATCAAAATATCAAAGCAGACCCATGAACAGCAAATGTTCGTTTATCCTTTATTTTTTTTTATCCGTCGACGTAGCCCAAATTAGTTTGGAGTGGAGCAACTCGGCTGATGAGAACGGAGGGAAAGGTGTCCTTTTATCACAACATGGGATTCCAAAGAGTATGTCTAGTGTGAGTATCCCTTGGTTTGAAGATTTTCCACAAATCAAGACCATGCAGAGCAATGTACCGCCATCGATAAACCGATTTAAAAAAAAAACCTTCCAGGATTTTGTATAATTCCACCCCCTGCACTTAAAATCCCTTGTCCTCCATAAATACCAGATATTGACGTGATTAATTAGTAAATTACTTACCTCCATCAGGATGTTAAAAAGATTTTCCACAGGATTTTTACTACGTACCTCCATCTTATATTCTTGCCAAGCCTGTAAGGAGAAGGATTAATAGAAAAGTCGTCTCTCTTCCAGTAGTAAAGTTTGTTTTATTTCTTCCTTCCTCTTCATCTTTAATACTTTTTTATTTTATTTTTTATTTCAATTTCTATATTCACTGAGTGTCCTTAATAATTAATAAAATAAATGCGAAGAATAAAAAAAGGAAATGCGTTGCACAGACGTTGCTCTGCAATAAATGCAAAAAGTCCTTAGAATAGCTATTTACGATAAAAAAAAGAGTCGATGAAAATAAAAATGAAAACATTATATTTGTGAAGTATTTCGTCCTTCCTAATCTTCTCTTTGTGCTGCCGGTCATCCTCTATTTCGTTTTTTTTCCTCACTTTCTATTAATTGGAAACCTTTGTCTCAGCCATACGATCGTTGTTCATCGATTTTGATGATTCAGATGATAATTTCGATGCCATCGGAGAATCATTAATTTTGCTATCATCCGGCTTATCCTGATTGTTCATCATCATACCGCCCTCCGGAATATTGGTATCTCGATCGAGCAGGTAGCTTCCGCCTAATGGTCGTCCACGTCCACCACTGCCATACGAAGAGCTAACAAGGGTGAAAGGAGAATGAACCTTTTCTTAATGTGGTTATAATTCAAAAAGGAAAATAAGGATATACACAGAGAGAATAAAAAAATGGATAACGAATACTCTCAAACACATAATTATTACGATAGCATAAATCATATTCATAGGTAGGCAGCGTCGACGTCGACACAACGACTATCGACAACTATTAAGGACACAGGGCCCTAAATTGCTACCCGATGCCGCTTAAAAATGCATTATCCTTGGTATTATCTGCTCGACTGGTCGTCACTTTAAAACAGAAGCTCCAGCCAAACCAAACAGCGAAGGAAAAATTGCCGACGCAAAAAAAAAATGACATGCAAATCAGGATATGGCAAAGGAGGCGCACAGCCCGTTAAAGAGAAAGAAGAGCATGAAATCTCTATCCGTCGTAAAATTTCCTATGCAGCTTACCTCTGATTATCCTTATCCCTAATGCCTCCTTTATAGCTGGCATCCTTCTCTCTGTCATTAACATAACTCCAACTACCACCACCACCACCACTACCTCCGCCGTTGGTATATCCGTTCTTATTATCACCGTTACCACCTCCAGTGGCACCGCCACCATTAACATCATCTCTAGGTCGGTTGCCATAATCGGAACCAGACGACGATGATGCCATGGATGATGGTGAGCCTGACGATGAGGAGGATGGCGATGACGAGGATCCTGGCCTGGAGTCGGAACATCCTCCGTGGCATGATGGACGAGATTGCTCGTAGGGATCTCTAGGCAGGTAAGTTGGACCGGGTGTCGACGGTCCCGAAGGACGCGATTCTGGACGGTATGGAGGTTGGTAGTAATCATTTGGTCTCTCGTTGGCGAAATAATAACCACGGCCCGAGTTATCGAAGCCCGATTGTCCTCTGTTGTTGTGTGCGGGGGTGTAGTGATTGTGTGTGTGGAGTGTTTTAGCCGCCACGTCAGAATGGAGATTCAGTGATGTTATGGTGGTTGGTTGGTTGGTTGGTTGGTGTTGATGGTGCAGTCGGTGGAAATCGTCCCGGAAAAAGGAAGGTAAACATCGTGATTTGTGTTTTTTTTTTTAGTTGGAGTGTAGTGTTTTTGTTTGTGTATTGTTTATTGGTGGCCAGGATAGTTGTGTCCCGTTGTTGTGTGAAATATGAAAAATAGAGAACAATAAAAGGTGACATTTAGAGCGAGAAGTAGATGGCAGTTTAAAGATTAGATTGCGAGGATTGAAATGAAATACGGTCTGCTTTGGTTTTATCTTCTCAAACTGTGAATTTTCCAACAACAAAGATAGAGGAAAGTTTACAGGAAAATCAGGACTTTTTACGAACTGATTGGGCATGGACTGTTAATAGCAAGTGGATATTTTTGGCAATTGACAGCTTGAGAGAACAATGAATCAGATCTAGGGATGGTAATAGCAATAGACTTTGAGGAGTTTCAAAGAAGATAATTCAAAGGAGCGACGTAAACAGCAATCTGAAGCTTTTGATTAAAAGTAGTCGATTTCCACTATCCCGGCTAAGAATTATTGGAAGATGGGTGTGGTATAGTTGCGATTTTATGTGCGCAGATTCAGTCCCAGAAAACTCCGGCGATTTCCAAAGAAACTAAGAACTAAACTTAAACTCCTTTAAGGACATTTATTTCTACATTTCGACGGAGTTATGAGCAGGCTTGAGAGATTATATGCCCCTTCTTAAATATATAACAATGCTTATCTGCTTGCTAGTTTGGAGTGATCCTTAATAAAAAGGTAAACTCCTGAACCGATTTAAGTTCTAAAAATTCTGTTAAGGTCGGTTCTACTGACATTCCCCAGATCATTTTGTAATTTAGTGTTGGACCACATAAGATCATCGATAAAGGTGAGGAGGGAATGGCTTTTGGATTTTTCCTGTGCCCCTAGTCCGAAAAAAGACGGATTTTACAATCCCTGGACATCCGTTGTTTCAGTACACGGTAATGCCATTTGGCCTGTGCAACTTTGCCTTGACAATGTGTCGCCTTATGGAAAAAATCATACCGGTGGTTTAAGAGAGTTGTGTTGATTTGGTCACCAGACTTTAAAAACACATATACTTAAACCTTATAACCTCCAGAGGAATCTTCTTAGTTGTTCTCTAAAATTGCGGTCCTTTGATCGTTTGATGTGCAGATTCGTTTAGATGTGACCAGGAATCCAGTAGAGATCGACATTATGCTGAGAGCACTTCGCGACTTTGGCAAACTAGCTTGGATTTTATTTGAATAGCATATAAAGCTTTTAGGCCGTCTGGGCTGGCAAACAGCGACACAGCCTGTGATACCCGCTTTGATTAGGAAGACTGATTGAACTTGTTTTTTTTTTCAATTCCTCTGATGGCATATGCCAATATCGGATCCTAAGCCAATTCTACACATCTCTTCCCGAAAAGAAGTTGGAGATTGGTCAAGACTCGGGAACTAGCTATTTGTTTAACTGATCCTCAAGGCGCGTTTAAGGCTTGATTACTAGATGTATTGCAACAGGAGCAGCGGGATTATTCAGAAAAAAATAAATAAAAAAATGGCATTATGGGTCCTCAAACCTTTATGCCTAATTACCTTTCCATTAAGGAAAGAATAGTACGGGATAGCTCGGTAGTCCAACGCACTAGCCACTTTGCCTCTGCACTCACGGTAATTCTATCATCAAGTCAAATTCCAAAGCCGGGGAGATAAGTTAAATCCTGACCAGCTCATCTTGAATAGTGGTAGTAAAGTAGAGACTGTTGGCAATGATATTATAAATTAGACACTCCTGCCTTAATAGGCAATGGCGTCCAAAATCGGATGCCTAGCAGAGGAAACCATTAAATATTGACAAAAATATCGAAAACTATGGTCCATCTGACCTTCATGATGTAAGGGTAGCAATTTATAAACAAGTCTGCCTGAAATGACTGCCTTCCGGCCTAGATACTTAAAACCTTCGCTGGTAAGGAGCACCAACCCTTTTCAAATATTTGTACATGTTGACCACAAAATATCACAAATGCGTTAGCTTTGATGGGCTACGAGGATACGTTTCAATGACGATCTATATGAGATATGCAGTAGCTTAACATATCTTTCCATATCTTAGTCCAAGACACCTTTTGCGCGATATTTTGTTAACAAGCTTTCATTTTTGAGTCCGCAAGACTGGCGAGATCTATAATTGCAAAGTGAATCTTAAGGGTTGTAATAGGCTTTTTCAGAATTGATGCTACACCAACATTATGCCAGACCAAGGCGAAACAAAAACCACTGAAAATTCCATGGCGTAGCTGAGGTTTGATATAAATCCCATATAGTAAATCTAAAACTACTGAACCTAGTCAACCGTCAGTCACCTAGACCAAGTCAAACAACAAAAATTTAGACACATATAGCGAAGGCCTCTCATTGTCACTTATTCCTTCCAAAGTGTTTTTTTCACTGCTACCCCTCTTGCGAAAGTCTCACAAACATCCAAGAGTATCACTGCCAGAAGTTTTAGCATTTGCCGCTCGGATTCGGTGTTAAACACGTAGTCCTCTTCTTTGTGGCAAACTTTGCACACACAAATGAAGAAAGAAATCCTTCTCGTGAGATGCTACACTCATGATGATTAGTTTATAAATCCGTAAAAGACAGACAGGATTTCCTTCCAGACTTTAGCTTTTCAGGCGAAGTTTTATATAAACGAACTGACAAACGAACAAAAGATATGGTTCAGGAAGGCAAAGCCAGAAAACTCTGAATTCCAAAGAAATTGCACGGGATCAATGTAGAACCAGGCTCCAGGCTCCGATGGCGAACAAAATACCTAAGCTAAGCAAACATAAGCTAATGCAACTATACTTCTGGTTCGGCATTGCCACAAAGGTATAATGAGGTCCTTAAATGTTATATGTCAACCTTCATGAGGACAATAGACTAAAAGGACCTGTTACACGACTTTACATCAACTTCCTAAAAATGTCAATGACAGACATTTTTCTTTTATAACTTTTCAGGTTGTGTCAAGGGCATATCTTTCATAGACTTGGTCAGGAGGATACCCATCGGAAGTGTCATTAGACAAAGGGGATGGGATGCCCAACCTTTGACATCAACATCTGGCATAATCGGGTTCTTGACGAACCATTATCAGATACTGGTAAAGGGTTTATCGTGTGTATGGTACTTTTAAATTAAACAACAGTAAATATCGGACATTAACGGCCTATAAATGGCCTCAAACCGAGCATCTCCCTTCATTTGTGTGTGAAAAATTCTTACTTTTGCCACAAGGAAGAGCAAATTTAAGAAGCTTCACGAGAGCTGGAGCAGTGGAAAAACTACGGTGTTGTCACATTCGGGATTCAAACCAGGGACTCCACGTTTGGTAGTCCTACCTACTAACCACTAAGCTACTGCACTATAAACTTAGTTTTAAGGTATATAATGTGTGTCTTTTGAAGACTTTTATAAAAAAGATTCTATATAATACATGTGAAAAATAAATTGCTGATTAGTCTAACGACTAGGTGCGATTAGAAGTTAAGTTGATAGGTTAGAAGTTATCGACCACTGGGGGATATAAATATAGTCTATAATAAAATGGATGTAAGCAATCGAGGGGCAAAGGTTATAAGTTACCCTATCCAAGATGAGTTTACAAAAATGCTGTTGTCTCAAATTTTGCAAATCCTTATAAGTCTATACAGGTTATTCTTCCAAGGACTCTATTCCAAAGGGCTGCAATCTATTCCCAGTAATAGATTACCCCAATCTAATTCAACGAAAAGACACAGTTGTCTCAAGTTGTACAAGTCCTCGGTAATAAAAAAAAACCCCTTTCGCATTATCCTGCTTATAAAGCTTATCCCCAAACAATACCCCTAATTCTCCCACACTCTTGTTGGCATAAATCTCCAAATGGCACACCTCTACAAAACAATATATTTCTCATCCTTGTGAGTAGCATCACCCTCATATAGCCAAATCAAACAAATTCCAACCAAACAAGTTCCAACAATGTCAACAACATCTCCAAGACAGAACACCGTCTTCAACCCCAAAAGTGTGACATAAATACCACGCTTCAGCACCTCAGCACGTTACTGTCAAAATCCAAATAAACAAAAAAAGTTCACACACATCAAAGGGACGGGATTCATGGACTCATTTCTTCAGAAGCATCCTTCCAAACCACCCTAACCCAGATATGAAGTAAAAGTGTTCTCAAATGAGTTGGTGTCTTCATTTCCAAGAAACTTCCCCCAATGCGTCGTCATCTAATAGCTGCCGTATAGGGCTGGTAGGCCTTCCATCAGATTGCGTTTAAAGCGATGGTAGGTATCCTCGCTATAGGAGCATTGAAAACCCATATCTAGAACACGTACAATGAACAAAAACAACACACATAATGTTCCTCCCTAATGGGATCGCACTTCAAAACAACAGATATGCGGTGGAATGCCTCCTGCCTAGATGTGCCCACACAACAAATCATTTCGCATTCATCCACATAATCCGTGCGATATGTCATATCCACCTCGACGGGGGACACCTATGAAATGAGGCCGTTTTTCGTATTCAACGTACACCTGCTAATCCCAGGACAACATAATCCCAAGGAGTACCCCGCACAGATACCTCGCCGGAGCCTACAAATGTTTTTTTTTTTTGGCAAAAAGAAAACCGCAACCCAAACCGAAATGAGGAATAGCAAGCTAATGATGTACGGATATGTGAAATGTGAGTATCCTGGATGGGGATACACGACGCGACGTCGACGACGCGCGGATGGCAGCAAACTTTAAACAGCTATCCGTACTTGAAGGCTGCTTTTTGCGAAATTTTCATTACGCTCATCCGTAATGGCACTTTAAAGCCTCCCCCACCACCGTCCTGAACGATTGTGTGCGAGTTTGAAACTGGAACAGGTACGA
This sequence comes from Rhingia campestris, assembly GCA_932526625.1. Classification (NCBI taxonomy): domain Eukaryota; kingdom Metazoa; phylum Arthropoda; class Insecta; order Diptera; family Syrphidae; genus Rhingia; species Rhingia campestris. The sequence goes on along the minus strand of OW052185.1, from coordinate 31,336,252 downwards.
GTACGTATCTGCTCCAGTGATTCCATTTCTTCGTTTTGTTGTTGTTATTTTTTTTTATTCCATCTCTCGAGCTTAGATAGGGTTGTACTCTTATTCTAGCACACACTAGTCGAATCCTGTGGGATTTCCATTTGCAAAAAAAGGACCAAAACAATGCCGAAGAGTTTTTTTTTTTTTGTTTTGCCTTGTTGTTGAAGGGTTGCCAGTGCAACCCTTAACCACGAGAGGAAACCCCTGTACACTAACGATATGTGGGTGAAAATGCAAAGTTTTCTGTTAGCGGTTTTGGAATTTGAATTCCTTTTCCCTTACATGTGGGAAATGCACAATGCCAGGCCGGCATATGAGTGTGGGTGTGGAGAAGGAGCAAATAAATGCAGAAATTGTGTTGGAAGTATTCTGACGGGATTTGTTGAATAAGGGCAGTCTTGCAAGTTGAGTTTTTAATTCAGTTTTTGTTGGCGATGTTTGTGCTCGAAGAATAGCGGATGCATTATCGCATATACAATGTAGTCGGCACGCGTTATGGAGTGGAAAATCAGCGTTTGTTGTCAGGTGGAGAAAGGCGGTAAAAGGACTGAATTTTCACATTAGGATTTGCGGTAAATTTGAATATGAGTTGAGAAATTAATTGGAGTTGGCTAGTTGGATTGTAGGTAGTGTTGTACTTTTGTAGGGAGGTTTGTGTTCATCGATAGAAAGGTTTTTACGAACGCAGGTAGGCTTCTTACACCTAAGTGGAAGTAGGCACTTTTCGGAATTATAGTAATTTTTGATTTTAAGTAGGACATTTTTAGGTGCAGTGAAATAGCCCCCAAAAAAGCATAAACACCCGCAGGGGTTATTGTCATTTGAATTTGGCACTCTATACAAAACTCTTAAAGAAAACTAGGTAACAACAAACCCTAAATTTTTGAGAAAAAGTGAAGATGAATGCTAATTAATTAAGCCCCATAGGGATTATTTCCTTGGGGGTTATTGCACTGCACTGCATTTTTAATGCCTTTGAAAAGCAAATGTTACGCAGAATGAAACGTCTAATTGTTTATGGATGTTTTTTTTTTAGAGTGAAACGCGCTTTCTGGGGTTCAAGATGCAATTCAACGAAAGGCAGACTTCTGTACAATGTCTGTATAAAGTTAGGGCTGGACTTTTTTTGACCTGGTGGGAAAAGGGCCAACTAAAAATCTGCCGGAAGTCGAAGAATGATATGATCTATGCTCATACCACTCAGCAATCACTCTGAAAATAGGTGGAAGTCTAGCAAAAAAGAAGAACCGCCTAGGTTTACTAGTATCAAAACCAACTGAGACTTTTGCAGAAAAGTCAGCAAAGAAAATTTGTCTTTAAATGTGCCACTAAAAACACCGCTAGATGGTTGGGTGTTTTAGAACGGGGGTAGACTCTGATTGGCTTGAATTTGGCAATGCCCAGTGCTCGCAAGTGCGAGTGTTGACAACAAGACGTAAAACAGCAACTCTATAAATACCCTGGTCAGAGGAAAAAGATGATACGACTAAGGACTGCTTCTACGAGCTCCTTGACAAAACCCATGAGCGACTACCAAAGTCAATTCACAACATATAACCAGCATCTAACGTCGACGAACAATGGCAACGATGCCAACAAGAAATTAGATCAACTGATGTGCTAGGTTTCTCGCGGCTACCAGCAAGAAACCGAGGAATGCCGACAGATGTTCGCAGCCAAGAACGAGGCCTACAAGGCTAAGCTGCAGGTGAAGACGAGAGCTGCCATTGAGCTCTATTAAGCAAAGAAGAAGGGAAGAACACCGGCTTTTCAGAAAGAAGAAAAAGAGCAAGAACAGCGCGCGTTCGAGGATATAGAGAGGTGTCACTCCAGGAACGATGTTCGCAAGTTTTACCAAAGTGTAAAACGTCAAAGTCAAGGATACAATGCTCGAACAGAATCCTGTCGAGATTAACAATGAAATATCGTAGTTAAGACACAGTCGATGCTGAGGATATGGGAGAATCAATTCTGTAGACTGTTAAACGGCGATGACGAAAAACATTCCGCTGTCAGGCAGAACGAATCATTTTATATTGGCAGCGGCAGCGAAAACTACCAACCACCCGATCGAAGTGAAGTGAGGATAGCAATATCTAAACTCAAGCTTAATAAGGTCTCCGGAAATGACGGCCTTCCCGCTGAGCTTTACAAAGCTGGCGGAGATGACTTGACTTGGTAAGTAACATCCATCAACTCATAAGCCAAATCTGGTCGGATGAAAGTATGCCTTAATGGAAATTCAGCATCTTTTGCCCGATCCACAAAAAAGGAGACCCTCTGAACTACGCCAACTACAGAGGCATAAGCCTCCTCAAAATCGCATACAAGATCCAATCTGCCGTAATGTGTAAACTCCTTAAACCGTTTACCAACAACCTGATCGGCCCTTATCAGTGTGGTTTTAGGCCAGGAAAATCCACAACCGATCAAATTTTCAAACTTCGGCAGATCCTGGAAAAAACCCAAGAAGTCCAAATCGATACCACCACCTATTCATTGATTTCAAAGTCACATGAGACAGCATTTGTAGAGGCTAACTATACAGAGCCTCTGGTTTTGGTAATCCGATGTTCGATGACGATGGAGAATTCTTGCGGCTCCATCAGGGTCGGAAACGACCTCACCGACACATTCGATACCAAAAAAGGATTAAGGCAAGGCGATGCGTTGTTATGTGACTTCTTTAATTTGATTCTTGAGAGGATTGTGCAAAACTACCGAGCCAACACCAGCGGCACAATTTTGCAAAAATCGGTGCAACTACTAGCATACGCCGACGATATTGACATCATTGGTAGGACTCAATGTGATGTCATAGCCACGTTTGCTAGTATTGAGAAGAAAGCGGCAAAAATGGGTTTAGTAGTAAAGCCCTCACTCGAACAGTCCTGCTCGACGGCGCTGAAGCATGGACCGTATCAAAAGCGGATGAAGAAATCCTTGGTCGATTCGAGAGAAAAATTCTTCGGAAAATCTTCGGTCCCGTTTGCGTTGACGGGCTATGGAGACGAAGATTCAACATACCCCCGGTCAAAAAACTCCGCATTAGACGTTTAAGATGGCTAGGGTATGTAGAACCAATGGACACCAATACTCCGGCTCGCAGAGTCTTCTATTCCCAGCCAGACGTCGAACGCAGTATAGAGGAAGACCTCGCCTTAAGTGGCGCGCACAAATAGAAATCGACCTCTACCAACTTGGAGTGAGCAACTGGGGGCAGTTAGCTAAGGACCGGGCTAATTGGAGAGGCATGTTGGTTGAGGCCCAGGTTAATCCCGGACTGTAGCGCCACTGAGAGCACAGCGTGGAAAAACACTTCCTTCCGGAAGACAGCAACACGAAACAATAAAGTCAAATACCAGCCTGAAATCAAAGACCTCACACGAGAAAAGATGAGAGCGTGCAAGAGATAGCAACAATCCCACGCACCCGTCTCAATAAAAAACTTATCTGAGCCATCTTTGCAACAAATTCAAGAATTTAAAAAATCAAGAATTTAGTACCTCGAGGGCTTGACTGATGAAAGCCTTGAAGTCCATAAGGAAAATAAAATGCCCTAGCCACCAATAAGAAAAGCGAATGGCGTTTTGGCATAAGGACTCAACGACAAAGCGGACTAATTTGCCAATCATCTATAGAAGAAATGTTTGAACCTTTTGATGGACATCATTTAAAGGGATAACCTAATGCTAATACGCGCAACAGGCTCGTTAGTACCCAGTTCCGAGCTTTTTAACAACCATTCCTGTTTTATGAAATGAATCTGAAAGTCTAAGTGGAGATAGCCATTCTTGGCAATTGGTACTACTCGGATGTTTTGTCAGATCATGACCAGAGAAGGCCCACTGAAAAATCATTTAGGTGTTGCTACGGCTGGGAATCGAACCTACACCTTCTGCGCGGCAGTTCATCGCACTAACCATAGCGCCACTAAGCCCGTGAAAAGTACAAACAACAGGAAAGTACAAACGACAAGAAATAATATAGACCATTTTTGCTTAGGCCGATAATATTTAAGGTCTTCGAGAAACTAATGCTAAAGCTATTACCTACAACCAGTATTTGAAGAAAGACGTTTGATCCCGCCTTCCGGCTCAAACATTCCACAATCGCTCAAGTGTACCGAATAACCAATGTTCAATCTCATTCGTTATTCGGTACAACTGATTTAGACTTGAAAAAAAGTGCTCTGGCGCTTTTCTGGACGTCTTTCTGGTACATAGGTCTTAGCTTGGAGCTAAGGACATTCCTACCGAAAAAAAATTATACAAAACACTGGAATCCTACTCCTACCTTGAAAATGGTCTCTTTCGTGATAGACATAACAATAAATGCTCAGAATTCAAACAAATTCACGCCGGTGTTCCACAAGGAATCTAACTCCGTCCAATCCTATTCCTGCTCTTCATAAGAGATAAACTACAAGATGAAGGGAACATTAGTAGACGATAGGGCTGTCCTCGAAATGGATGAGTCAGTTGAATAATCAAAATTAGCAATATATGAGATTAAGTATATTATGATGTCAAGACGAAAGGACACACAACATCGACGAATTGGACAGAACGTCACCATCGACAGATATAACTTTGAGGTAGTAAGGGACTTTGTCTCCCTCGGCTCCGCATTAACCTTGACAACAACATCTCGTCAGAAAAAAAACGAAGAATTACTCTTGCCAACCGCTGTTACGTCGGACTAGAACTAAAGCCGTCACTCTAACTATTAAGGTGATCCTATACAAGACCCTGGGGTGGAATCGGCTAAGGTGATAGTTGATTGTCGCTTTGTTGATTGTCGTTTTTGATTATCAACTCTTCTTTGCTCTGCGTAAAGCGATCACAAAAAAATGATTTGGAACGTCACTTCCTTGCCGACGCTGTCATTCCGAGCAGCTGATAGGTACAATTTTATTCGGTGTTTATATTGTGAAAAATGTAAGTCAACTCAGCATACTAAAATGTCAACAAAATACAATAAATTTGCATTTTTTTAATGACTGCAGCAGTATTTTCAGCCACCGTACTTTGACCCATTGGTGCAGTCCAATCAGCCCCAACTTGTTGAAGTTTCAAGACATTTGCTTTATTCCTCAGGTTTCATCTTATAAGTTGGAAATCTTTGTAATTATTTTCTTCATTTTCCTCTATGTTTGAGTAGAAAAGTTCCAATGAAGTAAACATTGCACTTCACGAATTTTCACTTTCACTTAAAGTTTTTTATTTTAATTTATTCAATATTTTCTTTTATCACTAAATTATTTAATTTATTTGGTGTAGAAGATTTCCCTGCAGCTTCTACCTATGAAAATGACACAAATGTATGAAAGCGACACCTAAATAGCTGTCGCATGAAATTGATAGCAAAAAAGCGATTGTCAATTTGATAATCACCTTACGTGGAGGTAAAGCGATGATTTTGATTGTCAACTATCAACTATCACCTTAGCCGATACCGCCCCTGATCATCCCAGTCCTGGTCTACGGCACTGAAGCATGGACCGTATCAAAAGTGTATGAAGAACTTCTTGGTCATCTTGAGAAAATAAAAAAACTCTTTGAAAAATCTTCGGTCCCGTTTCCGTTAACGGGCTATGGATACAAAGATTCAACTAAGAACTTTACGAGCTGTACAGGGACAGGGTGTATGTGGAAATTTTCCGCATTGAAGGTTTAAGGTGGCTGGGACATGTAGAGCGACAAAAATATTCCGTCTTCAATTTACAGCCAGACGTCGAAAGCAGTAGTGAAAGACCTCACGTTAAGTGAGGACCTCAACCAACTTGAAGTACGCAACTGGAGACAGTTAGACTCTAGTTAGCCTAAGGATCGGGCCAATTGGAAATGCATCCTACTTGCAGTCTTTTATTTCCAGCCAGACGTCGGACGCAGTAGAGGAAGACCTCGCCTTAAGTGGCGCGCACAAGTAGAAACTGACCTAAACCAACTTGAGCTGCGCAACTCTGGGCAGTTAGAAACCGGGAAATTGGAAAGACATGTTGGTTCAGGCCCAGGTTCATTCCGAACTGTAGCGGCACTGAAGTAGGTAAGTATTTGAGCAGTTTGGTGCTTTTCAAAGTATTAGGCAGACATTGTGTCATCGAAAAAATTGATAAAAGTCTAGAAGTTCCAATGATAAACCATTGACAAAATTGATCAAAGTTTCTAGCCGCTTTTTAGAGAAGCCAAATCCGATTGCTCATCGAAGTATTAGCCGTGCCCTGCACCATAGAAAAGATTGCAAGAAGGTTGGGAGTCTCAACGAATTGCTTGTGGAGAAGTCGCATAGACGAAGAAGAAATGGATTCTGTAGAACATATTTTGTGCCACAGCATAGTTCTTCAGGCCTAAGTAGAAATGTTCCTATAACGCACCAAGATTCCTCAATAAAGCCAAGTGGTTTTGTAAGTCACATGTCAAATTTTGGGCCTATCAATCGGCTTTAAACCTTCTGGGTGAACAATTATATAGACTCTATAAATACACTTCGTCAAACCTAACCTATCCATTAAAAATAAACGCAGATAAAATTAGCTAACGCTCATAAAGCTGAATGGGTTCAAATTTGCAGCCCAATTCCCTTTTTTGGCATTATCAATTCCCAACTGTCAACCATTATAAATCAATCTTCAAATTTTAGAAAACCTTCAAATCCCTTCGTCTTCCCATCACGTTCGAAAACTGTTTTAAAAACCCCTAGGTGATCAGAAAAAAAAGACACAATCTGTAATTATTTTGATTCCTTTTTTGACGACATGGCATACATTACCTGTATGTCTCATCCCATGGACGATAATTGCGATAGTCATACCTTGTGTAATAACGATCATCTTGTCCATACCGATCGTAGGAGCTGCCACGATTGCGATCTGCATTCCGATCACCTAAACATACAAAGAATGTCACAAGTCTGTAATTTCGATTTACAAAAGCAATCACTCACCACCCCGATAGTAATCATTGTAACGATCGTTTGAATAGTATCGATCGCGATTATCGTATCCATATCCTCGGTTCTCACTTGGAGAGCGTTCAGGGTAGCGGCTGTCATATCGGTCCCGGTCGTACCGATCGTATGTTCTTGTGTTGTATCGGTCATCGTATCTGGAAATATTTGAAATATTCATGATTGTTCTGGAGGAATTTCAAATTGCTGACGATTATTTTTTTCTGAGATTCGAAGCAAGAGAACATTTTTCGAGTGAAACGTTCTTCGGTAAACATTTTTGAAAAATACTCAAAAATTTTGCTAGTCAATATTTTCGAAATCAGAAAATAAGTGAAAATATATCCAATCGTTCACAAGTTGAAATTCTGATAAAATTGGCATGTGCTACTAATTTAATGTTTGCCAGATACATTTCTAGTGAATAGCCAATCGTGGTGGGTGTAAAAGTCTGACTTTTGTGGTTTGAAAACAGGGATCATGACCGAGATTGAGAATCGAACCATCATTTTGAGAGTGATTCCCAATCACGATACAAATAGTGTATGTGCTTGTGCAAGGACCACTCTTCTTGTTCTGTGTGTGTTTTGCCAGCCAAAAGAAATTAACTTGCATACCTGTCACGATTATAACCGTTGTAGGGATAGTAATACCTGTCATAGTCTCTAACGCCACTATATCTCGACCTATCCCTATCGTCATACCGATCGTTTCTTTCACTTGGGTAATACCAATTACTTGACCGGTCATCGTATGTTCTGCTTGTGTAACCACCACGGTCTCCACCACCTCCTCCTGAACCGTAGCGAGTCCTGTCATAGTCATCGCCGTATCTATACAAAAGGTGACGGTTAAACATGTAGGGCAATGTCGATGTTGTGTAATCGATGAACTATCTTACCTGTCATCGTAGCATCGTACACATCTGGACTGTCGACTTTTCCGATATAGACTACCAAGAGTGGATGCCGCCGAGTCTTTATTACCACTTCCGTTGGCTGTGTTCGATGTGAGTGACAATGATGGTGACGACACTGATGTAGAGCCCGATGATGCCATGGAAAGTGCCAAATTCGTAGGCACCAACAGAAGGAAAGATACAATCTGTGAATGAGAAAACAAAATTGGAACGAATTATTGCGAGGCCATAAATGGGACAAGTTACGTGACAAATTTATGTTACAGGGGTTAAAGGAGGTTGTTAAGTTTTTTTTTTAATGGGTTGCATACAGGGAGGGAGGCATTCCCGGTTAGCCTCTGTTGTGTGGTGAAAAATGATGGGTATAGGGCAAGCAAGGGAACGAAAAAAAAACGTTGGACACCTTGGAGCTCCAGAGATAGCCAAAGAGAATCTATACAAGAGAGCCTTACCTTTCTTTTCACCATATATAAGCGTCATAGAACGGTGGAAGCAGTATCACAATATCATTCTTGAGGTAGACTATGATGGTAACTTATGGTGAGGTTACGAGTTCCCAGAAAAAATATGTCCGTGGTAAGGTTTGCAAGTACAGGATATAGGTGAAAGAAGTGATATATAGAAGAAATGGAAGCGCTTAAAGATTACCGATACTGGAGAAAAAATAAGGAAACTAGCTGATAGGATCATAGCAAGAACTCAGGTTCTTCCAATAAGAAAGTGATCTCAATGTCTTGAATGTGTGAATTAAAAATACAGTCCACCTATATTTTATGAAGAAGGGATTCCTGGTATTGAAGACAATATTGTGGCTATCCTAAGCTCGTTTCTGATGGTTTACTACCAGAATTCTTCTAATGCGAAGTGGATTCCAAACGCAGAGAAGATTTTGGGATTCAGCTGACTATCGACAGGTGTTCCAAGAAATAGGAAGCATTTGCCTTCTTCTGTCTCTACTTGTTGTCCGCCAACACTTACGTACGCTAAACAGCTATAAGAGGTGTGCCATTTCGGTTTTGACAACGATAATCTGCAACCCTAAAAGCGTAGCTTCTCACGCAATACCTTTTGGGGTTCGGCAGTAATCCATGATCCTTTAATGGATTTCTTGATTTATGCGACAACATACTTAAGTGAGCTGCAGTCCGAATGAACCTGGTCCTCAACCATTTATGATCCTGAACCATTTATGGAAGATTGTCCCGCTAGTTTCAGCTCGGGAGTTTTGCACAATCCTATCAAGAATCAGATTAAAGAAGTCAAATGACAGTTCGTCGAATTGCCTAAATCCTTTTTTGGTATCGAATGTGTCGATGAGGTCGTTTCTGACCCTGATGGAGCCGCGAGAATTCTCCACCGTCATCCTGTACAGACGCACGAGTTTGGGCGGGATACTTTCATCCGAGCAAATTTGACTTAGTCACCAAGTCATCTCCGCCGGTTTTATAAAGCTCAGTGGGAAGACCTTCATTTCCGGAAGCCTTGTTAAGTTTAAATTTGGATGTTGCTATATTCAGTTTTTTTTAAGGTCGGGTGGTTGGTAGTTTTTGCTGTCGTCGCCAGTATTTAAGGGTTCGTTCTGCCTGACAGCGAAATATTTTTGGCCAACGCCGTCTGCAGAAACGGTTTTTCAATATCCTCAGCATCGACTGCTATATTTCTCTGTTCATCTCGACAGGATTTTGTTCGAGCATTGTATCCCTGGCTTCAATGTTTTACACTTTACTAAAACTTGCAAACGCCGGTGTTTAAGGGTAGTGATGCGATTATATGAGAACACAAGCGTTCTCACTCTAGCCTCGCACTATCAACTCCTACTCTCACCTCCACGCTGGTGACTGGTGGGTGCCTAGAACCTCGACTGGAGATGTGGTAACAAACCACTGTGGAAGGTCATTGGTTGCAGCAAACGAGAGAGGGGGAGGAGTGTCCTCTCACTAAGCCACTCAATCTCAGGCGACAGCGGAGGAATTCCCTAGATGGAGTCAACGGTGGCGCCGACAGATAAAGTTAGATCGAACTGGCAGTGAAATCCCTATATGAGCTGCTTCGATATATTTGAACACCAGGTCTATAGGGATTTCCAATACTGAGGCAGGGTGTTGGAAAAGAGTTGGAGGAATTCCCTAGATGGAGTCAACGGTGGCGCCGACAGATAAAGTTAGATCGAACTGGCAGTGAAATCCCTATATGAGCTGCTTCGATATATTTGAACACCAGGTCTATAGGGATTTCCAATACTGAGGCAGGGTGTTGGAAAAGAGTTGGTGGCGGAGGAGCCCTCAATGGTCAACGGCAGCGCTCATATCCCAAAAAACAAGGGCCTGGCCCTCCAGGTTTGGGGTTGTGCCTTCGGGGTAACTTCCGACCATGGAAAAAAACCATTAGTTATGAGAGAGACACAACCAGCCTCGGATAATGAAACTCCTCATACGGCAACAAGACCCGGAACGTCAATGGACTATGATATGAAAGTATGCACCTGGAATGTACGAACACTCTACACCCCGGGTGCTACTCACAAACTTGAATCTGTCCTCACGCGGAACAAGGCAGATATAACCGCAATCCAGGAGATACGATGAGTAGGATCAGGTAAAATGAAGAGAAAAAATTGCGACATTTATTACAGCTGCAACAACAGATTGCATGTATTAGGATCCGGATTCGTCGTGGGAAATCGGCTTAGGACGAACGTCATTGACTTCAAGCCGAAAAGTGATCGCCTTTCTGTGATCCGCATCAAAGCTACGTTTCAAAACTTAAGCCTAGTATGTATGTGCACACGCCCCTACCGAGTGGCTGCTGATCCCATCAAGGAGGAGTTTTATGACATCCTGGATGGAGTCTACGGATCCTGTCCGGAGTATGATGTTAAAGTTGTACACGGAGATTTCAATCGGAAAGGAAAACATCTTTGGTGTTTTAGTTGGTAAGCACAGAATCCACGAAAAGACAACAGACAACGGCTACCGACTAATCGATTTTGCAGCAACTCGTAATACGGTGATAAGTAGCACTAGGTTCCCAAGGCTAAGGATCCACACAGCAACCTGGCGCTCTCAAGACGGTCGAACCGCCAACCAATCGAGCATGTGCTAATCGATGCGAGGCACGCACCCAACATCCTCGAATTGATACATTCCGAGGAGCAAACGTCGACTCTGACCATTTTCTTGTCGCGGCTAAATTCAGAGCTCGACTGTCTAACGAGAAGAAGCTGCGGACTTCCCAGAAGAAGAGCTTCGACGTTGGACGCCTTAGCACACCTGGAGTAGCCTACAGTGAGCGCCTGAGTATGAAACTCTCCTCCGTGCACTCACCTTCCACAGACAATCAGTGGTGCCAGTATCGCGACAACATCAAGGAAGTAGCCGAAACCACTGTAGGGTACCAACCACCCCCGAGAAAGAGCCCGTGGTATGATGATGAATGCGTCTACAAGAGAGAAGAGTATCGAGCCAGGAGAAGGGAGGAAAAGAAGACCCTGCGTATAAAGAAGAGAGCTTACGCAGCCTCCCAGCTCAAGGAGATTGAAGGGTCGCGTGATCATACCAACATCCGAAGGTTTTATAAAAAAAAGCCAAGCAACTGGCTGCTGGCTACAAAACCGGAACGCAGGCTCTTCGAGACAGCTTGGGAAACCTTGTCAACGACGCGCAGGGAATAGCAGATGTGTTTAAGCAGCATTTCCAACAGCTGCTAAATGGGCATCATGTAGAGAGAGTGATAGGGCAAGAAGATAACCCCCGTACAGTCAATGAAGAACTAGTTCCACCACCTAGTATAGAAGAAGTTGGCCTATCTATAAAAAAGCTTAAGAACAACAAAGCCGCAGGTTTTGATGGTTTACCAGCGGAGCTTTTTAAATACGGTGGTGATGTTTTGGTAGGGAGCATCCACCGAATCATCATCAGTATGGGTGGAAGAAAACATGCCCGATGACTTGACTATCAGCTCCATATGCCCCATCTACAAAAAAGGCGATCCTTTGTCTTGCAAGAACTATCGAGGCATATCCCAGCTTAATGTCGCATACAAGATCCTATCCAACGTACTGTGTGAACGACTAAAACAGTACTGCAACACACTAATCGGCACTTACCAGTGTGGCTTCCGGACCGGCAGATCGACTATGGACCGAATTTCCAAACTGAGGGAAATCCTGGAAAAGACCAACGAATTTCAAGTCGAAACTCACCACCTATTCATAGACTTCAAAGCCGTGTATGATAGCATACATCGCCAGGAGTTCTTTATGGCGTTGGCTGAATTCGGAATCCCAGAAAAACTGATTCAGCTGTGTCCCAGGACGCTGGAAAACACGCGATACAACGTGCAGTTTGGAAGTAGCTCCTCCGAACTATTCCAAACATGCACCGGATTTCGGCAAGGAGACTCGCTATCATGTGACTTCTTCAATCTCGTACTGGAGCAGATAGTGCGCAGGGCAGGTGTTAACACGGACATCATCGGTCGCTCCCAACATGCCGTGATAAAGGAGTTCACGGAGATTGAAGAACAGGCAAAATCTGTTGGCCTTGAAGTAAATGAGGACAAGACTTAGTATATGCTATCAACAAACAAACAAGCATCTGTCCACTGCCTAGGACAAAACGTCACTATTGATAGCAGCAATTTCGAGGTAGTTAAGGAGTTCACCTACCTCGGAGTTAACATAAACTCCACGAATGACACCCCAGTGGAGATCCGTCGAAGGACGAAATGCGTGCTCTATGGTCCCGAATGCTGGACGATAAGCAAGAAGGGAGAGCTAATACTGGGTTCCTTCGAAAGAAATATACTTCGGCGGATGTTTGGTCCTGTGCACGAGGACGGCGAATGGAGGAGAAGATACAACCGCGAACTCTATGAGCATGTAGTCGAAAAAGCCAAAACACGTCGACTACGTTGGCTCGGCCACATCGAGCTAATGGACAATAATGTTTCAGCTAAGAGAATCTTCGAATCCCAGCCCCCAGGTTCAAGAAGGCAAGGAAGACCGAGCCTCCGTTTCAAAGATCAAGCCATCGCGGATGCCAGAGCGCTTGATCTAGACAACTGGAAGCAGCGAGCCAGGGATCGTAGAGAGTAGAAGGCTGCAGTGTCTCAGGCAGAGACTCTTCACGGGTCGGGAGCCCGATAAGTACTTAAGTAAGTAAATTTTGCAAACATCATTCCTGAATGGCACCTTTTGTTCTTTTTCCTGAAAAGCCCATGTTTTTGCCCATATAGAGTACAATGACGGCTATCGTCTTCACCTGCAGCATAGCCTTGTAGGCCTCGCTTTTGGCTGCGGCATCTGTCAAAATTCTTCATCAAACCAAGGGTTTCTTGCGCAAGAAACCTACAACATCCGTTTCGTCTGATCTAACCGAGCTAAAGCTAGAAAAATGATGGCTTGAGTCCGTGCGATGATCCGTCTACATTTAGAATCAGTTTTTCGCGGGATATGAGTGAGGTTATGATCGGGGAATGATCATTAGAACCTATCCAATTGAGTTCATCCTTTCTGGCTCTGCTTCTTAAAGCTGACTCCAACTGAAATAGTTCATCAAAACCATTCCGTAAATCACAAAATCTGGCCCAAATGATTTTAATTGTTCAACAGCTCTGAATAACTTTTGATTTGCATGTTTTTTGAGTGTACATACCCACATATACATTCATAAGCCAGAACTATTAAAAGCCAATAAAGTTATCATCATTTCATGCTTCCATTATTTTTTTAAACACTTATCTACCACACATCAATGAGCTTAATGAGAAAGGTTAACGCTCGACAATAAATCTGATTCGATCGCAATGGCTTTTAAGTTTTTTTTTTAAATTTTTTTAACAAAAACTCTACACACGCAATGGGGCACAATATTTCAGGTATTATTATAAAAAAAGTAACTTTGTGGCCGGCCAAATGACATTATGAGGGCTCTTTATGTAAGGGATGTGGTCGATTCTGTTTTTCTGTCAGATAGTGTTCCGCTGGGAGAAACAATGATATACCGCGACCAATTGTCAAACAAATGGCACACATAGATAACAATTAAAGTTTATCTGTGTGGTGGTGCTCTGCTCTATTTGGACGTACATTTTAAATTGTGATAATGTCCTGAGATTATACGTTTCGACTGAATGAGTTGACTGTAGAGGCACGTGAACAAGTCCACAGTTCGTGTTAGCTAAACAATTGACATGGCAAAGTAATTGCAAATACGAATCCGCTCGTAATTATATTGACAATTGACTATGTGAATTCATTTTGTCTCTGAATGTGTTCGTGGCAAATTGGGTCAACGATTTTACAAAATGCAGGTTCCATTAAAATGTCATTACAGAGAAATGGTCTAATGCTATGGGGCGCTATTTGAAAGCGGCATTGTTTTTTTTTAGAATTTGTTTAATAATTTAAGTCCTATAGAGGTTAGGGTAGAAGACGTTAGTAAAGCAATAAGTGGCGTTATTTCTAAAAACACATGTACGTGGCATGTTGGTTGAGGCCCAGGTTCATTCCGGAAGGTAGCTACCTACACTTAAGTAAGTAAGAAAATAAGCTCGAGTTGGTATGTAATCAAGAAATGAGAAATGCCTTAAGAGCCTGAGATTCCTTAACTGATGAAAGTGTCCTTATGCTTAGATTTTCGGTATACAATAAGCAAACCAATGTCTTAAAACCATAAAAAAAGCTCATACAATCGAATGACCAAAAATATGTTGTCCTATTAGGACTAATTGTTATAAGTGAGAGGATTAATGTTGGAGTGACGAGTGACTTCAAAAAAAAACATAAAAAAGGAATTCTAGATCTTTCAATTCGGGAGATCATGTCCCTTTTTTCAATATGTAAAAAAAAAACGGTTCACTGCTAAACGAGGTGTGTGATTGGTTGCACTTTCATTTGGTTTAACCAGATGTTCTCCAGACAAAATGCATAGAGTTCCGGCAATAAAAACTCCTTGGTTCAAAGACTTGAATCTATCCACTTGCGGTACAGGACTTGCAAACAATTCTTATAAACTTGCACCAATTATTATAGGAACTGCCACCAATGACTGCCTGTATTAGGAAGGGAATACTTTGGAAGGAGCCGACACAGGTGAAAAGTTATTGACTTGAAGTCGGATAGTGATCACCATTTTGGGATTAACATCAGATAAACGTTTTCCAATATCGGTCTTATATGAACACACCCCTACCGATAAGAATAAATGAGCTAATGAAGTTGGAGTACATTTACGACCTCCAGGACGAAGCAGACCGAGCTTGTCAGGAAAACAATGTGATAATCATACCTGACAGTGCTAAAATCAGGAAGGAAAACACCAAAGTATTAATGGAACTCCGTCAGATAACGGCTTCCGACTATATGACTTTACAGCAGCGTGTAAAACTGTGATTAGAAACACTAGACTTCCTCGATTTTAAAAGCATAAAGAAACCTAGTGATCTGATGATCGAACCGCCAACCAAATCGACCATGTGCTCATAGAAAGGCATGCATCTAACATCCGGAATGCACAGATATTAAGAGGGGCAAACGTCGACTTTAATCTTGTCCAATAAAATTTAAAACTCAAATGTTCAACGAAAAGAAGCTACGAATTGTATAGAAGAAGAGGCTTTCCGTTGGATGCCTTAGGAAATTCCAGATAACCAGAGCCAAGATAGCCTTATGGCTAAGATCAAATTGTAGAATGAGAGACTCCCCGCTGCTCCTTAACACTCCAACCTCTATTTTACGAAGAAGGCACGTTTATTTGGAGTTTTGAAGTAGTCAGCCATCAAAAAGATAAGGAACGACAAGGCAGCTGGAACTGATGGCTTTCCAGAACTCTTCAAGTGCGGAGGTGTTTTCATGAAACATGCACCATCAACAATCCTATGAATTGAACGGCCATTGAAAGACCTGTATTAACATATGGAGGACTTCTCTGGTGGCAATCGACACGTAAAGTCAGCCATATGAATAATATGGCAAAGGTACAAAGCATATATGGGCGCTACTAGCGCAATAACAACCACACCAACAGCGGGACTGGAAGCAATCCTAAATCTGCTACCGCTAGACCTTCACATGCAAGCATCTGCAGCCAAAAGTGCTCTAAGAATCAGCCTGCACAACTGCTGGAAAATGAACTCTGGAGGACACGCTCAGATTCTAAACAAATACCTGGGCTCAGCTTTATCCTCTGACTACATCTTTCCAAGTAGAGAAGAGTAGGAGAGGAACGAACTGAACCCCGAAACCATATCCAATTACACTGATGGTTCAAAAATGGACGTAGGCGTTGGAGCAGAAGCGTTTTTAGAAACAATAAAGCTAAACAGCACTTTTCGTCTACCCTAGCACAGCAGTGTTTTCCAGGCCGAAATACTGGCAGAGGCGGCCAAAGCGACCCAATGCTGGCGATACCACCAGATGATATCACCATCTTCGGCTGCAATAAAATCAATCTCAGCTGTCGAAATAAAATCAAAGCTTGTGAAGCTTTGTCGTGAAGAGCTAAAGGT
Organism: Rhingia campestris; assembly: GCA_932526625.1. Lineage (NCBI taxonomy): Eukaryota > Metazoa > Arthropoda > Insecta > Diptera > Syrphidae > Rhingia > Rhingia campestris. The sequence continues at coordinate 31,319,847 of OW052185.1, read as the reverse complement.
TCTTGGCGTCCAACATAATGTTAAGCTCAGCTAGGTCCCTGGACACAGAAGCATATAGGGCCATGAAATTGCTGATGAACTGGCGAGAAAAATATCTGCCCAAGCATTCATCAGGCAGAGCCACTATGTGACCTCAAATCACGGGTGGGACGAAAGCACTGAACATTTCCAAAAACTCGTGGAACTCCCTCTCCACCTGTGAAACATACAAAAGGATGTATGACAAAGCCAGAACTCATAAACTACTTTAAGGAAACAGGAAATCTGTTTCGAGAACTTACTTAATCCACAAACTGAAAATGCATCTTACAGATGATGACCTTTGTAGAGGCGTCGGTGATGAAGAAATACACGAGGATACCCTCCACATTCTGTGCCACTGCCCAGGCCTCAGCCAATTAAGAAGAGAACCTTAGGAAAAAAGCTTTTCCACGACCTCATGGAACTATATGAAATCCCTCTCTCTAATATTTTCAGGTTTGCAACAACATCAGGATGGCTGGAGAGGGACTAACAACGATGGACAGTAAGGGGATGATTAAGGAACCAATCACACATGGAATCCCAGTGGGCATAACAATAACATAACAGCGGATATAACAATTGACCTGAGTGTGATGAGGGAAGACGCACACTGCCCACCTCTCAACCCACCAACCTTACCTAATCTAGTAGTGGTGTTGGGTACCTTTGAAACTGTTAGCATACTTGCATACTTGAAATTATCTGTTAAAGAATAACAAAATTCTAACACTGTCATGGGAAGCTTCTCAAATCAGCCACCCTGTAAAAGTGTTGGCAAACCATATATCGGGAATTGTCTTGGCTCAAGTTGTTTTTTTTTTTAAAGTTCCTCAATTGTTTCACTTTAAGCCCCCGAGCCTACCGCTCCCAAAGTCCGTTTTTATATTCCTATTTCAAATCTAATTTGAATCAATTTACAACATTTCCTTACCAAAAAACAGACGAAAACCTACCAAATACCACTCACCCTGTTACTGCCATGAATGCAAAAGTGTTCTGTTCATAGTCGATTCTCCAATCCAATTGTCAAAAAAAAGGTTCCAAAAGCCCCACAAAATGATGGAACCTCCATGTTTGCATAACACTTTGTAATCCTCGGGAAACTCTATTTCTCGCACAAACACACAAGGCCATGGAGTACTATTTTTTTTTATTCATCTGTGGAAAATGTTTCACAACCCCCGTTTTCGACATCGTTTTTGTTTCAAAAAAAAATATTTTGCAATAAAAACCTAAAAACAAACCAAAAGCCAACCCATGCACGTAAATCATTTCGTATTTTAAAATTATTTTTATTTTACTTTGGGTGTTCTGGGATTTATTATCAAATTTATATATTTTCAGGTGGAATTTTTCATTAAAATTTTTGTTCGGAAGCGTGTTTTTTTTTGTTTTGATCTGTTGAACTACCGTTTTGTCGGTGCAGAAATGTTGTTAAGTGGAAAATTTGATTTCATAGTTTGAAAGCCGTTTTTGTATGTTCGTTTTTAAGAGCCGGTCGGTGGTTGAAAGGGTTATTTTTTTATTCTGACATTGTATCGGGATACAAATAATAAAATTACCGTTTTAGAGATGAAAGGTTTATTGAATGTGAAAACTGTATCATATGCACCGTTGAGCAGTGGCTGTGACAGTTTTGGGGAGTGAGGAGTTATTTGGGCGTATGGTATTTGATTAAATAATTCGTTAAACAGTTTGGCGGATTGTAAGATTGGATACTCCTAAAACAAAAAATAAAGTACTGCAGCGTTGATCCTATTGTTCATTGATGAGAGATTTAAAAAAAACATTTCCGTAGCATCCGTTTTTTATCATATGCACCGTTGAGCAGTGGCTGTGACAGTTTTGGGGAGTGAGGAGTTATTTGGGCGTATGTTACTTGATTAAAAAATTTGTTAAACAGTTTGGCGGATTGTAAGATTGGATACTCCTAAAACAAGTGTGAGGAGTTATTTGGGCGTATGGTATTTGATTAAATAATTCGTTAAACAGTTTGGCGGATTGTAAGATTGGATACTCCTAAAACAAAAAATAAAGTACTGCAGCGTTGATCCTATTGTTCATTGATGAGAGATTTAAAAAAAAAAATCCGTGGCATCCGATTTTTAGGGACAATTTTTTTTCTGTAGTGAAGGAAATGTTTACTTAATATTTCCTTCACTCCAGATGGAAGTATTGAGGATGGGATATCGAAAAATTCTCTCTTAGTAGTTTCTAGTTTGTTATGGTATTATTGGAATGCGCTGTCAAAATGTCCTCCAGGTCCTCCTTACACGTAGAAAATAGCTAGATATAAGAGAGACAACAGCGGTGAATAACAGATCCCCTTAAATACCCACCAGACCCGGAACGTATACGTACAACGATTTATGTGTATGCACCTGAAACGTACCCACGCTGTAAACCCCCGAGTGCTACTCAAAACGAGTGGTGGGTGCACGACTGGGTCGTAGGCAACTTTCTCTTTCACTGCGAGTTGGAGTTAGGCGTTAGATCAAATAGTACGCATTTTGATTATTAATGCTTAAAATGATATAAATAATGTCGAAATGTGATTATACGAACGTTTACTCCGAAATTTGAAGGAATCGGTGTCTATGTGAATAATTCGGATTTGTCGTTATTGGCCAAAACTGAAAATTCCGTTTAGTGATAGTTGGGCTAAAACTAATTTTGTGGAATTATTTAAAACTATAAAAGTAGTATACATATTAAATTTCATTCAATTTGTCATAGTAGTTTGCGAGAAATTAACAATTTTCTTGATATGGCCCAAATGACAAAATCGGTTATATGGATTTTCACGAAAAAACTGGGTACGCAGTTTTGTTGAAACTCATATGCTTATAGTATATATAAAGTTTAATACAAAATCATTAGAGCCGTTATCGAGAAAATTGAGGTTATGTGTAATTTTTATATGGCAGGTACCGTTAATAATATGGCCAAAAGCAAACAAAAAAAATGTCCTAGAATTATGACCAAAAGAAACTTGGATACGAAATTTGAAGAAAATCGGTCAAGCCGTTTAGGCTGGGGAGACCATTACGGACAGACGGACCGACGCACAGTGGGGAATTGCCTAAGCAGAAGCGGCGAGAAGTCATTTTTTCTAAAGGGTGATCTATTTCGAGGTTTCCTACTTTTTTAAAGAAAAAAACACAGAAAATTTAAATTTAATGGAGAATGTTTATTATCATTTGAAAGAACATTCTTTGGCATTTATTTTTTGAAGATTATGTCTATCAAATGTTGGCCGTTGCTACGTTGCAGATGGTCCATCTGTTGAGTCCAATTTTCGATCACTCGTTCGAGCATTTCGACTGGTAACTGGCGAATGACACGCGTGATGTTTTCCTCCAAGGCCTGAATCGAATCGGGTTTGTCGGCATAAGCTTTTGACTTTACATATCCCCACAGGAAAAAGTCTAACGGTGTGATATCACACGATCTTGGTGGCCAATCGACCGGCCCAAAACGTGAAATTATGTGCTCACCGAAATGTTCGCTCAATAAGTCCATTGATTGATGCGATGTGTGGGAAGTGGCGCCGTCTTGCTGAAACCAAATGTCGCCGAGATCACGAGCTTCAATTTCAGGCATCAAATATTCGGTTATCATGGCACGATAACGGTCGCCATTGACGGTTACGTTCGCACCGGCATAAATTTTAAAGAAATATGGACCGATGATTCCACCGGCCCACAAACCACACCAAACCGTTGTTTTTTCTGGATGAGGTGGCATTTCTTCAATCTCTTCAGGTTGCTCTTCGTCCCAAATGCGGCAATTTTGTTTGTTTACATACCCATTGAGCCAGAAATGGGCCTCATCGCTAAACAAAATTTGCCTCGAAAACGTCGGATCTTCTTGGAACTTTTCAAGAGCCCATAGAGCGAAGCGATGTCGCTTGAGAAGGTCGAGCGGCTTCAGTTGTTGCACAAGCTGTATTTTGTACGCTTTCAATTTAAGATCTTGACGTAAAATGCGCCAAGTCGTTCCATACGTCAGTCCGAGTTGCTGCGAACGGCGCCGAATCGACTCTCCACGGTCTTCGTGTACACTCTCAGCTACGGCCGCTATATTTTCTTCACAGCGTGCTGGACGTGGTCTATTTGGTCGAATATTATCCAATAATGAATGCTGGGTCTCAAAATGGGTGATGGTGTTGCGAATAGTACGCTCAGTAGGCCGATTATGTTGACCATAAGTTGAGCGAAGTGCACGAAACACATTCCTCACAGAACGTGAATTTTCATAATAAAGTTGAACAATTTGTAAACGTTGTTCACGCGTAAGTCTTTCCATTATGAAATGCCAAACAATACTAAACAAAAATAACATGACAGCATGACACGACTCACACGTGATCTGTCAAAAAAGGCTATTGAAAAAAGTATCTCTACTTGGATCACCCGTTATATGTAACAAATTTCATTAAAAATAACTGTTTCTATTAACCGATACTATGCCTCACATGATTCAAGTAATTTTTTTTAGTCAGTGGTACCGTCACTGTACCATTCGACATCAAAGTTGACAGTTTAGTTAAAATTTTGTTCTGTGTTAAACTAAGACGTTTTTAATGACAAGAACAAACTGTACTAAAAATCATGTGTCAGAAAATCATGTGTCAATTTATACAATTTAAATTTGAACTTAAATCTAAGTGGAAGAAAAGCCACCGTAAAAGATCAGTGTTTGATAAAAATGAATCAAATTGGCTACAAGAAAAAGTTATATTTAAAATGTATTTACTACCCTCTGGACGCCCTCAGACTAGTTTTGATCTTTTAAGTAAGCGAAGAAACGCGAAAGAGTAGCTGCTCTTCAAGATACATCTGCAGAAGAGCTTCTTTTCGCTGCTCAAATGAATTTTCGAGCTTGTGGAGATAAAAAAAAACGGAAGTTTTATTGTCTTTTCCACCTCCTGATACATCAAAAAGTTCGACATTGTTGCTAACTCCTGGTCAAACTTTGTCAATGATTATAGAAGCAAAACTGTCGCGGTTTTGGATATCAATGAAATTCTTTATTCCTGTGAAAGTACGTTAAATGCCATTATGTATGGAACTCGATTTCTTTTGCATGGCCACCACGGGCACGCTTGCAGAAGTCCAGACGCTGAACCCAATTTTCGACGGTTTTCAAGCATAAATCGGCCGATACTGCTGCAACTTCACGTTCGATATTCGTACGAAGTTCATCAATCGTCGCTGGCTTGTTGGCATAGACCATAGACTTGACGTAGCCCCACAGGAAATAGTCTAACGGCGTCAAATCGCACGACCGAAACGGCCAAGCGACTGGACCATTTCGTGAGATAACACGTTCTCCAAACTTGGTTTCCAATAAATTGATTGTGACATTCGCTGTGTGGCTTTTGGCGCCGTCCTATTGGAACCACATGTCCTCCAAGTCCATATCATCCAATTGCGGCCAAAAATATTCGGTTATCATTGAACGGTAGCGATTCCCATTCACAGTAACGTGCCGGTCTTGATCATCAGGGAAGAAGTACGGCCCAATGACGCCGCCGGCCCATAAACCACACCAAACCGTAATTTTATCGGGATGCAATGATGACTCATGGAGAACGTGTGGATTGCTGCCTGACCAATACCGCATTTTTTGTTTATTGACGAAGCCATTCAGCCAGAAATGAGCCTCATCGCTAAAGATGATTTTTCGATGTAAATCTGAATCATTTTCAAGTTATTGCTCAGCCCAATTCACGAACATACGACGCTTCTGGTGGTCAAGCGGCTTCAGTTCTTGCGTTAATTATATCTTGAAACGACGTCACAGAGATGCCCAACGCTTGAGAACGACGTGTGAGAGACACATTTGGGCTTTCTTCAACTGAAGCCTCAGCGGCAGCAATATTCTCGAAACTACGGGCACTTATTTGTCTCACTGGCACGGGAACATTTTGTACGGGTCCTGTGGATTAAATTTTTTCCACTAGACGCTCAATTGTTGATCTGCTAGGACGATTATGACGGCCATAAATTGGACGTAGCGCTCTTAACGTTGAGGCCACTGACTCCGAATTTCTGTAGTAAATTTTAATAATGTCAACTCGTTGTTGGCTCGTATATCTTTCCATGAAATGGCAAACCATACTGAAGGGAAATGTCAAAAGAGCGGCAAGAAATATGGCATCGTTTGCTGTCCCTGAAGCTCTACTTTTGTAGCGTCCCTGTTGAAAAACCCTTTATATGTGCATACGCCCTTAACGATGAGACTGAAGACCTCATGACATGTTGACTGGTAGGCCGTTTGTTGTCAAAAGTGGCAATGTAATTTCTACCACCTAAGTTTTGATTAAGAATGGTCTGCAACAGAGAGCGGTAAACTCGCCGATTATCTTCAGCATTTACACCAGCGATATGATAGGTAGTCTTACTCAGGCAATTACGTATGCGGACGATCTAATGGCGTACAGAACAGCCCTTCGACTTCGACAAAATCCAGAGATATTGTGATGACTGGAAGTTAGAAATTAACTTTTAACATCGGAAACTATCCTGTTTAGGACACCGTTAGGCCTCTAGGGATACGAGAAAGAACTGGCGCAAGCTGGACCAAAAGGACAACCACTAGCGAGTAAAGGTGTAGTAAAGTACCTTGACATCTGGCTTGATCAGTATCTATATTTCGGAAAAAATGTAGATAAAGGAGCATTTACCCTGATAAGACAATTGTTTTATAGCAGTCGTCTTGACAGCATGATGAAAGTGATTTGCTACATGGCCGATGATTGCCTATGGGTGCCCGATGTGGTTCAACGTTGCCCTATCTCAAATGGAAAAGATACGGCTATTTGAGAGGCATTATTTGAAAACTGCCTTGAACTGAACAGAACACAGTATCTGACTACAAAAAAATATTATTCCAATCAGGTCCTATACAACGGTGCCAACATAAACAGAATAGACAATTTTCTGGTGAAACTCATTCGGTTTCACGCGGCTTGAGCGATGGCCTCGAGCAATAGTCTCATCTTTGGAATCTTCTACCCCAATGGAGAATGATATTTTGAAAGTGCGTGTTTAAGCGGCTTCATTCATCTTCTGACGAACTGTGGATAGGCGGCTCCTATAAGACCGAGACGTCGTCGCTTAAGGCGGAGCGCCTGCGGTTCAGCAGGAGTGTGTCCGATTGGGACCGTCGAAGTAGATGGCAACAGGAGAACCAGTTGTGGTGTTTAAAAAATTAGTTAAGAGTTAGTTGACTTAAGAAATTGTATAGCGACTTTCATAGTTTAAGGTTTAGGTTATGTGAAACAGTCGTAGTGGCTGTTTTATTTATACCCTATCCCATAGGGGTATATTAGATTTGATACACAGTTTGTAACATACAGAAATAACTTTGCTACATATACCTCAACGTATATGGATCGACTCAGAATCGATAGCTGAGTCGATTAAGCTATGTCTGTCTGTCCGTCTGTAGGTCACAGGTTTTTAGGCCTTAAGTTTTTAGCTAGATTGACGAAATTTGGTACAAGTGGTCCCTGTACGCTCACTGCCACGCGCACTTTTTACAAAAACCTTTTTTTTTAGTCAAACGGTTAAGAATTTTGAAAAAGTGTCTGAAGAGCATATTTAGCTAATCTCAATATCTATATTTTTTTTTTGACACTATCAGATCTGTGTCGTAGCGAGCTTAATACAAGCGCATCTACGAGCAGAGATTTGCCACAGCATATAAAATGCATCCACAGGCTCATCATTTAGTGCATTTGTTAGTGGACATAACAAAACACAGAAGATATTTTGACGACACTAACAAAATCAATAAACGATTCGTATATATAAAGTTTTTGCACTTTTTGAGGGCGTTTTTAGTAAAAAAAAAACACCTTTTTTGGTCAAATTTTCAAATATTCGAAAAGAACTTTTGATGCAAAAACGGTAATTATATTAATATAAACATTTCTTTCTTAGACCATTTTAACCCACGTCCACTTTTTGGGGGCGTTTTCCTACAAAAACCATTTGTATACCCTACCCCAAGGCATATGCAATAGAAAACGTTGTTATTTGTCGAACCATAAAATATTATGATAAACTGTTTGAATAATATGTTGTAACAATGCATTTTCAATATTTCATCGCCATAAGGACCACATTTTGGGGATATTCCTTTTAAGGATGGGATGGGATAGAGTGTTAAACGATCCGCACAGCAGATTGTAGATTTTTTAAGCATAGTTTTTTTTTTTTTAATTCGATAAAAGCACTCAAATTTGAATCAAATAGGTATTCAAAAAATTTATTGTAATCGATAAATAGGCCTTTGCCATTTACGTCATAAAGACAACTTCATGGAAATGTTGTCCGCGGCTCCGTTTCAAATGGTCCATTCGGAATGTCCAATTTTGCGTCACTTTTTCGAGTATTTCTGCCTGTATTCAACGAATTACGCGTGTTATGTTATCCTCTAAGGCTTCAGTCGTGTTCGGCTTGTCTACATAAACTAACGACTTTACATAACCCCACAAGAAATAATTAAGATGCGTCAAATCAAATGATCTTGGCGGCCAACTCATAGGGCCATTTCTCGAGATAAGCTGCTCACCAAATTCATCCTTCAACATTTCCATTGTTTCACGAGTTATGTGGCATGTGGCACCGTCTTGATGAAATAACATGTCAACCAACTGGGGCAAAAAAAAAGTTGCGTATCATGACTCGATATCGTTCGCCGTTGACTGTAACGTTTCTTCCACGGTCGTCTTTGAAGAAAAATGGACCATGATGCCACCAGCCCATAAACCACATCAAACTGTATTTTTTTCGGGATGCATCGGTAATTATTGTATAGCATGTGGCTGTTCATCACTCCAGATGCGACAGTTTTGCTTATTTACGTATCCATTGAACCAGAAATGAGACTCAATGCTGAACATAATTTTACGATAAAACAGCGGATTTTCACAATTTTCACAGAGCACGAATTCTGATAATAAATTTCAATAATTTGCAATCGTTGCTCGTTTGTAAGTCTTTCTATTATTAAATGGCAGAATATACTGAAAACTTTTCACTTTGACAGATGACGTTTGGACGCCATTACTAACTAGTGCTGCCAACCTGAAAAACTTAACTCTTAAAAAATCACCCGTTACATTTAGGACATGCTTCGTCGAATCGACGACAACACTATTCAAAATGGTCATAACGATGACCTATGTACCAAAACTTTGGAAGTTAATTGTTGTCTGGGTTCTGTGAGCACGTGGGCTACAAGCTGTGGCCTGGGTGTTAATCCGAGCAAAACGGAAATGATGCTTTTCACCACGAAGACCAAAATACCAGCCTTTAACCTCCCCCGACTTAATGGACAAGCGCTCTCACTCTCATCCAATGCCAAATATCTAGGGACTATCCTAGAAACTAAGCTTAATTGGAAAACCAACATAGAACAGAGGGTCAAGAAAGCATGTATAGCTTTCTATGCCTGTAGAAAAACATTCGGCAAAAGATGGGGCCTACAACCAAAGATGACACTTTGGATGTACACTGCTGTTGTTCGGCCGATACTCACCTATGGGGCACTAGTCTGGTGGCCTTCTGTGAGTAAAGGGTATATCATTGACAAACTTAAGAGGGTACAAAGAACTGCTTGTATCGGCACAACTGGGGCCATGAGATCTTGTCCCACTGATGCCTTAACGGTTCTTCTCCACCTTCTCCCTCTAGATATCCATATCAAAGATATTGCAATGTGTAGTGCAGTCAGGCTCAAAGAATCTGGCTGCTGGTTCAATAAGCCCTATGGGCACAGCAATATCCTAGATTCATTGCCAGCAGGTCTAGCTGACCATCATACCGACTACATGATACCCAAACTGAACTTCCACAATCACTTCACCGCTGGCTTTCCAACTAGAGAGGATTGGAAAAACGCATTGGTTGAAAAAGATTTTGACACACTTATTTACACCGACGGCTCCAAAATGGACTGCGGAGTGGGCGCAGGTGTCTACTCGGACACACTAAAAATAAAAAAATCGTTTCGCCTCCCTGATTCCTCCAGCGTATTCCAAGCGGAATTGTTGGCTATTAGGGAGGCATGTCACGCTATTAAACACGATAGTACTCCCAAGCAAAATATCGCTATTTTTGTCGACAGTCAAGCCGCTATTAAGGCGATTATTTCGGTATCGACGTCATCAAAACTAGTACTTCAATGCCAAAACGAACTGGCCTCCATTGGGAGTCGATACAATATCACTCTCATATGGGTTCCAGGCCACAGTGACATAGATGGAAATGAACAGGCTGATGCCCTAGCCAGGTTGGGCTCGTCCCTTCCCAGCTCACGTGCAATCGGCATTCTCACTCCTTTAAAAACTATCATGAATAATATCAACACACACTCTCTTAAAACAGCAGAAAATAGGTGGCGTAACCTCAGTGGGTGCGCCATTTCAAGAGATATGTGGCCTCGCTACAACAAGACTAAAACACGGGACCTCTTAAGCAGATCCCGTAAGGAAGTCTCCAGGGTGATAGCAATTACCACTGGACACTGGCCCATCGGTGACCATGCTGTTAGAATGGGTATACCCCACAACACCAACTGTCGCAGTTGCAAGGAGGTGGTGGAGAAGGAAACTTTAACTCACTTTCTGTGCAAATGCCCGGCTCTGTCAAGAGCAAGACAACGAACCCTAGGCAAACCTTTCTTTGACAATATCCGCGACCTCTCTGATAAACACATCAAAGAACTGATCGCCTTCCTTAATGCCACTGGTTGTATTTAGTACACGCCAACTAACAACAAGACATAACATTTAACCGCACGAGTTTTTGGCATCAAAACGGCGCACCTCAGCGCTAATTGTGTTTCGTCTTGTACGAACAGCCAATCTAACTAACTAACTAATTGTTGAATTTCTGTATAGCATTCAATTTAGTTTTTAAGATGAAGAAAAATAAAGGTGGAATTTTACGACTTCTTGGACCGGGCCCATCCGGAAAATGATGTGAACACCGCACTAGGGGACGTCAATGCGAAAATCGATAAGGAAAACATCTTCGGCGGGTTAGTTGCAAAACACAGCCTCCACGGAGCATTAACAAATTATGCCTTCCGACTAACAGACTTCGCAGTAGCATGTTATACGGTTATCAGCAGTTCTAGGTTCGCACGACTTCGAAATTTCGAATCCACAAAGCAAACGGCGACCTCTAGCTTGTCGAACCGCAACCAAATCGACCTGGATGTATACATATTCAGAGGGGCAAACTTCAGCTCTAGCCATTTTCTCTACGCAGCCAAATTCAGAGCCCGACTGTCCAGAAGAAGCTGCGAATGGTGTTCAAAAAGAGTCTACAAAAAAATGGATGAGAGACTGCCCTTGGTACCCTCGTCCTCCATCAAAGTCAATACCCAGTGGAAAGAGTATCGCAATTTCATCAAAAACCTACCCGAAACCACCATAGGCTACCACACACCCATGAAAGTACCAACAATAGATGACAAAAGATGCAAATTCAAGGCGCTACAACGCAAAACACGCGGCGCTCAGTAACATTGCGAAACCAGGAGAAGGGAAGAAAATGGAAAAAAAAGAAAACCCATACCCTCCCAGCTCAGGGAAATCGAAGAGTCTCGCGACAAGAAGAACATCCGTCATTTCTACAAGATAGCCAAAAAACTGGCACATGGCTTCAAAGTAGGAACGCAAGTTTTAGTCACTGAGGATGTACTGCAAATGTATTCAGGTAGCATTTCCAGCAGCTGGTTAATGGCATAATGTCGTAAGAGTGAAATTATTGAAGAATTTAGAGCAGCCTTAAAAAAACTGAAGAAGCTCAAGAGAGCCGGTTCTGATGGATTATCAGAAGAACTCTTCTAATACGGAGTTGCTGCTTCAAAAGTGTGCATTGAAACCTCCAATAAAGTCTTAGTGGTCTGATGATTGGAATATCAGCTCCATATATCCAATCTACAGAAAAGGCGATCCCATGTTTTGTTCCATCTACCAAGGCGCATCCCTTCTAAATGTGGCATATAAGTTCCTATCCAAAGTACTCTCGGAACGTCTTAAGCCTTTCCGCAAAATACTTATCGGCACGTTCCAGTGTGGCTTCCGGATCGGCAGATCGACCATGGATCAAATTTTCACACTAAGGCTCATCCTGGAAAAGACCCGCGAATTTCAAGTCGAAACACACCTTCTTTTCATAGACTTCAAGGACGTGTATGAAAGCATCCATCGCCTAATGTTTTATAAGGCGTTGACGGAATTCAGGAAACCATCAAAACTGATACAGCTATGTCGCCTTATACTGCAACGTTCAGTTTGGAAACAGTTCATCTGAACTTTTCCAAACTTGAATCGGATTCCGACAAGGAAATGCGCGATTTTTTCAAACTGGTGCGGGAGCAGATAGTGCTTATGGCAGTAGTAATACGCCGTTAATTCAGCCAAAAGAGTAATCGAATCCCAGCCTACAGGTATGAGACGTCAAGGAAGACCAAACTTCCGGTTTAAGGATCAAGCGATCGCGGATGCCAGAGGGCTTAGGATGAGTAACTGGCAGGATCAAAGAGGATGGAAGGCTGCCTTGTCTCAGTAAGAAATGTAAATAGCTGCTTCTTTGAGCTAAGAAGGCAATTCAGCAGTAAAGCCCTGACTCGAACTACAAAGGAGATCCTAAGTAAAACCCTGATCATCCCATGCCTGCTCTTCGGCACGGAAGCATGGATTATTTCAACGCCGATGAAGAAATCCTTGGTATTTTGTGCGTTTGACGGGCTGTGGAGACGAAGATGTCGGACGCAGTAGAGGTAGACCCCGCCTTAAGTGGCGCACACAAGTAGACGGTCAATAGAAGTGCGCAACTGGTGGCAGTTAGCTATGGACCGGGCTTATTTTAGAGGCATGTTAATTTAGGATCTTATAGTTCCATAATTTCATAATTCCATGTTCTTAAGGTGGTCACATTTCCATTACATATCGCAAATTAATTTTCTCACTATCTACAACATAAATGTCAAAGCACAATGACACTTGGCGCCATTTGCAAAAAATACTTCACATTCTCTCTATGACATTGCTTTTGGCCAATCTTGTACAAAGCATTCACCACTGGAGTTGTTATGTAGGGCATCATAGGAGGCATATAACTTGACGTACAGGTTCAGCTCCTCCTAAGAAGTAGAATAGGAATATAAAACCAGACAAGCTGCAGCCTTCATTCCTTGATTCCGCATTTGAAAATCCAATTCCGATTGGAATTTGCAATTTATTTGATTTTTTCGATAAACATTTCATTTAAGGTCGAGTATGAACCACTAGAAAATACTGAAACAAAAAAGCCAACCCTGCATATTGCATAACCATAGCAGGGTTATGCAGGGTTGGGATGTGTGGCAACATCCCTGTTCTATCGTTACCAATTTGTGGTTATGTGGACCATAACGTCAGATTGTGGAACTCATTAAACGAATTTTCCGCCACTGCAATAACAATTCATGCCGCAAAGTGTGTGCATACAACGAGATAGAGCATTGCAATACCCAGCAAGGCAACAACTAAAAAATCCAGAAACCCAAAACTCCAACTAGAACTCCGATTCCTAGTCATATCCGTTTAGTGGGTCGTTTTACAAATGATTCATTTTTGGGCAGCGCGTGTACCAGCGACCACATCGCCGTGCATTAGACCATCACGTCCTTGGTTGTACTCCACCAGAAATACGTTTCCAAGGAGTGATTTTTTTTTTCCTGATGTTGTTGCCCCCCCCTGGTAACCACAGAGAGACGTTGTAATGACGAACATCCGGTTACAATACAAACTCCCTCTCTCGTTGATAACATTTTATTTTTTGGTTAGCGAAAGGCTTTCCCAATTTGGGTCATAGCCCTTTTGAGGCAATGCCAATCGTCCGCCTATGGCTTTGATCCAGCATACCGTGGTTCATCGAAGCGAGAAAATTGCGTTCAAACTATTTCAAAACTATAATTTCGTGTATCCGTTCTAGGGCACATGGTCTGCGGCGCGGGCGGCGTTAGCATTGGGATTCTGTTTAAGTTCCGAAATTGTGGAAACACCATTTCAGGTGAGCAAATAATTAATTAATCGCGTTTACTGTTATTGAGTGCACACTTTAAGTGCTGACACATCTACTCGGAGTCACAGGAAAAAAAAAAGTTAAACGAAGCAAAAAAATAAAAATGTCTGCCATCGACAAGAGTGAACATTGTGTGGTCAGCGTAGAACACGCCGGAAGTGGTTTGCTTGGCTAACAAAGCGTGGAGAATTGCGTTAGCTGACGACACGTCAGCCATGGATATTGATTCAGTGGAAGCAGCCCACCCCGTGCAGCGTGCTGGAACTAGCCACAGGCAGTTGGATGACAGAATCTTGATGACGAGTTGATGTCGTGATAGAGAGTAGGTGGCAACAATGTGCCAATGTGGTGGTTACTGACGCGTGATGTGGAGATGCGACCGAAATGATTCAATTAAAGTGTGGATCAGATCAGAGTTGGGTTGATTGGTGTGCAGCATTTAAAAAAAGGGGAAAAGAAGGCCAGGGATTTGATCAGATCATGTAAAAGAAAATAAGTGACGGCGGCGTCTACAAAGATAAAGAAAACCTACATGAGCTGCTCTGACATATACGGACAACAGGGCATATAAGGTTTGTCAGTCCCCTTTAACAGAGATGGTGGCGGATGAGCCGCAAGGCCAACTGCAGTGCTCAATCCTGTAGTGGATACTGATGACACTGTGTCCTAGATGTATCTAAGGGATAGGCCGGCCAAGGAGTGGGATGAAAACTATGACATCTCCTACGGCTCGTCTTATATTGAGCAGAAACAGCGAATTTTGGGATGTGGATTTATTATAAGCGACAGACTTAGGCAGTAGTGGATACTGATGGCACTGTGTCCTAGATGTATCTAAGGGATAGGCCGGCCAAGGAGTGGGATGAAAACTATGACATCTCCAACGGCCCGTCTTATATTGAGCAGAAACATGGATTTATTATAAGCGACAGACTTAGGCAGGAAGTCTTATGCTTCGAAGACATTAGCGAAAGATTTGTAGCTTTCTACATCAAGGCCAAATTCTCCAACATAAGTGTCCACACTCCGACGGTGGAAGAAAAAAAAACATGGATTTCGTCTTAAAACTTTTCCAAATGGGTTTTTTTTAGAAAAAGTTCGCGTAAAAGTGGACGTAACCTAGAATGCCCACGTTTAGGCCAATTTTATTAATTTATATAAAACGGAGAACTGTTACACTGATTTGATAATTTTTTTTTTAAATGTTCATAGTAATCTAATTTATTTTGTCACATGTTGACAGTTGAGTGATTAATTACCTATGAAAGTGTTTCTGAAAACGTGAATTTTTAGACGGTGATCTGAAGGCGTTAAATTGGGGCGAGACGAAGTTCGCTGGAACCGCTAGTATTATAAGGGTAGTCCAACCATAATGCACGATGTTAATTGTGAGTCAAGTTTTTTGCCCAACTTAATCCGGCATTTCTTTCTTTCAGTGTTTGACAAATTCAACCAGAGGTACACAATTGACCAGCGCGTTAAGATTGTTGAAACCTTTTTCGAAAATGGGCGTTCAAATCATAATGCATTTCGATTTTTTGGTCAGCATAATCGACAAAATCTGTCCACAACCGGGAGAATTGAGCGAAAATTTCAGAAGACCGGCTCTGTAGTGAAAACACCAGTTGGTTCTGCGGAAAACATTGCTGTTGTTCGCGATAGTGTGGCAGAAGAGCCGTCAACCCAACTCGTCGTCGTGCCCAACAATTGAACATCTCAAGAACATTACTGATGAGAACTTTGAATAAAGATTTGAATTTACACGCTTACAAGGTTCAATTAACTCAAGAGCTGAAGCCTACTGACCATTTCAAGTGTGCGTCGTCAATACGCCGAATGGTTGGTTGAACAGACAGAAGTGAATGGTGGCTTTACAAAGAAAATCATCTTCAGCGACGAGGCACACTTTGACCTCAGTAGATTCTTTAACAAGCAGAATTGCCACCACCCTCAATTTCTGGCCATAAGAAGTATGTTATCACCTTGCGATAGTGAACACCATTCACGGTAACTGCTTGGCCGACCTCACTTTCGAAGAAGTACGGCCCAATGATGCCGCCAGCCTATAGACCGCACCAAACAGTGCATTTTTGGGGTCCCCTGTTAGTCTCAAAGGTGGAACTCCAGATCATCTTCGATTCAATTATGGTTTATTCAATTTTGTACTGCGACATTTACTCTCTCTACTGCGTCCGACGCGTCGGCTGTGAATCGAAGACTCTCCGAGCCATTCGCTTTACATGTCCTAAACGTCTGCGGAGTTTTTTTTGGCTAGGGGTAGGTGGAGTGCGCAACTGGAGGCAGTTAGCTAAGGACCGGGCTAATTGGAGAGGCATGTTGGTTGAGGCCCAGGTTCATCCTGGATTGTAGCGGCACTTAAGTAAGTAAGTAAGTAGGGGGAGTGAAATATCCCCCGCGGAATTAAACCCTATGGGGCTAAATTCTCCAAAAAAGGGCACAGATCCGTCGAGATTAATTTCCTTTCGAAATAGAAATGGAAGTGAATGCCTTTTTGTTGTGGGGTTTATATCCTTGGGCCAACTGCAATATGGAGCCCCGAGGGGCTTATTGCACTGCACCGTCGCTGTAAAACTCGTATGGTTCGTGGTTGAATCTTCGTCTCCATAGCCCGTGAACGCAAAAGGGACCGAAGATTCAAGATCTTGTATAGGATAGGCTTGGAAGATTTACTACTAAATTGACTTCTTAGCCTGAAGAAACAGCGGTTGGTTTAATTTCTGTCATGGTGTCGTTGTCAGAGTCTACAGCGGAACCAACGTTGACCCGTACTAATTCGAAGTGATATCCGTCAATGGTGACGTTCTGTCCAATTCGTCGATATTGAGTGACATTTCGAGTTGATAGCATATACTTGGTCTCCCCCTGCTAAACCCATTTTTGCCGCTTCCTTCTCTATTCTAACAAACGTGGCTATAACATCACGTTGAGCCCGACCAATGATGCCAATATCGTCGGCGTATGCTTGTAGTTGTACCAATTAATGGAAGGTTGTGCCTCGGGTGTTGGCTCAGAAGTTTTGCACAATGCTCTCAAGAATGAGATTAAAGAAGTCACATGACAGTGTACGCCGCCTTGCCTTTATACTTTTTTGGTAACGAATATGTCGGTGAGGTAGTTTCTGACCCTGATGGTGCACCAAGAATTCTCCATCGTCATCCTACACAAACGGACGAGTTTGGACGGTATACCAAAACTAGACATGGCTCTGTATAGTTCGTCTCTATAAATGCTGTCGTATGCGGCTTTGGAATTGGTGATGGGTATCGATTTGGACTTTTTGGGTTTTTTCCAGGATCTGCCGAAGTGTGAAAATATGATCAGTTGTTGTTGATCAGGTTATTGGTAAACGGTTTCAGGCGTTCACATATTATGCCAGATAGGATATTGTAGGTGATGGTGAGGAGACTAATCTCTCTGTAGATGGTGAAGTTAAGAGGGTCTCCTTTTTACTTCCCTTAGGTCGGGTGGTTGGTAGTTTTCGCTGTCGTAGTTAATATCGAATGGTTAGTTTGACTTTTTAGACTTTTATAAAACTCCATCCACTCCAAATTCGTCATGAAGCCGTTTCCATCGGATCGAATAGTAAGGAAACAAAATTAGCGCTTCTGTGGCACTGAGTATTCACTCATCTTCCATTCAGGGTAACTGCATTGGGCACCATTTACACTCGTCGGGCTAAATTTGTATCGAAGACACCGCGGTTAACACGGTTAGAGCAACTGGTGAGTGATACAGACCCAGAATTAACGATTTACTTTGTTGGCCAGAATTAGGAACGGAGGACCGTGGTTCCATTCCATTTGCGTTGCCACCGCACACCCAGCTTGCCTGACAATGGATACTTTAAAGGCTGTGTTTCATGTGGTCTAATGTCTCGTTTTGGCGATTTGCACTGTTCGACAAGATTGCCCAATTTGAATGCGGTTTTTTAAAGTATTTTTTTTTGTATGTTATTTCAAAAATGAATGTATGCGGGTGCAGGCAGACAGGCTGCGGCCGAAGTTCTAGCCAAAACGATTGGAAATGGGACAACGATATCCCTATTGGTCATCAACTATGGCGGTACCCACTCGTCTTCAAAAAGTAAGGAAAAATAACGTAAAGTCCAAAAAAATTATTAGCTATGTCGTTTTTTCTTAATGACATACCAAAACAACATTGGGCCACCCTGTAGTATGTAATCCGAATAATAAAGAATTTTCCAAAAATAAACAAAAAACACTTGAAAATGTATTTCCTGTTTTTTTTTTAAATTCAGCATAAGTAGGTATGAGTCCTACAATTATCCCTCGATGGTGGACGTAAATATTTTAATTCACTTTAACAAGTATTCGTATTATAGGGAAGTATTTCGATTATTTTTTTTTTGTTTTAAAGTCCTCTGCACAAATATGATGAAACAGATAACCACTTGAGAAAATAATTTCAATAATGATCTACAAACCAATTTATTTTTTTCTCTCCGGCACTTGAAGAGCCTTTCATTCAAACAGGTCATTGTTCCACACATCCATACATCCAACTACCCAATTTATCATTCGATTTAAAGAAAAGTCCTCCAATAAATCCATCATTTTCCTACACGGATTTCCCCCCAGCATATTACACCATTAATATCGTATTAAGTCCTTTGGCTGTATTAACCACATCGAGCTTTCGCGTTTAATGACAAAAAAAATTTGTATGAAAGAAATATATGTCCTTGCCCCAATATGGCACCGCCATCGTCATCGATCTACCCCACCGCATGGTCTGCACTCTCAAAAATTATCAATGAGGAAGGATAATTAAAAAAAAAACGGCGGAAAGGAATATCAATTAATAAATTTCAAGCACGCAACGGACGCCAACATAAGCCCACGAATGGTGCGTTGATAGTGCGGTGGTACTGCGCGGTACTGCGCGAAATTAAGTTTTTTTTCAATAAATTGTCGTTCAGGATGTCCCATGGTTATCCTACGGAAAGGGGAAGGATTTCTTTTGGTGAAACCAAATTGTATCAACATGGACCGAGCAAATGAAGTGCTTAATGAACAAAAACTGTACCAAAGTGGTCACATGGGATGTCATATATAATCTGTCTCATCCTTGTCCCATGTGCAAATGGATTTTACTGTTTTTGTAAAACATTTAAAATTAAATATTAAATCATTTAAAACATTTATTTTTTATTTTATTTGCTCAATCAAACATGTAGACAAAAATATTAACTGCTGTCATCGAAATTGAAACTACGGACCGATTCATATCGAAGGTGTCAATCGATTTGCATAAAACGCGTTAAATATTTGCACGCCTTTCATTTTTCAAGGGGGGAAGGGCTGGGTAAATTTTTGCCCTTTTTACCACTGGAATTTATTAAATTTTATTTCGAGGATAAATCGAAGGTGTGTCTGTGTGCGCATTGTGGTCGAAGATTTATTAGTTTCGTTGGACGATTTAATCGTAAAATGGAAATGGGAAACCTCAGGATGGAATTTTAATTAATTCGCATAAACTTTGGTTGTATAATGACGATTCTTTGTTTTTGTGAAACGACAATGAATAAATTTTGAAAAAGAACTACAGGTCAATTGTGGGAAAGAATGGTCGTGCCGATGACCTTCTTTTGGTAGAATTGTTCATTTGTTGTGTTTGTTTAATTTGCATTTAAACGGAGCATTGAAAATACTTTATGAACACTTGGAGCTTGGGATAGTTAGAAAAGCCCTGAGTGGATTTTCATTAAATTTATACGCCAGGTCTTGCGAGTTGTATGTATTTAAAGCGTGTCTCTTAGAACTGTAATAAAATGTAAAGCCTGCATATGAATTAAAGATATGACACTAACAAGGCTGCTGCAAATGATGGTTGATTGTTGTAGAACGAGGGTTATTTTTACGTACAAGTGGTATCCATCGTGTACTGGTCTCAAACAACCGGATTTGACTCACTTGCTAAACGCCCAGTGCGAGTGTTGATAACAAGACCAAAAACAGCAAAACTATGAACAGACTGGTCAGAATGCTTGGTACAGAATACTCGGCCTGCTGTCCCAGGTTGAACCTAGATGACCTGCTTGGACATATTCGGACAACAGATTATCTAGGAATCTCAAGGCTAAGTCAGGCCCTTTGAACAGAGATGGTGGCGGATTAACCGAAAGGTCAACAGCAGTGCTCAATCCCGTAGAGGATACTGATCGCCCCGTGTTCTAGGGGTATCTTTTAAATTGGAACTGGCCTCCATGGAAAAACCTAAATGTTACGGAGCAACCAATAGCATCGGAAAAAAACTGATCTTATTGTTGACGACCCTGCTAAACGAAAAAAGGACAACTACGTGAGAACATTAAGCAGAAGAGGTGCAGGCGAATAACTAGCGGAAATCCTAAACAGCTAACTACAAAGCAGACATTACTGCCATCCAGGAAATACAATGGGATGGGCCAGGCAAAAAGAGGATGAAAAACTGTGACTTTTACTATGGACCTTGTTATAGTAAACAGAAACAACGACTATACGGAAGCGGATTTGTTATAAGTGCCAGACTTAGGCAAGAAGTCTTATGTTTCCAAGTAATTAGGAGGAAGAGAAGACAGTATTATCGGAAAACATAGCCAACACGATAACACGTCTGGGAACGAAATTAGTCTAATTGACTTCGCTACGGAAAAAAATGCCACTAAAGCAAGCACACGGTTTCCTCGCCTCGATATCCATATGTGGATAAGGGGATTTACGAACGGGCAACCAAAATAATCACATTGCGATAGATAAGAGGCACGCATCCAGTATTATGGATGTCCGAACATTTCGAAGGGCTAACATCGACTATGACCACTACCATGTTGCAGCCAAGGTAAGAATGCGGATATCGACCACGCCACCACCAATCAGAAATACTATGAACAAATTTAATGTCGAAAGATTGCAATCGCAATAGACCGCCAAGGCCTTCGAGCAACGCGTATCCCTTAACCTATTGATTCAGACCATACCAAGAGCATCGATGCCAACAAGGCATTAGATCAGCTGCAACTGATGTGCTAGGTTACTCGCGCTCACCAGTAAGAAATTCCTGGTTTGATGAGGAATGCCGACAGATGCTGGCAGCCAAGAACGATGCCTACAAGACTAAGCTGCAGGTAAAGACAAGAGCTGCCATTGAGCTCTAAAGGCAGAGAAGAAGGGAAAAACACCGGCTTTTCAGAAAGAAGAAAAAAGAGCAGGAAAAGCGCGCGATCGAGGATATAGAGAGGTGCCACTCCAGGAACGATGTTCGCAAGTTTTACCAAAGTGTAAAACGTCAAAGACAAGTATTCAAGACTCGAACAGAATCCTTTCGAGATGAACAAGAAAATATCGTAGTTGAGACACAGTCGATGCTGAGGATATGGAAGAACCACTTCTGAAGACTGTTAAACGGCGATGACGAACTACATTCCGATGTCAAGCAGAACGAACCATTTAATATTGGCAACGACAGCGAAAACTGCCAACCACCCGACCCCAGTGAAGTGAGGATAGCAATATCTAAACTCAAGCTTAATAAGGCCGCCGGAAATGACGGCCTTCCCGCTGAGCTTTATAAAGCTAACCGAGATGACTTGGTAAGCAACATCCACCAACTCATAAGCAAAATCTGGTCTCCTTTTTTGTGGATCGTTTGCCCGATCCACAAAAAAGGAGACCCTCTGAACTGCGCCAACTACAGAGGCATAAGTCTGCTCAACATCGCCTACAAGATCCTATCTGCCGTACTATGTGAAAGCCTGAAACCGTTTACCAATAACCTGATCGGCCCTTATCAGTGTGGTTTTAGGCCAGGAAAGTCCACAATCGATCAAATTTTCAGACTTCGGCATATCCTGGAAAAAAACCAAGAAGTCCAAATTGATACCCATCACCAATTGATCGATTTCAATGCCGCATACAACAGCATTTATAGAGACGAACTATACAGAGCCATGTCTAGTTTTGGTATACCGCCCAAACTCGTCCGTTTGTGTAGGATGACGATGGAGAATTCTCGCTGGACCATCAGGGTCGGAAACGACCCCACCGACACATTCGAAACCAAAAAATGATTTAGGCAAGGCGATACGCTGTCATATGACTTCTTCAATTTGATTCTTGAGAGGATTGTGCAAAACTCCCCAGCCAACACCAGAGGCACAATTTTCCAAAAATCGGTGCAACTACTAGGATACGCCGACGATATTGATATCATTGGAGAAGAAATCGGCAAAAATGGGTTTAGTAGTAAAGCCCTCACTCGAACAGTCCTGCTCGACGGCGCTGAAGCATGGACCGTATCAAAAGTGGATGAAGAAATCCTCGGTCAATTCGAGGGGAAAATTCTTCGGAAAATCTTCGGTCCGGTTTGCGTTGACGGGCTATGGAGACGAATATTCAACCAAGAACTATACGAGCTGTACAGCGACATACCCCTGGTCAAAAAACTCCGCATTGGAGGTTTCAAATGGCTAGGACATGTAGAACTAATGGACACCAATACTCCGGCTCGTAGAGTCTTCGATTCCCAGTCAGACGTCGGACGCAGTAGAGGAAGGACTCGCCTTAGTTGGAGCACACAAGTAGAAACCGACCTCAAAGAATATGGATCGACCAGCTAGCTGAGTCGATCTAGCCATGTCTGTCTGTCTGTCCGTCTGTGTGTCACCGGTTTTTGGGCATTACATTCTGAGCTAGAGTGATGGTTAATAGACTTTCTCCCCTACGAAGGAGAACAAGTGTAAACGTTTTCAAAATCGGCCCACTGCCACGCCCACTTTTCACAAAAACTTTATTTTTAGCCAAACGATCCCAATACCTTTATTTTGATTATACAATATTTTTCCACGCCCACTTTTTAAAGGCATTTTCATTAAAAAGCTATTTTCAGTCAAATTTTAAAATATTTGAAAAAAAAATTTATTCAAAATCATTGGTAATATTCACATGAATATTTCGTCTATACATTGTTTTAGTCACGCCCACTTTTTAGGGCGTTTGATTGGTATGCCCTAAATCATAGCATATGCAATAGAAAAATGTCGTTTTATGTCGAACAATAAAAAGATTTTGACCAACTGTGTGTACAGTATGTTGTCACAATGTCATTTTCTAATATAACGTTTAAAGCCACGCCCACTTTTTGGGGATATTAGTTTTAAAGTTAGAATGAGATGGGATAGAGTATTCATTATTCAACGATCTGCATATCGGATTGTAGCCTTCTCATATGTTTTTTACTGAAATTGATGACATGAATTTGGACGACCTTTGGTTCATTGAGGATGGCGCACCATACCACATAGCCCATGCCACAATCGATCTTTTGCGCACCAAATTCCCAAATCGTGTTATCAGTCGAACAATAAAAAGATTTTGACCAACTGTACAGTATGTTGTCACAATGTCATTTTCTAATATAACGTTTAAAGCCACGCCCACTTTTTGGGGATATAAGTTTTAAAGTTAAAATAAGTTGGGATGAGGTATTCATTATTCAACGATCAGCATATCGGATTGTAGCCTTCTCATATGTTTTTTACTGAAATTGATGACATGAATTTGGACGACCTTTGGTACATTGAGGATGGCGCACCATACCACATAGCCCATGCCACAATCGATGTTTTGCGCACCAAATTCCCAAATCGTGTTATCAGCCTTCTTGGCGATGTCAATTGCCCGCCTCGACGCTGCGATTTTACCCCTTTGGACTATTTTTTGTGGGGAACCGTGATGGATCGATGTTATGCCAACAATCCGAAAATGATTCAAGCACTTAAGGCTAACATCATCCAAGCAATCCGTGAGCTACAGCCGGAAACTATCAACAAGGTGTTTAAGTGACAGAATGCGCTACCGCGAAGCCAACCAATGCAGCCACTTGAACGACATTGTGTTCCATAATTATTTGGAATGTTTGCTCTTACTAGTAAACCCCAAAATAAATTGGAAAAATTTAATTTTGTTCACTTTATTACATTTTTTTGTAAAGAAATTTGTATTTATCCCACCCATGACTTTTGGGCCACACTGTATATGCCACTATATGACTTATTATATGTATTCCGATTCATTAAAAAATAAAAATGCTCGAATGATTTTTTTTTGTACAACAAGGATTATGACATAGTTCCCACGAGGATTTTTCGCTTCAAATTTTAAATGCTTAGTATTTTATTACTAGGGAGCTAGGCGCTTATTGACTTAAGCCCCACCTACATGTCAAATAAATTCTTAATAAAAAAACATGGATTTGTCACATACCAATTTTAGTGATTTCATATTGCTCGGTTTCCGGATTAACGATCCTGCTGTTGTTCCTGTTGTTGCTGTTGCAGTTGTTATTCACCACTCAATCACAATGCACACTGAATTATTGTCGAAAATATGCAATCCAACGGTAATAATAAATCGGGAAAAATCCTTATTTTTTTGGTTTTCGTAATCGTGCTTCAATCTTATTTAACAAACAATCCTCATGTGATGTATTTTTTGTTGTTATTCCCTATCCACACAAGAGCGCATTTTAACATGAAAAATAAATTCGATATTGGAAAAACAAATCACACACACATGCACACGAACAAAACCCCAACTCTATTATTTCTCGTTATTTATGAGCAATAAAAGCGGTACCGCCACATGAGACTCGTTGCACAAATTTTTCGCACAAATAATATGAACGCGAACTGTCCAATGTGTGTCGAACTTGAATTGACTTTAAATCCCGGGGATTTTTGACGAACGAGTACACTCTTTAGTCACCAGGAAAAAAAATGAAATTATTAATCCAAATCCAAGAGGAACACCATCACCAGTTGCTTGCTGGTACTACTACTGCTGCTGCTGCTGCTTTCGACGGTAAATGACGAGTGACATGGTACTTGTATCTGACGGATGTATTTATTGTGGGTACGAGTATCTTTTGAGTTTCGCTTGCCGCCAAAACAAAGTTAAATTAAAAAAAAAAATGTATCGTCGTTTCGTTTTCATTTCGTATGCGGACTTCCAGTTAGCGCGGGTGGGTGGTTGGACACTCTTTATCGGCGGTGGTATCTCAGAGTGGGTTCACATCTAAGGGACATCTATAGTGTCCAACAGAGTATGGCGTAACTAAACATATTAGGGACAGCACAACACGTGAGTGGATTTTTGTCTCAGTTGCTCAGGTGTGCTGTGGCTTCGTTAGGGGTAAAGCTCGAAAATGTTTGAGTAATGAGTTGTTACGTTCCACACTGGTGACCACTGTTGGATTTCGGTTTTAGGTGGATGATTCTGCTTTCGGCATTTCTTGGTAATTACACGCAAATGAGTGTAGTCTTTCTTTTTCTGTTCTGGACATGGTGTGAGGGTGCACCATGGTTCAAGGTGATGTAACGTGATTACATAGGAATCGATCCAGTCCATGACATACCTAGTTGTGGTACGGATTTGAAGTTGACATACTTGCCAGGAGATATTGATCTGTATACATGATCAGTTTGTTCAAAACATTGAAAACTGCTTCAAAAGTTTTACTTTTTTTTCGCTGTCGAAAATTTGAGCTCTAATTGTGTAAGATTGGATGACATCGTTATGACAATTTTTTTTTGGGATCAGGTATCAAGAAGTACGATTTCTTAATTGGAATTATCTGTACAACATCGCTTTAATAATGACAATATCGCTATAAACAACCCTGGGCGACGATCGCGCAATTTCAAAGACTATCATAGTCTGTATGCTTGTATCAAACTTGTTCTTTGAGGTGTTAGAAAGTTCTGTAAGGTATACGAAGCTCATGTTTTACTTACTTACTTACTTAAGTGGCGCTTCGGGATGAACCTGGGCCTCAACCAACATGCCTCTCCAATTAGCCCGGTCCTTAGCTAACTGCCTCCAGTTGCGCACTCCAAGTTGGTTGAGGTGGGTTTCTACTTGTGCGCGCCACTATAGGCGAGGTCTTCCTCTACTGCGTCCGACGTCTGGCTAGGAATCGAAGACTCTGCGAGCCGGAGTATTGGTGTCCATTCTTTCTACATGTCCTAGCCATCTTAAACGTCCAATGCGGAGTTTCTTGACTAGAGGTATGTCGCTGTACAGCTCGTATAATTCGTGGTTGAATCTTCGTCTCCATAGCCCGTCAACGCAAACGGGACCGAAGATTTTCCGAAGAATTTTTCTGTCGAATCGACTCAGGATTTCTTCATCGGCTTTTGATACGGTCCATGCTTCAGCACCGTAGAGCAGGATTGGGATAATCAGAGTCTTGTATAAAATCTCCTTAGTAGTTCGAGTGAGGACTTTACTAATAAATTGCCTTCTTATCCCGAAGAAACAGCGATTGGGAAGAGTAATTCTTCGTTTGATTTCTGACGAGATGTTGTTGTCAGAGTTAATAGCGGAGCCGAGGTAGACAAAGTCCCGTACTACCTCAAAGTTATATTTGTCAATGGAGACGTTCTTTCCAATTCGTCAATGTTGTGTGTCCTTTCGTGTTGACAGCATATACTTAGTCTTACCCTCATTTACTGCTAAACCCATTTTCGCCGCTTCCTTCTCTATACTAGCAAAGGCTGAAGGCTTTAATATGACGAAATCATTCACCATCTATCTGGTTGACAAATCGTCCGATCAATATCAAAGGAGCCCTAACGATATCTTCAACAATGTCAACGATATTATCGGCTAAACTAGTTGTAAAGGGTGTTTTTTTTTCGAGGCATAGAACTTCGAATTGAAATAAAGAAAATCGTTTGAATGTCCAATTTGGCTTTATTGGAAGGATAATTTTAAATTAATTTAATTTAGAGATCCAATTTGCAAACTCTTTCGAGAATTTGGGACCGTCTGTCGGCTAACGCCACGAATGTTGGCTTCCAAGTCCCCTAACGTTTCTGGTTTGTTGGCGTAGACGAGCGACTTCACATATCCTCAAAAAACATAATCCAATGGTGTCAAATCACACGATCTTGGTGGCCAATTGGCAGGTCCATTCCACGAAATTATGCGCTTATCGAATGTTTCATTCAATAAATCAATTGTGGCGTGCGATGTGTGGCATGTAGCGCCGTCTTGTTTGAACCACATCTCATCCACATTGATGCCATTCAATTCGGGAACAAAATAGTCGGTTAACATAGCTCTATACCGGTCTCCATTAACGGTAACTGACTCTCCACCATCATTTCGGAAGAAGTATGGTTCAATGACTCCACCAGCCCTTAAGCACATCAAACATTCAGTTTTTGTGGATGTAATGGCATCTCAAGGGTCGTATGTGGATTCTCTTCACTCCAAATGCGGCGATTATGCTTGATGACGTAGCCATTCAACCAAAATTGAGCCTCATCACTGAACACAAATTTGTGATGAAAATCAGCATCGAGATCAATCTCATTTTCGGACCATACACCAAATTCACGACACATTGCATGGTCTCGCGGCTTTAATTCTTGCCCAAGCTGGATCTTGTAAGGTCTCGTAACCCAAGATCTTTGCCCAAAATCTTCCATAAGTTTGATGGACAAAGCTCCAATTGCTGTGCACGGTGGGGAATCGATTCATTCGGGTCCTCTTCAACACCTTTTGCTCTACAGCCTCATTTGTTTCTTCGGTGCGCACTGTTTGACGTCTCTGTGGATGCGTATTATCACAAAGAGTAAACGTAGTACGAAAACGATTCATGGTAAACCGAATTAATTGCTCTGATGGACGATTATGTCGACCATAAAATGGACGGAGCTTGCGGTAAACTTCGCGTACTGAACCATTATTTTCGAAAGAAATTTGCACGATCTGCAAGCGTTGTTCATTTGTCAACCTGTTCATGATGAAATGGCAAAATGACATTGAAGTTGCCCGATTTGACCACAAAATGTCAGTTTTATCTCTATTTGAAAAACCAACCTCTAAAAAAACACCCGTTATACTTGGCGTGTCAGAGATTTGCTATAGTTTTTAGAGTCGTTCGTCTAAATGCCTCATTGAATGCCTAAATGTTACTGACGAATTGTTCATAAAGCGGTTTGATTTGATTCTGTCGTTATTCACTATTATTCTCAGGCGGTAAATTTGTATACGGCTAACAATGAGAACACCCTCTGATATGTGTCCGCTTAATTTAAAGGCGGTTGAGATTAGCCACGTAATCACTTCCTTGGGACATGCTTTTTTCTCTGCCTCGAGTTAACTCAGTGGTGTTGGATTACATCTGAGTTAACTCGAGTTAACTACAGATTAAATGATGTGGTTTAGGTTAGAGTAAACCCAGCACTGTAAAACCCACCCTTAAAGGTTTTCAGCACCAGATGTTGGTTTATTATATATAGGCATCCACTTTTATTTATGGACTTTGGACAAAGAATCTTTTAATGTTGAATCCACTATCCAAAAACAAAATACATTGCATTAGTATGCAGCAGAAATGAATGAGGTCAATCGGCATGGTGTGGAGGTGATTAATATGTAAACACCCTCTACAGGTACGACGCAAATAATCGTACTCAACATTTCGGAGACACCAAATGACAAATCTTATTGCCAGTAAACTAACTAAGGTAACTAAGTATTGAATTAAATTTTTGCTTCTTACTAATTAGTTAGATCGCACTAACTACGATTTATAGTTATAAATTAATTCAAATTATTTTCCACAATATTTTATTACCTGTACCGGTAGCTTTTCGGTTGGCAGGTGATTTAATTGTCTATACATTGTTGTTCTTGTTTTGTTTTGATTTTTTTCTTTTGTTTTATCTGTTCGTAAAAAAAAACATTTAATCAACAAATTTTGGGATTTAGTAATTAATTTTAAAATACATACCTTGAAAATAACATATGAGAAGGCTACAATCCACTGTGCGAATTGTTAGATACCCTATCCCAACTCCTCCTTAAAATTAAACGAGTGATGGGTGCACGACTGGGTCGTACGCAACTTTCTCTTTCACAGCAAGTTGGGCGTTCAGTCAAACACCAAGCGTGCGAGTATCAAAGCTACGCTCCAAAACATAAAGCCTAATATGCGCACACGCCCCTACCGAGGAGGTTGAAGATTCCATCAAGGAGGAGTTTATGACCTCCTGGATGGAGCCTAGGGAGTCTGTACGGAGTATGATGTAAAAGTTGTACCCGCGGATTTTTATGCTAAAATCGGAAAGGAAAACATCTTTGGCGGTTTAGTTGGTAAGCACAGAATCCACGAAACGTCAACGGCTACCGACTAATCCATTTTGCAGCAGCTCGTGATACGGTGATAAGTACCACTAGGTTCCCAAGGCTAAGGCTCCACACAGCAACCTGGCGCTCTCCAGACGGTTGGACCGCCAACCAAATCGACCATGTGCTAATCGATGCGAGGCACGCATCCAACATCCTCGACGTGCGCACATTCCGAGGGGCCGTCGACTCTGACCATTTCCTTGTCGCGGATAAATTCAGAGCTCTACTGTCCAACGAAATGAAGATGCTAATTGCCCAGAAGAAGAAATTCGACTTGAGATGCCTTAGCACATCTGGAGTAGCCAGAGCCTACAGCGAGCGCCTGAGAATGAAACTCCCCTCCGTGCACTCACCTACCACAGACGCTAACAATCCGTGGTGCAAGAATCGCGACTTCATCAAGGAGGTATCCGAAACCACTGTAGAGGCTAGTATCCTACCCCGAGAAAGACCCTGCGGTATGATGATGAATGTGTGTGCAGGAAAGAGGTTACAGAAGATGCACATAAGAAAGTGCTGCAGCGCGAAATAATGGCAGCGAGAGAAGAGTATGGAGCCAGGAGAAGGGAGGAAAAGAAGACCCTACGTAGAAAGAAGAGAGCCTACGCAGGTTTTATAAAAAAGTCAAGCAACTGGCAGCTGGCTACAAAACCGGAACGCAGGCTCTTCGAGACAGCAAAGGAAACCTAGTCACCGAAGCGCAGGGAATAGTAGAGTGATAGGGCAATGGGTTCAGTCAAGAATAACTAGTTCCACCACCTAGTATAGAAGAAGTTTGCTTGCTATAAAAAAGCTTAAGAACAAGGACGCAGGTTCTGATGTCTTACCAGCGGAGCTATTTAAATGCGGTGGTGATGTTTTGGTTAGAGGGCTCAGTGGCGCGATTGTTAGTGCGATGAACTGCCGCGCAGAAGGTCTGGGTTCGATTCCCAGCCGTAGCAACACCTAAATGATTTTTCACTGGCCCTCCTCTCGTGATGAACTGACAAATCATCCGAGTAGTATCAATTGTCAAGAATAGCTTATCTCAACATAGCCGTTCGGAGTCGGCATAAAACAGGAGGTCCCGCCATCGTGCAAGAAGTACACACGCACACATGAATGGTTGTGAGAAAGCTAGGCCCTGGGTACTAACGAGCCTGTTGCGCCAAAAATTTGTATTTGTATTTTTGGTGATGTTTTGGTAGGGATCATGCACCAAATCATCAACCAAGTATGAGTGGAAATAAATGCCCGATGTCTGGACTGATGCTCCATATGCCCCATCTACAAAAAAGGCGATCCTATGTCTTGCAAGAACTATCAAGGCATATCCCCGCTTAACGTCAGTCGCATACAACATATAGAGAGGTGCCACTCCAGGAACGATGTTCGCAAGTTTTATCAAATTGTAAAACGTCGAAACCAAGGATACAAGGCTGTCGACATGAACAAGGAAATATCGTATAGTTGAGACACAGTCGATGCTGAGGATATGGAAGAACCACTTATGCAGACTGTTAAACGGCAATAACGAACAACATTCCGCAACAGCAAAAACTGCCAACCACCCGACCTAAGCGAAGCGAGGATTGCAATATCTAAACTCAAGAAATGACGGCCATCCCTCCAAGCTTTATTAAAGCCATCGGAGATGACTTGGTAAGTAACATCCACCAACTCATAAGATATGAAAGTATGCCTGAAGAATGGAACCTCAGCATCGTTTGCCCGATCCACAAAAAGGAGACCCTCTGAACTGCGCCAACTACAGAGGCATAAGTCTCCTCAACATCGCCTACAAGATCCTATCTGCCGTAATATGTGAACGCCTGAAACCGTTTACCAACAACGTGATCGGCCCTTTTTGTTTGTTTGAGGCCTGAAAAGTCCACAACTGATCAACCTTCACATCTCGGCAGATGCTGGAAAAAACCCAACAAGTCCAAATCGGTACCCACCACTTATTTATCGATTTCAAAGCCACATACGACAGCATTTATAGAGACGATCTATACAGAGCCATGTCTAGTTTTGGTATACCGCCCAAACCCGTCGGTTTGTGTAGGAAGACCATGGGGAATACTCGCTGCTCCATCAGGGTCGGAAAAGAATTCACCGACACATTCTATACCAAAAAAGGATTTATGCAAGGCGATGTCCTGTCATTTCATTTCTTTAATTTGATTCTTGAGAGGATTGTGCAAAACTCCCGAGCCAACACCAGAGGCACAATTGTCCAAAAATCGGTGCAACTACTAGCATACGCCGACGATATTGACATGATTGGTAGGACTCAACGTGATGTCATAGCCACGTCTGCTAGTATAGAGAAGGAAGCGGCAAAAATGGGTTAAGAGGTAAATGAGGGTAAGACTGTGTTTATGCTGTCAACACGAAAGGACACACAACATCGACGAATTGGATAGAACGTCACCATTGGCAGATACAACTTAGAGGTAGTACGGGCCTTTGTCTACCTCAGCTCCGCCATTAACTCTGACAACAACATCTCGTCAGAAATCAAACGAAGAATTACTCTTGCCAACCGCTATTTCTTCGGGCTAAGAAGGCAATTTAGTAGTAAAGCCCTCACTCGAACTACTAAGGGGATCCTATTTAATACCCTGATCATCCCAGTCCTGCTCTACGGAGCTGAAGCATGGACAGTATCAAAAGCGGATGAAGAAATCCTTGGTCGATTCGAGCGGAAAATTCTTCGAAAAATCTTCGGTCCCGTTTGCGTTGACGGGCTATGGAGACGAAGATTCAACCGCGAACTATATTAGGTGTATAGCGACATCCGCATTGGACGTTTAAGATGGCTAGGACACGTAGAACGAATGGACACCAATACTTCGGCTCGCAGAGTCTTCGATTCCCAGTCAGATGTGGGACTCAGTAGAGAAGGACTTGGAGTGCGCAACTGGAGGCAGTTAGCTAAGGACCGGGCTAATTGGAGAGGCATGTTGGTTGAGGCCCAGGTTCATCGCGGACTGTAGCGCCACTTAAGTAAGTAAGTAAGTAAGTGGTAGATGTCGCAGTTTTTCATCCTCTTTTTATCCATCCCATTGTATTTCCTGGATGGCAGTAATGTCTGCTTGTAAGCAGCTTAGGGCTTCCGCTAGTTGTTCGGCTGCACCTCTCCTGTTTAGTGGTATCACATTGCAGTTGTAGATACCAACGTCGTTGTCCTTTTTTCGCTTAACATGGTCGTCAACAATAAAATGAGCCATTTCCGAAGCTTCTGGTTGATTCCTTAAAATATTTTTTCCGTAGGTGGGTAGTTAACCCAAAGCACAACCCCCATCCTGGAGTGACAGTTCCAATTTATTATATACCCCTAGGACACGGGCCTATTAGTACCAACTACGTGATTAGGTCCTGCCGTGTGCCTCTTAGCTTTTTCTCCACCATCTCTGTTCAATTGGCCTGATTAACCAATAAGATATCTAGGTGAACTGTTGTCCGAATATGTCGGAGCACCGCAAATTGGTTGTTTACTTTGTCCATCTTAACTGAGACTGTAGACGCCACCGTTAACTACAGTTTCGATTCCAATCAGCCGAATAGTTTGGACTCCAGTATCAACAGCAGACTCCAGATAAGACAACACAGATCAGAGGCTCCAGACTCCAGACTCCGGCGGGCAGATATACAATTTTTAAAAACTACTTTTTGGATGTACTCCTCAAAACATAAGGAATTGTAAAAATCTCATCTTCGAATTTTCGCCAACAAATAAATTCATTCCGCATTGCTATTCCCCGAGGATATTAAAACGCCCCGCAGCAGAAAAATAAATTCATCTGTCGAATCCGACAAACAGCAATCTCTGCGGCATCGGTCGGGATGTGATTTGATGCCATCCCTTGGAAAGACCCATTTCTAAAAACAGGAATAATTACCCAAGTATGTACTCGCATATCGCCAAATGTTCTTTCTCGAATATCCTGCCTGCTGCGGCACCCACTCTCCCACAGACAGTCCCGCTATAGGTGCAATAAAAAAAAACATTTTCTTTGTTTCAATTGCTCTTACATGTTGGCATCCACTTACGCTGGCAACCCCCTCCCTTGCTAAGGGAATAATAAAACATGAAAGCAGGACTAAAAGAAACGAAGATCCCCGTGCACACCGGGAATAGGACCAACGCCGGCAGCAGGGAAGAAGTGGATGAATGCGCATTAGAAGTGCGCCAATATGCTCTGCAATCAATTCAATTTCCATTTGGCTCTTGAATGCTAAGTGCTCTAGCATCCTCTGTGTGTCTACGAGTGTATGTGCACTTAAACGGAGCTTTAGTAAATTTCATGTAAGTGCGGAACTCCCTGTCATGTTTGGGAGAAAAATTCACAGTCGGGAAGAAGAAGAAACCTTGTATCACTACTTTGCCAAATTTTTTTTCACAAAAAAAAAATTATAAAAATAGTATCTGCAGGTTCGTCGGGAATCTACTTTTGAGTGCCTATAAGGTTGCTTTGCATTTTTCTAGAGCCAAAGGTTAACTGCGTTAGATATCTTGATTGAGTTTATAGGGGATCGTTAGGGGGGCGATAGAGGAACGCGTTCTAAAGAGACTCCAAAGGATTGCAAAGGAAGGTCAAATTCAGTTGGAAATTTCCAAAAGTTGAGTGAATTGTCTGAAAATTTGGTTTTAATCATTTGGCACGGTTGTGTTGTAGAGATTTGGAATGTTGGCAGTCATAGAATTTTACTTTGAAACTATTTATAGCGATACATGCTGTGTGTGAATAAAATTGCTGAAGGAACTCTGAATAAATTGGGAAAAATGATTTCCTAAACTTTGACGTTTATTGAAGGCAAGAAGATGGGAAAGTTGGGATGGGAAATAGATGGTTAAGGGCTAAATCTGGATTCAAAGTTCTCTATTGTGAAACAAAACAAGCGTGCAATTGACTGAAACTGAATTGCCTGTCAGCCATTGTCAATAATTGGGAAATATTTTTTATGAAAAGTAGAAATGGCTGAATTGACAAACAAAACGTAATTTTAACTGACACTGGACTGTAGTCGTCAAGCAGGGACTGTCAATTGTGTAGGACAGAATGTTAAGGCATGGATGGATATGGCATGATCTTGTGATTTTGTAGGGTCAGCTCATGAGACTTTAGGACTGGATTTGCGAATTGTAAAGGGTGATCCATTTAAAGGTTCCCTACTTTTTTAAAGAAAAAAAACACAGAAAATTCAAATTTAATGGAGAATGTTTATTATCATTTGAAAGAACATTCTTTG
This sequence comes from Rhingia campestris, assembly GCA_932526625.1. Taxonomy (NCBI): domain Eukaryota; kingdom Metazoa; phylum Arthropoda; class Insecta; order Diptera; family Syrphidae; genus Rhingia; species Rhingia campestris. The sequence goes on along the minus strand of OW052185.1, from coordinate 31,285,268 downwards.
GCATTTATTTTTTGAAGATTATGTCTATCAAATGTTGGCCGTTGCTACGTCGCAGATGGTCCATCCGTTGAGTCCAATTTTCGATCACTCGTTCGAGCATTTCGACTGGTAACTGGCGAATGACACGCGTGATGTTTTCCTCCAAGGCCTGAATCGAAGCGGGTTTGTCGGCATAAGCTTTTGACTTTACATATCCCCACAGAAAAAAGTCTAACGGTGTGATATCACACGATCTTGGTGGCCAATCGACCGGCCCAAAACGTGAAATTATGTGCTCACCGAAATGTTCTCTCAATAAGTCCATTGATTGATGCGATGTGTGGGAAGTGGCGCCGTCTTGCTGAAACCAAATGTCGCCGAGATCACGAGCTTCAATTTCAGGCATCAAATAGTCGGTTATCATGGCACGATAACGGTCGCCATTGACGGTTACGTTCGCACCGGCATAATTTTCAAAGAAATATGGACCGATGATTCCACCGGCCCACAAACCACACTAAACCGCTGGACGTGGTCTATTCGGTCGAATATTATCCAATAATGAATGCTGGGTCTCAAAATGGGTGATGGTGTTACCAATAGTACGCTCCGTAGGCCGATTGTGTTGACCATAAGTTGAGCGAAGTGCACGAAACACATTCCTCACAGAACGTGAATTTTCATAATAAAGTTGAACAATTTGTAAACGTTGTTCACGCTTAAGTCTTTCCATTATGAAATGCCAAACAATACTAAACAAAAATAACATGACAGCATGACACGACTCACACGTGATCTGTAAAAAAAGGCTATTGAAAAAAGTATCTCTACTTCGATCACCCGTTAGATCAGCTGTTAGAAATGCCTAGATTCTAGGCCCTAGAAGTAGGTGGAGAAGATCTACTGATTATTATACAGAGTCTAGGGTATAACATAGATTGCGTAGAATTGGGTTTGGAGATTCTATATTGTAGGGTCGGATATAAAGATTTTATAGGACATCTTCTTCAGATTATAAGGTTAAACCTGCAGATTCAATTGCAGCATCCAAAGATGTCTATAATTTGATGGTGAAGTGATTTATTTATTTATTCATTGTTATGTAGGGTATCTTTACACTTCGGCAGATCCTGGAAAAAAAAACCCATGAAATCCAAATCAATACTCACCATCTGTTCATCGATTTCAAAGCCGACAATCTTTGCAGGATGACGATGGAGAATTCTGGCTACTATGTCAGGGTCGGAAACGACCTCACCGACACTTTCAATACCAAAAACGGATTTAGGCAAGGCGTTGTATTGTCATGTGACTTCTTTAATCTGATTGTTGAGAGCATTGTGCAAAACTCTCGAGCCAACACCAGATGCACAATCTTCCATAAACCGGTGTAACTTCTAGCATACGCCGACGATATTGACATCATTGGTCGGACACAACGGGATGTCATAGTCAGGTTTGCTAGACCAGAAGAGGAAGCGGAAAAATGGGTTTAGCTAGGGTAAGACCAAGTGTATGCTGTCAACTCGAAAGAACACACACAATATCGAAGAATTGGACAGAACGTCACCATTGACAGATATAACTTTGAGGTATTACGGGACTTTGTCTACCTCGGCTTTGCTATTAACCTTGACAACAACAAGGTTTGCTAGACCAGAAGAGGAAGCGGAAAAATGGGTTTAGCTAGGGTAAGACCAAGTGTATGCTGTCAACTCGAAAGAACACACACACAATATCGAAGAATTGGACAGAACGTCACCATTGACAGATATAACTTTGAGGTATTACGGGACTTTGTCTACCTCGGCTTTGCTATTAACCTTGACAACAACATCTCGGCAAAAAATTAACGAAGAATTACTCTTGCCAAACGCGGTTTGTTCGGGCTATGAAGTCCTTTCTCGGACTAATAACCCTCCACAAACCCTGTTCATCCTAGTCCTGCTATACGGCCCTGGAGCATGGATCGTATTAAAATCGAATGGCTATTATGGATTTGATAGAAAAAAAATTTCGAAAAATCTTAGGTCGCGTTTCCATTGACGGGCTACGGAGACTAAGATTCAAGTGACATCCCCTTAGTCAAAAAAAACTCCGGATTGAACGTTTAAGATGGCTAGCACATGTAGAACGAATGGAAATTCATACTCCTGCTCCCAGAATCTTCGATTCCCAGTCAGATATCACGCGAAGTAGTAGAAACCGACCTCAACCAACTTGGAGTGAGCAACTGGAAGCAGTTAGCTAAGGACCGGGTTAATTGAAGACGCATGTTGTTTGAGGCCCAGGTTCATTCCGGACTGAAGCGCCATAAAAGTTAGTAAGTACCTAGGAATATCAGATTGGAGATTGTATATTTTTAGAGTTTGTAAGGTGGAGCCTGCAGCTTCTTGAGATGAGTATAAGTTGATGGAGAAGAATTATAGATTGTTATGTAAGGACTAGAGATTGCAGTGCTAGGATCTGTTTTTTATATGGCAGCCTATTAAGACTGAGCTTTAAAATTGCCAGCCTCTTGGTATTATTTGACTGAGTTGGAAGATTGAATGGTAGCATATAGGGATGGCTAGAGGGTTGGTGAGGAAGATTTATTGATTGATATGCGGGGTCTGGATATAATAAGGGTGGGCGTGGAGATTGCGTAGGTAGGGGTGTAGATATTTGTAGTAAAGGCTCTCTATATGTCCTGACATTGTGCAGGGCAGAGCTTGGTAATTACGTAGGATAGTGACTTGAGGTTGTAGAGCAGGTTTTTGAATCCATGAAGTAGAGGTTTGGGTAAAGGATCCATTTATCCATTTTGAGTTCAGAGATTGTATTGCAGGTTGTAGATATGGCATTGGTATCTGTGTAAGTGTTTGGAATCATGGGCTCCTTAAACGTCTTCAAAATGTGTTTGGAATGTTGAAGGGTGCATCTGAAAATTGTGAACTTAGCATTCGAAGATTGTTGGACATGATCTGCAGACTGTAATCCAGGGTTAAGAGATTATATGTCAGACTGCTGGGTACGTGTCATTTGCTTTATGAAAATTAGATATATAGATTGCATAGAGAGGGTTTGTAAATTTTATGGGAGGGTCTAAAGATTTTAAGGCAAGATCTGGGAATTTCCTACGGACTTTAAATTATAGACCTTGGTCAGCAAATTCTTGAGATGCATATGAAGAGATTTTTAAAAGCCTTTAGTGCTCAACTAGAGGCACTTAGATATGTACCGGGCTAATGGAGAGGCATGTTGATGGTGGTTCAACCTGGACACCACCATTTACATAAGTAAAGATTGTAGTCCAGGGTCTAGTAAGTGTGTTGGTTGACGCTTAGGTTCAGCCCTGAGTATATATAGATAATAGGACAGGGTCTAGTAACTTTGTACGGCAGTGTTTTAATATTGTGGAGTGGCAGAGTGGCATTGAAGATTGTGGAGCGAATATGGAGACTATAATACAGGGTTTAAGTTCAGCCTGTTGAGAATTGTCGGTCGGATTCTTGATATTGGCTACTACACAAATTTCGTAGAATAAGGTTTGTACGTTGAATGGTAGGGTTTCTACATTGTAAGGTCTGATCTGGTGATTTTACGAGACAGCCTCTTGGGACTGGTGGGACTGAGCTTTCAGATTAAAAGGCGAAATGCAGATATATTCAAAGCTAGGTGATTGAGATCTATTGACTGTTATACAGAGTCTAGAAATTATAGTGCTAGGTGTTGGGATTGTACGGCAATGTCTTGAGCTCATGGATAGCAAGACCCGGAGATTGTAGGGTAAGGTGCTAGAAACAGGCTGTGGAGAATGTTAATGCATAGTATTGAGTTTATAGGGCTGAGTATGCGAATGGTAAATCAGCGGCTAAAGATGTCTAGAGGTAGTTTCGAACCATCTATTGATTACTTACAGAGTCTAAATATTGTTGGGCAGGCTGTAGAGCTTGTGTAAGTAGGCATATATATATGGGGAAGAACAGGCTCCTTAGATGTCACGAGATTAAGAGAACAGAATCTAGATATTATAAGACAGGGTCTAGTATTTTTCCTGGATAGTGCATTTAGATTGTATAGCAGTGTCTTCAGTTCGTAGATGGCAAGATATGGAGATTATATCGTAAGGTATAAAGGGCAGGCTGTTGAGATGTCTATATCGGATTCTAGGGTTTGTTGATGATATGGTAGACTCTGTAATCCGTAAGGTATGATCTTGTTATTTTCTTTGGCAATCTCCTGAGAACTTGAAGATTAATTGACTACATTTTGAGATTGTAAATCTGAGCTCAATGATTGAAAAGCAGCGTCTAAAGATGCCTACATGTTGATGGAGAAGATCCATTGATTGTTATATAGAGTCTAGAGATTGTAGTACTCGGAGTAGCTATTGGATAGGACGTGCTCCCTGAATCTTTGTTTGTAGAACAGTGTCGGGATATATTAGGACATGACAGTAGAGCAGGATTTTGAGATCTGAGTGGCAGGATCTGAAGGTTGTAGGGTTAGATATTAAGGGCTGGTTATCTGTAGGTGTTGAAATCGGGTCATAAACGCAGATTACGTAGATAAGGCTATGGACATTGGGTCTGATAATTTTATGGCAGGATCTGTGATTTTTGTAGATTGAGAAGGTGTAGATCAGATTCATGATATTGGGTTTTATTTAGATTGCGTAGCGTTGTGTCCGAAGATTGTAGGATAAGAATGTATAAATAATCCTGCCCACCACTACAATCTCAAGACTCTGATCGAACAAATCCACAGATCCTATCCTATATATTCTCAGATTCAGGTTCTAAATATTGGACACTGTATCTAGAGCTTGCATGATAGTGTCTTGATATTTAAGGGAAGATGCGAAGATTGTGTAGTCAAATATTCTGGAAGGGTATCTAGATATTATATGTTTTGTTGTAATTTGTTGAGCAGGTTCTTGATATCATTTAGGGTTCTATCTGAAGATTATAAGGCAGGTCTTATGAGTGTTAATCATATTGTATCGTAAGTTGTAAGTATGGGGTAAGAAAAATAGAAATGTCTGCTTATTGCAGGGCAGGTCACTTGATTGTAAAGCATAAGTCATAGCCTCTTAGGTAAGCACTTGAGCTTAAATAAACCTGATATACAGGTGCATTTAGCCTCTGTGTGACGACTACTGCATCCCTATTATCTTGACACCAACTTTTTTCAGGTCTTAGCGACAGCAAATAAAGCTCTTTACTAAGATTTTCTTCTTTATGCCAGACTGCAGCGGAATAATTCCTAAGATGGAGTCAACGGTGGCTGGCCAGAGTGAAAAATCTACAAGATCTGCAGAGTTTTGGACAGCAGATCATGAAGGAATATGAAAGGATATTTGGCGCATTGTGTAGCGATGGTGGCAGATGAACCAAAGCTAACGAAGCCGTGTACTATGAGTATTTAAGAAAACCATAACAGGCCTTATAGGTTTGATTCTTCGTGCTATTGATTAACTATCTAATTTTCGTGAAGCACCTACATTTTTCAGAGAAAAATTATTTTACTGGTTACGATCAATCTAAACGACTAACGAACATCCACGTTTGTGTCTGCACCTGGTATGCTAAAACGCCTTACAGAAATGCTTCTACATAGCAGAAGTCCAAGGCTTTAACAGAGCAGACATTACTTCCATTCAGGAAATACGATGAAATTGCGCGCGAAAGGAAAACCTGTGATTTTTACTATGGAAGACGCAGTAGCTTGTAATAAGCACCAGATCGGATAGAAGTATTTTTTCTAAAATTTCAGAGAGCGTTTTATAACAATCCACACCAAGTTCAAATTTAATAACAGAAGCCTTATACTTCAATAGTTGAAAAGATGGAATCACTGACTTCAATGTGGATACTCGCCCCTATAGTCACGGATTCCTTACCTTATTAAGCGACATCTTCGCAATCTCTTGACGAACAAACGCTTAAATGAAGATACTTTGGACAACAAGGTGAAAAAATGACAGTATTGTCGCAAAGTATAGCCTACACAACACCATGCCTGGCACACGGGATTAGGGTGATTAACTTTCCCCTATATCCACGGTTTCCTTACCTTGAACGACGTCTTTACAATCTCCGGACCAACAAACACTCAACTGACGATACTTTGGACAACAAGGTCACAAAAGAGGACAATATTGTCTGGAAATCCGAGCCTACACCACGTCTGGCAACGGGTATAGAGTGATTGACTTCGATATGGATATGCCCCTATAGTCACGGTTTCCTTACCTTGATCAACATCTTCACAATCTCCTGACCAACAAACGCTCAACTGACAAAACTTTTGACAACAACTTGACATAAGAGGAAAATATTGTCGGAAATCAGAGCCTACAAATACCACGTCTGGCAATGGGTTAAGAGTGATTGACTTCGATATGCTCCTATAGTCACGGTTTCCTTACTTTCTAAGGGACATCTTTGCAATCTCTGGACGAACCAACGTTCAAATGACCAAATTGACGAACTCACGATTGCTAGAAGCCACACAGTCCAAACATCAGTACCATCATCGGTGTCCTTACAGCACAATGTCCTCTAGGCCCACATACAAAAGAACTAGGCCTGACTTCTGTAGAAGCTGCTTGGATGAGGAAGAGAAATATATTCCTAACCTTCTCTGCTCTTGTCTAGCTCTCTCTAAACTACTACTTCTTTGACAATCTAAGTGAGCTGGCTAATATTAATGTCAGAAACCTTATACACTTTATATTTAGCTGGGAATGCTTTAAAATGGTTTTAAAACGTGCATTAGGAAAAGTCGACAGATCCAAGTGTTAACGGATCACTATAACCTAACTTAATCTAACCTAAACCTATACCGACTTCGACTATTTCACCTTGTCAGCCAAAAAGAGCCAAAGACCGCAACTGATATACCGAGTTTCTCCCTCCCATCAGCAGGCAATTGACGAAGAATGCCAACGGATGCTCGCAGAAAAGTATGTGGATATTAAGTCAACAGTGCAAGAAGAAATGCTGAAAATATTGCCGTAGGGTAAAGGGCTTCCATTTCGACTCTTCAAAAAGTCGATACTCAACGACCAACAAAAACGAAGCCACCATCTTCAATATAAGTTCACTCCTTCGCCGAGTTATCAAAACTTTCCCAGCGTTAAGTCATTTCTGTAGAATCCAATCAAAAGTTCCTCAAAGTTGCCAAATCTCCTGCAGGAAATGAAGTTCCAGTAAAAATTGTACACACGGGACCAAATATTTGGAATGAGGTTGACCGCCGGTGGTTTTGTTTTCGTTCTTACCTCCGGAAGCATAAAATTAACAAGTGCTGTACCTACACCTATCTCTGAACGCAAGTAAAGACCTGCGAGGCAACCCGTCAACTCGATTGCTAGACGCATCCCAGGGAAACAGAAACCAGGAACCAAGTACCAGAAACCACCACAATCGGCAGCCGCAATTTACACCGACATTGGCCAACTGACAGACAGTGTACGCTTGGGAAATTGCTCAGCTTCTAGAATGCACTTTGTCGGACGGTAAAATTTATTCATGAGCCAGTGCCGTCGTCGTCGTCGTTGTCGTTGTCGGTAGCACGGTACAATGGGCACCAGCTATTCGCACCCTATCCACCTTTCTCAGTCAAAACGCGCTAAAGTGCCGGTTAAACAAAGGGGTACCGGAATTTGAAATTTTAATTAGAATGACGTCGTTCAAGAGGGACCCGGAATCACTGTGCATCCCCAGCCCATTAGAATCCCAATTCACCGATTCTTGGGTTGAGCAACCCTTCTTTTGAGCATTTTGTGTTGAACTTTTCTGGAACCGGATGTGTACACAGATACTCCGGTAGATATTGGACATTATGTCAAATACATGTAATAGTCGGCAGAAGGGTGGGGGTGGTCTCTGAAGTGCAGAAAGCAAATAAGGCCACCGAATTTGCATGGCGACATGAAATGATCGGACCATTTGCATATTCATGTGTCATACCGATGCGGTGAGTTGAAACTATTCTGCACCATCTGAGGTGAAGCTATGATATCACGTTCGAAGTCAGCCTGAGAAAGTATCTTTTTCTCCTTGAGTGCGGATGAAATGCTTTTTCATTTGCGGACAATGGTTGTAGGTATAGATACCAGTATAGGGGTACTCGTATGCTTCTTAGGCTCAGACTTGGATTGCTTGTAAAAGTTGAACATGCAAGTTGACGCAGATGGTATAAAATTAACTGAAAGGATGATAGGAGGCAGGAGGAGTAGATAGGTTTGGGTTTAACTAAATTTTTAATCAATTCAGTATAATTTCTTAAAAAATTGATTTAATTGCTACCCCTGATACGTTTTCAAATACTGTATATGTGGCGGCCGGAAAGCTGGGTGCTCCTTGGTATTCAGAGCTAAATATGTAGCGTAAGAGGTTTCAGACATTGATACTAGCAAGCTCACCTAGATTATCGCAGAAGTAGTCTCCCAGATGAAGTTTTCTTTTTTTGAGAGAGAGCTGGACAAGAGCATAGAAGGTGACGAATACCTTCCTCCTCTTCCTCGTCCAAGCAGCTTCTACAGAAGTCAATGCTGAAAATGGATAGCCTTTTTGCGTGTAGGCCTAAAGGACAGTGTCCTGGGAGGACATCGATTATGGTGCTGATGTTTGATCTGCTCAGCATTGTTAAGCAGACGTAGCGCTTTTGGTTAAAGCTAGGCCAGAGTTGCTTGAATATTTGGCTCTTTGTGCCGTTTATCCATCTGCGGTTTGCTTTCTTGACCGCATCCTGTTCGATCAGTAATTTACATGTAGCAAGGGCATATCTTAAATATCTACTGTCGGTAGAATGTCAATGGTAGTGCCCTGTCTGGCAAGCTCATCTGCCTTGCAATTCCCGGTAAGTCTCTGTGGCACGGCACCCAAAAGAGGTGAATGGTAAAATGCTCCGCCATCTTGTTAAGAGGCAGTCGGCACATTCGTGGGCTGATTTCGAGTTGAACGAGATTGCTTCCAGGGATTTGATTGCCGCTCGGCTGTTGCTGAAGATGCTAATATACTTCGTGGATATTACATTACTTTTGAGCCAGGACAAGGCTTCTTTGATTGCCATGATTTCCGCCTGGAAAACGCTACAATGTTCGGGAAGAGGAAAGGATATGCTTAGGTTAAGCATCACGGAGAAAACACCTCTACCCACTCCAGTTTCTGTTGTGAATATGCATGCTGTTCTTTGAACTTTAACTAGTAGGTTGATGTTGGAGGCTGTTTCTAAAGCCATCTGTATCCCCAGACTAATAATGGTCTAATAATAGACACGTAAAGGCAGAAAGAGATATTTGGTTGCATATCCCATTTCTTTCCGATTGCCTTTTTACCAGAGTATAAGGCTACGGTGGCTTTCTTAACGCGTTCTTGGATGTTGACTTTCCAGTTCAGTTTCTTTTCCAAAACCAGCCCCAGGTGTTTGGCTGATTCTGCGAACTGGAGATTGACACCATTAAGTTTGGGGGGGTCAATGTGCGGGACTTTATATTTCCTGCTGAAAAGGACCAATTCTGTTTTTTAGGGTTCGCGCCTAGTCCACATTTGGCTGCCCAATTAGAGAGTACAGGGAGGGTATAAAGGTATTTCCCCGATTAAGCTATTGCCACATCATCCGCGTAGGCAGTCACTTTGTATCCCTCTCTTTCTAGAATTACTAGTAGCTTGTTGACCACCAGATTCCAGAAAAGAGGAGACAGGATGCCCCCCTGTGGGTACGACAATTAACGGATCTGCGTGCGAATGAGATGCCAAGATTTGTGTACCCACACGAATGCACATATTCCATTTATAGGCGGCAGCAGAAGAACTTCAAAGCAAAAGAACGACAAAGTAAAAAAACTCATATGAGTTGTTTTGACATATTCGGACAACAGGTTGTCTAGGAATCTCAAGGCTAACTCATGCCCCTTGAGATAATGAAAGATAACCCGCAAGCAATGGCAGCGCTTAATTTTGCAGTGGATACTGATAGTCCCGTGTCCTAGGGCCGGGCGAAAAGAGGATGAAAAACAGAAGAAACAGCTATTATTTTGATGTGGATTTGTTATAAGTGCCAGGCTTAGGTAAGCAGTCTTAAGCTATTAAGACATTAGCCAACGCCTTGGTACAATCCGCATCACGCTGGGAGACTTTATCGTAAAAGTACGAAGAAAGACATCTTTATCAGAATTGTCAGAAGCACGACCTTCAGAACGAAATGCCACACACTAGATGAAGAAACGGTCAATCAGAGGCACGCACTCAGTATTTTGGATGTCCGAACATTCCGAGGGGCTTACATTGACTCGGACCACTACCTTTTTGCTGCCTACGTAAGAATGCGGATATCCACCACGTCACAACTAAAAACAACAAATAAATTTAATGTCGAAAGACTGCAATCGCAAGAGACCACCAATGCCTTAGCAGAACGCGTATCCCTTACCCTCTCCATCAATACCATACCACCACCAGCTAATGTCGAATAACAATGGCAACGATGTCAACAAGACATTAGATCAGACGCAATTGATATGAGAGGCTTCTCGCGCCTACCAGCTAGAAACAATGGATTTGATGAAGAATGCCGACAGATTCTCGCATCCAACAATAAGGCTTAAAAGGCTAAGCTTCTGGTGAAGACGAATACTGCTCCTGAGCACTATATGCAAAGAAGGAGAGAAGAAAAAAGAGCAAGAAAAGCGCGCGATCAAGGATATAGGGAGGTGTCACTCCAGGAACGATGTTCGCTACATCTACAAAAAAGGAGACCCTCTGAACTGTGCCAACAACAGAGGCATAAATCTCCTCAATATCGCCTGCAAGATTAATATTTGAACGCCTGAAACCGTTTACCAAAAACCTGATCGGCCCTTATCAGTGTGTTTTAGGCCAGGAAAGTCCACAACCGATCAAATTTTCACACTTCGGCAGATTTTGTAAAAAAAAAACTAAGAAGTCCAAATCGATACCCACCACCTATTTATCGATTTCAAAGCCGCATACGACAGCATCTATAGAGATCAACTATACAGAGCCATGTCTAGTATTGACATTTTTTTAAATTTTGTTAGCGTTAGACTCAACGTTATATGTCACAGCCACGTTTTGTAGCATAGATATAACTATGAGGTTTTACGGGACCTTGGCTTCGCTATTAACTCTGACAACAACATCCCGTCAGAAATTAAACGAAGAATTACTCCTGCCAACTCCTGGTTCTTCGGGCTAAGAAGGCGATTTAGTGGTAAGCCCTTACTCGAACTACGTAGGAGATCCTATACAAGATCCTGATCATCCCAGTCCTGCTCTAGGCCCTTAATCATGGACCGTATCATAAGAGGATGCAGAAATCCATGGTAATTTTCAGAGAAGCATTCTTAGGAAAATCTGCGGTCCCGTTTGCGTGGACGGGCTATAGAGATGATGATTCAACCGAGAACAACAAGAGCTATACAGCGACATACCCCTGGTAAAAAAAAACTCCATTGAACGTTTAAGATGACTAGGACATGATGTCGGACGCAGTAGAGGAAGACCTTGCCTTAAGTGGCGCGTATAAGTAGAAACCAACCTCAACATACTTTAGATATGAACCGGGTAAATTGCGGAGGCATGTTGGTTGATACCCAGGTTCAATCCAAACTGCAGTGCCAGTTTCGTTAGTTAGTAAGTAAGCAATCGGCCTGAGTAAATAAAACTATTTTTACCTTTGTAGAGGCTGTGGTGATGAAGAAATACACGAGGATACCCTCCACTTTCCGTGGCACTGCCTAGTTCTCATCAATTAAGAAAAATAACTTTAGGAAAATATTTTTCTCATGATCAAACGGATCTCTCCGAAATCCCTCTCTCTAATCTTTTCAGGTTTGCAAAAGCATCTGGATGACTGGAAAGGGACTAAAAATGGACAGTAAGGGGACAATTAAATAGCCACCCACTCACGAGGACCCTTAACGGGCATCACAATGGATCTGTATTGCTCTGAGTGTGATGAGGGAAGACGTACACCGCGTACCTCATCAACCCTCTAACTTCACCTACCTTATTCCAGGTACCGGGTACAGCATTCAGATTATACACGAAAACAATTTGCAGGTGTGCAGAAAAAATACCATCTGACCCCGGTTCAAAGCTGGAAACTGTCCAATCTATAGAATAAGTTCTGTACCACAAAAATCTATAAGCCTGCCTGGTAGAAAATACGTGCTACCAGACTCATCCCAACCTTATTTGTGATAAAAAAAAACTTAACCAGCTGATCCAGAGATTTTGCATGAGAATGCATATGAAGTGAGATTAAATAGGTTGAAGTCTTTTATAATATTTCCACCTTCTAATTTCTTATTAAACGAAAAGGGCTTGCCTCTCCGAATCTAACAATAGAACAGTCGAACTTTGATATTGAAAAAGTTATTTCAACGTCTGATATAGTTGAGGAGTTACTGACACTACGCTCCTCAACACTTCGATCAGAAATAGCAGGTTTAGGTGTTCCCGTGGTAGCCTTCCTGCTCTGAGAAGCTGAAGGCTGGGCTGTCGCTTCTTCACTCTTGGAATAAACTCAGCAGGTTGAGTATTCCTGTGGAAGCCTTCCTGCTCCGAATTGCATGCTCAACAATATTGGATCAGTTATTGAGGACATCAAACACCTTAAGTCTGGGCAGACGTTTATTCATCTCTTAAAGCAGATTTAACAAATCTGATGGTTGGTGGTTGGTTGATTGTAGCGTGCTAAAAAATAAAATACAAATTTTAAGCGCAATAGGTTTATTAGTACCCAGGGCTTAGCTTTTTCTCCCAACCATTCAAGTGTGCGACATTACTTCTTGTATAATGGCGGGACCTCATATTTCATGCCGAATCCGAATGTCTTAGTTAATTTAAGCATTTCTCGACAATTTAAACTACTCCAGTACTCCTTCCTAGTGAACCCAGGCCTTTTGCGCTGCAGTTCATCGTGCCACTGAGCCCTTCATTTTAGCGTGCTAATCCGATTTAGTAGACTAGATACCGTAGCCATTGAAAGGCTTAAGCCTAAGCAGTTGCCCCTTCAATTTAAGAGCAGAATCAATGCCTAGTTCATAAAAATTCTCCTTCCCTCTAACCGATCTGTTGGTCCCTTTAATGGCATTCTCAGCCTATTCTAAATACCTGACTAAATCTCGATTTCCATATAACCTCTTCAGGTCACCCACCCTCGCTCGCCTATTAGCCTATTATTCCAAGAACTGCCTCATAACTGTAGCGGGTTTTCAAAAAAAAAAAAAAAAACTCCTCGCATCGCATTATACAATTAAAAACTCCATCAAGCCCGTTTAATAACTTCCGGCAGCAGGGGTAAACAATTTCCATGGAAAGTGTCAAAGAATGGTGACTACGCGAGCATAATTGATGATCATTTTCAGCTCCAGTACTCCGTGGAATGATGCAAACCACAGGAAAGCCAAATTAAGAATCACCCACGCTAAAGGTCACAAAAGAGGTTAGGTTCTTCGAACCTCCTTTTGTTTGGCCCCTTAAGATGTCTAGGTACGAAATTTATGCGCACGGTCCAATTAAAGACTCAAAATGTGATTTAGAACAACCAAAGCGGGACGGCAAGCATGACAAGTGTGCAAAACTTAAGTCCAAGGTCAGTGGTCTCTACGTGGTGATGGTGCCCGAAAAAAGAGGCACTAACTCTGCGATGATGATGACACTGCCCGGCTATGGTTCGATGATAATCAACACTCTGTGACAACGTCAACTGGCCGTAGCCTTGAAAAAAAAGTCAAATCCCACTTTTTGGTTATGAAATTGAAGGGCTCTGGAGATACCATTTCGGTTCGGTTCGGTGCTCTACCGAGTGCGTGTTCCACATTAAATCGACAGCGACAAAATTTATGAATTGCGACGAGATCGCTACGATCGCGATGATCATGCGTAATGGAGGCGCACGCTGTCGCACAGGTGATGAAACTGATGTACTCCCGGGCTGTATTCACATGCAGATGAGATGTTGTGGTATCGATGACCCTGGCACAAATGTTCAAGCCATGGATGAAGTTGGATTCATTATTTTTCCATTCGTGGATATTTCAAAATTTAACTGTCAAGTCAGGTTGGATGGTATCTGCAGAGGAAGACTGACCAGATGAAATGTTCTACCGTGGAGGTGATTAATTATTTTATTTTAATGACCAGGGGGTGGATGGATCTTTTTTTTCCTCTTTTCCTACCTTTTTCCAGCAAAGGTGGTTCTCGACAGTTATTTTCGTTTTTAATTTGATTTATTGCCAGACACGGGGGCACCTTGGAAATGTGATGGCTGGATGGGTATTCTTTTGTTCTTTAATTTTCGTGGAACTTATTAAAAGGTTAAGAGTCTTATAAGGTGGCGAGGAAAATTACCTTCGGCGGATCAATTAGATGATTGGCGGTGACTTATTGAGGATACGAACATATAACAGGAAGACCGTATGTACCTTTGCCAGATGTGGGACCAAAGATTTTCTTTTTAATAGGAAAACTGCATTAATGGCTGCGATCGTTCAAGTTTTGAACATGACCATTAAGGGACCATAAACATAGGGCTTAGTAATCTTATTAACAACCTGATGTGCCTACGAACAGTTCGAATCGAACTTTGGGATGTATGCAGGCGTTTCGACAGTATGAAGTCACCTGGATTGGATGGCATACGGAATAAAGCCCTGAAGCTAGCCATCAAAATAAATACACAACCATTTTTGAAAGTTAATAACAAGTGTCTAACAGAAGGGGTCTTCCCAGTACAATAGAAAAACTAGCTAAAATGGATGGTCGCCTTAAGGGTAAAAAACCACCAGATTAATCCTCGTCCCATATGCCTTGAAGATACAATGGGTAAAATACTCGAGCGCATCATATGCAACCGATTAGAAGTGGAAATTAACTTAGCCGGAGGACTCTCCAACCACCAGTATGGGCTTAGAAAAGCTCGTTCTAAAGTAGACGCTATACTGAGAATATGAGATGTAGAGGAGGCGCATAGAAATATGGTGCACACTAGACATCAAAAATGCGTTCAACACGTGCAAACTGGGGACTTTGAGCGTGCCGAGGATGGCGTGAAGCAGAACCACATTTCTGGCGAAGTCCCACAGGGATCGGTATTAGGTCCTATCTTATGGAATATTATGAATGATATGGTTCGAAGGCTCGGAATCCCAAAGGAGGCAAAAGTTGTGGTGATGGACCAAAACTGGGCACGGCCGCTTTCGAGGATATTTATAAAAATATGGGCTCATGGAATGCCCTGACTGTTTAAACAAAGGAGAGGTACGAGAAGATGTACAACATTTATTTTTCCAGTGCCCTCGTTTTCATAGGGAGCGAAGGAAAACACTAGCTCCCGAGAGCATTATGAAATACATGTGACACGAGTTTCAGCAATAATCCTGATGGAACTAAAGCGATTAGAATGAGTCCACGAGAGTAACCAAAAACTCTCGGCACCCGCTTTGGAACGAAGTGCAGAAAGAAGAGCCTAATTGTCTAATCAGCCCCAAAGAAGTAATAACTGACGGCAGTTCTGCGGGGAGAATGGTTGAAGAGTACAGGGTTTAAGTACGCAGCCACATTCCTGAAGCCAAACAATCAGGTTGATGAATATTGGATGCCAGTATATTGGGCTACTAATATCGATTGAGAAGAAACAAAAAACTTAGGGCAAGGTTAGGTTTAGGGAGCGTGTGGATTTCAGTTTACGAAGCATTACGAAACTTATTTTGCCCACCTTACAAAAAAAACAGGATCAAGGCAAGACATACTTTCATGCACTTCGATCCTGCGCACCTGGGTGCTTTTAGTTATTCAGTCCATATGTTCTGGCGTTCACGGTCACTTGATCCTGAACTAGATGTACTGTCACGATTGATTGTTGGATTTATTGGAAGCTGGGATTCAATGATTTCCTTGTCTGGTTTTCATGAGCACTTGATCCTGAACTGGAGGTTCTATCACAATTGTCTCAAAGCTTTTAAATCATGATGGTTACAATCATCATGGGTCATGATGCAATGTATAACCTCAAAGGGAAGTAGGATTGAATTCAATTTCCATGGGATTATCATGGATTGGCATACCTTCGCATGCGAATATCTTGTGTATGGCTTCACGCAGGAGATTTGCCATTTTACTGGCCTTTAAATATGCCCCCCATTTGTCGTTAAACTCTTTATGAAGACTTTAATGAGGCGGACAGGGATTGTAAATAACTTCGTGTTATGGGAGAAATTATGTCCCCAGGTATAGTCATCGAAATGGCTCATTCCATAAAAAGGAAAATTTATGCAAACCCTTGCGTATACTGAAGGATGGACACTTTTGAAATGTGTTTTGATAACAATAACCACGCGAGTAAAAGTTTTTATCACCTTTTATCCTCAGCTGACTCCAAATTGCATTGCCCACGTTTGAAAGATGCGGCTTCGTCGTAAATAAGCATCTTCAACTATGGAAGGTTGTTAGAAGTTTTAAAACGACATCTTTGGAACCGAATTACCACGTTTACCGCTCTGTCAAAAATTAAATGGAGTGAAATACCTCCCTAACAGTGATGCATCTATCAATTCTAGGACTATGGGTTGGAGGCTACGACCGACGCATTCTGGAATATGACGAATTTATCACCTATATCGTTTTATCTTATGATGAAAGGCTAACGCAGCATCCACTTCAGAAATTGGACTTGCTGTAGCAGGCGACGAAATCGATATCCAAGCTTTTTTAGTAGCCAGGTTAAGTTTGCGAAATATCTTGAAACTGTTGCTCCAGAAGTGTGCTTATGAGTGCGTGCATAGACAGACATATTATCGCTGACTCTGTGATAGGAGGATGATTTAACAAAATTAGCTCACTCCATAAAGCTTCTCTTATTATGCCGATCCTAAGCCTCATGTTGGTTAAGGTCGGTTTCTACTTGTATGCGCCATTTAAAATGAATACATCTACAGTCTTGCTGGGAATCGAAGACTCTGAGCGCTGGAACATTAATATCCATTTGTTCCATATGTCATACAAATTTTAAACGTCAATTGTGTTTGTCGCTGTATATCCACTGCCAATCAAAGATGTCATATCGACAGGATTTTGTTCAGGCCTTCTACATACAGCTCTCAGGTTTTACATTTTAGTAAAATTTTAATACTTTCACCAACAACTTTATCGGCCCTTAAAAGTGTGGTTTTAGGCCAGAAAAGTTATTAAATCTTGACACTTGGAAAACGCTGGAAAACACGCGCTGCAACGTGTAGTTTGGAAGTAGCTCCTCGGAACTATTCCAAACATGCACCGGATTTCGGCAAGGAGACACGCTATCATATGACTTCTTCAATCTCGTACTGGAGTACATAGTGCGCAGGGCAGGTATTAACACGAAAGGCACTATTTTCAACAGGTCCATCCAGCTGCTGGGTTATGCGGACGATGTTGACATCATCGGTCGCTCCCGACATGCCGTGATAAAAGCGTTCACGGCGATTGAAGAACAGGCGAAATCCGTTGGCATTGAAGTAAATGAGGACAAGACTAACTACATGCTATCAACAAACAAACAAGGATCTGTCCACCGCCTAGGACAAAACGTCACTATTGATAGCAGCAATTTCGAGGTAGTTAAGGAGTTCACCCACCTCGGAGTAAAATAACTCCACGAATGACACCCTAGTGGAGATCCGTCGAAGAATTACCAACAACTGGGTTCAAAACTCCTAACTCGAAGCACGAAATGTGTGTTCTGCAAAACTCTTATCCTGCCATTTCTGCTTTATGGTGCCGAGTGTTGGACGATAAGCAAGAAGAAGGGAGAGCTGATACTGGGCTCCTTCGAAAGAAAAAAACTTCGGCGGAATTTTGGTCCTGTGCACGAGAAGGACGAATAGAGGAGGTGATACAACCGCGAACTCTATGAGCTGTACCAAGATGCGGATGTAGTCCAAAAAGCGAAAACACGTCGACTACATTGGCTCGGCCACAGCGAATGGACAATAATGCTCCAGCTAAAAGGATCTTCGAATCCCAGCCCCCAGGTTCGAGAAGGCAAGCAAACCGAACCTCCGTTTCAAAGACCAAGCCATCGCGGATGCCAAAGCGCCATTGCGTCATTGCGGGCGCCATTGCGTCATTGCGGGCGATTTCAATGTACACAATTCTACGTGGCTTCAACATTTTGGACAGACAACACCCGAAGGAAGGTATGTTGAGATCTTTGCTGTGGTAAACAGCTTGTAAATGAGCCGACACGCATACCGGATATTAACAGTCAAGCCGCCAACACCCTGGACTTGTTTCTTACCTCTCACCGTGATAAATACACCATCAATGTATTATCGCCTCTAGGTTCGTCAGACCACTGTATCATATCAACAAATTTCTCGTACTCCAACCACACAGTGAAAGAGCAAATTCCCAAAAAAACTGTATGGCAATACGAGAAAGCCAATTGGGAAGCATTAAACAGTTTTTTTAGGAATTTTAACTGGTCACTATGTTTCCTCGATAGTGACGTGGATGCTGCTGCTGATATGATATCAAATATCATTCTCTTTGGTATGAGATCTTTTATTCCCAACAGAATTAAGAGTATCAGACCAAAGGCAAAAGGGTGGTATGACTTGAGCTGCAAAGAAGCTATCAGGTTGAGAGAGACAAACTTTCGGTTGTACAAGACCAACCCAACAGAGGAAAACCGAGGACAGTTCAAACAAGCCAGAAATGACTGTACACAAATCCGCTGGTCCAGATGGTATATCCCCCATCATTCTGAAGAGGTGTTCTTCTACGCTAGCAAAACCACTGCGTAAGCTTTTCTATCTATCCTACTCATCAGGACTCTTTCCGAGTAGATGGAAAACAGCATTTGTCCAGCCTGTACCAAAAAAAGGCGAATCTTCTTCTCTCTCCAACTACCGAGCAATTGCACTTACGTCCCTTCTTTCCAAGGTCATGGAAACGCTGATAAACCGTCAGCTTATGAAATATCTCGAAACACGAAAACTTCTCAATAACCGGCAATATGGTTTTCGCAGCAACAGGTCTACTGGTGATTTGATGACATATCTCACCGAAAAGTGGAACCAATCAATCCAACATGGTGGTGTTGGATCTTCAACTATGGAAGGTTGTTAGAAGTTTTAAAACGACATCTTTGGAACCGAATTACCACGTTTACCGCTCTGTCAAAAATTAAATGGAGTGAAATACCTCCCTAACAGTGATGCATCTATCAATTCTAGGACTATGGGTTGGAGGCTACGACCGACGCATTCTGGAATATGACGAATTTATCACCTATATCGTTTTATCTTATGATGAAAGGCTAACGCAGCATCCACTTCAGAAATTGGACTTGCTGTAGCAGGCGACGAAATCGATATCCAAGCTTTTTTAGTAGCCAGGTTAAGTTTGCGAAATATCTTGAAACTGTTGCTCCAGAAGTGTGCTTATGAGTGCGTGCATAGACAGACATATTATCGCTGACTCTGTGATAGGAGGATGATTTAACAAAATTAGCTCACTCCATAAAGCTTCTCTTATTATGCCGATCCTAAGCCTCATGTTGGTTAAGGTCGGTTTCTACTTGTATGCGCCATTTAAAATGAATACATCTACAGTCTTGCTGGGAATCGAAGACTCTGAGCGCTGGAACATTAATATCCATTTGTTCCATATGTCATACAAATTTTAAACGTCAATTGTGTTTGTCGCTGTATATCCACTGCCAATCAAAGATGTCATATCGACAGGATTTTGTTCAGGCCTTCTACATACAGCTCTCAGGTTTTACATTTTAGTAAAATTTTAATACTTTCACCAACAACTTTATCGGCCCTTAAAAGTGTGGTTTTAGGCCAGAAAAGTTATTAAATCTTGACACTTGGAAAACGCTGGAAAACACGCGCTGCAACGTGTAGTTTGGAAGTAGCTCCTCGGAACTATTCCAAACATGCACCGGATTTCGGCAAGGAGACACGCTATCATATGACTTCTTCAATCTCGTACTGGAGTACATAGTGCGCAGGGCAGGTATTAACACGAAAGGCACTATTTTCAACAGGTCCATCCAGCTGCTGGGTTATGCGGACGATGTTGACATCATCGGTCGCTCCCGACATGCCGTGATAAAAGCGTTCACGGCGATTGAAGAACAGGCGAAATCCGTTGGCATTGAAGTAAATGAGGACAAGACTAACTACATGCTATCAACAAACAAACAAGGATCTGTCCACCGCCTAGGACAAAACGTCACTATTGATAGCAGCAATTTCGAGGTAGTTAAGGAGTTCACCCACCTCGGAGTAAAATAACTCCACGAATGACACCCTAGTGGAGATCCGTCGAAGAATTACCAACAACTGGGTTCAAAACTCCTAACTCGAAGCACGAAATGTGTGTTCTGCAAAACTCTTATCCTGCCATTTCTGCTTTATGGTGCCGAGTGTTGGACGATAAGCAAGAAGAAGGGAGAGCTGATACTGGGCTCCTTCGAAAGAAAAAAACTTCGGCGGAATTTTGGTCCTGTGCACGAGAAGGACGAATAGAGGAGGTGATACAACCGCGAACTCTATGAGCTGTACCAAGATGCGGATGTAGTCCAAAAAGCGAAAACACGTCGACTACATTGGCTCGGCCACAGCGAATGGACAATAATGCTCCAGCTAAAAGGATCTTCGAATCCCAGCCCCCAGGTTCGAGAAGGCAAGCAAACCGAACCTCCGTTTCAAAGACCAAGCCATCGCGGATGCCAAAGCGCCATTGCGTCATTGCGGGCGCCATTGCGTCATTGCGGGCGATTTCAATGTACACAATTCTACGTGGCTTCAACATTTTGGACAGACAACACCCGAAGGAAGGTATGTTGAGATCTTTGCTGTGGTAAACAGCTTGTAAATGAGCCGACACGCATACCGGATATTAACAGTCAAGCCGCCAACACCCTGGACTTGTTTCTTACCTCTCACCGTGATAAATACACCATCAATGTATTATCGCCTCTAGGTTCGTCAGACCACTGTATCATATCAACAAATTTCTCGTACTCCAACCACACAGTGAAAGAGCAAATTCCCAAAAAAACTGTATGGCAATACGAGAAAGCCAATTGGGAAGCATTAAACAGTTTTTTTAGGAATTTTAACTGGTCACTATGTTTCCTCGATAGTGACGTGGATGCTGCTGCTGATATGATATCAAATATCATTCTCTTTGGTATGAGATCTTTTATTCCCAACAGAATTAAGAGTATCAGACCAAAGGCAAAAGGGTGGTATGACTTGAGCTGCAAAGAAGCTATCAGGTTGAGAGAGACAAACTTTCGGTTGTACAAGACCAACCCAACAGAGGAAAACCGAGGACAGTTCAAACAAGCCAGAAATGACTGTACACAAATCCGCTGGTCCAGATGGTATATCCCCCATCATTCTGAAGAGGTGTTCTTCTACGCTAGCAAAACCACTGCGTAAGCTTTTCTATCTATCCTACTCATCAGGACTCTTTCCGAGTAGATGGAAAACAGCATTTGTCCAGCCTGTACCAAAAAAAGGCGAATCTTCTTCTCTCTCCAACTACCGAGCAATTGCACTTACGTCCCTTCTTTCCAAGGTCATGGAAACGCTGATAAACCGTCAGCTTATGAAATATCTCGAAACACGAAAACTTCTCAATAACCGGCAATATGGTTTTCGCAGCAACAGGTCTACTGGTGATTTGATGACATATCTCACCGAAAAGTGGAACCAATCAATCCAACATGGTGGTGTTGGATCTTCAACTATGGAAGGTTGTTAGAAGTTTTAAAACGACATCTTTGGAACCGAATTACCACGTTTACCGCTCTGTCAAAAATTAAATGGAGTGAAATACCTCCCTAACAGTGATGCATCTATCAATTCTAGGACTATGGGTTGGAGGCTACGACCGACGCATTCTGGAATATGACGAATTTATCACCTATATCGTTTTATCTTATGATGAAAGGCTAACGCAGCATCCACTTCAGAAATTGGACTTGCTGTAGCAGGCGACGAAATCGATATCCAAGCTTTTTTAGTAGCCAGGTTAAGTTTGCGAAATATCTTGAAACTGTTGCTCCAGAAGTGTGCTTATGAGTGCGTGCATAGACAGACATATTATCGCTGACTCTGTGATAGGAGGATGATTTAACAAAATTAGCTCACTCCATAAAGCTTCTCTTATTATGCCGATCCTAAGCCTCATGTTGGTTAAGGTCGGTTTCTACTTGTATGCGCCATTTAAAATGAATACATCTACAGTCTTGCTGGGAATCGAAGACTCTGAGCGCTGGAACATTAATATCCATTTGTTCCATATGTCATACAAATTTTAAACGTCAATTGTGTTTGTCGCTGTATATCCACTGCCAATCAAAGATGTCATATCGACAGGATTTTGTTCAGGCCTTCTACATACAGCTCTCAGGTTTTACATTTTAGTAAAATTTTAATACTTTCACCAACAACTTTATCGGCCCTTAAAAGTGTGGTTTTAGGCCAGAAAAGTTATTAAATCTTGACACTTGGAAAACGCTGGAAAACACGCGCTGCAACGTGTAGTTTGGAAGTAGCTCCTCGGAACTATTCCAAACATGCACCGGATTTCGGCAAGGAGACACGCTATCATATGACTTCTTCAATCTCGTACTGGAGTACATAGTGCGCAGGGCAGGTATTAACACGAAAGGCACTATTTTCAACAGGTCCATCCAGCTGCTGGGTTATGCGGACGATGTTGACATCATCGGTCGCTCCCGACATGCCGTGATAAAAGCGTTCACGGCGATTGAAGAACAGGCGAAATCCGTTGGCATTGAAGTAAATGAGGACAAGACTAACTACATGCTATCAACAAACAAACAAGGATCTGTCCACCGCCTAGGACAAAACGTCACTATTGATAGCAGCAATTTCGAGGTAGTTAAGGAGTTCACCCACCTCGGAGTAAAATAACTCCACGAATGACACCCTAGTGGAGATCCGTCGAAGAATTACCAACAACTGGGTTCAAAACTCCTAACTCGAAGCACGAAATGTGTGTTCTGCAAAACTCTTATCCTGCCATTTCTGCTTTATGGTGCCGAGTGTTGGACGATAAGCAAGAAGAAGGGAGAGCTGATACTGGGCTCCTTCGAAAGAAAAAAACTTCGGCGGAATTTTGGTCCTGTGCACGAGAAGGACGAATAGAGGAGGTGATACAACCGCGAACTCTATGAGCTGTACCAAGATGCGGATGTAGTCCAAAAAGCGAAAACACGTCGACTACATTGGCTCGGCCACAGCGAATGGACAATAATGCTCCAGCTAAAAGGATCTTCGAATCCCAGCCCCCAGGTTCGAGAAGGCAAGCAAACCGAACCTCCGTTTCAAAGACCAAGCCATCGCGGATGCCAAAGCGCCATTGCGTCATTGCGGGCGCCATTGCGTCATTGCGGGCGATTTAAATGTACACAATTCTACGTGGCTTCAACATTTTGGACAGACAACACCCGAAGGAAGGTATGTTGAGATCTTTGCTGTGGTAAACAGCTTGTAAATGAGCCGACACGCATACCGGATATTAACAGTCAAGCCGCCAACACCCTGGACTTGTTTCTTACCTCTCACCGTGATAAATACACCATCAATGTATTATCGCCTCTAGGTTCGTCAGACCACTGTATCATATCAACAAATTTCTCGTACTCCAACCACACAGTGAAAGAGCAAATTCCCAAAAAAACTGTATGGCAATACGAGAAAGCCAATTGGGAAGCATTAAACAGTTTTTTTAGGAATTTTAACTGGTCACTATGTTTCCTCGATAGTGACGTGGATGCTGCTGCTGATATGATATCAAATATCATTCTCTTTGGTATGAGATCTTTTATTCCCAACAGAATTAAGAGTATCAGACCAAAGGCAAAAGGGTGGTATGACTTGAGCTGCAAAGAAGCTATCAGGTTGAGAGAGACAAACTTTCGGTTGTACAAGACCAACCCAACAGAGGAAAACCGAGGACAGTTCAAACAAGCCAGAAATGACTGTACACAAATCCGCTGGTCCAGATGGTATATCCCCCATCATTCTGAAGAGGTGTTCTTCTACGCTAGCAAAACCACTGCGTAAGCTTTTCTATCTATCCTACTCATCAGGACTCTTTCCGAGTAGATGGAAAACAGCATTTGTCCAGCCTGTACCAAAAAAAGGCGAATCTTCTTCTCTCTCCAACTACCGAGCAATTGCACTTACGTCCCTTCTTTCCAAGGTCATGGAAACGCTGATAAACCGTCAGCTTATGAAATATCTCGAAACACGAAAACTTCTCAATAACCGGCAATATGGTTTTCGCAGCAACAGGTCTACTGGTGATTTGATGACATATCTCACCGAAAAGTGGAACCAATCAATCCAACATGGTGGTGAAAGCAAGATTGTTGCGCTTGATATTTCAAAGGCATTTGACAGGGTTTGGCATCAAGCCCTTTTGTCGAAAATGCGTGCATTTGGAATCGACGAAAAACTTCTTCTATGGATTAGACATTATCTTTCGAAACGTTCAATTCAAGTTGTTTTGGATGGTTTCAAGTCTGTAACTCACCAAATAAATGCTGGTGTCCCTCAAGGCTCAGTTTTGTCTCCGACTCTCTTTCTCATTTTTATATATGATCTCCTGTCTGCAACTTCTAATCCAATTCATTCCTTCGCTGATGACAGTACCCTCAGCTTCTCATATTCGTTTACAGGTCCTCGTCCCTCACCTTCGAACGTGGACTCTAAACGCCAAAATATGTTAAGCTCATTGAATTCCGACCTTGACAGCATTATCAAATGGGTAAATCCAATAGAGTGGAATTCAATGCTTCCAAAACACAATGCTGTCTTCTGTCATTAAAGCGAAACCAAAATCTAGAGCCATTATCCATGAATGGCACTTACGTCGAAGAAACCGAAAAGCTTTCCATGCTAGGTATGTGTGTTAGTAACGATTTACGTTGGAACGACCACATATTCGAAGTCGCTAAAAACGCAGCGAAATGTCTAGGTTTCCTAAATCGATGTAAGAAATATTTTACCCCCTCTGATCTGGCCACAATATATAAAGCGTTTCTACGCCCAAAACTTGTAGTCAACGCTCATGTCTGGTCAGGTGCACCAAAATCAACATTGCACCTACTAGATAGGATTCAAACACGTGCGAAAAAAACTTATAGGAGACATAAGAATAGCGAACTCCTTAGTTTCGCTCGAACACCGTCGAAACATCTCCTGCCTTACCTTGTTTTATCGGTATTTTAACAACCAATGTTCAAATGAAATGTCCAGCTGCATTCCTCCCATTCAACAATTCAGCCGCAATACTCGTTACGCAATGAATGCAAATCAGTTTACCCTCAAGCCTATCTTCGGACGTACGCTGAAATACAGAGATTCGTACATAAACCGAACAACACGAATGTGGAATGCTCTACCAAACTCTGTTTTTCCTTTCCATTATAACTTACAGACAATTAAAACCAATGTGCATCGGTATCTCCTTTCTTCTTATCCCTAATTTCCTTAACGCCCGCACTGTGTTAAAACATATAAAGGGTATGCATAACCCCTTTAATAACAATATCTGCTGCACTTTGCTTGGCGGTAACATGTTGTCAGAACGCTTGTGGCATACATGTTTCATAGTGAAGCCTTGAAAAATAGGGTAAACCCTTATATCTACGGTCATCACTGCTCACCCTGTAGCTGTAATTCATTAAAAAGATGAAAAAAAAAATGTTTTTTTTATATTTTCATTTAGTCCGTTTATTTATTTAATATTTAATTTATTTGTTTTGTTTTTTTATTTCTCGCATTAACATTTGCATTGCTAATAGCAACCTTATTTACATGGTATATAAGGAAGCTATGAATTACATATTGCAGGTCTAGTTGTGGGGTTTTCTCTTCACTAAACTCAATTTAATTTTAATTTATTATTTTATATATAACTAATAAATGTGTATAAATTATCGAATAGGAATTTATTAATAACTAATTTATTTACAAATGAGACTTAGTTGTTTAGGTTACTAAATATTTTTTTTCCGTTTGTAGATCACCGTTATGATATATTTACATTAAACTTTAAATCAACTGAAATATTTTTCTTTTTTATGAATTAAAACCTTAATTTATTTAATAATTCAATTTTTAAACTTTAATTTAATTATAATAGCTAAAATCTAATTACGAATATAGTATAACAACTTTTTTTCTTTAAACTATTTTTTTTTTAATACTAAAATGATACAGGCAGTCGCACCGCCATCAAAATATCGATTTTTTGTGCAGATATCCTTAGGATATGGCTGACATTTTTAACAAAAGTCAGTAATTTAAAAATCTTTTTTTATACAATTCATTATTAGCAATTATTTTTAGTAAACTACTTAATTTTGTTGTTAGATAAATTTTATTTGTTATCAGTTTATCACTTTATGATTATAGACTTAAATTATATTTTTCTTTAGTTAAGTGATCTTTTAGGATTAATTTTTATTGAGTTACATTAATTTTTCAGTGCAAAGTAATTCTTTCGGTGGAATTTTAAATATTCAAAAAAAAAATTATTTAATTGAGCCGCAACTTATATAAATGGGAATTTTTGAATGTTTTTGGGTTATGCCATGATTCAAGTCCTAAATTTGCTTATTTTAATGTCTCGCATCTTGAAAGAAAACGTGAATCAAATAAATATTTGTCGAAGAAATCTAGTACAAATCTTCCTTTACAAGTTGAGGATTTAATGAGCCTTGTTCAGCTATGGATGACTTAGATGTTCCTGAGAGTTTGATTAGCGAAACTGGCAGTCATGCTAAAATGCAAGGATTTCGTTGCTATAGGCCTGGTGTGGGGTTCAGACTGACAGGGACTCCCTTTCTTTCGTCGACGAAAAATGGGCAATGTTCGACGCAATTAACCCGATTACAGAAATCCAAATTTATTTTACCAACAGATCAGTTAGGAAATATCCGCTTTAATGAAGCTTTTTCGAAAACAAAAGTGCTGCCAAATCCTATTTTAATGAAAAGATTCTAATTGGCTTTCTACATAGCCTACTTGGGTTTTCTCCAGGATCTGTCGAAATGTGTAGATTTTATCAGTTGTGGACTAGCCTGGACTGAGAAATACCAATCAGGTTGCTGGTAAACGATTTCAGGTGTTCACAAATTATTAGATAGGATCATGTAGGCGATGTTGATGGCACATGCCTCTATATTTAGCTCAGTTTAGTTGTAATTTATATTGTGTTTCCTTTCCAATAAAATTATATTTTTGTATGAAAAGAACAGAACATATAACAAAAAAAGGTTCCAAATGATAGACTTGGCGCATTAATCAATTTTTTTCAATCATCAAAAACATCATACATTTTTCTGAAAGATAGTTACAAGTGTAAGAGTGAATAAAGGTTGGATGTTGTAGAACGAGGGTAGGACTTAACATGGGAATGTTCAGTGGTTGTAACTCTGACCACACATAAACTGTGCTTATTTCTACCTCCGATAACCATCGGGTACTGGTCTCATCCAGCCGGATTTGACTTGCTAAACGTTAAGTGCGAGTGTTGATAACAAGACGAGAAACAGCAACACTATAAACAGACTGGTCAGAATGCTTGCACGGAATACCCGGCCTGCTGTCCCAGCTGAACCTAGATGAGCTGCTTCGACATATTCGGACAACAGGTTATCTAGGAATTTCAAGGGTAAGTCAGGCCCCTTGAACAGAGATGGTGGCGGACGAACCGAAAGGTCAACGGCAGCGCTCAATCCCGTAGAGGATACTGATGGCCCCGTGTCCTAGGGGTATCTAATAAATTGAAACTGGCCCTCCAGGTTGGGGATTTGTGCTTTGCGTTGGGTTGACTACGCATCAAAGAACTTGTTACGAAGCAACCAAAGGCCTCGGAAAGGACTGATTTTATTGTTGAATACCATGCTAAACGAAAAAAGTACAACGAACTTCGTATCTGCACCTAGAATGTGAGAACATTAAAGAGGAGAGGTGCAGGCGAACAACTAGCGGAAGCGCTAAACTGCAACAAAGCAGATATTACAGATGTCCAGGAAATATGATGAGATGGGCCGGGCAAAAAGAGGATGAAAAACTATGACATCTACTATGGACCGTGTTATAATGAGCAGAAACAGTGACTATTCGGATGCAGATTTGTTATAAGTGCCAGACTTAGGCAAGAAGTCTTATGTTTCCAAGACATTAGCGAACGCATTGTAACAATCCGCATCAAAACCAAATTCGCGAACATAAGCCTTATATGTTCTCATACTCCAACGGAGGAAAGAGATGATACAACTAAGGTCTGCTTCTACGAGCTCCTTGACAAAACCTATGAGCGACTACCAAAGTGCGATGTTAAAATCATGCTGGGAGATTTTGACGCAAAGGTAGGAAGAGAAGACATCTTTAGCAGTATTGTCGGAATGACTGCAATCGCCAGAGACCGCCAAGATATTCGCGCAACGCGTATCCCTTAACCTCAATGGCAACGATGCCAACAAGCCATTAGATCAGCCGCAACTGACGTGCTAGGTTTCTGGCGGCCACCAGCAAGAAACCCCTGATTTGATGTAGAAGGCCGACAGATGATCGCAGCCAAGAACGAGGCCTACAAGACTAAGCTGCAGATGAAGACGAGAGCTGCCATTGAGCTCTATAGGAAAAGAATAAGGAAAGAACATCAGCTTTGCACAATGAGGAAAAAAGAGCAAAAAAAGCGCGCGATCGAGGATATAGAGAGGTGCAACTCCAGGAAAATTGTTCGCAAGTTTTACCAAAGTGTAAAACGTCAAAGCCAAGGATACAAGGCTCGAACAGAATCCTGTCGAGATGAACAAGGAAATATTGTAGTTGAGACACAGTCGATGCTGAGGATATGGAAGAACCACTTCTGCAGACTGTTAAACGGCGATGACGAACAACATTCCGCTGTCAGGCAGAACGAACCATTCAATATTGGCAACGACTGCGAAGACTGCCAACCACCCGACCTGAGTGAAGTGAGGATAGCAATATCTAAACTCAAGCTTAATAAGGCTGCCGGAAATGACGGCCTTCCCGCTGAGCTCTATAAGGCCGGCGGAGATGACTTGGTAAGTAACATCCACCAACTCATAAGCCAAATCTGGTCGGATGAAAATATGCCTGAAGAATGGAACCTCAGCATCGTTTGCCCGATCCACAAAAAAGGAGACCCTCTGAACTGCGCCAACTACAGAGGCATAAGTCTCCTCAACATCGCCTACAAGATCCTATCTGCCGTAATATGTGAACGCCTGAAACCGTTTACTAAAAACCTGATCGGCCCTTATCAGTGTGGTTTTAGGCCAGAAAATTCCACAACTGATCAAATCTTCACATATCGCAAATCCTAAAAAAAAACTCAAGAAGTTCAAATTTATACCCACCACCTATTCATCGATTTCAAAGCCGACAGCATTTATAGAGACGAACTAAACAGAGCCATACCTAGTTTTGTTATACCGCCCAAATTCGCCCGTCTGTACAGGATGGCGATGGAGAATTCTCGCTCCTTTCAGGGTCGGAAACGACATCACCGACACATTCGATACCAAAAAAGGAGTTAGGCAAGGCGATCCGCTATTGGTGACTTCCTTAATCCCATTGTTGGGAGGAATGTGCAAAACTTCCGAGCCAACATCAGAGGCACATCTTCCAAAAATCGGTGCACTACTAGCATACGCCGACGATTTTGATATCATTGGTCGGACTCAACGTGATGTCACGTTTGCTAGTATAGAGAAGGAAGCGGCAAAAATAGGTTTAGTAGTAAAGCCCTGGAACTACTAAGGAGATCCTATATAAAACCCTAATCATCCCAGTCCTGCTCGGATCAAGAAATCCTTGGTCGATTTGAGAGGAAAATTCTTAATCTTCGGTCCAGTTTCAGTTGACTGGCTTTAGAGACGAAGATTCAACCAAGAACTATACGAGCTGTACAAAAACATGCCCCTAGCCAAAAAAAAAACGAAATGTACGTTTAAGATAGCTAGGACATGTAGAACGAATGGACACCAATACTCCGGCTCGCAGAGACTTCGATTCCTAGCCAGACGTCGGACGCAGAAGAGGAAGACCTCGCCTTAAGTGGCGCACACAAGTAGAAACCGACCTCAACCAACTTGGAGTGCGCAACTTGAGGCAGTTAGCTAAGGACCGGGCTAATTGGACTGTTGCACCACTTATATAAGTAAGTAAGTAAGTAATAGAAGGGTTGATCGAACAAAAATTCAACTTAAGCCCTAAAATTCACAGAGGTCCAATAAATAGGAGGAAACGCTGTTTTTTTTAGTTTCTGGTAACCCTATCTGATGAGATCATTTGACATACCCAAGTTCCAAAAATGGAAAACTGTTGCACTTCGCCCATATTATGCTAAGGAGGTCCTCGTTAGGCATCTCCGCTTTAAACATTAAATCTTAAATTTCCCCCGCATGCAAAGATAATCTCAAGCCTGAATGCAAAACAATTCAAAATCCCCATGAAAGATCGACCCACAATAAACAAAGAAAACTAAAAAAAATCATTCTTTGAGCTCCAGAAGATTTCCAAAATCCGCTCCCCATAGGAAGAACCTCTATCACAATTTGAACTCACCTTCCATTCATACCCTTAACCAATCCATTTATAATACATAGCTTCACTCCGAAAAGCACTTAAACCAAATCCATTGTCAGACGACGATAGCCCCTCATGCTATCCACATGACTATATGCCGTTTTGCTTTAAAATTCCACCTTCCAAATGCTCTCCTGATGCTCCCAATATGACAATCAAGTATTCCCTGGTGCAACTTTCCGTCGATTCTCACTCGAGCGAGTCTTTTTGCCCGTCTTAGCCAGGCTGCTATTATTGTCTTTGATATTTTTGGCCACTGGGAGTGCCGCTGCAACGGCGCTATTGTTCTTTGCCGCTACAACCGTCAGCGACTGAGCCTGATCGAACAGTGTGGCTGAATGTCCTTTGGCCGATGATAGGATGCTGTTCGTTTGGATGTGTGTATTGTTGTCGTGATAGTGGGCAGCGATATCATCACGAAAGGCCAGGAAACCCAATTGAGCGTGTGATGCCTCATTCAGTGCCCTCGACCGAATGCAGGCACGATATTGATCGGCGGTTAAACGTTGTCCACTGCTCACACCGGTGCACACCTGTGGATGGTTGAAGAAGCCAATTAGTCAATCATCTTCAATGATTTGCATCTATACAGGAGTGCGTGAAGTGTTTCTATATTCATCATCATCAAGAGCAGAGCAAAGGATGCATTTGAGGTGAAATGCAACGCTTTGATGATGATGAATATCATACACCCAGACATGTGTCAGAGGAAAGCTAACCATCGTATGTGGAATCAGGATGGGGGCGGGTGGATTCTATGGGTGTGGGAGGACATAAAAGATTTTACAGATTTTCAATTGGACTATTGGGATTTTCTTCTGTCTTACCTTGGGATGCCATATGTGAAAGATGCCCGGATCGGTGGCACGGATGATTTTAATATTCGAACGAACGTACTTCCGATAGAGCATTACATCCTCGCCGCCCCAGCCGACAATCTCCTCGTCGAAGCCACGTATCTTTAGAAAATCTGACCTGAATTTTAAATACAAAAAGAAAACAGAGAGGGAGAGAGAGAAAAAAAAGTAGGATTGCATCAGTTAAAGGCAGGAAATTCATCGAAGGATATCAAAAATTAAAGGTGGGATGAGTATGACTTGCAGGTGAGGAGACGTTTTCAATTCAGGTTGTTGGTTTTTTTTTTCTAAGGATTAAATATGTGCGTACAAACGGAAGGAAATCACAAGTCAAACTAACCAACATTTTTGGAAGAATATATGAATTAGGGGAATAAGTTTGGGACTTTATTGGGAGGAATATTATAATATTGACCTTAGAGATGATGTGATCTATTGGATATACCATGAAGTCACTTCATGGAGAAGGCATGCAAAAACTTAACAAAAAATTGAATTTTCAAAGTTTCACAACCAAACATCAAGTATTTTGTTTTCATAATTCAGGAGACATTCCTACGATGTTTAATCGAGACTTTGGAGTTCGCTACGGTTGAATCACCTATAAATTGTAACGTGCGCTTTTGTATCCTATAAATTGGGTACAGTTGTGCTTTGGCTGGTCCTGACTCAAGTTAGGAACGTTTAAATACTTATAAATCTAATATGTATATGGCACTTATGGTTTTCAACAAAGTTTCTCCAGTTTTCCTTAATTTTTAACCGCTCCTCACCGACCTTTAACAAAAGTCTACTTAATCTCTAATTTTAGTCTTGCATTAATGACAGAAGAGAAAATCCCTTAATAAATTTTAATCTTACCCCGTTTAACTATGCTAGTTTTTTGTAGTTGTTGTTCCACGTCCCTGGATGAAGGACGTGGACTAGAAAACAAAAATGAAAAGCTGAAAGTACAGTCCTCAGCAAGAAAAATGGATTGAATCAGTAGTTACAGACAAGAGATCATTGATAAAAAGAAGGTCAGAGATGAAATGAAGCCTTGCACTTATTTAGACTTCTTGAACTGAACACTTAATTTAACGTTTGGCGAGGTAGTTTTGAGCTCATAAACAAAAGTTTCATCGATTCCATGAGCGCGCATTTTAGACAAAAGGGCTTTATAATAATCTTGTTTTCGCCATCAAGGTGAATTGATTGGTTCCTCTTTTCAGGAAGATATGACAGGCAATAGCAAGAAGACCGGTTGTTACGAAAAACGAGGGTTTTCGTAAATCAAGGTTCATACAGTGTTATTTTGGCCTAAGTAAAACGAGGTGTAAGTCCAAATAGTCGGCGGTTGACTTATTTTTTTTTTCAGGAGGACTGGACAAATGGTGTTTATTATCTACTCCGGAAAAGTCCTGGGGACAGATTTTCAAGAGCAGAGTCAATAAACCTCTGCAAATAACATCTCAGGGCGCTCTTTGAACCTCACAAAATGATGGAAATGTTAACGCCATAGGTTCGCCAGCGTAGACAGCTTTGTCTATTGAGATAACAGTCGGAATGTGATTACAAATCAGCGACGAGGTCTTAATGCTTTTTTCCCAAAACAATCCGGCAATTGATGTTTCCAGTCACATAGTTAAAGCCGGTTAGTGATGGCTTAGAAATACGTTTTGTTACAGAACGCTTGGTCTAAACAACTGGAAGCAGCGAGCCAGGGATCGTAGAGGATGGAAGGCTGCAGTATCTCGGACAGGCAGAGACTCTTCACGGGTCGGGAGCCCGATAAGTAAGTAAGTGAATGCAAATTCTCCTTCAAAATGCTGAGGGGCCTTCGGTGACAATACGTCACCCGTGGTTTGTTAATATTCTTCCTTACCGCTTAAACCAGTTTAGTGGAACGTCACGGGTATTGATGAACGGTATGTCGACAATCTCCCACTGTCCCGTACTAAGCAAAATTCAAGACCAATCGACGAATAGTGTTGTCAGGCAGCGCTTGTTGGTCACGATATGCACGCTAAGTGAACACAACTGAACGAATTTTTTCAATGCACAGCGTGTTTAAAAAACATGCATTCCCAATCGGTTGATAAATGTCAATCTTTGTATACCGACATAAGAAATGGTACACTTTGTCTTTGAATAAGGTATAGGCCCCATTCTCCTAATAGCGCCCATAGACTACGTTGGTATATAAATTTCTAAGCATGCACAATCACGCCTTCTCCTCACACTATAAATGTAGGCTACGTATATTAATTATTCATGTGTTCATCGCTGACTGGCGCAATCACTAAACTACGCATTCAGGCGGTGCAGTGCAATAACCCCGCGAAACTAATGTATAGGGGGCAGTATGCCCCCACTCATATCTAAACATTGCATACACCCAAACTAGCACTCGGATGAATGCTAAGTATGAACCCCCGGCCTGGTCCAACTGTTGGATTAAGGATGGGTGCGAAATTGCATGTATGAAACCCCCCCCCCCCCCCTTGCAACCCCCCTGCATTGGCTCATTGTTGGATTCGGGTTGCGTGTGATCTTCTTAATGTGTATGCCAAATTTCTTTGTGTTCCTGTTTATTTGTTCCCATTTGATGCCAATTTCAAATGGCAATAACAGTCGCGGGTTAACTTTTTTGTGGCGAAATAACCCCTCTGGGGCCTATATCTTATTTTTTTCACGAATTTAGCTCCTTGGGGCTTGATTCCGCAAGGGGATATTGCACCGCACCCATGCAGGCATGTATGGTGTGTGAACCCGTTAAGAGAATTTATTTGAAATGGAGCTAGAGCCCGACCATTCCATCGGGATTCTGACACATCAAATATTTTCCTAAAAACGTTTTCATAAAAAAAACTTAAAATTTATAAAAATAATAATGCTCACCAAGAATATTTAAAACAAAACCAACATGATTTCCTCTCTTGTAGCACATACTGTACCATTCCCATTCACATAATTTAAAACCGATGATAGGAGATTGAAAGAGGGATTGTGCCTTGTGCACATTTCGTGCATAAGAGAGGTTGGGAATTTTCATCGTTGTGGAGGAGCGCAAGGATGTTGTTGGAACATATGGTATCCATGAAGGATTTATGGAATCACTTAAACTTACCGGTACTGACAGGTCATTCCGTAGCCAAAGTCACGCCAGAAGCCAGTATCACGAGAAATCAATAGTTGATCCGTTTCAGGTGGCACCTCCTTACCCTGCAGCGTGTACACAACATGTGGATTGTACAAACTGAAGACGACTGGATAGTAGACCTGCAAATGAGCAACAGAAGGATATAAGTTGTCGTTCGATGTAGGATGTATATATATATGTGTGTGTGTGTGTGTGTGTGTGTGCTATTGAATAAACCCACCACAGTGAGTATCCAGGATGGCAAATAATCTAAATGAAAATCACTGGCACATTTGCCATTTCGCCAATAATAAAGTTTCTGGATAAATTCTCTTCCTCACTAGGAGACACAGGGTGTAGGTATACGTATTAGGATGAACAAAACAAGGATGGGCAGATGAATAGAATATTCAATGGAATCGTGGCGAATCTGTGTGCACTTGTAGACAGTACGGAGCACGAAAATGGGGGCAAAAAACGACCAAAAGAAGAAAATTAAATAAATCGGCTAGATTGGGATTTCCACTTTTATTGGATTTATGCAAAAAGAGAAAGAGGACGCACAGGTGCACATCCTGGAGTATAGAACAATATGCCACGCTTGTGAAGGAAATGGTGTAGGTACCTCTTGTTTTTATTTGAACACGGCTTAAGGGTATATCCGTTTTGTTCAATCTGAGGAAATGTTATTTAATGGAAATGCCATCGAGGCTTACAACGGAAGTACCAATCGGCGTGGGGTATACCCAAGATTACGAGGTTGGAAATTGATGAAAAAGCGATTAGGACGGGCTTATAAATTAGAAGGGCATGCTTATTTAATTTTAAAAAGTGTTTCTCAATTATCGGATAAGGGAAAACATTTGGCATTTCATGCGGGAGGGATGGAATCATTCTTTGACGGATACAATCAAATTCTCAAGCAATACCGAAACATTGCTAATTTGATAAGAGACCTACATGCCAGGTTTGACAGGGGCAACAAAGAGGTATCGATATTCGAAGCCGATAAAATGAAGAATACATAGAAAATAGACGTATTTTTGTTAGAAAACAAATCAAAGAGGTGATAGAAAACATCTGAGAAGACTGCAATTCGCTGTTTGAATCGCCGAATACCCTATCGACCTATATCATTACTTACTTAAGTGGCGCTACAGTCCGGGATGAACCTGGGCCTCAACCAACATACCTCTCCAAATAGCCCGGTCCTTAGCTAACTGCCTCCAGTTGTGCACTCCAAGTTGGTTGAGGTCGGTTTCTACTTGTGTGCGCCACTTAAGGCGAGGTCTTCCTCTACTGCGTTCGACGTCTGGCTGGGAATCGAAGACTCTGCGAGCCGGAGTATTGGTGTCCATTCGCTCTACATGTCCTACCCATCTTAAACGTCCAATGCGGAGTTTTATGTCGTACAGCGACATACCCCTGTACGCCCGTCAACGCAAACGCGACCGAAGATTTTTCGAAGAATTTTTCTCTTGAATCGACTAAGGATTTCTTCATCCGCTTTTGATACGGTCCATGATTCAGCGCCGTAGAGCAGGACTGGGATAATCAAGGTCTTATATAGGATCTCCTTAGTAGTTCGAGTTAGGGCAGGGCTTTACTACTTAATTGCCTTCTCAGCCCAAAGAAAAAGCGATTGGCAAGAGTAATTCTTCGTTTGATTTCTGACGAGATGTTGTTGTCAGAGTTAACAGCGGAGCCGAGGTAGACAAAGTCCCGTACTACCTCAAAGTTATATCTGTCAATGGTGACGTTCTGTCAAATTCGTCTATATTGTGTTTCCTTTCGTGTTGACAGCATATACTTAGTCTTACCCACATTTACTGCTAGACCCATTTTTGCCGCTTCCTTCTCTATACTAGCAAACGTGGCTATGACATCACGTTGAGTCCTACCAATGAAGTCAATTTCGTCGGCGTATGCTAGTAGTTGCACCGATTTTTGGAAAATTGTGCCTCTGATGTTGGCTCGGGAGTTTTGCACAATCCTCTCAAGAATCAAATTGAAGAAGTCACATCACAGTCGCCTTGCCTAAATCATTTTTTAGTTTCGAATGTGTCGGTGAGGCCGTTTCCGACCCTGATGGTGCAGCGAAAATTCTCCATCGTCATCCTACACAAACGGACGAGTTTGGGCGGTATACCAAAACTAGACATGGCTCTGTATGCGGCTTTGAAATCGATAAATAGGTGGTGGGTATCGATTTGGACTTCTTGGGTTTGTTTTTGCCAGAATCTGACGAAGTGTGAACATTTGATCGATTGTGGGCTTTACTGGCCTAAAAACACACTGATAAGGGCCGATCAGGTTGTTGGTAAACGGTTTCAGGCGTTTACATATTACAGCAGATATGATCTTGTAGGCACTTATACCATTTCAACTTTAAAATAAACGTCTTCAAGAAGTGGGTGTGACTTTCATCTTTTTAAAGACTAGATTTAGTGGAGAACCCCTTTGAAAATGTTTGTTGAACTTTTTTAAAACAAAAATATGGACGCCAAACAAATTTCAAAATTCGGCCATACGAGGAAATTTGACATTATATAGTGTTCTGCTGAATTAAGCCGAGTCGGCCTTGGAATTTTAACATACATTTTGACAGTCAATTTAATTATAGAAATAGAAAGGCAGGCGGTTGGACATACTCTAAACGGAGCAACTAAGCAACTGACTACGGAGAGGAAGTTCAAATCCTTTGACCATGCGAAGTGGGCCACACAGGTATGGATGATCTAGAAAAGTGTAGCAACGAAATTGCGTAAGGGGAAGGTTTGATGGGTTGTTAAGGTCCAATTAAGTCGTCAAACTGGCATAGGCCTACGTGGGCCCATAGCGATACCCTTAATTGTACCTGAAAAGAAAGCTGCGTTAGTGAAGGGAGTTATACTTAGGTGATTTGTGCTGCTCCATTAGCTTCAAATAGGTAGTTGCTCAAACCCGACTTGCAGCAGAAACTGACGATCCGTGCTCTAGGTGTTGTAGCTAGCTCCGTCAAGTCCTCATAGTAGAAGCTACCGAGGAGTTTGTTACGGCTGTTGCTGATCGCGGGGCAGTGACATAATAGGTGGACGATGTCCTCTTCGACGTCCGGGTCTCCGCACTTCCTACAAAGTTGGTTTGAGTCAGTTAGGTTAATCCTGTTGGAATGTTTACCCAGCAGATTGTGACCTGTTATGACTCTCACCGCTATGGCAATAGAAGCTCTGTTCAGAGCTAAAAGCTTGTTAGATTTTCTGCCGCTTAGTTCCGGCTAAAGGTCTGCAGGTGTTAATGTTTTGCCACCTAGATTTTATTTCACTTTGCATGAATCTGGTTATTTTCTCTTTTTTGGAAGCAAATGGTGGTCTAACCCTGTTGTCACATAAGGAGATGCAGGTGGACGATCCTAGTCTGGCTAGCTCGTCTGCTTTTTCGTTTCCTGGGGTGTTACTATGTAATGGCACCCAGATTATTTGGACTTTGTTCTGGTTACAAAGAGCCTTTAGCTCTGAGCGGCAGCGTGCAACTACTCGTGATTTTATTATGTTGGATGCCAGAGCTTTTATGGCCGCTTGGCTATCTACGTACATGGAGATGTCCTCTTGTGATATGTCCAATAGCCTAGTCGATTCGGCAGCTTCGAGTATGGCTAGGATCTCTGCTTGGAAAACACTGCACGAGTCTGCCAATCGAATGGATATGTTTAACCTGATTCTATCGGAGAAGACCCCCGAGCCCACTCCTATTTTCATCTTAGATCAATCAGTGTAGATAGCTATTTCGTTACTGGATACCACATTGTTAGATGACCATTCGTCTCTACTAGGTATTCTGATTGAGTATTTAGTATCAATGTCGTGATATGGGGTGGTGTAGTCAGATTGGGGGGAGATTTAGAATTGTTTCCAAACCTGCTGTGGGGCTGGTGTGCATAGCTCCTGTTATGAATACACATGCGTTCTTTGAACCTTTGTCAGTATATTCATGTGTTTCGTTTTTTTTACTGAGTCCCAGCAGACTAAGCACCCATAGGTGAGAATTGATCTAACGACAGCTGTGTATAGCCATTAAGTGACCTTCGGGGAGGGACCCCATTTCTTAGAAGGTTTCTGCTTGGCTCCCTACTTACACTGATAATTGGCAATAGTCCTCGTAACGCTACTGCATCCAGCGAAGCTCTTTCTAAAGCGTACTTCATTTGGCTGTAGTCTGCATGTTCTAGACCTCCTCTTTGTATATGTTTTCCATTAATCCCCATTATGCCAATAATAAAAGCGAAGCTCTATCTGTAGCGAAGGGGGTCTGTCACTTTTAAAATGCCTCCTTGTAGCTTTACTTCTGCATTTGCAATGCTCTGACTGCAGTTTTAAGCCACCTCGTCTTATGCTTTGCCTCCGTTATGACTGCCTTGTTAGAAGTAGGACTAGTACTATTCCATTCGGTGCTTCTCCCGCACATCATAGGCCAATTTTAAATGTCATAGTAGGGTTCTCTCGCTAGGGCAGGAAAATTATTTCCATGAAGTACTTTCGAATGTTCATGTTTCTTTCAGCATCTCGAGGCTTGCAATTGCACTCCTGCCTCTGAATTTCTCCCCCCTCAAGCTAACGTAATAAAAGCGAAGCTCTATCTGTAGCGAAGGGGGTCTGTCACTTTTTAAATGCCTTCTTGTAGCTTTACTTCTGCATTTGCAATGCTCTGACTGCAGTTTTAAGCCAGCTCGTCTTGTGCTTTTCCTCCGTTATGACTGCCTTGTTAGAAGTAGGACTAGTACTATTCCATTCGGTGCTTCTCCCGCACATCATAGGCCAATTTTCCATGTCATAGTAGGGTTCTCTCCTTGGGCAGCCAAATTATTTCCATGAAGTACTTACGAATGTTCATGTTCCTTTCAGCATCTCGTGGCTTGCAATTGCACTCCTGCCTCTGAGCTTCTCCCCCCTCAAGCTTATGTAGACATATAAATTAATTTATTTATGTGACGGAGTTCAGTAAAAGTCCTTGCTCCTCTTATGTATATCAATTAACAATTCATGAACCCATCCCTCCCCTTTTATTCCTTTCAATCGGTCCTAAAAGTTATTAAAAAGTTCACCAACAAAAATAAAGCTGAACAAGAATATTCAATTCTTCAATAAAAGCTCTCCCCTTCCATTGACTTTATGCCAACAAGGACAGCAAACCATTTAATTAAATAAGGAAACCCATTTTCGACAACAAGCCATGCCACAACGAGTGGAACTGAACTTTTAATCCAGAAATCATTTCCCACGTCTCATGAATAGGTAACCCATTGACAGTGCACACTCGAATTTTGACTTTACCCCTGCACACAACACCAAGTCCTTGAACGTTAAAAGTCAATGAAAAAAAAAAAACTCCAAACTTAACTCAGGAAAGGGTACTCGTTCCTCATTCCATTCGATTTATTCCACACTCCCTTGGTTGGAATTGGGGCTAACAAAGTTCCTCGTTAAACCGATTACAAACCAACGGGAAAAGAATGAAATCGAATTCGAAAAAGGACGAACAAGAAACCCATCAACAATCGACAAGGACATGAAGTGCAAAACTAACAAACAACTAAAAAAAAAATTAAGAAATCTGTCGCAAAAGAGACTGCACTGCCTTCGATCGAATAGACAGGGAAACTTCCTTCTCCATAGATACGAGGACGGGTATACTCTTGTGTAGTTTGTTTTGTCGAGAGGAGTTGTTATCCTTTACGTTTCCTTCCTTTCTTGGAGCCACCTCCTATCGGCTGCTTTTAATATCACACTTTGTTGTTCTTCTTCTTCAGGAACTGGGAATGGGGCTTTACTAACAGTGGAGTCATGTAAAGAATTGACACGTAAACTTGGCCGGTCTTGAGCAAAGTTTTCCAATTCCCAGGTTCAGGGCATCTCGTTGCCACCTCTCTGCGGAGTTTGAGACACACCGACAAGTAAGATAAAAGGGCATCAGTAGCCTTTTCATCGTTGCTTGGGTAATGACGTGCACAGCGCTCATGGAGAGCATCCTTGTGCAGTGTTTTGTTACTTTGTTTGCAAGGAAGGAAATCGCCTACCTATCTGTAATGCATACACACACTCTGCACTGCAGACACTAGGACCTACTGAGTGGTCCTTATAGCTTTAGAAAATGTTTGCTGTTTTTTTTTCGAGCTCCATCTCGAACAATGTTTGTGTGTGTGTTTCCTAATTTGAGCCTCCGCACTGCATGTGGTATAGAGTGTGGCTGTCGAAGGACATGAATTGCCTGTAAGTTGTAGCCTCTTGGCTGGGGTCCAACTGATGCCAAACAAAAGTTTTAATCCCATTATTAGGGCAGGGAGAGTGCACAGAGCTCCACACTGACCAAATGACAGTATCTTTTCAACTGCAACGGATGTCCTGCGAACGGTATAGCTTGTGGGTTCATGCCATAGAAGCAGCACTCCTCCTCGATATGATGATGTGGAGAGCAGTAACACTGCTGCTCTGTAGCTTTAAAGTAGATAAATTCACTAATGATGCTGTCAGCCCCCAATTGCATATTCCATGTCTAGCTATATGGGTCCTGATTACACAAATACTTGCGCACATAGTGTCTCGAGATATACACGTCAGTCGGTCGGCCGGTCGAGTCCAGCTGCGATATGCAGCGCAATTAAATTGCATTTTGCTAGGGGTATTATCGCCTCTTGAACATGATACAGTGTTTGAACTGCACTTGTACGGGGAGTGCACTTGGAAGCTATCCCCGGAATACCACATGAGGATACATGGAGTATACACGACAGAGGCCTTACCTATCAGCGGCGCTGGGCCTGGGATAATGGATGTGTTTGCTATTGATGGGTGAGCTGGTATCCTCGGTGTATGTGTGTGGTGGGATCTTTTAAATCGTGAATGCCTGCCAGCACTGACAGAGTGCTAACACATGGAGTAAGGTTTGCAAGATGGAGATTTATATTTTATATGGAAGCATTTCGAACAGGATTATGTAGGCTTGTAGTTAATGTAGCCCGCTGGTGAAAATCTTTACAAACGAATGGTTGTGTGGATAGGAGAACGGGATGCAACAAAAGTTGGGAGGATAGATGTGACTTGGTGTGTAGATGGAGTTGTGGTTCTTTAAAGTAGTTGAAGGTGGAGGTGTTTTTTCCTGAAAACTTGAGGTTAAGGTAAACCGGCAGTTCTGTTGGTTTTTGCGACTGCTTTACAAAATAGGTAGCTGACATGTCCTCGTTTCTTGCAGAGTCCTCAAAATCGGATTCTTACGAGTATCATTGCCTCAACATAGGTTAGATTAGGCTGCAAAGATGTGGTGTATACCACGGGAATCTTGGATTTTTCAAATCATGTTGCTTCTATGCCTATTATGTTGTGTCCTGTTATGAGACGTATGATGGCGCTATTGAAACAAGCAGGATTAATTTTTTAAGACATTTCTATCTAGTCAGTCTATCAGCTGAATGTAACCTCGATTTTATCCGCCATCGCGGCAGACAAATACTGGTCCTGGATGGCCTCTCATAATACAAAGGAAGACAATTGCCATTTAGCAGACATCAACTCCCACCTTTGGGATGAAAAATCTTCTATCCCGTTTGCGTTGATGGGCTATGGCGATGAAGGTTCAAAAAAGAACCATACCAACGTTATAGCGACATAGATCTGGTCCAGAAACTCCGAATTTAAGATGGCTAGGACTGTATTGGGAATGGACACCAATACTCAACCAACTTCAAGTGCGGAACTGGAGGAAGTTAGCTAAGGACCGGAATAATTGGAGAGACATGTTGGTTAAGGCCCAGGTTCATTCCAAACTGAAGCGACACTGAAGTTAGATTTAATCACCTTTCAGATGATATCGCCCGATACGGGCACTGCCAACCTGAACAAACGTGTCCCTGAGACTCTAACTTAAGGACTTTGATGTAACGATGTAACACTGGAAGGTATTCAGTCGGTTCTTCAGTGGCAACTTTGGATTGCCCAAGTGCGTCTTATCTGTTCTTTAATCGATTTCTGCTACTCTGCGATTCGGCTTATTTCCTCAGGACGTATTTCTGGCGTATGGTTATACTTTGGAGGGGATAAGCCACGAACTTGAAGCGCCTTCTGCATTCCACAGTATGTTTCTGGTGTTACTTGGAAAGAGAGAAAGGCGAGTTGTAAGGTTTTCGGTTCTCCTACGAAACTTCCTTAAGGTAGGTGAGGTTTGGAAATTTTGGGTTAATATATGCTTTAGCATGGAGGAGAATGGTATATTTTAGAGGAGCAGGCCGTAAACTTGAAGCTCCTTCTCTGTTCAAGACAAGAGAATGTTTTGATTTTGGGGAGTTTGAAAACTTACTTAAGGGTAGGTGTGCAAGGTTCGAAACCTTCAGATGGCTATACGCTATAGCATGTTCTTTTTTTTAATTCTGACTTGCCTAAGCAGTAAGATACACATCGATATAAAAGATCTATTGTGCTTGCCGTCCGATATTTCTTAGGTTAGTAGCGCTTCTACTTTCCTAAAGTAGCTGGTGATACTTTCAGCCGAAGATTTTCTCAGTTCTTCGGGACTTAAAAATTCCCTGAAGAAAGATTCCCTTCTCATACCGTAAAGGGCCGGGCATTCACATATGATATGCTCGGCTGTTTCGTCTTCTTCTAGACATAGTCTGCACTCCGGTGAGTCGACTAGATGCATTTTATTTCGGTGATATCGCAGATCGTGATGACCAGTTAGGTAGCCTACTAAGTTTTTGATATCGTGCCTGCGAAGATTTAGTATCTTATCTGCTTTGAAGGGCTGAATAGCTCTTTTGGCCTGTCTTAGGCCTGGGATGTTTTCCCAGTATGAAAAACATTTGTTTTGGTCGCAGTTTTTTATGACCAGATTTATGGCTGATTTTGGGATTGCACAGAAGGGTTCAGGTCCAATGAAGGGGGTTTCCGAACCTTTTCTGGCTAGTTCATCAGCTTTTTCGTTACCTTCAACTCCCTTATGTCCGGGGACCCACCATAATTTGGTTTTGTTCCTGGAACTGAGTGTTTGGAGGGAGTTGAAGCAGTGTAGAACTGATTTGGAGTCAATGATGTGTGAGCTAAGGGCTTTTATAGCTGCTTGACTGTCCGTGAATATATGGATGTTTGCGCCTTTAATACCTGAGTTGTGTATTAGGTTTGCGCATTCTTTGATGGCATGGAGCTCAGCTTGGAATACACTAGGGTTTTTTCCCATAGGTATTGAGATGTTTCTATTTGGTCCATGTATGTCAGCTCCTACCCCTGAGTCCATTTTAGAACCATCCGTATACCACTTTAGGCCGTTTTGGCAGTTTGGTGGGTTATTGCTACACCATGCTTCTCTGGTTGTGATTTCCGTTGAGAATCTTTTGTCGAAGCATGGTGTCTTTGGTAAGCGGTCTGTAACCGCACAGATCATGTCAAGTTCTGGAAGTTCGGATAGTAGTTCAATTAGTTTTAGGTGTTCGCTAGTATTTAACTCTTCCGCTTGTGTCAAACTTGCTGTGCTGCGAATTGCCACTTTTTTATATATATATATATGTGGAGGGGCGTTAGGCCTATTAAGGCTTCTATAGCCGCTGTGGGACAGGTGCGCATAGCTAAGGTAATGTCCAGACAGGCAAGCCGTTGTGCCTTGTTTAATTTATTTATAGTTGTTTTTTGGGTGACTTTGTTCCACCAAGCGTATGTTATAAAGGGCCTGACCATGATCGTGTAGATCCAGTGTGTGGTCTTTGGAGAGATTCCCCAGGTTTTACCATACATGTTTCGGCAAGCTTTGAAAGAAAGCTTTGGTTGCTTTTTGAATTTTGTTGTTAATGTGGGAGCTCCAGCTTAGTTTTTGGCGAGGATCACTCCAAGATATTTTACTTCATTGGAATACTCAATGTATGTACCATTGATTGAAATTTGGGTAAGACTTAATTTTCTCCTCTTTGTAAAAGGGACTATGATAGCCTTGCTGGGGTTTATAGAAAGACTTTCTTTAATACACCAGTCTATGACTATCTTAAGGGCGTTTTGCAAACGCGTTGTAATCTCTTTTGTTTTTGCCCCTTATTATGATGACTAGGTCATCGGTGTATCCAATTATATTGAAACCTGCATTACTTAGGTCTTGCAGTAGGTTATCGATACCCAGAGACCATAGTAGGGGTGAGAGTACTCCTCCCTGAGGGCAACCTTTAACGGCTGTTACTGATACTGAGGTCAGTGCTGATGAAGCAGTTATTTTCCGACTTTGAAGCATCGCTTTGATCCATTTGATGGTGGGGTGATCTATTCTTCTATGAGTCAAAGCATTTGATATGGAGTCATATCCAGTGTTGTCAAAAGCA
Organism: Rhingia campestris; assembly: GCA_932526625.1. NCBI lineage: Eukaryota > Metazoa > Arthropoda > Insecta > Diptera > Syrphidae > Rhingia > Rhingia campestris. The sequence continues at coordinate 31,240,299 of OW052185.1, read as the reverse complement.
CCCTCAATGTCAAGGAAGGCACATAATGCTACTTCTTTGTTTTCGTATGCACTTTTAATTTGTGATGTTAAACTTAGAAGTGCTCCTTCCGTAGATTTACCTTTTTGGTAGGCGAATTGGCAGGGGTGCAGTGGAGTGCTTTCATTTAAGCATGAAAGCATAATGTATTCTTTCCATTGTTTTCAGGAAAAACGATGTTAAGCTTATTGGACTTTATGATTTAGGTAGTTCTATTGGTTTGCCTGGTTTGGAGATAAATACCACGTTTACCTCCCTCCAGGTTTGTGGTATGTAGCCCCAATTGAAACTAAACCTAAATAAGCGACCATAGTGGGTAAGAAAAAGTCCAAGCCCTTTTGTATAAGAGCAGAAAAGATTCCGTCTGTCCCTGGTGCCTTGAATGGTTTAAATGAGTTGATCGCCCATTTGACCTTATCCGGAGTGAAAAGTTTGAAGGATAAACTATTAATCCTAGCTATAGCATGTAGGAGGAGAAGATAGGGAGGATATTGAAGGATAGTACAACCAACTCTTGGAATCTAAATCCATCTAGGGAAATTCTTTTGAATCATTGACCATACTAAGCTCTTACACTGCTACAAGATGGAATGTTGAATAGGAGTTTTTTTTAACTTCCGTAGCAGATTTGAGCACTAAAGGCAAAGCAGGAAAGAGCATCAGTTTTTCAGAAAAATAAAAAAGACGAAAAAACGCACGCTATCAAGAATATAGAGAGGTGCCTCTCAAGGAATAATGTTCGCAAGTCTAACCAATGTGTAAAAGGCTCGAACAGAATCATGTCGAGCTGAACAAGGAAATATCGTAGTTGAGACACAGTCGATGCTGAGGATATGGAAGAACCAATTCTGCATACTGTTAAACAGAGATGATGAACAGAACGAACCATTTAATATTGGCGACGACAGCGAAAACTACCAACCATTCGACCTAAGTAAAGTGAGGATAGCAATATCTAAACTTAAGATCATTAAGACTGCCGGAAATGACGGCCTTCATTGGCCTCAGCATCGTTTGCCCGATTCACAAAAAATGGAGAACCTCGGAACTGCGCCAACTACAGAGGCATAACTCTCCTCAACATCGCCTACAAGATTCAGGTGCTTGTGTCACACATACACAAGTCCATCACCGTCAGTTAGTAGGTTGCCACATACAGATAGTTATTTCGTAGAGTCTGCCTTCCAACTTTGAAGCCAACTGTCAGTAGCTGTTTTATTGTCATGAGACTCGTTGTTTCCCCGATATAGAGTACTTCGGGAAACTGTCTCCCTCACAAATTCGTCGTCTCTTTCCTACGATTTGTAGAAAAACAGTGAGGTACTGTTTTTTGGAATTTGTTTTCATACAAAAGTGAGTTTTCATTTGACACTGACGTTGTCCCGAAGTCCACTATTGGAGACTGAAAATTAACTGATCCGATAAAGGCCTGTACTCAGTTCTCTTTTTCTCTCGCCTTTATCTAACATATCCTATGAGTAGTATGATATATGTAAAGCTTACTTCAACTCACACGTTAGGATTCGGTAAAAAAATTATAAGTCCTCCAATCGTGCAAGAAGTACACACGGATACGTGAATGGTTATGAGAAAAAAAATTCTATGTCCTGTATTCTAACAGGTCACCACCAAGTATAAGGAACAGAACCATTTTCTTCCCTTTCTCTGGCTCGGTACTCTACCCCGTATTTTTGGCTTTATAGGGCTTTGACGTTGTCACATCTTGCCGGTACTTATAAACATCATGATACCAAAGCAACATCTTTTTTGATGGCTTATAACCATTGTCCAGTTGGCTTTATTTTTGAAGATATTACGATACGGCTTTCACATGTTGAAGTTGGTGGAGCTTGAAGGGTGGAGGCACACCGTATATAGTCGAACATTAAATTTGTCTGTGTAGTATCTGGCTACACACGGATCTCTGAGGCACCCAAAGTAAAGTCTCCTTTTTTTTTAAGGATTAAACATCAAAACCTTATCGACTTCCACACAACAGAACTTTATTGAGCAAATTTCCATCCTCAAAGAAGGATATTTAGACCATTGACTAGGTATACTAAACTTATGGTTAGCACTAGCTTTTTCTCGACGTTGTTCCGTCATGTAACGTCATCTTGTTAAAACGAAGCCTCTGTCACGTCACTTTGAATGACATTGACGTGAAAGGAATGAAAATGTCAGAAAACGTATTTCTATAGTGGTCTTCATTTTGTCCGGCATCGTCCTTTAAGAAATATGCGCCGATAATTCCACCAGCATAGGCTTTGGTCTTGGCAAGGCTCTGGGTTTTTTTCCACTCCAAATTCGGCAATTTAGCTTGTTTACGACCAATTAAACCAAAAATTAGGCCTCATAGGAGAACAAAATTTTGCGTTGAAAATCAGATCAAGCTGAATCATGTTTTCGGCCCAATCACGGAATCTACGACGCGTATAATGGTCAACTATAAGCTGGATCTTATAAGCTTTTACGCCATGAAATCATCCACAAATGGATGGGAAAATCCACAAATCAACATTCAACTGTCAAATTGACAATCTTTAAAGTGTTGCCAGTTAAAAAAACCAAACATGGTCATGGAATTATAATGTAAAATGGAGATCATATAGGTATGGTGGATAAAATAAAGCTAACAATGATACTATAATATCTCAAGCCTTCTGAGAGACTCATGAGTATACACCTCGTTATCTGTGTCACTTGAGGAGCAGCACAAGACACTACTTCTAAGATATCGAAAAAGTCTCTAAATTTAATTATTCAATCTTGACAGGTTTCTGAAGACATTAATATCGCTAAAAAAGTTGATTGACCCAAGGAGGAAGAAGGAAGAACACGATCTCATATACCCGGCCTTACCTCACCTAAGTACAGACGTGCTAACCAAACCTAAACCACTGTTTTAACGCCATTAACACACCGCGACGTTAAGAATTTAAATAAAAAAAAACATCCCATTCCTTTTCGCCAAAATGAACATCAATCACAACCTAAACACGGCGTGATCTTGCTTATCCATCAAAAAGATTTATGCGTTTCAGTATCTACCCCCTTTTAGCCTATCTTTCCGCTCTGAAAGAATACACATTCAGCCCACTTCACATCAAATCGTACATTCATCTTCTCAACAATTAATTGTTTTAATGGCGGACTACTATCACCAACATCAGAAGCAATTTACGGCCCTGTATGGCAGTGCCTACCTTCTACAACCCCTACTCACGGCAGTGAAAAGATCCAAAGAAAGCACGTATTCAGCACAATTCAGCACTTCATTACAATTAATGCGATTATCTGGCTATCCAATTCGGAATCTAGCATGCAAGCTTCCTTACACATCCCATCAGGGGGCACGCAAAGGACATGCATATAACAACTGTGGAAATCCTCATCGTGCACACAGAAGTAAAACTAATGTGAACGCACACACACAAGTGCTTCGTATTTTTCTCACGCCGACAACAAATTACGAATTTCCCGCCCACACTTAATGGCTTTCTTTGTGGCGAAATTCCTCTATCCCAGCCATACCATTCGAATGCAAAAGTACCGTAAAATAAAATAAAAAAAAATTTAAATAAAAAAAAAAGAAAAGCTTACATCCTGCTTCGCTTGCAAATTAAACGCAAACAGAGAAAGTCGTCGACATCCTGGAAAGCAATTAAATAAATTACGCAAATGCGCTTACCTTTTTGCCGGCCTTTGCATTCCATCGGCATCGATCCAGAAATTTGGCACTGAACACAACATCAACGTCGCACATAAACAGGAGGACGTCCTTGCTCTTGTCGTCCTTATCCCAGACACGTTCGGCGCCTACGCGTAAGCCTTTGGCTGCAAACAAAAGCACACACACAACAAACAGTTAAGTAGGTAATTTAAATTGGTAGCTTTGAACTGAAGTTCAAGGACAAGTGCAAGGATAACAACTAAAGAAGGTGTTTACGTTTTGTGGGAATTTAAAAGAAACGTTAATTAACTGAAGGATTCATTTTTTTGGGCGGGTTCTTAGGTAAAGCTTAGTACGCTGCTCGAGCTTAATTTTAGCTCCCATACAAAATTCTCTCCAAAAATTAGCTGAGCTAAATTTAAGCGAATCCATTTAGCCGAGCGGTACGCTGCTTCAGCTAAAAAATCAAACATTCATTTCAGACTGTACTGGATGTATCTGTCACAATTTAGCGCGCCCATTAATAGTTCGGGACATTTTCTCAAGCTAAATTTTGACACAACGTATTGTTTTCTTCTGTTGTGCTTTTGAGTTGTTGAAATAAACTTATTTTTCAAAGAAAAGCTGTTTGTTATGACACTTATCCACAAAGCACTCTATGTCAAAATTTAGCGAGGATTTTAGCTAGTGTTTGGAGAGAAATAATGGAGAGCAGCTAAAATTTAGTTTCGCTCGAGCAGCGTACTAAGCTTAAGGAGTTAAATTGAGTCTGTGCTAGTCGGATTTTCTATGGCGGTCTTCAGAGTTGAAGTAATTAAAAATAACGGTTTCAGCAAAATTTATCCCATTTACTATATCTGCAGTAAACCGTTGCTCAAACTTATTTTTTACTTTGTTGTCTAGGAGTTGCTTAAAACCATTTAAAATATTTCATTTTAACCTCAATCTGTACAAAATTGCACAGGAAACTATTTGCAAACCTTTATGATTCAAGAAAAATAAAGTAGTCGTAGCTGTTAAGTGGTTTCGGTAGAAGTAAGCTCTACCGAAACCACTTAACATTTGGCACATCACAGATATCCGGATGTTCAATACAAACGTGTCATAGGACATAACATTGTATCTGCAAAAGGGGTAACTTCCAAAACTATCGACTAAAAAACTGATCTACTTCTGTGCACAAGTACTAAAGCAGTCTTATAGAAGTAATTGCTTTGGAAAGTGAAAATTTAAATTTTTAAGGAAGCAAATTTGTAAGTCATGTATACAAATTTATACTTTCCCCCGCAAACACTACTACGCTACCATTAAAAATAGTTCATCCTCAATTGCACTTATAAAGGGTATTCATGCAACGTCTTGATGTTTTCGTGACAATTAGGCTAGTTCCACTTAAAGGCCCTACTTAGATTTTTCTTGAACAGAGATCGTGACGGATGAGCCGAAAGGCCTTGGGGTAACCAAATGAATTGGAACTGGCCCTCCAGGTTGGGAGTAGTGCACTCAAGGAAAAAGTTGTTTGTACAAAGCAACCAAGAGCCTCGAAAATGACTGATTTTACTAACCACGCTGACCATGCTAAGCGAAAGAAAGGACAACGACGTTCGTATAGCTACACCTGGAATGTGAGAACATTAAACAGGAGAGTTACGGGCGAATAACTAGCCCAAGCCGTTAGCTTCTACAGAGCAGACATTACTGTCATCCAGGAAATACGATACGATTGGCCGAGCAAAAAGAGGACAAAAAACTGTGACATCTACTACGGACCGTGTTATAGTGAGCAGAAACAGCTACCATTCGGATGTGGATTCGTTACAAGTGCCAGACTTAGGCAAGAAATTTTATCTTCACATTCGTGAACGCATTCTTACAACTCACATCACGGCCAAATTCGCCAACAGAAGCCTTATATGCGCTCACGCCCCGACGTAGAAAAGGCGTAGCCAAAGGCTGCTTTTACGAGCTCCTTGACAAAACTGATGAGCGCCTACCAAGGTTTCATGCAATGGTTTAAAGAAAAGACATCTTTAGCAGTATTGTCCGAAAACACAGCCTACACGACAACACCTCTGGCAACGGTCTTAGGCTAATTGTCCTCGCTACGGAACGAAATGCGCCTATAGCCGGCACGCGGTTTCCTCACCTCGATATTCATAAGGGGACATGGATGAATCCCATTGCGATAGACAAGAGGCACGCATCCAGTATTTTGGATGTCGGAATACTCCATGGGTCTAATATCGACTCAGACCACCACCTTTTTGCAGCCAAGGTAAGAATGCGGATATCCACTACGCCACAACAACCCAAAAATACTATGAAAAAATTTAATGTCGAAACACTGCAATCGCAAAGCGCGTATCCCTTAACCGCTCGATTAACACCATACCACCAGTCGAAGAACAATAGCAACGATGTCAAAAAACCATTAGATCAGCCGCAGCTCATGTGCTAGGTTTCTCCATAGGCCACCAGTAAGAAACCTTTGGTTTGATGAAGAGTTCCGACAGATGCTGACAGCCAAGAAAGAGGCCTTTAAGGCTAAGCTGCAGGTGAAGATGAGAGCTGCCATTGAGCTTTATAGCTAAAGTGGGAGGAACACCGGCTTTTCAGAAAGAAGAAACAAGCGCAAGAAAAACACGCGATCGAGGATATAGTGAGGTACTACTCCAGGAATGATGTTCGCAAGTTTTATCAGAATGTAAAACGTCAAATCCAGGGATACAAGGCTCGAACAGAATCCTGTCGAGATGAAGGAAATATCGTAGTTGGGATACAGTCGATGCTGAGAACATGGAATGGAAGAACCAGAAAAATGGGTTTAGCAGTAAATTACTAAGTATATGCTGTCAACACGAAGGACACACAACTTCGATGAATTGGACAGAACAGAACTTTGAGGTAGTACGGGGCTTTGTCTACCTCAGCCCTGCTATTAACTCTGACAGAAATTAAACGAAGAATGACTCTTGCCAACAGCTGTTTTTTCGGGCTAAGAAGGCAATTCAGAAGTAAAGCCCTCACTCGAACTATTAAGGAGATTTTATATAAGACCCTTATCATTCCAGTCCTGCTCTACGGCACTGAAGCATGGACCGTGTCGAAAGTGGATGAAGAAATCCTTGGTCAATTTGAGAGGAAGGTTATGTTAGGTTAGAGTAGCTGCCAGCGTTCGCCAGCACACTTAGACTATTTTAGTCCTTTGTGATACCACGTGCATCTTGTCCAATCGACTTACTATCCGTGGGAAAACCATTCTGAACTTTTGATGAAGCGGATGATGCTTTTCACCTCCGTTTTTGCCAAATCACTGAGATTTTGAAAATAGCAAGCTCCAAAATGTAGCTTCCTTTTGTTTGATAGGGCCGGGCAGTTACAAAGGAGATGAAGTATTGTTTTCTCCTCCTCCTCGTCCATGCAGCTCCTACAGAAGTCTTTAGAGAAAAGGCCCAGCCTTTCTGCGTGCCTTTCTATTAAGTAGTGTCCCGTGATGACAGCTATGGTGGCGCAAAAATACGGTCCATCAAGCGAAATCCGTCCCTTTAATCTTCTCAAATCTAGTTTTGGCCAAATTTGCTTGGTTGTTTGGCACGTCGTGCCAAGACTCCATCTCGGGTTTGATTTGCTATTAGCATGCTGCGCTATTAAGCTTTTGCATGTAGCGATAGGAATACCTAGTGCACCCGTGTCGGGTACAACTGGTAGTTTGGTTTCATTTCTGGCGAGCTCGTGAGCCTTACAGTTCCCTGGAATGTCACTATGCCCAGGCACCCAGCATAGGTGAATGTTAAAATGCGTTGACATCTCCTGCAGAGATGATCGGCAATCTAGGGTTGTCTTTGAATTTGTTGAGACTGATTTCAGGGCCGCTTGGCTGTTTGAGAAAATGCTAATATCCTTGCAGGTATTACATTCTCTTTCAACCAGGATAAGGCTTCTTTGATCGCCATGAGTTCCGCCTGGAACACGCTGCAATGATCAGGAAGACGGAAAGATATGCTGAGATTTAGCCTGTCGGAGAAGACACCAGCACCCACTCCGTCATTTGTTTTGGAGCCATGGGTATAAAAGTGGATCGAGTCGTTAAGCACAGGTTCGTTGCTCTCCCATGACGTTCTGTCTGGGAGTGTGACCCGGAAACACTTATCAAAGTTTAACCCGGTGAGGTTCTGATCGGTGTTTTCAGGAACATTTGTATATTCGTTTAGAATTTTTGAGTGACCATATTTAGTATTTGACCAATGTTGGATGGCTTTTAGACGTATGGCTGAGTTAGCACCCATTTATTTGCCGAAAATATCTAGGGGTAGCAGGTGAAAAAGAACGTCTAATTTGAGAGGAAAATTCTTCAAAATATCTTTGGTCCTGTTTGCGTTGAAGGGCTATGGAGACGAAGATTCAACCAAGGACCGGGCTAATCGGTTCATTCCGGACTGTAGCGCCACTTAAATAAGTAAGTACGTAAGATTGGTTGCTAGATGGTCAAAGTCCTGTGCTCACGAATGTTCTAAATCAAATGGACAAACATCATGGCTTCAGTTCGCAGGAAATTCGTCGCACCTTGACAGATGTGTATGCAAGTGAGTACGTGACTTCACTCTTTTAGACCTTAAGCCAGCAACCAGAAACGTTGATTCGGCGTCGATTAGCTGAATTGGGCACCGCCAGAAAGTCGACCCAGCATAACTTGAGGTTGGATTTAGGCCTACATTCACATAAGATTGTGCTGATTCATGGATCGAAGAAAACGCTGTGAGTTCGCTAATTGGTCGTTGGAAATATTGGCCGGAGATCCAGATTTTGGCCAAAAAATCATCTTCTTAGACAAGCCATAGTTTTAACTCTGCGGCTTAGCAAACTAGCTCTTATTGGAACGAACACAATCCACAAGTGTTCGACCAATCATCAATGCATTCACAATGATTGACTGATTGATACGGTTTATCTCATGGCAGCATCATCGGACCCTATTACTTTCGAAATGAGAAAGGAGACATCGTTACCTCAGGTATAAAACTATGTTAACGGATTTTCTGAGACCAGATCTCGACAACATCGATATTTCCGAGCAGTGTTTCTAACAAAGGCCGCCGCGGCGCGATCACTCTAATTTTCTCTAGGTCTACCAGGCTCAGTTCACCTTAGGGAATCTATGTATATCATTGGAATAATATACGAAATTAAGATTACAAAGATATCAGCTTCCTAAATTTGAATCAATCGCAGTTCATCTCAGGGCTTCTCCAAAAGCTTGTAACATGCAGACGTTCGAACAGTCATGGCTAGATTGTACTACTGACTACCATTCGATGCTAATCCGTTACATACACCAAACCATTTACAAAATATCTATCTCCATTGTTTCTCTGTTTCAAATTATGTATCACCTCCGGGACATTCCCAACTTAAACCTTTGCAAACCTCTAAACTCCCTTAGAACCAAAACACATAATTATCGATAAAAAAAATCACAACTCACCCCTTGAAAAAGTCTCATTAAGCGCCAGCAACTTCAAATTCGACGAGTTACCTCCGCTGTTCTTCATCGCCAGCACACGACTCATTATCGACCTCGCCTCCGAGAGTCCATCCTCGCCAAAGTACACCACCGTCAGGTGTACTCTCCTGTCATTTTTTAGCGCAATCTTCACGAACTTATCCATGAAACTTTGAAACGTCGCTGTTCGACCTGACAGTGGCAGGATTATGTGTATCAACTCCTTATCGTGTACCTTCGGGAAGCTGATCATTTGGATTGTCTGCAGCGGAGCAAACGGTCTCATCACCACCACTTTTGTTGTGCCACTCGTTCCGCCATTGCCACCCAGCGGATGGTTGTTCGTTTGCGGATGTGCTATCTCCTTCGTCCTGAAGTACAACTCATATTGTGTCCCCGTAGTTGGTTCATTGCGATAGATGCCCTCTGTGAAGTCGTCCAAAGTGTACTTGGCCGCACCCATCGTGCCGGATGCATTTCTATTCAGACTCTCGATGGCCTTATTAAGCGCGTCCAAGAGATCCTTACGTTTGTATCCAATGGGCTTTTCGACCACCCGCTTGCCCAAGCCCAACTCGATGGGATACACTCGACTAAATGTGAAATGATTGAACGGAATCAGCTCGTACTCGTTGTTTAGGGGTAGTCCTCGCAGGATCTCAGCCGCTCCCACCTGCTTGCGGATGTAACTGCTGCAATCGTAGATGGAGCTGGCAGCAGCAACTACTTGAACTGTTTGGTGTTGTCCTGTTGTGGTTGTTGTGTTTGGTAGGGCGGCGGCGGCCGCCACCAACTCGAACGCCGCGGAATTGGTAAAGTTAAGTGGCTGAGTACCTGAAGAAGGCGAATCGAAAGGATGTGAAATAGAAAACCGGATGGCACGCCATTGAATGGCCACTTACCTCGCAGTTGGATTAGTTGCAGTTTCAAAGATTTTATTTCGGATGTCAGTCGGGTGATTTCCTGTCGATACTCCTCTTCCTTTTGGCGCAGCAGGTCTATGGTTTCCTTTTGATCGGCGGCAGCCTTTTCAGCATTGATATTGCGCAACTTGTGTTGATTAGCCGGCGGATGTTGGTGTTGGGCGGCTATCACTGGGATTTTATTGAACTCTGCAAAAAAAAGACACAAAGGACTAAGATACAAGCGATAACTGTGTGAAATGATTGTGATGAATTAAATTGATTATTGCCGCTGGAGGGTATCTCTAGTGTGCCATGGCAACGTTGTCCCGGATGACGATGAATTCGAAAGGAAGTAATTTCGTTTCTTCCTTTACCGTGGGCATGGATATATTGAGTGTGGATGCCATCGAAGGGATTATGGAGTTTAATTAGAAACTTGGCAAAGCGTTTGAGTACAGACAGATGAGGAAGGGGCAATTAGATGGTTCAGGGCTTGGAGATGGCGACGATTGGATGCTGAGTTGGATTGGAGAAATTTTATCATTAGAGAAGGATTAGCATTGAAGTTGCCTCTAAGGGTATATTCAATTAATTGCACTGATATTTGCATAGTTATTAGATTCGTTTGGGATTGGAGTTCTCTTATCCCTGAAGAGAATATTTAAGTTTTTGAATAATGCGACGAATTTGATTAATTTTACTGGAAATGTGGAACATATTTTGCCCCTGTAGTTATACAGTAGCTTATGATAATGAACGCCTAAAACTATGCCAAGTTATGCGGTTAACATTGTACTAGAGCTGTTTTCTATACTACCGAATGAATACCGAAAGTGCTGCCAGCTCTATTTTCTCTTTAAATATGTGATCAATTTTTTAACATTGAACACACCCACGACTCACCTATGAACATTCAACTGAAAACAATTTGCATATATGGTATTCATTGAAGATAATTTCTGGTGATGTATTGGCATTAACTGTGTTCAATTGTGCTCGATGTGAATGAAGACAAAAATCTTCATAAGTGGCGACAGTTGTTTAAGTGATAAGCTCTACAAAGATGACACGATATATTCCTAAAGCTGGTTCTCCAAGTGTCGATTTGTAAATGACAAAAGATTTTTATAAATGACGTGTCGAAATAGCGTTAACTCTCATTGCAATTACTGCCAGCCCGTGTTATTGATTGCGGTAATGAATTTGAATGACGGGTGGATATAGCTGAATTGACAAACAAAACGTCACTTTGTCTTTAATTGCCACTGACAATTATTGAATGGCATTGAGCTGAATGTTTGGTCAATTAAAAGACCTACGAAGAAGAATAACACAGGCATATATCTTCGAAAATAGTGACATTAAACCCCTGACAATATCAATTTCTTTTGCAAATTTATGAATTCGATTACGAGGATCACATATATTTAAAAATAAAAGAAAATGAATCATCAGGATGAAAAAAAAGTAAGTCATCTAGTGTGGAATAGAGCTTGCTCTTAGATTCTTATTAATATGTGGTTCAGTACAGGTAGCAAAAATACAATTTTTACATCATTAATTGAGAGTGCAAATGGAAACAGCTGTCTTTAAACTGATAAACGAATTTAGGCAATAATTAACTTAAGTGGGAATGAACTGTCAATAGCGTCAGTTATTGACACTCACTAGAACTGATAAATTTGCCAATTAAAAGGCATGTAAAAACCTAAACAAACAGATATTATTAATAGATTTTTTAGTCAAAAAATGTTTGTGCTCATTTTACATACCTTTTTTGCGATAAAAAAGGATAAAAAGCGATTCGAGCAATGATGCCACAGTTGCAGGTTTTATAGTATCGTATAAGGTATAATTGGGCCGATCCGCAATTGCACAATATTTTCAATTAATAAATCCAACGTGAATAACAATACAGACGCATTTAACTGTATTCATTTCTACAAATCAATTTTATCAGCAATAAAATAAATTTATAATATTCAAATGATGAAGTAGAGATAACTTGTAGAACTGCATCGCTTGCAAATTTTACGTATATTCGCACTCCCCTTCAAAACCGTGTGTTCTATTTTTTCTACAAGGAGAATTCAGCACGTGTGTTTCAGCCTTAAAACTGTTATGAGAAGCTTCTCAAATTCGCCGTTTGGATTCAGCATTAAACAGGAGGTCATCCAGCTTTATTCATTAGAATTCGATAAAACACCTCGAAACGTTTGTATAGTTATACATTGCATAAGTATTTATGTAGAATTTATTTATTCCGGGTCGCACAAATTCTTATTTATAACACATTTCCCAACCAATATAAATTAGACAAGGGTTGCAGGTTGAAAATCTATTACAATTAGCTGTCCCATAACTCAGTAGAGTTGGCGTTCGGAAAATTTGTGTGGTTAAGGCCCGGCTTTTCAGTACTGAGTTAACTCTGAGTTAAAAAATGTTACCTAACACTGGCATAAATTTAATCAAGGGTTAACTCACGAAGCACAGTTTTTTATTGCAGGACTAAATTTGAGTCCGTACGTGGTATTTGATGGTTCATCGATTTTGCTGTCAGAAAGTTATCGAAATGCATAGAATCTCAGCTCAGTTATCAGCTGTTTGGTTTAATTTTCCCTAAATAAATTAAAATACTTTTGTCGCGATCTTTCAAATGTTTTTTCTTCTTAAAACAGTCCAATTCAATATTTTCTAGTCGCAGAGATCTGAATCTGAGTGTAGCGCACACGTAGCTATTTAGTTTCTTAAAATTTAATAAAATGCCCACTCATTTGCAATTGAAAATTTTTGTTTGTTTGGTATTTTATCTTCTGTCAAAAACATCTGATCATTTAATTCCAGAGTTAACTCACTAAACTTGCTGGATTAACTCAAAGTTATCTCTGGATTTAAACTGACTGAAAAACTATTTTTTCGGGTTAACTCAAGTTTAATCCCGGAACTAGGATGATCTTGTATTAAAAACTGGGCCTTAGAAACTCATGGTACCACTTTTTTCTTTTATAACCTTTTAAGGACTTGCTTTGAATCAATACTATCGTTTACAATTATGAGTCTGTAGATGAAGAAAAATTTGCATATCAAGAAATTAAACATTGAAGCGCATCCGTTTATGAAAAAAGAAGACAAAATAAAAAATAACACAGTTATACAGGCACCATAATTCAACCACCATACTCTTTTAGGATATGCAGTCTCTATTCATCGTTGTATAAGTTTTAGAAATACGGTTTTGACGTTTAGATTCATATTAAGGATTAGCTACATAACTTTTTACACTTCTTATAATGAGTTTATGAATAAGGGTGTATGTATCTTTGACAGTTCGACATGCGTGCATAGAAATTGCCTTCAGCAGAGATGTTCAGAAGTTTAAAAAACGATGCATGATGGATAATATTAAATAAATTTAGAGCCTTACCTTCATCTTCACTACCATATCCATCATCAGCAGTTAGGCCACCAAAACCGCATTTTGTCAATGCCAGCAGTGATATAATCGTTGCTGAACAAATTAAAATCAGCAGTCTTGCAAGCAGCTTTGATCCTGCCATTCGAAGCATATTTCATTTTTGTTTAACAAATTTGGCTGTCATCATTATTTTTAGACAAATTTTGCAATCTGAAATTAATAAAAAAAAATTGTTCGGTTAGTTTAATATTTATTTAAAAAAAAATTAATTTAAAAAAGTCATGATTTTTCGATTAGCAAATGACTTTCACCTTTAAGCAAGTAAAGTGGTTTAGAACAGTCGTCTTGTCAGAGCATAAAGCTCCTTGGGCCATGCACCTACATTGATATTAAAATACACAAACTGGTCGAACAAGATATTTTTAGCAGAGGAGAACTTTGTCTGTCAACAACAGGTTTTTTAATTTGCAGCTTATAATAGTAGGACTTTCCTTAATGACAAAAACAAAATAACCAACAGAGTGGGTGGGAAGATGATTCCCAGAAATGTTTGTCTCAGCAATTTGCAGAAATTCTCAGAATTGCGAAATGAGGAATCGTGTTTCGTAAGTGGAATACGCCCAGTATTTTTTAAAAAATCAATTTTAATTTATTTTTCATTATAGGCTCGCTTGTTCAGTTTTGGTTAATAAAAAAAACGTTATTTCAGCTGGTTATCAACGATTACGGTTGTTTATCAAAAATTAAGCGGGAGAATCCATGGTTTGGTTAGTTAGCCCCAGAAATCTCTAAACAGAAGAATTGGGAGGGCTATCGGCGGGCTTCAAATCGATTAAATCTGAAGAGAATTCTATTTGCATCATTAATGTTTATATCCATTGGTATATCATGCAAAAGAATATCTTTCATTCCTCCTTAGGTATTGAAACGTCAAAATTTATTCAATAGTAACAGGCAAAACTCAGTCTAACACGCACCCTATTCAACTACAAATACACAATTTCTCCAGTGAAAAGTTGTGTGTAGCTATCGTTGAAATGTATCATTGGAGAACAAAACATGATAGAACTTGTGATGTCGGTTATACCAATCATTGGAAAATGCGGTCATTCTCTGTTAGGGTTTGATTATACGACCGACTATTGAAAGTTTGGAACAAACAAAGAAGCGAACACATATCATTTAAACGTTTCATTTAGGTGGAATGACAAACTAGTCTGTCATCCAATTACAACAGCTATTGTATGTTATTTAATTCTGAAGTTTATACTTATTATCTGAATTTTAGTTTAATTCTTATTTGGTTTTGACAGCGAACAACAACACGAACAATCACCAGAAAAAGAAAAAGAAACCCTTCATCATGGAAACAAAATGTAAGAAAAAATCTGCGGGAGCAGGGTCATCCATTTGAAACAAGACGTGGTGCTTCAAGGCCTAGTAAAACAATGGGAAAACGTACATACGCATTTCTAAAGTCTCACCTCTGACGAAAAGAAGATTTTTTATGGAAACTTTATTAAAACCAGTGGTGGGTGCACGACTGGGTCGTACGCAACTTTCTCTTTCACAGCAAGTTGGGCGTTAGATCTAATCATAAGCATTTTGATTATTGATGCTAAAATGATATAAATAATGTCGAAATGTATTTATACGAATTTTTACTCCAAAATTTGAAGGAATCGATGTCAATGTGAAAAATAATGATTTTCCGTTTTTGGCCAAAACTGAAAATTCCGTTTAGTAATAGTTGGGCTAAAACTAATTATGTGGAATTGCTTCAAGCTGCAATAGTAGTATATGTATTAAATTTCATTCAATTTGACACAATAGTTTGCGAGATATTAACAATTTTCTTTATATGGCCTAAATGACAAAATCCGTTATATTGATTTTCTCGAAAAAACTGGGTATGCAGTTTTATTGGAACTAATATGGTTATAGTATATATAAAGTTTAATCACAATCGTTAGAGCCGTTTTCGAGAAAATTGAGGTTATGTGTAATTTTTATATGGCAGGTACCAGTTTTAACATGGCTAAAAGCAAACAAAAAAAATGGCCTAGAATTATGACCAAAACAAGCTTGGATACGAAGTTTGAAGAAAATCGGTCACGCCGTTTAGGCTGGGGAGACCGTCACGGACAGACGGACCGACGGACGGAATTCCATAAACCACTTTTTTAGGCTCCGCTATCATCGTAATGTTAGAATCAATCAAAATCTCGAGGTCGAAAATTTTCACGAAAACAATATCTTTCTCTTTGTAAGAGAAAGTTAAAAAGACGAAGTAAAACGGAGGCGAAAAGCAAACAAACATGATGACCATCCCAAAAAGAAGGCAAATTTTCATTATTTTTTTAAAATGAGCTATCGGACCAACAAGTGTGCAAAAAGTATTTTTTAAATACATTAAGCATATCATAGAGAGAACAGTTTACTATTTTTCGAAAAACATTATGAACAGTCTAAATCTCATACTTCAAAGCGTAGTGGCAGGAAACCTACAGAAGTGAGCCGTATAACCGCCGTCAAAGATAATATTTCCAGCTTCGCAGTTAAAGACTCCCATTACTGCCGTTCAACGACTTCACGGAAGTATGTCTTTTCATGTTCCAAAAAAAAAATTATTATGCGATAAGGCAAATAAAGATAGTTACACAGATGCTGATACCCAACTTTATGAAAAGCATAAAGATGAAAAGAGAGAAAGAGAGAGCAAGACGGGAAAAAGATTCACGGAATATTGATAAGAATACTGCGATTTTGTTTTACGTTTTTACCTTACCAAAAATGTGTACTTCCAACTTTTATTACGCTTGGTACGCTTATTATACCTGGCTTAAATAAAATAACATACTACGTTATATGGAATGAGAATGATAGCGGACGCTCTGGAAATGATATCGCCATTGCACTGATAATAATGTTAAGCAAAGCTGTTGATGATCACCCCATTAAAAGGCATTTTATTTTGTGGAGTGATTCATGTGTTCCACAAAATAGAAATAGAATCACATCTACTGTCATCCTTCAATTCATTCATGCCCATCAGAATTTAGTTCAAAAAGTAACACAATAATTTTGTGATTTTGTCTGCAGGAAGTTGACTGTGTGTGAAGTGTCATAGTAAACTATTTAAGAAACATAGAAATACCAAGCCAAGTTACCTTAATTCGGCTTTTAAAAAAATTAATTGCCCAATCGTGACCTTAAAAGTATTGCAAATGAACCAAAAGGATTTTAAAAATTATGCGAAATCTGAAAACCTAGTGTTTCATACAAATAAAATACTTTAAAAGCAAATTTCTCATTTATGTATAAGATAGGAATAAAAACTTCTTTCAAAGATTTATTTTTATTCAATTTATTCTATTTTTACAATTTATCCAGACAAAAGAAAGGACGCCTTTCAAAGCAAAAAGATTTAAACCTCTACCTATGGGAGGAAGAGCGCTTAGTCCCTTCGAGAAATATTGAAACTAATAAAAATACATATCAGAAGGCTACAATCCGCTGTGCGGATCGTTGAATACCCTATCCCATCCCATTTTTGGTATTCCTGTGTCGAAACATTATCTGTAAAGAGCAGCATGGCTTTGTAAAAAATCGATCCACTGTCACAAATCTCTTAACTTTTATGCATCATTGTTCCAATAGGTTGGAAAATAAAAAGAGGTCGATTGTATATACACTCACTTTTCCAAAGCTTTTGACCAGTTATCACATAACATCATAATTTTTAAACTTAAGGCTTATGGTTTCCCTCCAGGTTTCATAAATTGGGTTCAATCATATCTCTCACTAAGAACTTATCAGGTAAAATTTAGAGGCTCTAAATCCAACCCTTTTGTTGCCCAATCTGGAGTACCCCAAGGTAGTCATTTAGACCCTATCTTATTTATTCTTGCTATTAACGATGCAAAAGCTTGTATTCGAGAGAGCAAAATACTGATATATGCTGATGACATGAAAATTTTCAAATGTGTAGGAGATCTAAGCGATTCGCTTTCACTTCAAACTGATTAAAATAGCTTTACAACATGGTGTTTTAAAAACGGTTTGAATCTGAACCCCACTAAGTGCCAGCATATGTCATTTTAACGAAAACGTATTCCGTCCAATTTTAGTTATACTCTGTCGGGGCACACTCTCTGTCGTATAGACAGTTTTAAAGATCTTGGTGTTTATTTTGATCCTAAATTGGAGTTTAATCAACACATAAACGTTATTGTGAATAAATCCAACTCTATGTTGGGATTTATAAAAAGGTGGTCAAAATAGTTCAATGATCCTTATGTCACGCTTTCGTTGTATAATTGTCTAGTTCGCCCTCACTTGGAGTATGCCTCACAGGTGTGGACACCCTTCTATGTCGTTCATTCAAATAGAATTGAGGCAATCCAACGTGCATACAACTATGGTATGCATGAGGCTATAAGTCGCATGAGTAGAGTTTACAATAAAAATAGCGATGTAGTTTAACTGCATGTTAGTAAAAGTAGTTTAAAAAAAACTTTGCGTAATTGTATTCTAGAGTCGTAATAAGTGTATGTTTATTTTTTTTTTTGTTTTGTTAATAATACAAAAATAAAGTTTAATTTCATCGTTAATTGATTTTGTTAGTGACGTCAAACTAACTTCAGTGTTTTGTTATGTCCCACTAACAAATGCACTAAATGATGAGCCTGTGGATGCATTTTATATGCTGTGGCAAATCTCTGCTCGTAGATGCGCTTGTATTAAGCTCGCTACGACACAGATCTAATAGTGTTTATATCCTTAAAATTAATATCCCCGAAATGTGGGCTTTATGGCGATAAAAGATAGAAAATGACGATGTCACAACATATTGTTCAGACAGTTTCTAAAAATCTTTTATGGTTCGACAATAAACAACGTCTTTCTATTGCATATGCCTTGGGATGGGGTATACAAATGGTTTTTGTAGGAAATCACATCCAAAAAGAGGGCATGGGGTAAAATGATCTAAGGACGAAATGTTCATATTATCATAACCAATGATCTTGCATCGAAGTACGTTTTTTCAATTATTTTAAAAATCTACCTAAACAAGTGTTTTTTTTATTGAAAATGCCACCAAAAAGTGGGCGTGGCAAAAAGCTTTATATAGACGATATATAGATACTGAAATTCTCTAAATATGTTGCTCAGTCACTTTTTTAAAATTCCTTACGGTTTGGCCAAAAACTACGTTTTTCTAAAAAAAAAAAAAAGGGTCGTGTTAGTGGCCGGATTTCAAAATCTTTCACTTGTTCTGCTTCGTCGGCCAAATTTCAACACCCTACCTCAAAATTTAAGGCCCAAAATCGGTGACACACAGACGGACGGACGGGCAGGTAGACAGACATGGCTAGATCGACTCAGCTAGCGATTCTGAATCGTTCTATATACTTTGAGTTTGAGGTATATCTATCGAAACTATTTCTTAATGTCAAAACTAATATACCCCTATGGGATAGGGTATAAAAAACGTCGAATGTAACATAATCCGACAATATTTTATCCTTACAGAGGTTATACCATCATAACTCCGGTTAGGTTTGTGAATTTTCCTGCATAATATCTTAAACAGGCTTCTTCACAAACAATCGACTGCAAAAATGCTCAACCTCCACGCACAAGTACTAACTATGTATATAATGCCTGAAACACATGTGCAGAATTCTCCTTGCAAAAAAGATAGAACACACAGTTTTCAATGGGAGCGAACACATGTAAAATCTGCAAGCGTTGCAGTACTGCAAGTTGTCTCTATTTCTAAATCCACTGCAAAAATTCAATAGCACCACAACACAAAAGAAAAAAACGTAATATTAAGATATTTGGCATCATTGAATTATGACGTTTAGTCCGCATAAAAAAAACAACTAAATGCCATAACAAAACGAATGTATATACATGAAAATGTTTTCCAATTTGAATGGCTTTATGATGGAAGCAATTACTGAATGAATACATATTCAATCTTGTTATGACCTAAGAGCATAAAGTAAATCCAGTAAAGTATCAAAGATGAGATTGCTTTTTTCAATATGTATTTGGAATGAATGCTTCAATCAACTGAAACCCAAGTTCCTACCATATACATATTTTTTTATTTATTTCATATAGAGAAGCACTATGAGGCAATTATACATCACCAAACACCACCACAGTAAGCTGAATGTAATGACAGGAGCCACTGCACTGCATGTATGTCAAACAAAAAAATAATGCACGTGTGTTTTGCTTGCTGCACTGCATGCAGAACCACTGCACGTGTGTTTCAGGCATAAGGCCAACAGAAATTTTTGCTTTAGGAAATTAAATTTTATTTCCTTAAGCTTAGTACGCAGCTCGCGCTAAATTTTATCTTTACTACTCTCCACTTGTTTTCTCCAATCCAAAGATAAATGCTCGCTAAATTCGAACACAGCGTATAGATGAGTCAGGGAAATGTCATGCATTCGCAGATGTCAGTAATATTAATATTTTCTTTGTTAATAAAGATGTCGTCTTCCTCGAGAAATACGTCCATAAAATATTCGTCTACATTTTCTTCCATTTTGTTTTTATTTTTCATTAAAATTTCGCCGATTTAAATGCCTCGCACATTAATTTCGCGAGATAAATAAGTGGAGACCTTTCATCCGCTGAGTATAACCCTTTTCGTATAACACTTAATATTGTTATACCCTACCTACATTTTGTGTGTCCCATCTTTATGAAGTTAAGAATTTATTTCGCGAGCTGCGTACTGCACTGATAAATTTGCTCGCTAAATTTTATCTCTGTAGAGATTTTTGTATGGGAGATAAAATTTAGCGCCGGATAATTTGTTTTAGCTTGACGAGTGTCACACACACTGCGTAGGATTCTATTCTATATAAAAAAAAGACACACTCACTGGATTTATATCACTGGGCTGGTCCTGATACATACATTCGACAATTCGAAATAAAGAATTCTCGCTGTATTTTTTTTTACTAATTTTAAAGAAATTACACTTGAAAATTTACTTAATTACTTGTATTTGTATTTCAATTTTTCGACTAAAAATATTAAGCCTTCTAACAATAATAAAATTCCATTATATTGTTACGTCCTGTTTGACTTATTCGTATATTTACTACATTTACTAAGACTTTCCGAATAAACCCCTTAAAACATGTTCAATCCCTCAAACTATTCCATTCAATTTTTTACCTCTACTACTTTCACCGCACGATACTTCGCCAACACATCCCTTCGATGAACGTCATTTGTCGACAACGTTTTTGACAGTTTTCCCACTCCATCGTCGTGATCAAAGGAATTTTTTTTTATTTTTTGTTCTTTGGTGAAACGTCGTCGTTTGTTCATTGTGATTATTATTTGTCGCACCTGATTATCTGTTTTTCACACCTGATTTCTCCTAATTTAATAATTAAAACGTAAGTATGAGCATACAATTCAGCGAAAAATCAAAATGTCCAATTGGAAAGTTCCACTCGTAAGCCATCTGGGAAAGAAAATGAAAACTGTTGCTTGTATTGCAAAGAACGCAACAAGTCGTCGTATGTTCTGTGCGGTGACCTATTATTTCTACATGGAGTAGATGATTCACTTGAAAAGACACTATTCCATCATCACAATAAAGAAATGACAAGAAATCTCAGAAAAACATGAATTTTCATGTAAATTCCATTCAAGTGGCAAACACTAACCATACGGTGAAATCGATTGAAGTTTTTTTTTTTTCTAAAAATAATTCCACTGGCAATACAATTAATTATTTACCAATTGACTTCATAGCCAGATAGATACTGTATGTGTGCTTGTTTGGTGGGGTATAGTCCTTCCTGTTCGACTTTCGCCCTCATCTAGGGCTTGTGCACCGAACAATGGGGGAATATTCATATTTTCCGATACTCAATTTGAACTTAGTGCACGTAGGTAGTACGTACGCCGAGTATATTCTCATATTTTCTACCGCTTATCGCAGCGTCGGTGGGCGTGCTGATAGTGATCTAAAGGTACCTGTACACTGACTAATTAAACCTTTACTGCCAGGTCAAACCGCCGGTGATTATTGTGTTGCGTCTAATGAGATCACTCTCTGACTTTAACCCTCCTAATCGGCTTCAAAGGTCGTGATAATGTTGTTTTTCCATAAATTTTCCCCTTGACTCATGGAATGCCGTTTCTGTTTTACTTTCAGGTTGTCTCGTAAGCCTTAAACATGGAAAACCAACAAAATGATGCGCCCTCCGGCTCCACTGAGTAAGTTATATGAAATTCTTTTTAATTTCCATTTCCTCTTCATTTAATTTGAATTTGTTGCGGGTGAGTGGGTGTGTAATTAAATAGTGCGACGGACAGAATCATGCTCCTCCGAATAATCACGCGTCGACACAAAGGAGGGTCGTTTACGATTTGTTTGGCTCAAGTGTTATCTTTTATTTGACAGAAGATACAAGCAGTGGGTGTTCGCTTTTGGGACGAAGAAACCTAGGAATAGACAGAGACTGTGTTGGTGTTTGCGAATATTATCAGAATTTTTGTTGCTGCGTTGTCTGCTGCTATCAGGAATGGTTGTCTAATGCTTGCAATCTTTTCTTTTAGTCACCATTGTTGGGTGATAACAATTTTATTTTGGTTTAATGGCAGCAAGTACGCAGCAGCGGTGGGGAACTATGAGTATGTGAAAAAGGGAGACCGGTGGGAATGAACTATGATGTGATTCATTGTTTGCCAAGAATTGCACGAATGATACTTTTTTCTTGCTTAGGCTTATCCGGAATTTCCGCTTGCATCATCTTACATTCATCTTCAGGTAGTTGTTTGATATTATCACTTATGCCGCTAAAGCTTTCAAGTGGTATCAATTGGTGTAGCCGTGCTTGTTAATTGATCGGCTGCGGCTTCTGTTTATCAACTGAGCAGCAAGAGTCGCGTTTTTTATCACAGGAGAAGTAGTGTTTCTTACAATAAACTGCTTTGTCGGGCCGTCATTAATGAGTTCATCATCGAGGAATTTGTTTTTAAACCAATTAGCGCTGGATATTGTTTACATATGACCATGAGGAGGTTTCGTGTGAAAATTATGCAAATCCAACGTTATACTCTGTGGTCATATGCAAGACAACATTTTTCTTTTAGGTTTGTCAACTTAAGATCAAGGCAAGCCTCTCGTCAAACGCTGGAAATAGGAATCTGATTTGGCTTTTGACTTGTCCCTGAGGTGAACGGCTTTCTTCTGAATTTTGTGAATGAAACCAATAAATCACAAGTGGGCGGTATATGTTGAAATGGAATAAAACAACACCGAAATGTTCCATGTATGGAATATGCCATCGTTCAAAAGCTATCCACACCTTCGCACGGTGTCACGGATCCGAGAGGAACAATTTCCAACGACTGCATAGTACTTACATACTTAAGTGGCGCTGCAGTCCGGAATGAACCTGGGCCTCAACCAACATGCCTCTCCAATTAGCCCGGTCCTTAGCTAACTGCCTCCAGTTGTGCACTCCAAGTTGGTTGAGGTCGGTTTCCACTTGTGCGCACCACTTAAGGCGAGGTCTTCCTCTACTGCGTCCGACGTCTGGCTGGGAATCTAAGACTCTGCGAACCGGAGTATTGGTGTCCATTCGTTCTACATGTCCTAGCCATCTTAAACGTCCAATGCGGAGTTTTTTGACCAGGGGCATGTCGCTGTACAGCTCGTATAGTTCTTGGTTGAATCTTCGTCTCCATAGCCCGTCAACGCAAACGGGACCGAAGATTTTTCGAAGAATATTCCTCTCGAATCTACCAAGGATTTCTTCATCCGCTTTTGATACGGTCCATGCTTCAGCGTCGTAGAGCAGGACTGGGATGATCAGGGTCTTATGTAGGATCTCCTTAGTAGTTCGAGTGAGGGCTTTACCACTAAATTGCCTTCTTAGCCCGAAGAAACAGCGATTAGCAAGAGTAATTCTTCGTTTGATTTCTGACGAGGTGTTGTTGTCAGAGTTAACAGCGGAGCCGAGGTAGACAAAGTCCCGTACTACCTCAAAGTTATATCTGTCAATGGTGACTTTCTGTCCAATTCGTCGTTGTTGTGAGTCCTTTCGTGATGACAGCATATACTTAGTCTTACCCTCATTTACTGCTAGACCCATTTTCGCCGCTTCCTTCTCTATACTCTATACTAGCAAACGTGGCTATGACATCACGTTGAGTCCTACCAATGATGTCAATATCGTCAGCGTATGCTAGTAGTTGCACCGACTTTTGGAAAATTGTACCTCTGGTGTTGGCTTTGGAGTTTTGCACAATCCTCTCAAGAATCAGATTAAAGAAGTCGACTGCATAGACTCAACTGAATTTGAGCAATGGCCTGGGTTACGTGGATTATGAGAACATCCGTCGATTGCAGATTAATAAGGTGTACTTGCAAGTCTATCAGTGGCCAATTCACACCACCTCCGCGAGAGATAACCCTAACCCCTCAAATTGTTAATGCAAAATGTCTATTTTGACTTTTGCTGTGTGGCTCGTAACACCGCGCCATCTTTATGAAACCACATTTCGTTCACGCCCATATCGTTAAATTTTGGCCAAAAGAAGTTCGTTATCACATTGTTATGCTTGTTATCATAGCCATTCATCAAACAAAAAAATCGCATCGTAGCTTCAGATGAGTTTTCGGCCAAAATTGGGGTTCTCTTCCAAACGCTCCGAAACCCAGCTCAACGAACAAACAGCGTTGTCTATGCTCATTGATTTTGAGCTTCTGGTTCAACTGTATATTGTAGGGCTGCATGCCCAAGTAAAATGAAATGAAATCAGATATCTGATATTTACAGCCCATATTGGGCCTCAAACCTACCTTCTTCCTTCATTTGTGAGTGGGAAGGTATTATTTCTGCCACAAAGAAGAGGACCTTCTGTTGAACGCCGAATCAAAACGGCAAATTTGAGAACCTTCACATGACAGTATTACTTTTGAATGTTTTTCAGACTTTCGCAATAGGTCGAGCAGTAAAACAACTTAGGTGTGGTAATTTTCGAGATTTGAACCACTAAGACACTGCAGGCCCAAGTCCCGACACAGATTGAAGTTGAAGTCTACTATAGGCCGAGCACTTGTGCACGGCTAGGAATCGACCTTCTCGGGTTCTCGTACCTACACTTTGGCAGACAGGAGCGGTGTTCTCGGTCGATCTAGCGAGAATGCTGGCTAATTGCGTTGGAGAGTCGACTTTGAAGGACCACCGCGTCTGCCGTAAAATGGGCAAAATATGCGCAACGTTTGCACAAACGAAAACTCAATCGTAGAACTTGGCATGGTGATTTGGGATTAGTGACTGAATAATAAAAAAACAGATTTCACAGATATTGCTGCAGACGCTGATTTGACAGTGCAACATGGCCGCCACAGACTATCATCATTGACCCTTCCCTATTGGAAAACCCTTTGTATTTTGGCAATGACGGTCTATAAATATCACTACAGCGTTTCCAAAAAAAGGACACTTCGATCGCATTTAATCAGTTTAAGATCCGACGGAGTCTTTCAAAATCTTCAAACTGTCGCGTGTGTTCACAGAATATATGCGTCCCAAACGTCAGAACAATTGACGCTACTGTCCAGTGAATCTGGGACTCGACCAACATGCCTCTCCAATTAGCACGGTCCTTAGCTAACTGCCTCTAGTTGCCTTCTTGAAGCTGTTGATGTCGGTCTCTAGTTGGCCGGGAATCGAAGACTCTGCTACCCGGAGTATTGGTGCCTAATCGCTCTATATGTCCTAGCCATTTTCAACGTCCAACGCGGTGTTATTTTTTTGACTAGGACTATGTCGCTGCACAGATGGTGTTGAATCTTGTCTTCATAGCCCGTCAACGCAAACGGGACCGAATAATTTTTCGCCCGAAACGACCAAGAATTTCTTTATTCGCTTGATACGGATCATGTTCCGTAAAGCAGGATTGGGATGATCTTAGCCCGAAGAAACAGCGGTTAAGTAATTTTACTTTTGATTTCTGACGTCAGAGTTAATAGGAAGGCCGAGGTAGACAAAATCCGATACTGTGTGTCTTCTCGTGTCGACAGCATATACTTGGTCTTATCCTCATTTACTGCTGAACCCAATTTTGCCGCTTCCTTCTTTATACTAGCAAATGTGGCTGTGACAATCCTTTCAAGAATAAAACTAAAGAAGTCACATGACAGTGCATCGCCTTGCCTAAATCATTTTTTGTTATCGAATACTTCGATGAGGTCGTTTCTGACCCTGATGGAGCAGCGAGAATTCTCCATCGTTATAAAGCACAGACGTACGAGTTTGGGCTCTGCATAGTTCGTCTCTATAAATGCTGTCGTATTCGGCGTTGATATCGATGAATACGTGGTGGGTATCGATTTGGATTATTTTTAACAAGGTCCTGGCCTAAAACCACACGGAAGGGTTGATTAGGTTGCTGGTAATCGGTTTAGGTGTTCACATATTAGAGCAGATAGAATTTTGGAAACTTTGTTCAGAGAGTTTTATCGAGCATGATTTTAAGTTCATACTTCGGCATTCCCTCATAAATTTTGTCGTGAAGCTCGTTTAGGTTGAAAGGGTTTTTTCCCCTAGAATGAGATGCCAATCTCTCATAGGCCTTTGTGAATCTTTAGATAAGCAGGACTAAGGACTGATATTACTAAGGACTAACCTTAGTTATATCAAATTTTCTCCCGTCAGAGCATAAGCCCAGGGCTTATGTAAGCGAATTTGGTCGTGATGCGGATTGTCAACATGCTTTCAATGATTTCTTTCAAGCATTTGAGTTGTTACCTAAGGCAGTGGTTAGGCAGTTAGTTCGCGCTGTTGCGCTCGTAAATCTAATGTATGGATAATCAATAACATGATCACAGATAACGCTTTTCGCTTTCCCACACACTTGGAATGTTGTAGTTCAAAACTCATTTAATTTTCATGTTCACTAGCTTAAACCAGCGTCAACCATCGTCCCCGGGTTTTTTACTAGCGTACTAGAGTGGACTAGCTAGTTGACCGTAGGTAACCGCCCCCAAAGTCTGTCGCCTATTATGTCACAGTTTTCATTGTTCTTCTGTCCGTCTGCATTTAATTAGCTCATTCGTACCTCTTTTTGTTAAGTGTTCTAACATGCCAGCCCCTGAGGATAACAGGTCGAATATTCTGTGACAGTCACTAATTTTGTATGAATGTTTAACACTCGTAATTTTTGATCGAGCAAGTTAAAGCAGCGTTAGGTGATGCCATAAGATAGTTGCAAATACAGACAGTGTTGGCAGTAGACCGACAACATATGCATCCGCGGCGCATTGCAGAATCGATCTAATATGGAAATGATCTCAATATGGAAAATACACGTGATAGAAGAAGCGCCAGTGCGCGTCCTACCCCTTGTTCTGTCTATCGCTGACGTATAGGTGAAGATGTCGTGGAGGCTCTATTGACATCGAATAGATGATATGCCACCCCATTTTGGCTATTGATTTGATTTTGCAACAACGCAGTGAACTATTCTTGGAGAAAATTCATCATGAGCAATGAGCCCCAAACAAACAAGATTTGAGCATCTGAGGCATAGAGATTCCACGTATCATTCACGAAGTGCCTTTATATCCAGACAAAATCAGTCCATGGTGTGCAATTTGCGACGAAGGTGCTATCAGGTCTAAACTCCTGACGTCTGCTTCCGACGTCTGGCTAGGAATCGAAGACTCTGCGAACAGATGAAGACTTCGCCTGTAAACCGCACCAAATGGTAATTTTTTTAAAAGTCTCATGAAGATTGTGTTCAAAAACGACAATTCCGCTTGATTACATACCCTTCAAGCCAGAAATGAGGCTCATCGCTGAAGATGATTTGACAATAAAAATCTGGTTCAACATCCAGTTAATTCTCAGCCCATTCACCGAACACACGACGCAATTGATGGTCCGCTGGCTGTAATGGTTGCACCAGTTGGATCTTATATGGATGTAGGCCAAGATCTTTCCTCAAAATGTTCCCAAGTAGTGGACGGGCAGATATCGAGTTGCTGAGAAAGGCGTCTGATCTATAAATTCAGGTGCACTGTCACACTCACGTCTACAGCGATGATGTCACCTTTGTGCGCAAGGTACGAGCTCGACTTGGATGAATATTATCAAAAAGAGTAAATGTGGTCATGAATCGATCCATATTGTCAGATGGACGATTATGAGCTCCGTAAATTTGACAATGTGCTCTAAAAGATTGGCGAACAAAGAGCGAATTTTAGAAATAAATTTCCACAATTTGTAAACGTTCTTCTGGTGCAAGTCTTTCCATGGTGATTTGCCAAATTATACTGAAAAAAATAAAACAGACTTCATTATCCCTGTCGGAAGTTCTATACCGCTAAAAAAACACCCTTTACCATACTGGTGTTAGATCGTTGTACAGTAGACTATTTTGCTAACCTAGGATATAAGCTATCACTATTCAAAGTTTCATAAAATACTTTTAGTACTTTCAAGTAATCCGCGCACAGACATGATCCTTATGGGATCAGATAGATCAAATAGATCAACGTCTAATGCCTTTCCATTTCCATTTCAAACATACCACAATCCAACACTTTAACCCTTGGAGCTCGTCTTCCTGCTCTCTAAGCAATTATCGTCCTCTCCAATCAGATGGCATTTGCAAAGCACCCATTCAACTGACACTGACTTTCTTCGAATTAACTCGAAAGCTTGCAATATCGCCGAACTCTTGGCAACTTTAGAGTGTATTCCCTTAACCAATTATCCTCGTCTCCAGTCTATGTAATTGGAAAACATCTACTTGCACATGCAATGTATTCGAGAAAAACTTGCTCCACAATGTCAACGTCAAGCAAGCCATTCTCTCACATCACACCACACACATGCACACTCACGCCTTCACTGCATTTAACATTAACATGTCATTTTTATTTTCCAAGTGCATTAACACTGTCTTCATGCACATGTCTTCATCCTTGGTGTGCCAACGGTCGGGACGAAAAGGAGTCGCATGTGTGTTTATGTAAACTTTAATTGAACACAGCTACTTGGCCGCCACTCCCCCTCCTCTATGGGTAGAAGAGACCCTTCCAAAGTATGTCATGTCATCTTGTTGTGCAGTGCACTTCACCTAAATGCTTGACTCTACCTCTACCGCTCCCCAGCACTCAGCTTAATTAAATTTAAACAAAAATGTCGGCAGTTAACCCCCCACTGGCTTTTCTTGCATTTGCAATTCGATTTCAATGGACAATAAGTAATAAAGAACACCACATCGACCACTAAAGTCTGCAGGCGACCTACCTCTCAGAGTGCTGCTGCTGCAACTCCAAAGACTTTGTTTCTTTGTCTTGTACTCGTGTGACACGGGCAGGGGTGAAAAAACCAACCTCACCAAGATTAAGAGATTATCGCCAGAGACGGATCTAATCGTAGAGGGAAACACCCAATAGACCCGATCCAGTCGTTCAGCTCGAAGCTTACCCCCACCCCCATCATGGGGATTTCCTCGTCCACCTGCAACGCGACTACGATGGCTGCCTTTGTGTTTGAAAGACGAATCCAGCTAAGTTCCACCTACTGGGAGCGCATTGTGCATTAGCAATGTTATGCATGAGGTGGACTTTTATGGGAAACCAAGCTTTATCTGCTATGCAGCATCCAGCTTTAATAATTTACACAAAAGCGGAGCCACCTCAGACATTGTGTCGTACACCTGCCTCAATTTGGTCTTCCTTTGGCCAATTCGATGTTATAAGCATCCAAATATCGATTTTGAGTGAATAAAGGATGCAATATTGGTACAACAACAAAAGCACTTTGGTCCCAGTTTGATGCTGGTAATGCTCGGTGGCTAGTGTTGGGTGGCAGTGCTGATTTTGGAATTTCCAGGGGAGGCAGCAAGCCTTTTGCGCTCGGTTTAATTTATTGATGATAATGGTCCTGCTCCGTCTCCTGTGGTTCTCGGCGCCTCTACTGCTGCTCCTGCTGCTGGTGTTGTTAGATAGGTTCTTATTGACAATTATATACACTGGATGAAGTGCTCGTTGTAGTAGATTTAATTAAAATTCATGTCTCCTTTCGATAGGTGATGGCCAAATTTGAACAGAGGCACTATTGTGTTGTGAAATATTGATAGCAAATAAGGGGGTGCTTCTGGTGGAGGATTCTCGGAGGATTTGCAAAAAAAAAAAATGGAAAATGTCAGTACAAACAGGATATGGAGAGAAAGAGAAAAAAAAGTCGTCCAGTATCAGTGATCATAGGCACGCTGCTTTGAATCTATCAGTCAAAGCACCTAGGCCACCACGATCGCTAGATCTTTAAACCAGATGAGGTTCGGTATTGTTTGTCAATTCGTACTTGGAGGCTGAAATTCCCAAATACTCTGGACTGAAGCATAACTGCCCATACGGTGCTATCTGGACGAAACAGCTGATAAATATCACGGTTATATCTTCTCTTCAATGGCATCATTTCATCCTCATAGTTTAGGTTAAACCAAGTACTTGGACTGAATGAATGCAAATAGCGTGCCTGGGTCTATTTGCATTCATTCAGTCCAAGTACCTTGGCTCTTGTTGACAAACTAACATCCGTCTTCAACGAATCCCTGTCGATCTAGGAAAACAAAAAAATCCATGGTGGTCTGAAAATCTAGGAATACTAAGGCAGAACTGCAGAAAACTCTTCAATAAAGCTAAAAGCTTGAACGAAGCCACTGACTAAAGCTCCTACAAAGAGACCCTAGCAACATATAAAAATGAACTGACGAAGTCCAAGCCCAAATCCTGGAAACTCCTCTGTGATTAAATAGAAGAGAGTTGCAAGGCGTCTAGACAGATGGCTCTTGGAAGACTTCAAGCAAAGAATCCTTGGAGATACTAATGGACATCCATTTCCCAGGTAGCTCCCAGGAAGTTATCCAAGGCGAAATCTCTGTTCAATTCGTCGATGTTGTGTGTCGTTTCGAGTTGACAGCATATAATTAGTCTTACCCTCATTTATTGCTTTTTGTCGCTTCCTTCTCTATACTGGCAAGCATGGATATAACATTATGTTGAGTCCGACCAATAATGCCAATATCGTCGGCGTATGCCATTAGTTGCACCGATTTATGGAAGATTGTGCCTCTGGTGTTGGGTCGGGAGTTTTTCACAATCCTCTCAAGAATGGGTTTTAAGAAGTTACATGACAGTGGGTCGCTCTTGCCTACGTCTAGCGAATGTTTTGATGAGGTTGTTGCCGACCCTGATGGAGCGGGAGAATTTTCCACCGCCATCATGCACAGACGTACCAGTTTGGTCGGTATACCAAAACCAGACATGGCTCTCGTTAGTGTGTCTGTATAAATGCTGTCGTATGCGACTTTGAAATCGATGAATAGGTGGGTTCGATTTGGACTTCTCAAGCTTTTTTCATGATCTACCAAAGTGTGAAGATTTGATCAGTTGTGGACTTTCCTGGCCGATCAGGTTGTTGGTAAACTGTTTCAAGCGTTCACATAATATTACGGCAGATAGGATCTTGAAGGCGATGTTGAGCAGACTTATGCCTCTGTATGTATCGGACAAACAATGCTGAGGTTCCATTCTCCAGTCATACTTCCATCCGACCAAATTTTGCTCATGAGTTGGTAGTTAATACATCTCGGCAGGAAGGCCGTCATTTCTGGCAGCCTTGTTAAACTTATTGTTTAGATATTGCTTACCTGACTCCAATGGGCTTTAAACAGCATGATAGGAAGTCGGTGATTTTCGATAATTGGAATTCACTCTGTTTTCTGTTTTGTTTTCCTTCAAATCATGACCAAGCTGGAAATGCGGGTATGTGCGCTGGAGTGTATAAAAATGTCTTCCTAGATCCTTTGTCATACAACAAGTTGTCTTAACAGTATGTATGTCAATCATCTCTCTTAGCGGGGTAGACTTTAGCAAATGATTTTGCTAAGCTTTTCTAAACATCTGCCATTAAAGTACCTAAAGGTCTCAGATTTGTTCTGTCATAGGATATGTATACAATAGGAGCGTGTGTATGAGGATGCAGGCAATTTCAAACGTTCTTGAAACGAATTTCCAGAAGGTGTATCTCCACCAATATATAATCCACAACAATTCAAGAGCAGAGTCATTAAACATCTGCAAGCATCACCTCAAGACGCAACTGGAGCGTTACAGGTTCGCCTAATCTGAGAGGAGAATATAAACAAAAACATGCTTGTAATGACCTAGGGCCTAGCTTTTGAAGCGAAGGTAGCTTTTTTACGGACGGTCAGTGGGTCACGTATAAAACTTATTTAAAAAGATGGTGAGTGAACCGAAAAAAGTGAAATCGTCACCGTACCGTTAACTTTCCCCCTACATGGCGCACTTGGAAGATGGGGAGTGAACCGAGAAAAAGTGAAATCGTGACCGTCACCATACCGTTAACGTTAACGTCACACGGGCCAATACGTAAAAGCTTCGCTTTTTTCGGCCGTCCTACCACGGCTCCATGCTTTTTTTGTCTTATGTGTGCTTCTTGCACAATAAAGGGACCTACATTGGGCTTGTTGCAACAAACGCCTTTGGGCGTCCCGTCATCATATCCACATCTACTTGTCTAGTTATCCACAAAAAGGAGGGTATTACTGTAATGTTTATGGAGTGCTCGCATATAAATTTGCTTCCAAGCTGGAAATGCAGAAAGATCGTCGCAGCGTCAGCTGAACTATATTCGTCTTTCAACCTGCTTCTTCTGGTAGCATCTTGGGATCTGGACGTCATACCTTAACACGAAGGTATCTGCCATCGTAGGTGTTATTTGACCGTCAAATTCAGAACTGTTCCAATATTAGGTCATACAGCAGCGAGCTTTGAGATCGTTTTTTTTTTAAATCTGCGATAATATGAAGGTAAAAGGTTTCTTAAATATTCCCAACTCGACTTATTTTCTGTTAATTGGTTATAAAAGGCAGGACTACAATAGTGTAACTTTAAAAACGCTTATCGTCAAAACGATTATGCATGGTCCTCAATACGGTAGGTTTTGTTTTTAGACATTTCATAGTTAAACCGTCAAAAAAAGTCTTACATACAATTGCGGTAAATGATCGTAGGTACTCAGTGTTTATTCTTACACGTTTAGATCGGAGTAACTCTTCCTTTTTTGTGTGTTCTTTACTGAAACTTTATTCGCTCAAGGAAAAGTAAATTCATCATGTACCTATTGCTGCTAGAGTCGCGACTTTAAAATATTCTGCAGAACTATCCTTCGAAGGCCTTACATGCCTTATAAAGTGACATATTTGATGGACAGAGGCAAAAGTTGCTTCTTAGAAAAATGCTGTACGGATGCAGCTGTTAGTATAAGGGTAATAGCAGCATGACGTACTTTTAGAATATAATGTTAACTATTTATCTGGTATGCTATCGGCTCTTAGTATTCTTTTGTTCTGCTAAAACACCATTTAATTAACCGGTAATTTAGAGAAAATTAGGTTCTGTCACCCTACTAACCATAAAGCACAGAAGTTGTCAATTTACAGGTCATCATCGAAAAACAGTTCGTAAATCATACCACACAACTGACTGACGGTTCATATCAAAAACGGAGAACTGTCATGGACTTCCCTGTAATAAACCCCTCCCGCTCTTTTTCAAATGATTGACACCGAAAAAGGAAGATATCCTTCAACAAGAAAGTAACGACTACACTCTCAAAGTTCCAAAGAAACAATTAACCACCACTCCCCAGCTGGTATCATAATTCCTATATACTTCAACGCTAATTGAGGACATCCTGATACAGCTGGCTGAGAACACCCAACACTTCAAGGAATTATACACCACATCGACTGGCATAAAAAAGCCAGGGCATCATTTGATGGATTGCATAGCGCTCCAAAAGGGCACCATCTTCACTTACAACTTTCCATCACACAGAGTGCTTAAACAGTGCTCCGCTTGAGAACACGTTTCTCGTGATGATCTCAATTTGAAATTATTTCATTATCCTTCATCGTTCCTTCGTGAAAACCAGCTCTTCTATCGCTATCACAACGAGCGCAGTCTGGTCTTTATTCGCGATTAAAAAAAAAAACAAAAAAAAACGTAAAAACGGCACGAACCAAAGACCAATTGACCTAATTACCCCTCCGCGCACATGAACCCAGCTACAGCCCTAGCAGCAGCGTGAAATCGAGAAAATCAGCAAACGAATGCAACGCGAAAAGCTACACTCTTCCAGCCTCGCACTAATTGCATTTGTGCAATAAAATTACCACCACTTGTAACAACCACCATCAGAACCAGCAACCAACTGCCATCACTTTGAAGATGGCAAACAGCGTATATTTTCAACCCTTTGGTGAAACATCTTATTCGTGCTTTCTCATCACTGCATCTGGGGCTACTTCAGCCTCAGGCTAATCACCGAAAAAAAAAATCCTACCCTCTCTCTCCACACAACTGAAAACCCCAAGCCAACCGAAGCAACCTCTAAACTAATGGCTTTCTCTCTGTACCACTTAAAATGCACAAAAAGTACTTTCATTTTATTTCGTCGTGTCCGACCCGGCGGAGGAATCCTCCATCAGCGCCCTATCGTGTAGAGATACTTTGTTTTTCATTGTACTCTCCACCCTTGGCCTCTTTTCATCCACATGCCTCCACAGTGGAGGCAATTTATCGTAAGGGAATTTTAAATTCGCAAGCGCTCATGTTCATTAGAGGCTACGGGAGGCTGGCACTTGACGAGACAAGTACTTGTCTAATTGCCAATTCGCCTCTCTTAGCATCGCCATTAATTTGCCTCTAACGGTGGATTTGTGTTCATCTCTCCTCATTCCAGCCATTTTGTCTCCTCACAGAACCTGTGGTATATAATTTGTCTTTCACCTGTTTCCCTTCGTTCTGTGCTTAATAAGGCACCCACACTACACACACATACATCACCCACTCCTTCTCCTGCTCATTCTTCATTGTTAAGCATACACGCAACCTTAATCAGGATAAAGCTCATTCATTTCCATCGCCCAGATACACAGTCTAACGGTGTTTTCGAATCGATAACAATCACAGCACACCAGTGTAGGAGTCTTCGATGTTACTGATGAGTAGCGCCCAAGGGCTTGTGGCCAGATTGTAGTATATTCATCTTGTATATAAATACAGGGGTTTCAGGTTTCTCTTCGTTGCCGTGTAAGAACGCCTGACTGCCTGCCGTCTGGTGAAAGCTCGACGTGTGTAGGTGGGTATGTGTTTTGCTTTCGCTAATGTGACTCCCAATCAAATGTAATTCGAGGTACTTTCTGTTTTTTGGCGGTCTAGCCTCGGGCCGATTAGATGGTATGCGCTTATGTTGGCACGTTATTGACATTTGGGAATTTGAAATCAAAAGAATTTTCATTGGTTTTCGAGTGAATCCTTGCCCGGAGATATTTTCCGAAAAAAGGAATGTTTTGCGCTGGAGATTTAATAAGATTGAAATTGTTTTGGATAAATGCCATGTCATGGGGCGACTTTGGTGGGATGTACCAAGGGTAATTGCTACGCACGAACAAGCCAAATCGTCTTTATTTTATTTTGCAGATGTGTGCATTTTTTGTTTTCATTTACTGGACTTGGGGGGGTTTTCAAATATCCAGTCTCGTCACGTTCTTTTTGTGTGTTTTTGTAATGAAGTACATTTTTGACTTGCTCTATTTGACAGCGGGGGGAGGAGTTGTCAGTTAGTTATTTGGATTGTTCGGGAGCAGAAAAGTGAGTAACAGATGTTTGTGACAACTGAGTATGACTGTTTATATTTATTTTTTAGGTTAATGATTGATTGTCAGTCGGGAAGCTGAATTTGGTATCACCGAAAGACTTGCATTATATCGTTCTCCACCTCCACTCTCCAACTTAGAGTTCGGGATGGACCTGTCAAAAATCACCATGCCAATACGGTCATCTGGACTTTTGTCTCTTCCAAACAACGTATCCCAGACTAATAATCTCTGGAGTAGCCAATAACAATCTTTAATCCCATATTTTGTCTATCCCGAGAAATGTTAGATCCACAAGAGTCAAGACTTCTATTTAACTAAACAGGTTCGCGACTCGTTGGAGATCTCTGCCTGAGACAAGACATCCTTCCATCCTCTTCGATCCTGAGCACGTTGCTGCCAGTTATTCAGTCCAAGCGATCTGTCACCCGCGATCGCTTGATCCTTAAACCGCTGGTTCGGTCTTTCAAGATCAGCTCTCCCTCAATCGCTGTAAATGCTTGTCGTCTGCGTACCCCAGCAGCTGGACGGATTCGCTGAAGATAGTGCCTTCAACTCCTGCCCTACACACTATCTGTTCCAGCACTATATTGAGATATCGCATGATAGCGCATATCCGTGTCAGAATCCGGTACAAGTTTGAAAAAGTTAAGATGATCTGAACGATGCATCGGGTGTCCTCTAATGTTAGGCGACACACACATGGTATCCCGAATTCCACCATCGCTTTATAAAGCTATAGGCGATGGATGATATACGCGGCCTTGAAGTCGATTGAAAGATTGATCTCTTCCAGGATTAGCCTTAATGGGGAAATTTGGTCTATCGTCGCTCTGCCAGGCCGAAAGCCACACTGGCACGTGCGAATAAGTGTGTTGCCTAAGACTTTCACACATTAAGCGGAAAGGATCTAATAGGATGGATGTTGTTGCATGTCATGTGATCGCCTTTTCGTAGATTGGACATATGGAGCTGATATTCCAGTCATGGGGCATGCCCTCATCCATCCAGACTTTAAATGGTTTGGTGAACGCACATTTCTAAAGCAGCACCTCCGAATTGGAAGATTTTTGCTGGTAATCCATTAGATTACTGGCTGCCTTGTTGTTCTTCAGTTTTTTGATGGGAACTCTAACTTCTTCAATACTTGGGGGGAGCGTTACCTCCTCGTTCACTGGAGGTGGGCTGGTTTGTTGCCAATCACTCTCTGGACAATATGCTCATTAAGCAGCTGCTGAAAATTCTGCTTGAATATATATAAAATTTCCAGCGCGTCAGTAACTAGGTTGCCATTGTTATTTAGTAGAGCCTGCGTTCCTACTTTGAAGCCAGATGCCAGGTACTTGGCTTTCTTGTATAATTGAAGGATGTTGTTCTTGTCGCGAGACTCATCGATTTCCTGAGGTGGGACGCTGCGTGTTCTCTTTTTTTTCCTACGCAGGATTTTCTTCTCTTCCCCATGGTTCGGTTCTCTTCCCGTGAGGCGCGTGTTTTGCATTGTAGCGCCTCGATATGTGCCTCCCATTTTGGTTCATGCAAATATCATCATACCACGGACATCTTTTCGGGGGTGGGCGGTAGCCTATGGTGGTTTCGGCTACTTCGCTGATGATAGGGCGCAGCGGGAATCTCTCCCTCAGGTTTTGTTGGTAGACTCGGGCAATCTCCGTCTCACTAAGGCTTTCAACGTGAAGTCTCTTCTTTTGCAACATTCGCAGCTTCTTCTCGGTAGACAGTAGGGCTCTGAATCTGAATCTGACGACGTGAAAATTGTTAGAGTTGATGTTTGCCCCTCTGAATTTGTGTACATCCAGGATGTTGGATGCGTGTTTCGCGTCTGTGAGCCCATGGTTGATTTTTTTGGCGGTTCAACCATCTGAAGATCGCTAGGTTGCTTTGTGAATTGGAAGACGTGGGAACCTAGTGCTGCTGATAACAATATTACATGCTGCAGCGAAGTCTGTTAATCGAAAGCCATTATCTGTTGTCGTTTCGTGGAGGCAGTGCTTTCTAACTTACCCGCCAAAGATGCTTTTCTTACCGATTTTGGCATTGAACGACTTTTACATCGTATTCCGGGCATGCACCGTAGGCTCCATCCATAGGAGATCGTAAAATTCCTGCTTGGTAGGGTCTTCAGCCTCATCGGCAGAGGCGTGTGCACATATAAGTCTTGTAATGCAAGTTGCTCTGATGCGGATCATAGGCTGGCGATCACTTACCCGCTTAAAGTCGGTTATTATTGACCTCACATCGAATGCGCATCCTTATATGTGCATATGTTGGTAGCAGCTTTGATAAATGTCGCATGTTTTTCGTTTGTGTATTTCTGATCCTGTCGAACTTTTGTCTTGGATAGAAGTAAAGTCTGCACCGAGGCTGGTTTGTCTGTCACAACTTTACTTT
The DNA here is from genome assembly GCA_932526625.1 of Rhingia campestris. Taxonomy (NCBI): domain Eukaryota; kingdom Metazoa; phylum Arthropoda; class Insecta; order Diptera; family Syrphidae; genus Rhingia; species Rhingia campestris. The sequence continues at coordinate 31,202,620 of OW052185.1, read as the reverse complement.
ACACAGGGGTTGAGACCCTAGCTACTGTTAAGGTACTAGGCACTCAGCAATCGCCACGTGAAGGCTAAGGGTCGGACGCCATTTTACACGCAAATTCCATTTTAAATGCAGCTAAATCTTGCATATGCCAGATCCTTTAAAAATAATACAAGGGTCAATGGTAAGGGTTAAGGTATGTGGTCCTCAGTATTATGAAAGAATAAACGTGGCGTCACCGTAACTGTTTCTGGACCAGGATTTCTTAATTTTTTGACACCATGATAGAATGCTGGGACACATTAAAGATAAATGAAATCTTTTTGACACCTGAATGCGGTGCCTAGACTCATTGAAGCTGATCGTGGCGTTACAGTAACTGTTACTTGCCCATTCTTTTTGAAATAATTGACACCAGAATTTAATGTGGCGGCTCTTTATGCGTTTTAGTTCTGAGAAGAGTCTGAACAATCACACACTCTACAAGCTCTGAAGAGTCTGATCTAAACAAGTGACCCGAATTTTTGTTTAGACATTTCTGCTTTGAACTAAAAAAACAAAAACGTCTATTAAATATGAACTTGGCGTTACGGTAACTGTCACGTAACATGACACCACCATTTGATGATCTAAGTAGTTAAGATGTGTTTCCAACAAGACGGTGAAACTTGACATGCAGTCAATGCTATTCAGGAATTAATTTCATAGAAAGCATTAAAACTTACCCAATGAAAACCCCCCTTCCTCCCTGCCCAGCATGTAAACTATCCCAACAGACTTTATTACCAAAAGACTTCATTAAGAATTGAGTCCTTTTTTTTTCAAGTTCTCAAGTGTGCATCCCCACATTGTGCTGATAATGACTTTGCGTACTTTTATGTTTTTGACATCTGCCGGTTGCTTTATTTTGACAAAGTCGACACAAGAACAAAAAAATCCCCAAATGGCTTAAAAAGAACCAACAAAAAAAAGGAACGTTCCCTTCTTCGTCGATGTTGTGTGATGAAAATTGCTTACTCGCTTGAATGCATTTAATTACACGTAATGTTTTCTCAAGGAGTTTCCTTCCAAATAATATTTCTCATGAGCAAACATAAATTTTAGGGAAGCTGTTCTTTGCGTGTGTGTGTGTAACCCATAAAAACCTGTGTAACTTTATATTGTCAAACGTTTTTGCATAACCCAGCATACAAGATGGCAACATGAATACTTCCTTAAGAAATTGTTTTCCCTTTTATAGCCTCCGAAGTGATAGGCAAACAGCACTGACGACCATCACAAGGGTATTCTGACTTTTTGTCATCAGTTCAAGGACATACTTCTCTCAGTAGTCCTTGCTACTACCAGTAAATATGTGTTTGCTCCGATTTTGTGCTGAGCACGAAGCTTCAGTAATTGGATCCGATAACCAGGCAAAAGTTTCTCACACTTGCAGATGTCACTTATCGACATCAACAATTTTTTTCTTCTTCTCATGTGTGTGTGTATGTTTGGATAAGTGTTTGTTTGTGGAACTGACATGACTTTGGTCCTTGCTGTAATGGGTTCTACCAACAATGTAGTGTGTACGTTTGGGCATATTGTTGATGATCGTAATGCTTTTCATTAATTTGATTATTTCGTAGTACGACGTTTGTCTATGTCCTTGCCACATTTAAGTTGTCCTAGCCTAATATAATTTCAGTCCATTCCAGATGATGACTGACATTCAATAGAGATAAGTTTGCTTGAATTTACAGCCCATAAAATGCGGCTAAAGATGGTCTGAAGTGGCTCTAGTTAGTTGAAGAGGATTATATGTTAGTTTTGACCTTCAGGGCGATCATAAAGTTGACTAACATAAAGATGACAAACTTTTTGGCGAGTTGTAAAAGTTGAGGACTTGAGTTTATTGGAAAGAAATCCATAACAGCAATGAAATAACTGAAGGAAATTTTTTTTTTATGGAAAGGGGAAATTATGTGAAAATTCTGGGTGTGTGGCTTTTGACTTTGCCAGACGACTTTGAGTGGGGCCCGACAAGACCTATTTCATAACAACCAACCTGTGGCTATATTTTGGGTCTGAATGGGCTCAGTGACAGCGCGTTGGCCAACTAACCAATTGTTCCACTACGCATAGTAGGTTAGGTTGGTAGGTTGATGAGGTAGGCGGTGTAGGTCTTCCTCTTCCACACTCAGGTCAAGAGAGACCCATTTTCATGCCCGCTAGGGGGTTCAAGCAGCTCATTACAGTTCATTATTAGTCCCTTTCCAGTAATCCAGATGTTGTTTCAAACCTAATAAAATTAGAGAGATTGATTTCGGATAGATCCGTGAGGTCATCGAAAATTATTTCTCTTTAGTTTTTTTTCCTAGTTGACTGAGGCCTGGGCAGTGGCAAAGAAAGTGTAGGGTATCCTTGTGTATTTCTTCATCACCGCAGCCTCTGCAAAGTTCATCATCAATAAGATGCGTTTTTAGTTTGTGGCTTTTGAGTACGTTGTGTCCAGTAAGTATTCCCTACCAGGGTCGAAACAGACGTCCTGTTTCTTACAAGTTTGTGGGTTCTGGTTTTTTTCATACTCCGGACACATTTAATGGTTTACTGGTGGGGAGGGAGTTCCACCTGATTTTGTCAGTTTCTAATATTTTCTGTCCCACCCGCAATTTAAGGTCACATAGTGTCGGTTTGACAGACTTTGCTGCCTGATCAATGCTGGTGTCAGATCCTTTCCTCGTCAGTTCATCAGTAATTTCATTGCCCTGTATGCTCAGGTAGACTAAAAGTGCGGTTAAGATTTAGTGTTTCGAAAAACACGTCCGCTCCAACGAAAGATGTAGGAGAAGGGTGAGGCAGCATTTAGAAGAAACAGCTGAGGTATCTGAATTTGATCGTGTCCTCATGAGTTCATTTTCCAGCAGTTGAGCAGCTCCAGGATGTGATTCCATGGTCGCTCCTCTTCCTCTTCTTCGTCTGACGTCTGTCGCTGTTCAGCTCGTAAAGGTCTTGGTCTCCATAGTCCGTCAACGCAGACGGGACCGAATAATTTTACATTAAAAAAAAGTGAATGAAGACTTTTGATATAGTCAATGATTCAGCGCAGCAGAGCTGGACAGGGAAGATCAGGGATATATGATTAAATCAATAGTTCGAGTAACGATTTTGTTACTAAATTTGCAAAAAAAAAAATGGCACAAGTTGGTCATTGAAAAAATCTTCAGGTGTTGCCACTTTCGGGATTTAAAGCACGGGACTGCAAGATTTGCACAATCCTCTCAGGAATTCAATTCACCTTGTCTGAATCCCTTTTCCGATACCCTGATAAATTAGGGACAATTCCCCATCGTCATCGTACATAGACGGACGAGTTTAGGCGGCATACCAAATCTATACATGGCTCTGTACAGTTAGTCTCTATAAACGATGTCATATGCGGCTTTAAAAACGAAGAATGGGTACAGGGTATTGATTTGGACTGATTGATTGAAGTGTAAAGATATGATTAGTCGTGGACTTTTCTAGCCTAAAAGTACACTATTCAGGGCGGATCAGATTATTACCAAGTAATTTTCCCGGCTTTTTGTTTTCGTTTGAAATGCCTATCGATGCCATTATGTTTGGAATATAACGGCTTCTGGGTGGCTGGAATCCGAAATGTCCAATTTACCATGACTCTGGCGCATAATTCAGGCTGAATGGGTTAGTTTTAACAACATGGCCGCTATCAACTGTCAAAGTTCGAATGTTCCTATTGGAAGATCCTTTACTATCCTCACTCTCTGACAGAGTAAAAAGGTAGCACGGCTAAGGATTGTTTATACGAACTTCTGGACAAAACTTATGAGCGATTACAGACGTGCGATGTTCGTTCTGCCTGACAGCTAGAGTTTATTCTCAGCATCTACTGTGAATAAACTATTTTTCCTTGTTCATCTCAACTGAATTCTGTTCGGGTGTCGTATCTAAGTCACAAATTCCAAAAACCCCTCCGTAGGACCAATAGCAACATACATATCCGCAATTTGATTAAAATCATTAATTCTCAAATAATTTGAGCTCTAATCTCTATATAGCAGATGTGCATTTTTTAACAACTTTATCCGACTCGATAAACATGACAATTTGTCAAAATCACATACATACACAATATACGCATTTATTTCCCGACCCAAAGAGTTGTCACAATACGCGAAACAAATTCAAAATTACACGACGTTCCAATACTACTCTTTCGCGCTGCTTGCATACAATCGCAACAGTCCGCCAAACACGTACAGTCACCACAAAACGTACAACGCCATATCTCATGCACACAACAGTTACCCTCCCTCATCCGGACCCCGTTCAATTCGGATCATCACCTAATCCGGATCTGTGTGTGTGACTTTACCATTTTCAGCTGTTCGTACACAGTACACACATCAAAATTAAACGTGTGTGTGTGTGTGTATTTGTAAAAAAAAACTTAAATGTTGCTGCGCGATAGCAGTTCACAGTTCACACATCCGAACATAGTACGAAGTAGGTATCTACGTGCCTTCATGAGTCAGCAGTATCGATTTTCTTGTTGAAGCGAACAGACGAGCAGCGCGAGAGTGCATCACTATGACCTCCGTACAACCAACAGCCGGATTAAAAAGAAAACACGTCACACTGACCATTGGCAGTAAATTAAAAGTTCTCGAGAAACTGGAAAGCGGTAGGATGTCGGGCCGGGAAATATCCGAGGAATTTGGCATAAGTCGCCAAACAGTGTCGGACATCAAACGTCAACGCAACACAATAATAGCATTTGCCCAAAACTATGACGTGACAAACGACAGGATTTCCAGCCGAAAGACACTCAAACGACCGAAGGATGACATTCTAGAGACGGCCTTGTACAAATGGTACACTCGACAACAGGCAACTGGCGCTGTCATAGATTCAACCGATTTGCGGCAAGCATCCGAGCAATTAAAGCAACAAATGGGGCTGCATGGGATCACCTGCAGTCCGGCATGGTTCCGTCGATTCAAATATCGTCATTGCATCCCATCGACGAAAAAGTTCAATAGTGATGCATCGCAAGATGATGCTGAATCCGAATATAAAGATACGCATGACCATGACGTCGAAGTGGTTGTAAAGACAGAGCCGGATGGGGAAGATGTATTGGTGGCAGAACCCGTCATGAGTTTCTCCGCAGACGAAGAAGAACAACCTCCAAAAATGACACCAGCTGAATGTGCAGCTCTAAAGGCAGCACGCCAAGGCATCGATGCGGTAATTAATTACGTCGGCTATTCATCGAATCGGCAGCTGTGGAAGCACTACGAACAGCTGAGAGAGGTGAAGGAGATCATTGCCATGGAACAGCGAAAGATGATGGCAGAGACCGTGCCTAAGGATTTTTTGAAAACTGAAATGGACTCGACTTGTATGTCTTCAATGGATTAGATAAGATGGTGATGTTTCTTATAAAACTGTAAATAAATTAGATGTACCTAAAAAAAACAGTTGTTTGGGTCTACCTTTGTGTAAGCGATTTAGCGAATTCGGATAATCATCGTTTCCAGTGAATATTAATTTTCAGAAGAATTTCATTTGCAATAGGAGGTTGGCATTGGTGTGTATGCGGGTTTGGAATGGGAATTTATTTTTCCTTTGAACTTTGAAGACGACAATGAAGGTTCTGATGTTTGGATTAGGGGTTCAGTTTTCCAAATATGTCTTGTGTTCATGAAATGGGAACTGGTTTGAAAGGAAAAGTTACTGTTTTGTAAATGGAAAAAAAAAACGTTAAAAAAATGATTTCTTTATTGAATTCATAGGGTACGCCATGCGATTTCCGTAAATAAGGTACTTTTACTTAATTTGGTCCTTTACAATTTATTTGGACTGGTTTTTGAATGCAGAATCAATTTTTTTTTTCACATTATGTCCAGGTCCACCCATGGCGCCACACGTTTTACCTTAAATCCTATGAATTCAGTGAAAGTGAACAAGTGTTTCGGTGTCCCCGGTGTCGGGGTAAATGTGTTCGTATGTTAAGTGGATGGTTGGTCCTTCAATTCCAGCCAAAATGGATGAAACCATAATTCAAAGAAATGAAAAAAAGTTCATTGGCTACTCCACAGATAAATAGAACAGTTTCGCGAATCTACGAACAAGACAAAACAGCGACTCCACGATAATAGTTCGGACACATAAAGTGTCCTTCCACACCAAATGTCAATTCGGTGCAAAAACACTATAAAGGTATCCAGTGGTCGTTGATCGCGCGCAAAGTCAAAATTGAAGACTCAAAACTATGTATGGGTCTCAGAAAACACGCATACTATTTCGTTTACATCCCACAAACAAGTCTTAGCTTATATTTGATACGTCTAAAGCTAATTTTCCACTTGCCGAATTATAATGGACTAAAGATGAAAGAAAGAAGAAAAACTGGTCAGATGAAAGAATTGACAGTCAACCCTTGTCAATGAATTCGCATGCCAATGACAAGTGGAAATAGCTGAGGGTGCGTTCAGATAAAAATCAGCTCAAGTGCAATCGAATTTTTTTATACCCTATCCCATAGGCAGCGTTACCAGATACATTTTTTTAAACCTGTTAAAGGTAGGACGAAAAACTGCAAAACCTGCTAGACAGAAGTGTAAAAAAAAATGCTAAAAAAAACTGCGATCGATTTTTCCTTGAGAAATACGTTTTTTTTAGTTCAAAAAATACATAAACAGTTACATTTGTTATATTATAAGATGTTAATTTATAAAAGATGATAATTTTTAAATTTAAATATGTACAAAGTTATTAAATTACAACGTTCGGAATCTTTATAGAGAATCTTTGAATTTATTGAAGTTACCATTTTATTTGTTGGAACAAAGTTATAACAGCCTTCACCTTAAGAAACCCACTTGCAAAGCAACATTTTCGTTACTGAAGCAATTACGGTTTTTAGTTTTTAACGAATTTACCTGCGAAAATATTGTTTCACAAGCAGTATTAGATGTCGGTAAGCATAAATATTGCAAATTTAGTTATTGTTGGATACTTATTGTTGTTTACTGACATTTCCTTTTATTTTTTTTTGTATCAAAATAGTGAATATTGGCATAATCACTAAGAAATATAACGTTGAATTTGTTTACCATAGGTAAAATGTAATCCTTAGCATAAAAAGTAGTATTATACTGCCATTCAAACTATTCAAAATAAATTCGTTTGGGACAGAATTTGTTGTTAAATATTCAACTTGGAAATACAGTTTTAATGCATTCCATTGTTCTATAATTTGATTGACGCAAGCATGTAGCGATAGCCATCTAATGTCATAGTGGCGCAAAATCCTATGCTTTTCTGTTTCAAAAAACTCTTGGAATTCTAAAAATTCTCGTTGTCTTTTACTACTTTGAGAAAAGTATGATTAGACATCTTTGACCAATTGCTCAATGGATCTTGGCAATTTCTTACTCTCATGACTGACAGCTAGAGCAACCGAGTGACATACGCATTTAATAAATACACAATTTGGATTGAGTGTCGTTGTCCAAACAATGTCTATGTAAATAATATAATAACTATCTGCACCCTTTCCTTTTGGAAATGCTACGCAGTTACATCAATAGGTATTCACCACACCGACACTACCCACAAACAGCTGTGTTTGCTTTCTGACCCTTAGGTTAGGTTAGGTTAGGTGGGCTGTTGACGCTCGGGCGAGTCGTCAAACACGCATAGGCCTACGTGGGCCCATAGCGATACCCTTCGAAGAAAAATGTCCTGAAAAAAGAGAAAGAGGATACCTGGTTAAGTTCGCTTGTGATACTTATGCAGTGCTGGTCTGTGTTGCTCCTTCAGCCTCAAAGAGGTAGTTGCTCCATCCTGATTTGCAACAAAAACGGACTATCAGCGTTATTGGGATAGTCCTTAGGTCACTTAGGTCATTGAAGTAAAAGTTGCCTAAAATTTTAAATCGACTGTCACTGATCGCCGGGCAGTGGCATAGCAGGTGTGAGACATCTTCCTCGACGTCAGGGTCGCTGCATTTCCTGCAGAGTTGGTTTGCACCAGTCAGTCTCATCTTATTAGAGTGCTTACCCAACAGATTGTGACCTGTTATCACTCTCACCGCTATGGAAATGGAAGTTCTATTCAAAGCTAATAGCTTGTTTGATTTGCTGCCACTTAATTCTGGCCAGAGAGATTTAGTGTGTGTACAAGTTATTGTATTTAGCCATCTTGTTATGGTTGCTTTTTGAGTGTGCTTAGTTAATTCAAGTTTTTTAGATGCTAGCGGGGGATTGACTCTTTTATCAGCTAGGGAAATGCAACTGGACGATCCTAATCTGGCTAGTTCGTCTGCTTTCTCATTTCCTAAAATGTCATTATGTCCTGGCACCCAGATAATTTGGACTTTGTTCTGGTTACAAAGAGCCTTCAGCTCTTCGCGGCAGCGTCCAACTACCCGTGATTTTACTATATTGGATGCCAGAGCTTTAATGGCCGCTTGACTATCCACGTAGATGGAGATATCCTCATGTGATATGTCCAATACCCTAGCCGATTCGGCAGCTTCGAGTATGGCTAGGATCTCAGCTTGGAAAACACTACACGAGTTTGCTAATCTTAAGGATGTAGCTAGCCCGATTTTTTCAGAGTAGACACCAGAGCCCACTCCGACTTCCATTTTGGATCCGTCGGTGTAGATTGCTATTTCTGTGTTAGATAACACATTGTTTGAAGACCATTCGTCTCTACTTGGTATTCTGATGGAGTAATCAATATCAAAGTCGTGATATGGGATCATGCTACATCCTCGTATGCCATTGAGCTTAATATTGAGCTGTGGCCAAAAGGCTTCGTAAGTAGATTGCCCGTTTCTTTGAGTCTTGCTGCGCTTTTTGCTGCTGTGTCATTGATTTGTAAGTCAATTGGTGTTATGTTTAGTATTGTTTCTAACCCTACTGTGGGGCTAGTGCGCATGGCTCCTGTCGTGAGTATGCATGCTGTTCTTTGAACTTTCGTAAGCTTGGTCGTATGTTTTGCTTTTTTCATAGCATTCCACCAGACCAAGCAGCCGTATGTTAGGATTGGTCTGACAATGGCTGTGTATAGCCATTTTGTGACCTTCGGGGATGGGCCCCATTTTTTGCCGCAGATTCTGTTGCAGCTATAGAGGGCAATGTTTGCTTTCTTTACTCTTTCTTCAATGTTTAGATTCCAGTTCAGTTTACTATCGAGTATCACTCCCAGATATTTCGCGCTTGCTGACAATGAGAGAGTCGAATCTTCCAAAGACGGTACCGGAAATGCTGGGATCGATCTCCTGTTAGTAAAGAGAACCAGTTCTGTTTTGTTTGGATTTACACCCAGCCCGCAGGACTTTGCCCACTTGCTGAGTATATTGAGACTACCTTGCATAATTTCGCTCAGTGTCGATGGGAATTTACCGCAAGCCATGAGGACTACGTCATCAGCGTATGCCACTGTTTTTATTGCAGTGATATCTAGCTTCTTGAGTACCTCGTTGACTACTAATAGCCAGAGGAGTGGGGATAGTACGCCTCCCTGGGGGGTACCTCTTGACGTTGTGATCCTTTTGGTATAATCGCCTAGTGTTGACGAAATGATCCGGTTATTGAGCATGGTTAAAATCCAATTGCTAGAAACCGTACCTATTCCAGCTTTGGTAAGTGCCTCAGCAATTGCTTCTGTTGTGACGTTGTTGAAGGCTCCTTCTATATCTAGAAAGGCTGCTAGCGTATAATCTTTGTAGTGCAGTGAGTTTTCTACTGTGCGAACCACTTCGTGTAGAGCCGTTTCCACAGATTTACCCTTTGTATAGGCATGTTGGCTTACAGATAGGTAACCTGGATTCAGGTTGCTGCGTATATGGATGTCGAGTAATCGTTCCATCGTTTTCAGTAGGAAGGAGGACAGGCTTATGGGTCTGAAATCCTTCGCTACGGTGTGGCTGCATTTACCTGCCTTCGGTATGAATATGACGTTAACTTCACGCCACGCTTGTGGTATGTGGTTTAGTTTTAAACATGCACGGAAGATAGTGAGTAGTGTTGGCATTATTAGCTTAGCAGTTTTTTGTAGCATGATAGGGGTTATACCGTCAGGGCCGGCTGATTTGTGGGGCTTGAATGAATTAATGGCCCATGCAATTTTTTCCTTGCACACTATCGTATTAATGAGAGAGAGAGAGTTGTCACTCATGTTGTCCGCTGTGTGGTCTGTACTTATATTTACGATGACACTTTCCTCTGCCGTTTTGCAGTTCGGAAAGTGTGTGTTTAAAAGAAGGTTTAGGGTATCAGCGGTTGATTCCGTCCATTCATTTGCTGAATTTTTGAGAAAACCTGGGCTGCTTGCTTCTTTCGATAGTATCTTTCTCAATCTGGCAGATTCATTGTTATCTTCGATACTACTGCAGAATTCTTTCCAAGCCTTTCTTTTGGCCGTTCTGGTCTCTTTTTTGAATTTACAGAGGCTGGTTCTGTAAGAGTGCCAGTCTGCTTCTGCGTTTGATCTTTTTGCTATTTTGAAGAGTTCTCTCGTTACTCTGTGTTGTCTGGCCAGTTCCCCAGACCACCAGTGGCTTTGTTTTTTTTTCTTTTTTGTAACTTTGCTTAGTGGGCACGCTTTTGAAAAAGCAATTTTAAACACAGAGACGAGTTCGTTTACATTTTTATCAACATCTGATTGGTTTCGTGCGACACTGCTAAAGGTGTGCTCGGAGACTGCGGAGATGAAGGTGTCCCAGTTTGTCTTTCTCGGATTGCGAAACGGAGCGATGTTAGCTAGCGTTTCAAGTAGTGAGAACTGTATAATACTGTGATCTGAAAAGCTAGGTTGGTTTGATACCCTCCAGTCAGAGACTGATAGGGTGACAGAGTTAGAGGAAAGTGTTAGGTCTAAGACTTCCCTACGATTTTTTGTGATGAAAGTGGGTTCATTACCCCGATTATGAATTAATAAGCTATGTTTGATAATATATTGGAATAGGGACTCACCTCTAGTATTTGTATCACTACTGCCCCAGCTGGTGTTATGAGCGTTAGCGTCGCATCCTATAAGTAGGTCCCAATCTCTCGCTTTGCTATGTCGGACGAGGTCTTTGATAGCAATGGGAGGAGGTGGATCATCCGAGTTGTATGGCATGTAAGCAGAGGAGAGAATCAATGGCTTTGAATCTTTCCTTTCCCACATGACTGCTGCTAGGTCATCGTTGCTGAGTTGGGGTAGAAAAATTACATTAATACTTTTCCTAGCCATGACGCAGCCACGACAATTGCCGTTGGTGCTTTTATTATAATAAATGTTATAATCATCGGATTTTAGTCCGCAAATTACCCTGTTTGAGATCCAGGGTTCCTGAAGGAGTGCAATGTCGACTTGATGCTTGGCTAGGTGGAGAAGTAGGTTGGCGCTGGCCGCCCTACTGTGATGCAGGTTTAGTTGTAGCACCTTCATCAGATTTGGCAGTACTGGGTCGGGGTGCATTTTGACCACCTACCCTGACGTCCACTAAGTTGAACCCCACCTTGAGTTTGAAGCCTGAAGTCTGGAATTTCACCAACGTTTGATAGTTTAGTGAAATTCGGATGCTTTGTCCTTTGACAGATGGCTCAAACATTTCTGTTATAGCCCAGTCATCAGACGGAAATTCGGGGTTTTGCCGTTTGAGCATCTCCAACAGCCTTTCCTTTGGGATGGCTGGGCCCGGTATAAACATCCTACCCCTGGGAGCGGATGGAAGTTCTTTGTGCTCTAGAAGCGCAAGATCGGCGCCTGACCAGATATTGGACATTTTTGCGATCTGGCTTTTGAGCCACTGAAGGGTCCAGTCGTTGTCGCAAGACATAACCCGGAACCCCTTGTAATAGACCATCTTGCCAAAGGTCGGAGCATTTTGGGTGTCGTTTGCCAGTGAGGTGCTGAGGCACAGCAAAAGATTGTTGTGCACCAGTCTCCATTGCTCCTCGTTTAGCCGCAGGTCAGGATTAGCTGCGTCAATTACCGCAACACGCAGGTGTTCCGCATAGGCAGGAACCCCCTTGTTAGCGGCGAATTTTGTACGCTTCTTTGGTCCTGTATACTGTGGAGAACCGCTGATGTCCAACCGACTCCGCTTAACTGCACCTAGCGGCGGTCTCGCAGTAGTCGGCATGCTAGGGCCAGCTTGCCTCACGTCAAACCTCGCCATCTCAGCTGATACTGCCTTGGTTCCTTTGGGTAATCCCATCGGTTCCTTGGACTCTCCCTCTGATACGGTCAGTTTCGACGCTTGGTTAGCTACTATTTTTGCGCTAACAGGTTTCCCTTTGGCGTCGCCCGCCACCCCAGCTGATCTTCCTTTAGCGGCCGTGGATATTCCCAACGGTGCTTTAGGGTCGCCCTCTGGAGCGGCCGATCTTGCCTCATGGTTGCCTTTACTGATAGTTGTTGGCTTCCTTTTGGTATCGCCCGCCACTCTAGCTGATCCACCTTCCGCGACCGTGGGTAGTCCCGACGATGCTTCCGGATTGCCCTCAAGAGCGGCCGATCTAACCTCATGGTTGCCAGTATTAGTGACCATAGTCAAATCGTACGCGCGCGATACCGATGGGGGGGGCAGACTTAAAGAGGCAGTTGCGTTGGCTAACTCGCGTCGTCGGTTGTTACGTCTGATTACACGTCTCGCGTTGCGTCTGCTCTTACCGCTTAGCCCCGAGGCTAAAGATAGCGTGTCTACGTCCCCTCTTATGTGTCTCACTGTCGTGTTGAGACATGTTTCGGCGGTGGTGTTGGCTGAGTCCACGGTGACGAACGAGTCGTTCAGATCCAGTTCCATGGCCGGCGTCGTTTCCACCCCCGACTTAACCGCAGGGAGAAGCTTCCTTGGGTCGCCAGCCAGTGATGACTTGACACCCGCCACGGCACTGGATTGAGTCGCGGTGACCGATAACGTCTCTGCGGCGTCGCACGAGGCATGTAAGCCTGTATCCATTGCAGAGACTGTCACTTCCGCCATCTTTGCCGCAAGGGATTTATCCCTTGAGTTAACAGATGACGTTGACTTGGTCAATGCGCAGGTCCTATTGGATACCGGTAGGGTCTGACGATCTGGAGCAAAACACCCCTCCCTCAAATCCACCGGAAGCACACATTCTGACCCTTACTCTGCGTATTTGCATTTCTTCTTTGGGATCATTTTCTTGAAGATGATCGTGTATTCGTGTTAACTGTCGCCCAAACAATTAAAAACATGTATAAAGTTTTTTTGTTTGAAAACTGCTGAAAACTGCTAAAATTTAGGAAAATGCTAAAAAAAACTGCTGCAGGTCATTTTCATGATCAAAAACTGCTAAAATCGCAGGAAACTGCTAAATCTGGTAACGCTGCCCATAGGGGTATATTAGTTTTGATACATAGAGAAATAATTTAGCTACATATACCTCCAAGTATATGGATCGACTCAGAATCGCTAGCTGAGTCGATTAAGCCATGTCTGTCTGTCCGCCCGTCCGTCTGTCGGTTCGTCACCGATTTTTGGGCCTTAAATTTTGAGCTAGGATAATGAAATTTGGTATATAGGATCAACTCAGTTTTTGGCCAAACCGTAAGGAATTTTAAAAAAGTTTCTGAACAACGTATTTAGACAATCTTAATATCTTTATTACGTCTTTATAAAGTTTTTTGCCACGTCCACTTTTTTGGGGGCGTTTTAAATAAAAAAAAACTGTTTTCGGTCAATTTTTAAAATTTTCGAAAAATTTTTTGATGCAGAATCATTAATAATATTAATATGAACATTTCGTCTATGTACCGTTTTAACCCACGCCCACTTTTTGGGGGCGTATTTATATAAAAACCATTTTTATACACTACCCCATAACATAGGTATGCAGGAGAAAACCTTATCTTTTGTAGAGCCGTAAAAGTGTTTTATAAGCAGTCTGAAGAATTTGTTGTCACTATATCATTTTTTCTATTTTATCCACATCGTGTTTTTAGCCATGCCCACCTTTTTGGGGATTTTAGTTTTACAGATAGGATGGGATAGGGTATACAACGATCCGCACAGCGGATTGTAGCCTTCTCATATGTTTTCTTACGCATTTTAACGCTTGCACTGCTTAACATACCTATGTGCACTGCACATAAAATGATGGCGGATATACAATTTCATGAAAAAATTGGTCATAAACGTCAAAAGTAATATCTAGGCCTAGCAACAGCACTTTCATATTCGTTCTCTCTTTGAATACAAACAGCAATGCAAAGTTTTTACTTCTCAACAAAACGATCCAAACTCGATCTGCTATTTAATATTTAAAGATTGGTACGTCTACTCGCAGACATATGACTTTAGTTGTCAAAATACACAGTGGACCCGTTTTCTTTTTTGGTTGCAAAAATCATTACTTTTGAAAGAGTTTAGATATATATTACTTAAATAAAGGTGAATCCCACTAAAACTACCACGGAGATGGTCTGGGTTTGATTCCGAATCGTAGGAAAAATATTCAACTATCCATTTCTCAGTATAAACGCATCAAATACATATTACAAATGAAATATTTTTCATTTTAGTGTACATTTCACTGATTGGTATGACTGATGCCTACAAAATAAATGTGCGGTGTGCAAATGATTTCCATCGGAAGTTTTTTTTTCAAAATGTCCTTAATGTTGTATCGAAAACTGTTTTTTTTTACTGAAATACCGCAACAAATGGGCGCGCCAAAAACCATTAAAAAGACGATATGTAAGTATTAGGGTTACCCAAATATCTGAACACTTTCAAAATTTCTTACGGTTTGACCAAAAATATCGTTTTTTTCTGAAAAGTGGGCAGATATTGAAAATATTTACACAATCTCTATGTAACGGGTGATTTCTTAGCTGGTTTGGTTTTGGCAACACTGGTTTTGACAGCTGACGTGTGTTTAGTACCTTGTGTCACTGTCAAACAGCTTCAGTTTGGTTTGCAATTTAACCATGGATCGTCTTACAAATGAACAACGCTTGCAAATTATTGAATTTTACTATCGAAATTCGTGCTCGGTTCGAAATGTTCATCGCGCGCTGCTTCCATTTTATGATCGGCATTCTCGACCATCTGAGCAGTCTATCGGAAGATTGTGACCAAATTTCGCACCAAATTTACTTTGTTGGACATTAAACCACCAACACGTTTACGTACTGTGCGTAGTGAAGAAAATATTGCGGCCGTATCAGCTAGTGTGACAGAAGACCGCGAAATGTCAATTCGGCGCCGTTCCCAGCAGTTAGGCCTTTGTTACAGCACTACGTGGAAAATTTTGCGGATTTGGGCGTAAAGCCTTTTAAGATACAGCTGGTGCAAAAACTAAAGCCAGCCGACCTACCACAACGCCGAATTTTTGGTGAATGGGCTCTTGGAAAGCTGGCCGAGGATTCGCTTTTTTATCGAAAAATTGTGTTCAGCGATGAGGCTCATTTTTGGTTGAATGGGTACGTAAATAAGCAAAATTGCCGCATTTGGAGTGAAGATCAGCCAGAAGCATTGCAACAGCTACCAATGCATCCCGAAAAAGCCACTGTTTGGTGCGGTTTATGGGCCGGCGGCATTATTGGGCCATATTTCTTCAAAGATGATGCGAATCGCAGCGTTACTGTCAATGGTGAACGCTACCGAGCGATGATAACAAACTTTTTTTTGCCCGAAATGGAAGTTCTTGACTTGCATGATATGTGGTTTCAACAAGACGGTGCCACATGCCACACAGCACGCGAAACAATGGCGCAATTGCGAGGCGAGTTTGGTGAACAGTTAATTTCACGTTTCGGGCCGGTCAATTGGCCGCCTAGATCGTGCGATTTGACACCATTAGATTATTTTTTGTGGGGGTATGTCAAGGCTAATGTCTATAGGGACAAGCCCGCTTCGATTGACGCACTGGAAGCCAACATCCATGCATTCATTCGTGAGATACCGGCCGATATGTGTGAAAGAGTATGCCAAAATTGGACTCAGCGGATGGGCTACCTGAGACGCAGCCGCGGTCAACATTTGCATGAAATTATCTTTAAACAATTAATTGCAAGGTTCAAACTATCGATTCAAATAAATATTTCATTCATTTTTTCGAATTTTTTGTGTTTTTTTTTTTAAAAAAGTTCTAAACCTCTTAAAAATTATAACAAAAATTAAAAGTTATAACATTTGATTTCAAAAGACCCCAGCTGATGTGTTGGACTGTATATTTTGCAATCAGACTCTAAACTGAAACACACAAGGTTTAATCTTGTATGAGTGAATTTGAAAACCTATCCCAATGCAAATTAATCCAACTCGTTGGATTTAAACTTTGCCTGCTAATTTCATATTTAATTCCCCAAAGGTTCGCCACAAGGAGTTATTTTGAAATCCTGTTTAATCGCCAGCCACACACATACACTCCTGCTAATCAATATTTATAGCTGAAATCCATTGTGCAAAATCTATGGAAATCCTGAAAATAATCCCTCATAAGGACACCCCCCGGCATTACCATTTCCAAATATCATAAGACAAAAACTAATGTTGATTCAAAGATTAGTTGTCCAAATAAAGCTCACAATAGGTAACACAATCACACAATGTCGTCCTGAAAACCGAAGCTACTCGTAAGAACAAATGTCCTTTGACTTCGCATTACATGCACAATATGTGTGTCGTGTGCAATTGTAGTTCTCTGCGAAGAGAGTTCAGAGACAGCCAAGTCAGGTTAGCATTAAGGAGGACCAAAATGTCACCGCACAATAAATGTGAGAGATGTAGCAAAATTTACAACTGAACCATAGCACAGGGTGAGTGTTCTTTTACACTTTGTCGGTTTTCTGAATAATCGAATGTAGTCCACTATACAATTTACCCGGCTCCTTTCTGCTCTCTATGTGTGTGTGTGCATCATTGGTTGCACAATTGCAATTAACAAGGATCTGGACCGAACCACTTCTTGATGATGGATGACATTTTGTGGGAAATTGTATTCCCAAACTAGGATTAGATGAATACACTTGTAGTGTGGGTACAGTGTATGAGATTAAAAGTACAATTGCAAGAGGTTAGAAAAGTATACAAATATCTGTTGGAGACAATCCAAATACAAAGTCCTCACAGTTGGAATGTGGGCATGGATGATTTGCTTTTTGTTGGCAAAGGGGTTTTACTTATATACGCATGTATTGGTGTCTTTCAGAGAGTCTCATCATGGAAATTTACCCTAAATGGGTATCTTCATGTTTTATGGGACCAAAGCATTGACTTAATTGTTTGGAAAATTACCCCCGAGAGGTAACCAAACGCAATATGTACTGAGCTTGAAATCATATATATGTCGTGGGGCTGGTACCCATGTAAGGTCTTTTGATTTTTGTGAAATTCGCAGTTTCTCTTCAAAATAAATTGACATTTCATAAATCTATGTGAGGTCGAATTCATGATAGATGCATGTGTGGTGCTCCACAATAAAACATACTTAATGTTTAAATAGGTCATGAACCGAGCATAGAAATATTCAAATCCACTAAGATGCAAACCCTCCTATTATCCCGGTCCATAGCTAACTGCCTCCAGTGGCGCGCACAAGTAGAAACTGACCTAAACCAACTTGGAGTCTGACGTCTGTCTGGGAATCGAAGACTCTGCGAGGCGGAGTATTGGACACTAATACTCCGCCTCTACATGTCCTAGCTATCAAATGCGGGTTTTTTTTTGACTAGGGGTATGTCGCTGTAAAGCTCGTATAGTTCTTGGTTGAATTTTCATCTCCATAGCCCGTGAACGCAAACGGGACCGAAGATTTTTCCAAGAATTTTTCTCTCAAATCGACCAATGATTTCTTCATTCGCTTTGGATACGGTCCGTGCTTCAGCGCCGTAGAGCGGGACTGGGATGATCAGGGTCTTATATAGGAACTCCTTAGTAGTTCGAGTGAGGGCTTTGCTACTAAATTGCCTTCTTCGTTTACTTTTGACGAGATCTTCTTACCAGGGTACAGTACTATCTCAAAGTGATTATGTGTCAATGGTGACGTTCAGTTCAATTCGTCGATGTTGTGTGTCCTATCGTGTTGGCAGCATATACTTAGCCTCACGCTCATTTACTGCTAAACCCATTTTTACCGCTTCATTATCTATACCAGCAAACGTGGCTATGACATCACGTTGAGTTCGACCAATGATATCAATATCGTCGGCGTATTCTATTACTCGAGGCTTTTGCACAATTCTCTCAAGAATCAGATCAAAGAAGTCGCATAATACATCGCCTTGCCTAAACCTTTTTTGGTATCGAATGTGTGGGTGAAGTTTTTTTCCGACCCGAGAATTATCCATCGTCTTCTTGTACAGGCGGACGAGTTTGGGCGTTATACCAAAACTGGACATGGCTCTATATAATTCGTCTCTGTAAATGCAGTCGTTTGCGGCTTTTAAATCGATGAATAGGTGGTGGGTATAGATTGGGACTTATTGGTGTTTTTTTTCCAGAATCTGCAGAAGTTTGAATATTTGATCAGTTATGGGCTTTCCTGGCCTAAAACCATACTGATAAGGGCCGATCAGGTTGTTGATGAACGGTTTCAGGCAGATAAGATCCTGTAGGCGATGTTGAGAAGACATGCATCTGTAGTTGACGAAGGACAGAGGGTCTCCTTTTTCGTAGATCGGCAAACAATGAGATTCCATTCTTAATGCTTTCATCCGACTAAATTTTTAAATCATGATCTGTTGGATCCTGTTTTTTTTTATGGAGTGAGGAACGAATGGTTCCATACCCAGAAGAATGATCTCTGATGTTACTGCCTCTGTTTAGGTAGTGACATCACTTTGAAACCAAGGTCTTCCTAAGAAAGAGAACCATAAAAGTCACGCATATTATCCCAGTAAGTTATTCGGAAGCTCCATAAAACTCGTTGATGATCTTTTATCCTTGACATGGCATGGGTAGTGTATAGATCTATGTTTATCCAAGTTTCTTATAGAGCAGAGCAGTTGTTTTGAAAAGTTTCACAATAGACCACCTGTTTTTAATAACAGCCTGAGTACCTAATGCGCAGATATATGGTTCTTAAATTCGACATAACTGAAACAAAAACCCCTCGAAACTTAAGATTTATTACAGAAATTGCTTAAACTCAGTTTTTAATTTTGTAAATCATCGACTCGTAAATCAAACCCCACTACTCCTCTTACCCAACACAACAAATTGTCCTCATCCATAAATCTACGACCAATTATCCTGCTTCTTTGGTGTTCCTCCATCCATAAAAATTAATTTCCTCTTCTCTCTCATTAATATCATTTCCCTTGTACTTGTCCGTGTGTGTATTGTAGTATTATTGTGTAAATCGATAAATAATAAAAACAGTTATCCGTTTTTTCCTCCACCACCATCTAGCCAACAGCCAAATTTGGCCCAGAAGCGCCTGCAACAAACCCAAGCCAAAGTGGACGAGGTCGTCGACATTATGCGAGTAAATGTCGAAAAAGTCCTGGAACGAGACCAAAAGCTCTCCGAGTTGAGCGAGAGGGCAGACGTCCTTGAGCACGGTGCATCGCAGTTCGAGCAACAGGCTGGTAAACTCAAGCGGAAGCAGTGGTGGGCGAACGTCAAGATGATGATCATAATGGGTGTAATCGGAGTCGTCCTGTTAATTATTATAATTGGTAAGTGCGTTCGGGATTTTCTCCTTCAACCAAACACAACACAGATTGTGGGGAGGGAGGGGGTGAATTCATTTTCATTTTCCGCGTAAATGCGGTTTTCATTTTTGCTTCATCCTGGCGCAACGTCATTGTATCCGCTGTACTATAAAGTGTATGTTGGTGGTGGGATTTCGATTATATTTTCATGGTTCATTGTTTTAAGTGTGCACACGATGTGGGACTACAGGAGAGGAGGGCTATTAAACGTCCTCCCTGAGGATAGGCGCGCTTCGGTTGGCTATCATTGAAACGGAGCGATGTGTAATTGGCTTAATTGTGGCGCACAAAGGATTTGCATTCTAATTGTGGAGATGTGATCGCGGGGTTAGCTTCGAAATGCGTTATTAGATTTTCGAAGGATTAAGCTCGTAAACAGAATTTTGCGCAAAAATTTAGAGGATTAGGTACGCGATTTATTTAGTGTATAATGGATGGTTGAATGTCGCTAGGGATTAGAATAGTTGGAGCATCGGTATTAGGCGGGGACTTTAAAGGGAACGATGCGTATGAGTGCGATTTAATTATTTAGGAACTTAACCTAACTTTGTCAGAGTAATACCTTTAAATGGACGCCGGTATTTATGGTCATTTGTGGATAAAATCAACAAAATTAAATTTATTCTATGTACTAGGACTTTATTAGTATAATAGCAAACATTCTCATTATTTATGGAACACAACGTCGTTAAAGTTGCTGCCTCGGCTGGCTTCGCAGTAGCGCATTATGTCACTGCGATTTTGCAAGACCTTGTTGATGGTTTGGGGCTGTAGCTCACGGTTTGCTGGGATGAAATTGGCCTTAAGTGCTTGAATCTTTTCCGGGCCTTCACGGTTCCCCACAAAAAAAAGTCCAAACGGCCCATTGACACGCCAAAGTGGCTAATATTCGATTTGAAAATTTGGTGCGCAAAACATCGATTGTGGCATGGGGTGTGTATCATGGCGCATGAACCAGAGTTCGTCAAAATTCATATCTTCAATTTCATTAAAAAAAAAAAGCGGTTAACATGGCTCTGGAACACCCACCGTTGACCGAAACGTTGTTACCAGCCTCTTTTTGGAAGAAAATTGGTTCAATGATGCCACCACTCCACAATTCGCACCAAAATGACACTCTCTGTAAATTTATAGGTCTATCGACAGTAAAATGCGGGTTTTTCGAGCCTCAGATGTGGCAAATTTCTTTGTTAACGTAGCCGCCGAGATAAAAAAGCGCCTCGTCAGAAAAGATGATTTTTCGTTAAAAATCGTTGTCAAATTCAAGCTACCCTAAGGTCCAAACTGCAAAGCGATAACGAAGCTGATGGTCTTGCGCCTTCAATTGCTGAGCCAATTGGACCTTGAAAGCGAATAATCTGAGATCTTTTGCAGAATTCTCCTCAGGCTAGTGCGTGAAATGTTGAGCTGTTGAGATCGATGGCGAGTTGATGTTCGTGAATTGAGTCCTACACTCTCGGCTAGAGCAGACACATTCTCGCCTGTGCAGTGTACGACGACAGGGACCATGAGTGTTGTCCACTAGCATACCAGTCTCATTTCTCCCAAAAACTTATTTTCAAGTAACGCACTGTTTGGGCTAGACACCACTCACTTTGGAAATAAGTTTTCAATGTGTCCCAACGTTGCGCAAGCGCAAAGCGAATCATATCTAATTCCGCAGAGGTATGATACTGACTTTCAAGCGGGAAACACCTGTCAGTGTTGATGAGATTCCCTTAAAACAGATAATTAAATAAACTCGGCACAATTTTTAGAATTCCCTTTTATTAACAAAATAATTACACTTCGTGTGTATTCAACGAATGAATAAAGAGAACTGAACAGAACTGAAGAAAAATACAAAAAATGTGCACCATGCACAAACACATGTGCGCTGTGAATTCTTTCACAGATACATAAACAGAAAAAATAATAATACAACAGGCACACATTGGAATTATATTCAACACCCTTCCTCAATGTGAATCTGTATACATTATCAAATAATTAATCTAAGTTCATTAATTCAACAAAATGACAATGTTTCTGTTTTGACAAATTTTTTGTAAATACATCTGCTTTCATATTATTGGTTGAAATATATCTCAGCTCGATGTCACCCCTTTGAACAACTTCCCGAACAAAATGATGCCTGATGTCGATGTGCTTTGACCTGGCATGGTAAACGGGGTTCTTTGCTAGGTTTTGAGCACTGATGTTGTCACTATATAAGATAGTCGATGTACCAGAATCACCACAGCCAATCTCGATCAATAAACGTCTCAGATGTAGTGCCTCTTTTGTAGCTGATGACAAAGCCATATATTCTGCCTCTGTGCTGCTCAAAGCCACACAATCCTGTTTTTCAGATTTCCACGAAATCGGTCCGCCTGCCAAGAAAAACACGTACCCGGTATATGATCTGCGATTGCTCACATCGCCACCCCAGTCTGCGTCCACGTAGCCTTCAAGTGCCTGCCCACAGGCACGGTAGTGTAGTTTTTTGTCCATAGTAGTTGCTAGGTAGCGCATTACATGCTTCACACCCGTTAGATGTTCACTATGCGGATTGTTGTTCCTTTGTGCTAACTTCACAACTGAGTGGTATATGTCTGGCCTTGAAGTCAATGCTAACCACATCAACTCGCCAATAACTGATTGGTACGCAGTCTGATCTTCAGTTACACAGCTTTCACTATTGCACGCTACTTGGAAGCCCGCATCCAATGGAGTCGCTGCTGATCTGCACTGTTGCATGTTATGGCGTTGCAACATATCTTTTATGTATGTCATCTGGCTCATTGAAATATCGCCTATGTCACCGTCACGCTGAATCTGCATGCCCAAAAACATCTGCAGTGGTCCTTTGTCGATACATTCGAACTTCATTGCAATCATTGCCTTGATTTTCATAAGGTCTGTCTCATTCTGGCAAGCTATAAGGAGATCGTCTACATAGATTAATATCAAACAAATATTACCTTTTATGTCTTGCTTATAAAGACACGGCTCGTTCTGGCATGGAGTAAACCCAATATCGCATAGCGCTGAACTCAGTTTGGAGTTCCACTCCCTTCCTGCTTGCTTTAAGCCATATATTGCCTTCTCAAGCTTCAGTACCTTCTGCTCACACGTATTTTCTGCATATCCCTCAGGCTGCTTCATATAAACTACCTCGTTTAACTCGCTATTAAGATATGCCGTGCAAACGTCCATTTGATGTAAGTAGAGCTTCATTTCAACTGATAAACCCAAAATCATGCGTATCGATTCATATCGACACACCGGCGAGAATGTTTCCGTATAGTTTACACCGAATTTCTGCGAACAGCCCTTTGCTACCAAACGAGCTTTATAGCGCTCAATATTACCGCTGCTACCTCTCTTGATGGTATATACCCATTTGCAACCAATCGCATGTTGACCCTTGGGTAGGTCTGTCAACGTCCACGTACCATTTGAAACCAGCGCCTCATATTCTTTGTCCATAGCCTCCCGCCAGTATGATGTATGTTCGCAGCTATTTGCTTCCTTGAAAGTTTGTGGCAACGGAATCTCCTCTGCATAGATCGCGTTCAAAACATTATATACCTTTTTCGGACGCCCTTTCAGACCTGTTCGAACCAGCTTCGGCCTACCGGGACCCATCTTCGTAACTAGTTTCTCTGGCTGCATCTGCTCTTCTGCGCTGCTGTAATCTTCGCTTGCAGTTTCGCTATCACTTGATGTTCCTGTTTGCTTTAAATCACCTTCACACTTTATGTTTGGCTGCTGCATATCAGAAGGTGAGTTTTCTGCTGGTATGTCAAATACTACATGTTCATGCATTTGTACTGCATCGCAGGGCTCATCAAATAACACATCGCGTTTTTCAACTACCTGGTGTTTTTCTTTATCATACAGTCTATAGGCTTTTGATACTAACGAATATCCTACGAGGCGATACTCCTTTCCCTTCGCCTGAAATTTGCGATGACGCGTTTTATCTAGGCCAACGGCTACAGATCCAAAAGTACGCATATTTTGCACATTTGGCTTCTTGCCACACCACGCCTCAAATGGTGTCATACCAACCAATGCTGTTGTTGGCGACCTGTTACGTATGTAGCATGCTGTCTGCACTGCTTCTGCCCATAAAAACTCTGCCATATTGGAATGGACAAGCAAACTCCTCGCCATCTCAACAAGGGTACGGTTCGCCCTTTCTGCTACACCATTCTGTTGTGGGCTATATGGGACCGTAAGTTGACGAACTATGCCATGCTGCTGCAAAAAATCATCAAAACGCTTGTTGATGTACTCACCCCCATTGTCGCTGCGTATGACCTTTAACTTGCATCCTGTCTGACGCTCAGCCATATTTTTAAACAAAACAAATTTTTCAAATACCTCATCTTTTGATTTGAGGAAATATGTAAATATACGACGAGACATATCATCAATGAAGGTGAGAAAATATAACGATCCACCAAGTGATCTTTTTTCAAACGGTCCACATACATCTGTATGTACGAGCTCTAACTGCCGCTTCGCTCGATTTTTCGACTCTGTTGGAAATGGTTGTGTGTGAATTTTACTCTTCATGCATGTCCTACACTGTAAGTTGTCTGTGAAATCCACATTCTGCATACCAACCACCATCATTTGTTTAGTAAGATTCATCAAACTGTTATAGTTCAAATGACCGTATCTGTTATGCCACACTGCCGCACTAGTATGAGTCACCCCAAAACACAGGTTGCGCTTGGCCTCGAAACAAAAAAGATTATTTATTTTCTTCGCTTTCAATATCTGTGCGCCTTGCTGGGTTACTATAGCATACTTGTTGTCGAATAACACTGTGCAACCCCGTTCGACGGCTCGACTGACAGATACAAAATTACCCCTCATGCAAGGAACATACAAAACCCTTTCCAATTTTAATTCACACAAATCTGTTTGAAGTATCACATCTCCTCTACCCTCTGCTCGTATAACTTTGTTATCAGCCAACACAACATCCTCTGTCTGGGAAACGAAATTCGTAAAAAGGCCTCGCACACAACACATATGCATAGTCGCACCACTATCCAGACACCAGCTTGAGTTTTTCATATTATTGTTGTCTGCAGCTGCAAGAACGTGAAACGATCGTTGTTGTTGATTTTTAGATGTTTCTTCTTTACTCTTGTTCTTACACTGATTCTTGTAATGGCCACGCTGCCCACATTTAAAACATATAATATCTTTTTTGTCTTTTTTTCGTGTCGCCTTTGTATTCACCAGGAATGCTTTTTGCTCGCTGCTATGTGTTGGTGTTTCCTCGTTCTCTTTGCGCTCCCCTACCTCTAACAATTTAATCTTTAAAATTTCTAGAGAAGGCAAACTGTCTCGCGTTTCCATAGCCAAAACGAAATGTTCGTATTGCTTTGGTAGACTTGATAGTAGTATTATTACCACCAATTCTTCACTAATTTTAATGTCCACTTCAGCAAGTTTATCAATCGTAGAACAAAACGTATTAAGATAGCCACACATACCTTCTCCATCTCCCATCTGCAGACCAAGCAACTTTTTGTAAAGCGAAACCTTTCTTACTGGCCCGCTTGGTTGATGTATATCCTTCAGCTTTTTCCAAGCATCCGCTGCAGTCTTGCTTTGCTTTAAGTAACAAAGTTGTGGTGGTTTAACACTCAAAGTAATTATTGCCAACGCCTTCTGATCCAGTGAATCCCAAATCGCCGAATTCTCCGATGGCCGCACTCCATCTATTACAGTCCACACTTCACTATGCACCAGCACACTGCGCATCTGTATGCACCAGGTGTCATAGTTTGTATCGTCGAGTTTCTCTATTTGATAAATTGAACTCATTGTACCGCGCACAAAAATCGCGTAACTCGCGTATTTAATTAACCGAAAAAGAAAAAACACTCGCGTATTTAATTAAACAATAGTTGCTGGGCCCATAACCTGATGAGATTCCCTTAAAACAGATAATTAAATAAACTCGGCACAATTTTTAGAATTCCCTTTTATTAACAAAATAATTACACTTCGTGTGTATTCAACGAATGAATAAAGAGAACTGAACAGAACTGAAGAAAAATACAAAAAATGTGCACCATGCACAAACACATGTGCGCTGTGAATTCTTTCACAGATACATAAACAGAAAAAATAATAATACAACAGGCACACATTGGAATTATATTCAACAAGTGTCAAAATAACCTATGGTTTAAAAAGGAACCACTAGATGGCCCACCTGTTATTAGAGTTCCGATGTCAATAGGATCTTGCACAACTGAATTGTTCCTTCAAATCTGAGAGCACTTGGTATCATCACTAAATAAAAACTTTACTCGGAAGACGTGTGCTAGAGGACGAATACTGAAAGAATGAATGATGAAATGAATGAATCCTTTAGTTCATGTCGAAAAATGGAATGACATTTGTTACCTTCAATCATTGGATTCAGTTCCAACTTTGGCTATAGAAACTAGAAAGGGTGTCTCATTAAGACCACCTCTTATGGAATTTACAAAACAAAAAAGTGTTAAGGTTACACATGCATGAATGAATATTTATCGTACTCGTTGGCCCTTTTTCAAGAAATTTTCGATGACAAATTTATATAGCGACGGTTCTAATGTTATTGGCAATCGCCTTTACCAACCTTGGTAAAGACAAACACCCCAGTTTGGCTGTAAATGCCTAGCGATTAGAATTCCACTGCAATCCCAGGACACCTTGATTGCCTTCTTACTTTACCTCAAGACTTGAGCATTTCAGCCCAGAAATAGAAATATCAGAGCGGTATAAAAAGATGCAGTGATGTGGTACGATGAATCTTTTAAAACCCGTTTTTCCACTCAACACTACTAAAATCAATGACCATCGCCGAGTGATAATAATCCCTTCAACAAATCCTCTATTTCGTTCGCTGTATGGCGGTTGCGGCCCATTGAAATCACATGTCTTCAAGATCTACGTCAGCAGTTTAATACAAAAGAAAGTTGTTTATCATCTTCAGAAACGAACGCCGTTAACAGCGACTGCATTTCCAACCGCCTTGTCAAAGAAGAACGGTTAAATTACTTCGCCAGGCCATAATGCGCACCAAGTAGCACATCCATGA
This sequence comes from Rhingia campestris, assembly GCA_932526625.1. NCBI lineage: Eukaryota > Metazoa > Arthropoda > Insecta > Diptera > Syrphidae > Rhingia > Rhingia campestris. The sequence continues at coordinate 31,175,850 of OW052185.1, read as the reverse complement.
AGTTCGTGATGCGTCTTATCGGGGAAAAGGAGTTTTTTTTTTTTTTAAACTGTTCTCAGGTTTGGTAAACCTAAAACGCTTCAAAAAGCGCCCTGAATTGATGCTTGCGGGTTTTTGTTTTGACTCTTGGTATACACTTGAATTGTTTTTTGTTGATGGGAAAACGTCTTGAAGTTCGTTCCATTGTTTTTTTGTTCTGTAACAGAAAGATTTTTGGTTCTGACTCGTTCTTGTCGTTGTTAGATTGATTGTGTTCCTATAGCAGCTTGTCCTGTAGGTCGTTGAATGGTATTATTTCTAAATGCCCCTCCGAATATCTGCCGTTATAAATCCTATAATAAAAAGACAGATATCTCCTATAAGTCTTTGTTTAGCCAAAGGTTGCAGATTTGAGGGAATAATCGTTTACATGACGGATTGCACGTCTTTGATAGAGTCCACTGTGTTAAGAGTATGTTTCGGGGTTGAACACCAAGCATGAGAACATTACAATGAATCATAGCATTCCGAAATCGTTCGACGCTGGCCTTAAACGTCTATTGGCCCAAAATGTTTTGCCAGCTGAATCTTGTACCATATAAATTCAAATGTCGAAATTTGTTGTAAACTGCTTTATGAAGATCTCGATTGCTAAGAACTATGGGGAATCCAGTTGGAAGGATTCTAGTCAACTCTCTCACTAGCTGCTGTAATGTTTTCATAAGACATTTAATCGGCTTGATTAAGCGGACTACTGTACTGATAGATGGTACATGTTGCTTGAAAAATCTGGGCCGTCTTCTGAAAAATGTCCCCAATTTGGAAGTGGATTTTCACAACCCATTGTGGGTATCCTCCATGACAGCTAAGTGACAGCTGTCTACCAACAGCGCTGCTATAAATATGCATTTGAAAGATATTAATTGAGAAGGACTTCTGCTAAACCATAGTAGAAGATGCACACACGCACATATGAATGGTTCTGAGGAAAAGCTAGGCCCTGGGTAAGAACGAGCCTTTTGATCTTTTGTTGTAAAGATATCGCACACTGCACCTTTTTTGACATAAAGGGTGTCATTGGAAATACAAGACATGACTCCATATCAAAGCAACATAGTCCAACCTACAACAAACTGTAACAAAGCCGTGCTTGGAAGTCGGAATATAACTGATTTAACAGGACTGACTTCAATTTCAGTATCAGCCATACGTGTTATTTTACACAAACTGCTTCATAGGTTGAACATTTTTGAAATGAAAATTATTGGCCACCCGACCCGTGGCAGAGACCCTGCCCGAGACAAGGCAGCATTCCATCCTCTCCAATCCTGGATAGGTTGCTTGCAGTCGTTCAGTTCAAATACCCTAAAGGGCCGCCCAGAATGCGTATCCGTAGCCGATGCTTGTAGCTGAGTAAAAAGATAAAAACAGGCAACCCGTAAGCGCTTATACAATGTGTATCTTCGTGAATCTGTAGCTTGAAGTTGAATAGAGGGCAACTTCATGCCAGAAATGTATCTCTCTTTTGACAGCGATGCAAGATACAAGCTACAGATATGCATTCTGGGAACATCCGCGATTGCATGATTCCTACATCCGCGATTGCATGATTCCTACATCCGCGATTGCATGATTCCTAAACCAGAGATTCGTTTTTCCTTGTCGTTTTGAACCGAAAGGCTGGGGTTAAAAAATATTCTCTTATGGCTTGAGCTTTACTCTATATTCGCTCAATGTGGCCTTGGTACAGCTCTCAAAACTCTCGGTTGTACGTAAAGTAGGGCTGTTTGGATTACGGTTTGACAAATATGGATTTACACTTGTGCGTTTTGCTAAAGCAAGGTTAGATAAGTTGGAAGCATGTAAAACAAACATAAGTACGTTGGAAACATTGACGGAAAAGTTGAATTGTGAGCCTTAATTTACATACTGTCACTGTGTCCAAATTTATAAAAAATAAAAAAAAACTGGCTCTAACAATCACAGCAGCGGAAATCGTATGCCTTTGATGCAATTCTAGGGGATCGGTGTTAGCCCAGTAGCGCATATTTTATTTTTTGATTCATCCACTCAAGTGAAAATGGGCTTCATATATGAAAAAACAAAAGTGTCCTCTTGAACATTTTGGGGAAGAGCCTTACATGCGTTACTCCGAGAGTTAAATTCGCGTTCGGAGAGTTCCTGCTTAATCGCTTACATGCACGGATGGTAATGAAGGTGATTGTACAGAATTCCCCGCATTGTGTTGATATGAGAGTTCAATTGCAGACATTGGGAAAGCAAGAATCTATCACTGCCACCTTACTCCTACCCCGGTACAACCCCCACGGCCTACATACTGAATGAATGTCATTTCAAAAAAAGGAAGTAACCTGAACCCTGCATATCATAGAATTTGAGATAGCAAATACCCCATTTGCCGTTTTTGTAAAGTTTACCTAACTGTTTAATTTTCTTAAAAACCTTCCCTACAGACAAAATAATTCCATGCACAGTCCACATACGTATCTACAAATAGCTTCAAAGCTGATTCACTTTCGCCACAAAGATGATAGGAATAAATACATTAAGTGGCTTTGTTCCAAAGGCTTGCAGCGATAAATAATTAAACACCCTGCGATGATGATGATGCTATAACGCAATATACCCCTCACATAGCAACACACGATTCACAATTTAATTAGATTCCGTCGAATGCAAAGCTGTTTACAGGCACGTTTCACATGCATAATAGCGCGTGTACAATGAATTGACTTGGTTATCAGCTGCACAATTGAACTTTTGTTCTAGAATTTATGAGCAATTCTAACGATGAGACAGAAGAACCTATCCAGGAAGGAGCATACGAAGCCTGTCAGGAATACGATGTTTGGCAGATTAGTTGAAAAGCCCAGTTGAAAAGACTGCAGCAACATGTGATACTATGATTTATGCATTTGAATCCACAAAACAGATGTTCGAACCGCCAACCAAATCGACCATGTGTAAGGCACGCATCCAAAATCCAGGATGTAAACATATTCAATGTGACAAGCGTCTATTCTGACCATTTTCTCGTCGCAGACAAATTCAGAGCTCGATTGTCCAACGAAAAGAAGATACGAGTGGTTGGTCGCCTTAAAGACCCGGAAATTGCCAGAGTCTACAAACAACAACTGCGTAAGAGACTTCAAGCTGTGCACTCATCCTCCACCAATATCAACACCCATTGGATACAGTGTGTCAATATAATCAAAGAACTACCCGAAACCACCATAGGCTAACATGCACACTTGAAAAGATGAAAACGGAAGAGTACCGAAACAAAAGAAGGGAATCGAAGAAAATCCTGCGTAGGAAGAAAATATAACACGCAGCCTTCCAGCTCATGGAAATAGAAGAGTCTCGCGACAAGAACATCCGTCAATTCTACAAGAAAGCCAAAAAACTTGCAACTGGCTTCGAAGTTTGAACGCAGGCTCTACGAAATAACAATGGCAACCTAGTCACTGACGCAAAGGGAATTGAATATGTATTTATCAGCATATCCAGTAGCTGTTTACTGGGCATATTGTCCAGAGAATCCAACGCTCTCTCCCAGTATTGAAGAAGTTAGAGCAATCATCGAAATACTGAACAACATGGCAGTTCTGATAGATTACCAGCATAACTCTTCATATACGGGACCTCACATAGAAGGGTGCATGTACCAAACCATCAACAAGGCCTGGATGGTAGAGAGCATACCCGATGACCGGAATATAAGCTATGTACAATCTACAAAAAAGGAGCTTCCATGCCTTGCTCCAACTACCGAGGCATATCCCTGCAAAATGTCGCATATACGATCATGTCCAATGTAATGTCTTAAGCCTTTCTGAAACACAGAGTGACTTCCGGCCCGGCAGATCTACCATCGACCAAATCTTCAAACTAAGGCAATTCCTTAAGAGGGCCAATGCACACCATCTATTCATCGACTTCAAGGCTGCATATCATAGCATCTACCACCTAACGCTTTATAAAGTAATGGCGGAATTCGGGATACCATTAAAACTGATACAGCTGTCGCCTAAGAATGGATGACACGCTTCGGAACTTTCAGTTTGGAAACAGCTTATCTCAACTTTACAAACATGTACCGGATTTAAACAAGGAGAAGCTGCTGGAACAGATAGTGCGTAGTGCAGGTATAAATTAGGCACTCCTTAAGTGACGCTACAGTCCAAAATGAACTTGGGCATCAATAAACATTATCACGGTCCTTAGTTAAATGCCTCGAGTTGCGCACTTCAAGCTGGTTGATGTCGGTTTCTAGACGAGATTTTCCTCAACTGCATCCGACGTCTGGCTGGGAATCGAAGACTATGCGAGGCGGAGTATTAGTGTCCATTCGCATTACTTGGATACCTTGATTGTGTAGGATCTCCGTGGTAGTTCTAGTGAGGGCTTTAATACTAAATTGCCTTCATATACCAACGAAACGAAGCGGGTGGCTAGAGTAATTCTTCGTTTAATTTCTGACGCGATGTTGTTCTCATCTCCGTATGTGATGTCACTTCGAGTTCGACAAATCATGTCAATATCGTCGGCGTATGCTAGTAGTTGTACCGATTTATGGAGGATTGTGCCTCTGGTATTGGCTTGAGGGTTTTGCAAAATCCTCTCAACAATGATGTCAAAGAAGTAACATGACAGTGCGTCTCCTTGCCTAAATCCATTTTTATCGAATGTGTCGGTGAGGTCGTTTCCGACCCCGATCCTGCACAGACGGATAACAATAATTTTGAGGTAGTTAAAGGGGTTCATCTAGCTCGAAATCAACATGACCGAAACAGATGCTATTTCGGCTTAGCAAAACAAACGGGATCAAAACTCTTAACTCCCAATGTGCAAATGATTCCTCTACCGAACCCCTATTTAACCAGGCCTACTTAACGGCGCCGAGTTCTGGACAATAAGCAGAAAAGCAGAGCAAATATTAGGCACACGATAAATTCACCGTCGAATTTTTGGTCCTGTATGCGAGAAAGGCAAATGCAGGAGAAGACACTCCCAGATCAAATTAATTTGTCCATCTGCTGCTTCGCAGAAAATCATTAGCAGTTTATCAAACTCCATAAGAAGTAGGTACGTCTCCAGCGTATTCTATGGTCTTAGGCTATTCCTTTTAACCCATCCATCCCTACCTACCCAAATAGGCATACAACTCTCCATAACTTCAAAACTACCCCCAAAAGACGTCTGCAGTGAACACTCAATTTCAAAGAAAACTTGCAAGTCCTTTCATGTCCTCGAGGCAAACCGAATCCATATTGAAAGTTGATTACACATAAGAATCGAAAAACTATCTAGCCTGTCATCGGCATTCTCTAACTTCTTGTACATCTTATGAATAAGCATCCATTTATGTTCATTGAAGACTCTGACATATCTGGAAAAGTTTTAATTAAAATTAGCAAGAGAGCATCCATGTTAAGAACGAGGCAACAAAATGTGGGATACAATGCAGGACAACGGCATGGCATTCAATTGCATTACAGTAGGCCCCATACAACCCTCACAATCTCCTGTCAAAACACCGAACACAAAAGTGCCACAAAGGACCACAGAGAAAAGAAAGCGCACCACTAGCCTTCAATGTGTTTGTCCACTTGCAAACACACACACACTCATACACTGGCGCCCTCTCTCTAACTTTGTATTCTAAAGGGCAACTCAATAAGGGAATCATTATCTTTTGAACTAAACTTCATCCTCAGTTAAAGTTTGCCCGATGGTCCTTTTTACTTCCTTCTCTCAATGAGGAGTTGTTTTTTTTTTTTTTTTTTTTGGCAAAACCACATCACACACAGAGAAAGGAGAGGACCGGACCGGTATAAATCCACCGAGCAAAATCGAAACGAAGACAAACTTCGATAACGAATTAATAGCCACCAACAACAAAAAGAAGGACGAAAATCATAGAAACAAGTAGAACAGAAAATAGACAGCTTCGACTGACAGCAACATCCTTGTCTGTTCTCTGGTTGGCTGCTCCGATACGTGTCTCTAGTGCTTGCTACCCAAAAGCAGCTTTAAATTGGAGCAACTATAAAAGTGATTCTCCTCTTTAAGGGAATCGGAGTCTGAGTTTGAATCCGCAAGGGACAACTCATTTTTAATCTGCCGGACTCCACCTCTATGTCTCTCACACCCCTTTGATGTCCTTATTCTTCTCTAAGGCGCACCACAATCAAGTGACACAATGCTCAAAGAGATTTATCCTCTGAAAGCCCGAATGAAATTGAAAACGGTCACTGGCCAACTTGCAGCGTCGTTATTTGTTTATTTATTTATTCGTCGTCCTTTCTCCTTTTTTTTTTATTTATCCTTGTACACTGTGCAAACAGTGATATAACAAGGACCAGAAGGCACGACGTCGATGAAGACAGACAAACGCCAGGAAAATCTAATTTCAATGAAAGAAAAGATATCCGTACAGGAGAGGAGCGCACGAAGGATCCTTCCCAGAATATTGGTGTGGTTGCACTGTTAAGCAGTTGACACTCTCTCAAGGTGTACACGCGATGTCACCCATGTCGAATGTGTGTGCTTACTTCCAATGTGTTGGCGCAAATAGAAATGTGAAAGCAACCATGTTGCGAGTGCATCTTGAAAGACACGACTTGGTGGTGTGTTTGATTAAGGACGGCGTTCCTGTTTATTAGGTTATTGCGGTGCAACTTGAGGTCTTCTTGGGTGAAGTTTAAATTCTCTCAACTCATTATGAACTGAGTATAGTTTTACTGGGCACAAACGAAAGCAGCGATGGGGAAAAATACAACTTTCTACAAGTTCGCTGGGTAAATGCCTTTTGAGATCCTTTGCAGCTGTTTTAAGGTGAGGTGAACTTTTGATTTCCGTCTAGGACGGGGAGTTGGTTATTGAGATTTACATCTTCGCAAAGGTAAATGAAAGAAAATGCTTGTCTTTAGAAACTTGTGCGTTTCGGATGGTGTACATATGTAGGTCGAGGAAAGGTCCTGGCAAGTCAGTCGAAAGGAATTAGTGTGGAGTCTTGATTTTTTGATGTTTACAACAAATTCGCAACTAGTTTTCAGGAAGTAATTAATTGCATCTCCTATAGCTTGGTCATAGGTTGTCTCCTTTGATTGAAGTTTGAATGAAGTTTAACGATGTGTTGGGGGTAGTTATGACATCTATACGACAGTCGCTGGGAAACTGTTTAAAATAAGTTGGGGAAAAGGGTTTCGGTGGTTTCTTTTTTTCGGGCTTTATAAAGTTTGCATCTCTGATGGAGGATTTGGAAATTAACGAGCTCCCGACCCAGCCGTAGCCTTCTATCCACTTCGATCTGGGGTACTCTATTTCCAGTCGTTCATTGGAAGATCCTGGTATCCGCAATAAAATCATTTGATTCGTACACAGGAGGTTTGGTCTTCCTGCAGGCTGAAATTAGAAGATTCTCTGGGCTGGTACATTCCTATTCATCGGTCTACAGAGCTCCAGGCGGTGGGTACTATCAAATACTGTAAGTCGATGAAAAGATGATGAACCTCGACTTGACATTAATTGTTCCGTCCCAGGATTTGCTTTAGAGTGAAAGGTTGATATGATGGAAGCCACCTGAAACTTGTCAATAAGTGTGTTGCAGATGGGATGAACCGACTTTTTCTATACACTGAGGGAGGTTGGCGGGTTTTTTACTACACCGTTGACATTCTGCCAGTTAGCAGCTGGTGGAAATACTGGCTTCACACATTTGCAATTCCCTGTGCATCTGTTCCTACTTTGATGTCAGCTTTATTTTTTTTTGAAAATTGACGGATGATTTTCTTTTCGCGAGACTCTTTGACTTCCCTAAGCTAGTGGCTGTGTGCATCTTCTGTTTCTTCAAATTCCCTTGTATTCCCTACTTCTTGCTCAACACACTTCTGCCGCCACAAGGGTTTCTCTTTGCAGCACCTTGATGTGGTCATATTCTGCCACCTCTTTCGGTACTTGCTGACACGATCATACCGAGGAAATCTTTTTGGCAGTGCCTGGAAGCTTAGGGTGGATTTGGACACTGTTTTATGGCCAGCGTTTTAACTTGCAGCGCCTTGTTATGGTCATCTTCTATTACCTCTTTTGGTAGTAGCTGATATGATACCAAGGAAATCTTTTTGGGAGGTGCCTGGAAGCTAAGCTAGGATTTGGACACTGGTTTCTTGGGCAGCGTTTTACCTTGCAGTGCCTCAAGTGCCGATATTCTCATCTTCTGTAACAACTTTGGGTACATGATGAGACTATCATACCAAGCAAAACTTGTTAGCAGTGGCTGGTTTTGAGGGTTTGCATCCTCTAAACTTAAAGCGGTGAGTCTCCTACTCAGTTGTTCTTTGTAGGCTCGGGCTATCTCATGTTCCCTATGGCGAACAACGTGAAGTCTGTTGTTTAGCCCTATCCGTAGAATCTGCTAGTTAGGCTGTAGAGCCCTAAATTTGTCTGCGGCGAGAAAATTTCAGAGTCAAAGTTTGTCCCTCTAAGGGACGTTTCTGGTGGATCTCGACACTATCCGTAGAATCTGCTAGTTAGGCTGTAGAGCCCTAAATTTGTGTGAGGCGAGAAAATTGTCAGAGTCAAAGTTTGTGCCTCTAAAGGCTACTAGCACGAGTCCTTGGTAAGGTCGGTATCCAGCTATTCTGGTGGATTTCGACACGCTAACCACTCGTTATTTGCACAAATCCGTTCGTGCAAGTGGGCCTTAATGTATTTGCATCTAGTTGGATGCGGACAAGGGCATGTTATCTTTATCATCTGAAGATTGCCAAGCTGCTTTCTGGATTGGAAGTGGAGGAATCCTAGTGCTAGTTACCCTAGCATTACCCGCTGCTGCAAAGTCAGTTATGTGGACGTCATAATTCCCGTATGATTTTTACTTCATAGTCCGGACAAAATACGTACTTACTTACTTTAGTGGCGCCTCTCCAACTGCCTCCAGCTGCGCACTTAAAGTTGGTTGAGGCCGGTTTCTACTTGTGCGCCCCACTTCAGGCGAGGTCTTCCTCTACTGCCCCTGCTTTTTTTCGTTTAGCATGGTCGTCAACAATAAAGTCAGTCCTTTCCGCGGATTCTTGACAAACTACAATTTTTCATTGATAGGTTGTTAGTCTCGTCGGTATGCCTTGGGCATAAATGAGGTTCATATTCCAAAACTCTGATACGTATCACATCCAGGAGACATCCTGAAAACTTCTTCATTTGTGACCGAAGAATTAGGCGGAAAAGAGGTCTCAACACCGCCTGTCGCTCGCATGGCATTGACAGTGTTAAACTATGTGCCTTACTTACGAAAAAACTACCTAGAGCGGAGTTGAAGATTCTATCTGACAGTAGCCACATCAAAACATGTCCGAAAAATAAGTTTAAAGATCTGAATAAGCATTCAATTTAAAAAAAAATCTTTATCTTTATTAATCACGCATGTAAGGGTCCTGCTCCCTGAAATGTAATTAAAAGAGCAGGATTTGATTTGACAACAACATCTTGTCAGAAATTAAGCGAAGAATTACTCTTGCATTTAGTAATAAAGCTCTCACGAACTTATAAGGATATCCTATACAAGACCCTGATCATTCCAGTCCTGCTCTACGGTGCTGAAGCATGGAACGTGTCAAAAGCTAATGAAGAAATCAAAATACAGAAAAAGGTCCTAAACCTAGACTAGAACCTAGCTTCACCAATAATTTGTGTGCACTTCTTGAAATGAAATATCTGGCATTAACAACCCATACATGCCTTAATTTTTATGTGCGAAGTTATATTTTAGACATAAATACTGGGCCGTTTAATGCGGATTCCGAAATGGCAAATTTGAGAAGCTTCCCATGAGAGATTTATACTGTTGGATGTTTTTCAGGTTACATTCGGGCTTTGAACTAGGGAACCCCCCGCACATAGAAGTCAAACGCAATAAACTAGGCCACGATTAAGACGTTGATTCTTAGCCGTTTTTAATCTTGGATGACTTTTTCTGACTTTTTTAGGTCAGTGAAACGGTTCACCGGACGCTGTAAGCCAATTAAACTTCAAAGCTCATAAAGTTCGTGATAAAATTTTCGGCTCCTTGGGCAATTAAGGCAAGCACTATCACATGTATACAAATTACACAGTACGTACCCAGAAAGTCTCATTCGCTATCGTCAACGATTATCGTTTTGAAAGTTACTGAATGAGTACCCAGCATCTTGTTGCGCTGTTTCAATGTATTATGTTTACCTTGCCAAAAATGTGTGTATATACAAAAAAAAATGAAAATCGCAGAGAATGTCCTCCAAAGGGCCTTTGAATCTTCAAATGTTAGACTAGTCCAACATTCATTAAATAGGACTACCTAAAACTTCTAAAGACAATACACTTTGTAATAAAAAAATCATCTTTGACTTCAAAAACCAACAAATAAATGCGCCAACTCATCTGAGTGCGGATTCAAAAGTTACTTCCACCTCGATGGTCATACTTTATCACTCCAACGCACTGGAAGGCTCTTCATAAGGCCTCCAGCTAGAGACAACTCTAATAACCATAAAAGTCAGCCGAAAAATTGTAAGCCACCATCCATCCCCCCGTCGCACCCGAAAAGTACTCACTTATTCACTTTGATGACATTCGTGTGTCCTAGTTGTGCACTGAAACATTTATTCTCTCGCCCTGAAAGATGAGGGAGTGTAATAAAAGCCAAAAAAAGGACTATTCCGCATTACCTAGCGAGAGCAAAGTGCACAAGCATATATCCACGAAATTTATTTCGTCGGTAAAACGTTTAGACAAGCCTCTGCGGTTATTATCTAACACAAGACCCCCGCATCCTTGTCGCTCTCTCAGCTTGCTCCTGTGATAAATTCAAGCAATAAATTGCTTTCTTTACCTTTTTCCCCCTCCGTCGTTGTCAGGTACGTTTACCATTACGCGGTCCGGACTAGGACTATACTCCACTCAAGACTGAGAATGAGAATAAGCAATGAAAATACTCCTGCCGCCACTGAGTAACACTCACACGGTATTTTAATCATTCTCTATGTCGTGGTACCTTTTTGTGTTGTCATCATGGCTGTGTGCACTGGCAAGGAAACCCATTTACACACCATAAATGTACACATTTTCAAATGAATTAACATAATCGCGTCTTATTTCACGAGGACGAAGACGGTGACGGGTAAACGCGATAAATTCGCCGCCACCCAATACAGTCTCTCATCCTGTACTCCAATGTCCTCTTCAACCTGCACACGCTTACACTTGACGAACCAGAAGAAGTGTATAAGAAAAAGGAAACAAAAAAAACGCCACAAAAGGAGCGGAAAAATGAGTGCAAAATGAAAGAATAAAAATGTAATAGATTACAGCCCAGAGAAACGTCAAGCGAATGGCGGGTGGGAGTCACATTTCCTCCCACTGCCGTTGAAAGTCCTTATAGAACTTTAAAAAAAAAAGGACTGCAATTCAAGTGTAACATTCGTTACAATGGTGGTTTGGCAATTTTCGTTTACTTTTGCCGAAACTGGTATTTCGCCATCGTCCTGTGTGGACGTATCCTTCAATATTTTTCTTCGGTCTTGTTCTCTGTGGATGTTATCGAGTGTCCGTAGGGTAAATCGATTATAAGTGCTGTTCCATTATATTTATGAGCTCAAATTCAAGAGCGAGTCCTGACACAGAGATAGCAATGATTTAAGGAAATTGTGTACTTTTCCGGATTGAGTTTCACGGTGAATGAACGAAAACTACTCCATGGGTCCTGAGTGGATCAGTGGTTAGTGCGAAGGATTGTTAAATGCGGGTTCCTTGGTTGAAATCTGGAAATTGACAACTCCTACCACTGCCTCATCTTTAATGAAAGTTTGGCAAACATTCTAACAATGCAAAGCTTTTCAGACTTGCAGTTTGGAACGCTTCAACCAAAGTCGGGTGTGGCTGCAGTGGTTAGTGCGTAGGACTGTTAAACACCGACTTCATGGTTTAAATCTGGAAAGGACAGCACCTACCACCGCCTCACCTCCTATGAAACTCTCCAAAAACAACCAAGAGAATACAACTGTGAATGTGAAGCTTCTCTAACTTGCCGTTCGGAACATTGCTACCTGAGTCCTGAGTGTCTGCAATGGCCTAGGACTCCTAAACTCGAGTTTCCTCCTATGAAATTCTCCAAAAAGATCCAAGAGAATACAGCTGTGAATGGAAGTTTCTCTAACTTGCCGTTCGGAACATTACTACCTGCGTCCTGAGTGTCTGCAATGGCCTAGGACTCCTAAACTCGGTTTTCCTTATGAAAATCCGGGAAATAACAACACCTACCACTGCCTCACCTCTTGTAAGAGTCTCCCAAAAATCCAACAGTATGCAACGGTTATGTGTTGCTCCTTAAACTTGCCGTTCGGAATAATCCTTTGTGATTCATTATTGATTCCAATTGTCCTAGTGGTTAGTGCGTATTTCTGCTAATCGCCGGTTCCTTGGTTCAAAACTGGAAGGTGATACCTACAAACATGACAAACATTCAGAAGCATAAAACTGTCACGTGAAACTTCTAAATTTTATCGTTTGGAATCAGCGATAAACCTAAGGTTGCATTATTTTGTTGACAAATAATAGGACCTACGGCTTCGCACATACAAATTCATGGATGAGGTAGGTTTCAGATCCTAGTAGATCCTAGTTTAGGATGCTTTTGCCTTATATTTGTTTATTTTTACCTGAGTCCCGATGGCTTTACTTGACAAAACTGTTCAAGAACTGCGGTTGTATGCGACTTTACTGGTTTTGATGAAGACGCAAAAGTTTGTTATAAGTTCTTGCTACGCTGCCATTTTAGTGTCCATTCATTGGGGCCAAAAGGCGTCTGAATTCGATTGTCAACTGTATCAGGAACAATTTTTGTTTTAACTAGCCCTCCTCTCACCATTACCTTACAAATCATCCGTTCGCATTCGGCATAAGGTTGTACGTCCCGCCATCGTGCAACAAGTGCATACGAAGTCATGAAAGATGACATCTGCTAGGTTAGACAATGATGGTGAATTCAAGTATACATTTGCATGGATATACGAGGAGGTCTCTCAAAATATTCTCGACCCAGATCAACCAGCCGGCATCCTGCCCAGTTTGGCGGTATGCAACAGCGAGAAATGGCTTAGTACATCAGCTCTGAAAACGCTGTGTTATCTGGCTACAAGATAGATGTATGCTCCCTCTATGTTCTCTTGAAGTTTGATGATTTGTTCAACTGTATGCATTTCGCACACTCCCAAATTCTCAAGTAGTTTATAAGTTGAAATTGTTTAGGCGTTCACATTAAGGAGGGATACGACCTTGTAGGGTATGCTGACATCAGAGAGTGTGTATACAAGGCAATCGAGGTTGGTGTTCCATTCTTCACCCAAATTTTCATCCGATCAAATTGGACAGATGGGTTGGTGCATGTTCCTTACCAAGTTTATCTCTCACGGCATTGAATAGCACGACAAGATGGCCGCCAGGCCCAAGAGGTTTGCATATTTTATGCTTCGACATTCACTTCATTATGGCCGAGTGAATCCTAGTTTTCGTTCTCCTCTGTGATGTTCATCTATGTTAAGTCCATTCTGCCTTGATCATAGACATGAGTGTTCCAGATCATAAAAATAAGCTTTACATTACCTTGGGTCACATTATGCTTTATAAAATAGCTGTGGATCATATTACTTTTGATATTTAAACAAGCATTATATTCTTGCACTAAGCGTTGAGGCCCTCTTTTGGGTTCATCACTGCCCCGTTTTAATGTCGCAGGCATAATTAATTCTAAATTTTGGCGCAACAAACTCGATAAGTTTCAGATTCTGGAAGTGTAGGTACTTCTTGCACAATGGAGGCACCCACAATTTTATACCGAATCCAAATTGCCTAACTACGTTATTAAATCAACCCCAGACCTTTGGAATGCCAGTTCATCCTTTTAACCTTCACTGACCTCCCAATTGCAATTAGATTGATGTGTCGGCAGTTCCTTGACAATATCCCATGAAATAAAAAAGGACTGTTTTGAGTTACCAACCAACAACTTGGGTTACCAACAAGCTGATGCTAAAAAATGATCAATCATGATTCGATAACTTCCTTTGATAAATCATAATCGATAACTCAGTTATCGAGTCATACGTGACTGACAGAATGTTGATTTGGTATGATCACATACGAAATTAGAGTATCGAGTATCGTATTTTGGTATTCAGTCATCAGTGATCGAGATATTTTCATGCGGTAGGTTTTGCGGTGTCGAGAGATCGTCATTTTGTAAGAGAGAGTGTAAGACATTTTTTTTTATTATATGTATTCATATTCTTCAGATTTATTATTTTCATTTTATTATTTATGACTCGGAAGATGAAAAATACAGACAATTCTCCATTTAAGAATTTTTAAAAACACCAATTAATTTTGAAAATATTAACAGAAAAACAATAAATTTGACATTTCGCAGCCATCAAACATGAATGTAGCAGAATTGTGCTATTTAGAATTGTTGAACGTGCCCATTCGAATGTGATCATGCCAAAGTAGTTACTCGATCATTCGATCTCATTCACTCGATAAATGATGTGGTAATTCGACCCCAGAATGTTCTAAGGGAATTCTTAACAGTGCACGTTTGATTGCTTCGGACTCGCCTTTTACGGATCGAATCAGAATAGCGATCTGAGTCGATCTAGCCATGATTGTCGGTCCGTCAATTTTTAGGACTTAAATTTTGAGTTAGAACTTTAAAATTCTAATAATAATGATAATGATGTTGTCACAACATATTGGTCAGACAGTTTATCAAAATATTTTATGGTTCGACAAAAAACAACGTTTTTCTATTGCATATGTCTTGGGGTAGGGTATACAAATTGTTTTTGAAGAAAAACGCCACTAAAAAGTGGGCGTGGGTTAAAATGATCTAAGAACGATCATTTTATTTTTTTTTTTGAATTTTTTTTTAAAAAGGTACCGAAAAATGTTTTTTTTTATTGAAAACGCCCCCAAAAAGTGGACGTGGCAAACAACTTTGTATAGACGAAATATAGATATTGAGATTCTCTAAATATGTTTCTCAGACCCTTTTTTGAAATTTTTTTACGGTTTTGCCAAAAACTACATACTTAAGTGGCCCAACAGTCCGGTATGAACCTGGGCCTCAACCAACATGCCTCTCCAATTAGCCCGGTCCTTAGCTAACTGCCTCCAGTTGCGCACTCCAAGTTGGTTGAGGACGGTTTCTACTTGTGCGCGCCACTTCAGGCGAGGTCTTCCTCTACTGCGTCCGAAGTCTGACTGGGAATCGTAGACTCTGCGAGCCGGAGTATTGGTGTCCATTCGTTCTACATGTCCTAGCCATCTTAAACGTCCAATGCGGAATTTTTTGACCAGGGGTATGTCGCTGTACAGCTCGTATAGTTCGTGGTTGAATCTTCTTCTCCATAGCCCGTCAACGAAAACGGGACCGAAAATGTTTCGAAGAATTTTTCTCTCAAAACGACCAAGGATTTCTTCATCAACTTTTGATACAGTCCATTCTTTAGCACCGTAGATCAGGACTGGGGTGATCAGGGTTTTGAATAGGATCTCCTTAGTAGTTCGAGTGAGGGCCTTACTACTCAATTGCCTTCTAAGCCCGACGAAACATCGGTTTGCAAGAGTAATTCTTCGTTTGATTTCTGACAAGATGTTGTTGTCAGAGTTAATAGCGGAGCCGAGGTAGACAAAGTCCCGTACTAACTCAAAGTTATATCTGTCAATGGTGACGTTCTTTCCAATTCGTCGATGTTGTGTGTCCTTTCGTGTTGACAGCATATACTTAGTCTTACCCTCATTTACTGCTAAACCCTTTTTTGCCGCTTCCTTCTCTATACAAGCAAACGTGGCTATAACATCACGTTGAGTCCTACCAATGATGTCAATATCGTCGGCGTATGCTAGTAGTTGCACAGGTTTTTGGAGGATTGTTGCTCTGGGGTTGGCTCGGGAATGTTGCACAATCCTCTCAAGAATTAAATTAAAGAAGTCACAAGACAGCGCATCGCCTTCCCTAAATCCTTTTTTTGGTATCGAATGTGTCGGTTAGGTCGTTTCCGACCCTGATGGAGCAGCGAGAATTCTCCATCGTCATCGTACACAGACGAACCAAAACTAGACATGGCTCTGTATAGTTCGTCTCTATAAATGCTGTCGTATTCGGCTTTGAAATCGATAAATAGGTGGTGGGTATCGATTTCTTGAGTTTTTTTTTCGGGATCTGCCGAAGTGTGAAGATTTGATCAGTTGTGAACTTTCCTGGCCTAAAACCACACTGATAAGGGCCGATTAGGTTGTTGGTAAAAGGTGTTACGTCTTTACATATTACGGCAGATAGGATCTTGTATGCGATGTTGAGGATGAGGAGACTTATGCCTCTGTAGTTGGTGCTGCTCAGGGGGTCTCCTTTTTTGTGGATCGGTCAAACGATGCTGAGGTTCCATTCTTCAGGCATGCTTTCAACCGACCAGATTTGGCTTATGAGTTGGTGGATGTAACTTAACAAGTCATCTCCGCCAGCTTTATAAAGCTCAGAGGGACGGCTCTCATTTCCGGCATTCTTATTCAGCTTGAGTTTAGATATTGCTATCCTCACTTCACTTAGGTCGGGTAGTTGGCAGCTTTGGCTGTTGCTGCCAATATTGAATGGTTCGTTCTGCCTGACAGCGGAATGTTGTTTGTCATCGCCGTTTAACAGTCTGCAGAAGTGGTTCTTCCATATCCTCAGCATCGACTGTGCCTCAACTACGATATTTCCTTGTTCATCTCGACAGGATTCTGTTCGAGCCTTGTATCCTTGGCTATGACGTTTTACACTTTGGTAATACTTGCGAACATCGTTCCTGGAGTGGCACCATAGAGAGGTGCCACTGCCGATTCTCGATCGCGCGCTTTTCTTGCTCTTTTTTCTTCTTTCTGAAAAGCCGGTGTTCTTCTCTTCCTATAGAGCTCAGTGGCAGCTCTCGTCTTCACCTGTAGCTTAGTCTTGTAGGCCTCGTTCTTGGCTTCCAGCATCTGTCGGCATTCCTCATCAAACTAGGGGTTTCTTGTTGGTGGGCGCGAGAAACCTAGCACATCAGTTGCGGCTGATTTAATGGCTTGTTGGCATCGTTGGCATTGTTCTTCGACATTCGATGCTGGTGGTATGGTTTTAATCGATAGAGAGGTTAACAAGGCCTTCTGCGATTGCAGTCTTTCGACGTTAAATTTTTTTCACAGTATTTCTGGTTTGTTGTGGCTTGGTGTATATCAGCATTCTTACCTTGGCTGCAACAAGGTAGCGGCCCGAGTCGATGTTAGCCCCTCGGAATGTTTGGACATCCAAAATACTGGATGCGTGCCTCTTGTCTATCGCAATGCGATCAATTTGATTGATCGTTCGTTGATTTTTACATACCCACCGAGTCAAAACGCGTTATTTCAACCAAACGCGGGATATCAATCCAGATTTGAGGCATTTAGCTCTACTATTTCCCATTCCAAAACACAGTGTTTGAGTGAATCACAATCAAAATGCAAAAAGTACTCTTTTCCTCGCTTAAGGAAGACTGCCCGTCGTTGTTTTTTGTAATAGCATTGGCGGTGTTCCTGATTTCAGATTAGGATAGATATCTTAGATGAAGCTCTGTTCTCAATGGTCGATTGACCAATGAGAGCAGAGCTTCATCTAAAAAATCTTACAAAAAACTGAAATCCGGAACACAACCATCGTTTGATGATTTTTAACAGTAAAAAAACCCTAACATCGGCACAAATTGCTGATATATTGATAGATAAAGATAAATAGAAACTCAATCGCTATCGCAGCTTGTAAAACTATATTTAAACGCTCGACTTTCATCGGACGGCCATTTTACGTCATTATATTTAATTATGCTCTGGGTGATTTTGACAGTTTTATTTATATTTTTGGCAATCTTTCATAATGTGAATGTCTGTTCCCGTACTTGTAAATATAGTAAAATTATTCGTTTCGTTAGTCTTTTTATAGAAAAATGATATAAAAAAATATGGAAAAACATGATTTGACAATTTCAAATACCAACCGATAGTTAACGTATTTTTATAAACAGCCGTTTTGCAGTAAATTATTTCACTAATTTTTATGGAGAGGTAGTTTTTTCCTCTTTCATAAAATTCCTATTTGAGAGATTTGGTGTTGGGCGATTTGACACGGAATCATTTTTTTTAAATACATATGGGCAACACAAAATTGTCCAAAATCACTTTTTTTTCTGTCTATTTTGACAGCATGTTATATCGGGCGCATTTTATTCGTCGCAGTAATATGATACGCCATTCGCGATCATGATATGATCTTTTGATATTGACCGTGGGATAATACAAAATATGAACATAATGGTTTATATGGCCCCCAGTTGTTATCAACTGTGGGCTTTTAATCTAAGAAATTGATAACTTTTGCGTCACGCCGCCTTAATCAAATAAACCCAAATGTCGTAAGTTTTTTTTTTTTTTAGATTTCCTTTAGCTCGCATTCGAACATTTCTCCATATGCTCCTAGCATCACTTTCATAAATCATTTTCTTGAACTGTAAATATGTTATCCCATCCAGGGTGAACTCCTTCAACGAAAAATGTAATAATTTGAATAATTGTTTGAATAATATTTTTATGTGACAGCTGATTTGTCCAACTTTAAAGCCATCGATGATGAGAATTCACGCAACGATAATGTAGACCATCATCCGTTTTCTATGTTAGGCTTTCACTGGAGCAGTGGAAATATAAACGCAGGTGATGCGGATTAAATCCTCGCTCCGATAGGCATGTATTTTTGTTTTTGTTGGCTTCAGGTGAAATGTAGCTCTACAAAGAGTACCATCCTCTATAAGATTCATTGGTTATTGATGGGCTAAGTGCCTAAGAGCCTTTTATTCTCTTAACTTTTGCTTCTTTCTTTTTGTTTCTTCCTTTCCGATACTAAAACATGCAGGGAAACATAAAAAAGTTGTTGATGTAGTATCATCCTTTTGGTTTATTTCATACGAATTTCTATCCAATTAAGACATTTATCTTAAAATAAAATAAAAAAATTAAAAATTCCTGATGTAACAGGTTCGTAAGTATCCTGGGCCTAGTTTTTGTTATTTTACAATCATTTATGTGTATTTTCGGCATGAAAATTAGGATCAGATCACCAAGAAGGATATAAGCTCGATAAACTCCCAAATTGATGCATCCTTACTGGAGTTCATGATTTCGATGTGAAATAATATGAGCAGGCTTTCTGATTTGAGATCATTTAATCACTGAGACCAAATAAATGGTGTTATCGTTGTTGTGAGTCACGGTAGGTCACAGAGGCATCCTTGATGCTGGAGAAAAGGGCACGACATGCATGCGATTGCTCGGCTTAACTCGTCGGACCGGTAGTTCTTGCCATCTCACCAAACATCCCAGCTTAACAAACATTTTTGTTTGTGCCAGAATTAAATAAAAATTGAACAACAACTAGGAAGACTTATTTCCAATATGATTCAGAAGTACTAGGAAGACTTATTTCATCAGAAGTACAGATTCGCCTCGATCCCAAAATATGAAGGTTGTCATTGGCAATATATCCATATCCCCTTATTCACCTCTCAGAGAGAGATTAAGATAAACTTTCTGAACAAGATGTGGTGAAAATGTCATTTTCCATATATTTTTTTTTTTTTTTTTTTTTAACACTATTAGATCTGTGTCGTAGCGAGCTTAATACAAGCAGCATCTACGAGCAGAGATTTGCCACAGCATATAATATGCATCCACAGGCTCATCATTTAGTGCATTTGTTAGTGGGACAAAACAGAACATAGATGAAACTAAGTTTGAAATCACTAGCAAAATCAATAAACGATTAAATTACAATGAAGCTATATATGTTATTAAACAAAGGACAATTTTAAATATACTTATTACGGCTCTAGAATACAATATCGCAGAGTGTTTTTCAAACTACTTTTACTAACATGCAGTTCAACTACGTCGTTATTTTTATTGTAAACTCTACTCATGCGACTAATAGCCTCATGCATGCCATAGTTGTGTTTATGGCTAGGTATATGTAATATATTGAATCTACGCAGGTTGTAGGAACCTCCCCGAGTATTAAAACCAATAGCACTTAAAAGATCAGGAGCATCAATTTGTCCTGATAATAATTGGTGTAAGAAAACCATGTCATTGTTAAGTCTACGTTGAGACAAAGGCAATAGTTGCAGCAGTTTAATTCTGCACCTATACGGAGGCAAATTGTGCAGATCATCCCATGGAAGTCCTCTCAAAGCAAATCTTATGAATTTACGTTGGACTGATTCAATTCTATTCGAATGAACTACATAGAAGGGTGTCCAAACTTGTGAAGCATACTCCAAGTGAGGCCGAACTAGACAGTTATAGAGCGAAAGAGTGACGTAAGGGTCATTAAACTCTTTTGACCATCTTTTAATAAATCCTAACATAGAGTTTGATTTATTGACGATAACGTTAATGTGTTTATTAAACTCCATTTTGGGATCAAAATATACACCAAGATCTTTAAAACTGTCTGCACGACAGAGAGTGTGCCCGGACAGAGTATATTTAAAATTACATGGAGCGCGTTTTCGTGAAAATGACATATGCTGGCACTTTGTAGGGTTCAGATTCAAACCGTTTTTAAGACACCATATGGTAAAACTATTTAAATCGGTTTGTAGTGAAAGCGAATCGTTTAGATCTTCTACACATTTGAAAATTTTCATATCATCAGCATATATCAATATTTTGCTATCTCGAATACAAGCTTTTACATCGTTAATTGCAAGTATAAATAATATTGGTCCTAAATGACTTCCTTGAGGTACTCCAGAGTGAGCAACAAAAGGGTCTGACTTGGAACCTCTAAATTTTACTTGGTATGTTCTCAATGAGAGGTATGATTTAACCCAATTTATGAAACCTGGAGGGAATCCATACGCCTTAAGTTTAAAAATTATGATGTTATGTGATAACTGGTCAAAGGCTTTGGAGAAGTCGGTGTATATACAATCGACTTCTTTTTTATTTTCCAAACTATTGGAGCAATGATGCATGAAAGTTAATAGATTTGTTACAGTGGATCGATGTTTAACAAAGCCATGTTGTTCATCACAGATGATGTTTCGACAAAGGAAGACCAATTTATCACAAATAATATGTTCGAATAACTTGGGAATGCAAGATAGTTTTGAGATAGGTCTATAATTAGAAATATCTCCACGCTCACCTTTTTTAAAAACAGGTGTAATAAATGCATTTTTCCATTGAGTTGGGAATACTCCAGTGGCAAAGGAGCTTTCAAACATATACTTAAGGTATGGCAAAAGAGCATCTTTGCATTGCTTTACGACTACTGGTGGGATTCCATCGGGCCCCGCTGAATAGTCATTATTTAATAAAGAGATATATTTAAGTAGTGTCTCATCGTCAAATATAACGTTGCTTTTGATATATCAATAAATGATTTACTGAAATTCTCTGCGAATAAGTTAGATAAAATTAGAGAGTCCGATGTTTTTGAATTATTATAAGAGAAATTGGCTGGATATCCATCCGTTTTTCTCTTCGAATTGACAAAGCCCCAAAAGCGTTTAGGGTCATTTTTAAGAGCGTTCTCCATATTGACTATATAGCCATTATATAAACTACTTGACATCGTAGAGAATTCATTAAAATAATTCAGGTATTTATCATAGTCGTGATGATTCTGGCTTTTTACAAAATTATTCCAGGCCCGGTTACGTCTATTTCGAAGAGATTTAAGCTCTTTCGTGTACCAAGGATGCTGGGTTTGAGCATTTTTTGAATATTTGACTGGGATTGTTCTATCCATGCAATCTTTTATTAGAAAATAAAATTTTTTAACAGCTTCTTCTAAATTGGAGAAGCTTTCAATATTTACATTCGAAAGAATAATTTCTTCGGATAGCCTTTGAAAATTTGCTTTCCGAAAGTCAAAAGAGTACGAACGATCGTACGAATCAACGTTTTCGTGCAGATGTCCGCCTATGTCAATGAAAATATCCAATGGAGGATGATTTTTGTCTATGTTAGTAATGCTAGTACTAGATTTTAATACTGCAGTACTAACAGAGTCAGAAGAAAAAACTAAATCGAGAATTCGATTATTATGATTTTTTATACAGCTTGTTTGCTGTAAGTCAAATGATAAAATTTTGTCAAGTAATAGTAGCTCTTGTTGTGCAGAATCTTCAGATGGTATAAAGTGAGGTTCTCCCTCAGAAGGCACCCAATCTATGTGCGGCAAGTTAAAATCACCCAGTAACAAGATAGTACTGTCACAACAAGATAAGTCAAAGATATATTCTAAAGCCTTTGATAGCTCAGAATACAGAGTGCAAAGACGATATGAGGGAATGTACGCATTTGCAACATAAAGATATTTTTTTCCAAGAGATATCTTAACACAGATTATTTCTATGTTAAGAGGGAATGGAAATTCTATTTTCTCAGAGGTTAGATGACTGCGGACTGCAGTAAGAACACCTCCACCAAGCGCTTTTAGGTCATTTATATGGCGGTCACTCCTATATACTGAGAACTCGTGATTAAAGAGTTCCGAGTCAAGTATACTGGCGTTAAGCCACGTTTCAGTCAAGGAGAATATGTCATGGGAAAAGGCTTGGGAATTTAGAAAAAATGTTTTTGTTTTTGTTCGGAGCCCTCTTACATTTTGGTAGTAGAGGGACAGTCTTTGTAGTTTTTTGAAGTAGGACTGTTTTCTTTGCGGGTTACTTTTCGCGGCTTAAACTCATTAACAATTGTATTTGAAGGCCATGAGTTACTGTTGCATACCGTTTCAAAGAGACCAGCAGGAACAAGTATTTTAAATGACGAAACAAAGCTATCAGGCTTACTGATTTTAGTACATTTAATTAAGGGGCCTCTGGGAACGAGATTTGTTGATACCAAGTGATTTATGACATCTTCAACCGAAGTGCTTGGTTTCAACCGTGAAATAAAAATCGATTTCGGTTTAGGAATCGATTCAATCGAGGATATATTTTTGGTAACTGCACGATTTGAATCAGATAATGGGAAAACGGTAACGGGAGAAGGATCAGCCTGAGAGGACTCGACCGACAAATTTTGAGCGTCATTTGTTTTGTTTTGATGTTGGCTTCTCAAATTTGAGCGCTTAGCTCTCGGATTTGCCAACGATGAATTGTTGACACGTTTTCGCTTTGCTGTGACAGTTTTATCGTTGGATGTTTTGGAAGGGCTGGATAGAATAGACGTGGTTACAGAATCACTTATCTTTTCTGTTTTATCTAACGAGGTTTGTAAAGATTCTGTAGATGTGGAGGCATCACATGACTCACATGGGTCTGAGAAGGAAGACACAGTGGATAATGTGTGATTAAAACTCTCAAACAAGTCTTTAAAGCCTTTTGAGAGCTTTGCAATGTCAGATTTAAATATCGACATTTTAAAGGCGAGACTGGACAAAGATAATTTTCGGCAAGCAATGCAATACCAAAAAGTTCCCTCTGTTGAGTTTACCTTGTCCATAAATGCGTTGGTAGATCCAACGCACTTCGCATGAAACATTTTACCACAAGGGCCATAACAGGCGAAGAGAGCGGTAGTGGGGTTCTTTGTTTCAGTGCATTTATTAGCCCCGCAATCCATAATTTTATAAATATAATAAATTTGTTATGGACCGAAAAGAAAATTTATTGAATTAACAAAAAAAAAAAAAAAATTGTTTGTTGTGGGATTTGAACCTGCGAACTTAGGGTCTGTGACAAATGTCTTACTAGCTACGCTAAACAAGATAATTAAAACTATTATTCAGAACTATGATTAAACAGGTAATAGTGGGAGGAGTCAGAATTACACAAAGAAAAACGAATAATAACATGTAACTGTAGTTTATATATGCTACAAGCAAAACAAAAAAAAAAAAAACACACACACCGCTTACCACTGAATAATCAGTTTAATAGAATTGATACGATATTCTTTTTTTTAGTTAATTTGAATTAATTTTTTTTACAACACAAACCCGGATCTATTGTTATAAGTAAATAAGAACTATTCTTAACACTGATCAATAAACAAGTCCACGTTAATGTTAAATAATAAATACAAAAGAAATAAACACCGAACACAAAACACGTCTGCTCTATTCCAACACATGAACATATTGTTCATATATATATCATCCCCATTCAGTTTTAGGCACGCCTACTTTTTGGGGATGCTTAACTTAATAACAGAATGGGATAGGGTATTCAACGATTCGCACAGCGGATTGTAGCCTTCTCATGTTTTTTTCTTTATCTCCTCATACTCTTCCGAAGAAAAGTATGGGGAATTAAGTTCAACGTGTAGGATTTTGCTAGGAATGCGTGAGGGAGTGTCAGGGACTGCGGTTTGAGTACCCTTCCTATGCTCGATCATGAAGTTTCGGACTCCATTTGGCTAATGGACATGATAGGTCATAAGCCAGTTCAGACTCACATGATCGGTGATAATAGTGAATGGTAAACCCTCAACATAAACCCTGAACCTCTTCACAGACAGAATGGCCGCATAGCACTCAAGTTCCGTTACGCTATAAATACGCTGTGCGGGATTAAGCTTTTAAGACATGAATGCTATCGGTTGTTCGGCCTGTAGTCGAAGCGTGGCGTTCGTCGGACTGTATGTAAAAGGATTTCTTAAACTGCGGGTTTTTTAAGTATTGATGCGGGCGACCTTGGTGTCAGTACTAATTTAAAACCTATTACATGGACCTTTACTAAAGCGGATGAAGAAATACTTGGTCATGGTTCTTCGGAACCCATTGTTTCACAAATGTTGAAGTAAAATCTTGGACTAACAAGATGTACATCGACATAGACCTACCTACATCACAAACTATATATTGAGCATTTTAACTATCTAGAAGAATGGAGTCCAATGCTCCGCCCCGCAGAATCTTCGATTGCTACAGATTTAAAACCGAGTGTTGAAAGCTGTCGTCTGAAGTTACGTTTACAACTTGTGAACCTAAATACTAGTGTCAGTCTTCATCGTATTCCACTTAGGTGTCATACATTTGGATGATGTTGACTTCGATGCAGATGAACTCTGTAACTACCTCAAAATTATTGCTAGGTGTCAGTTGCACACCCTGTTGGGAACTGGCCATCGTGTTTCGTGCCACGCGCTGCGTTTATTTACCTTCAGTTCTGTGACAGACTGCGAGCTATTACCATAGACTTGAGGTAACCCCATAGAAAATGTCAATGGGGTTAAGTCTGGTGATCTTGGTGGCCACGGGACGTTCCTAAAGCTTTCGTGGGAAATTTTCGCGGAGCAATTTGATTTGAAGTATGCAGAAGTGTTCCATCTTACTGAAATCATGAGTGTGACGAGTAAGATGTATGTGTTTGCGAATTTGGTCAATAATTTTCGCTGTTCGTGAATTCGTCGGGTTACGTGGAGCCCGGTTGCAACAATTTTGCGCTTATTTACATGGCCATTCAGGTGGAAGTGAGCCTAAAAACAAAATAAAAAAATACAAATTATTGGCGGAACAGGCTCGTTAGTACCCAGGGCCTAGTTTTCTCACAACCATTCATGTATGCGTGTGTACTTCTTGCACGATGGCGGGACCTCCTGTTTTATGCCGACTCCGAACGGCTATGTTGAGATAAGCTATTCTTGACAATTGATACTACTCGGATGAGTTGTCAGATCATCAGGAGGGCCAGTGAAAAATCATTTAGGTGTTCCTACGGCTGGGAATCGAACCCAGACCTTCTGCGCGGCAGTTTATCGCACTAACCATCGCGCCTCGTCACTCCAAAAGATGCAACATGCAATAACCAGTGCGAAATCTCTCTATCATTGTTCTACAGACTAATTTTTGTATCTTAATTTCGTGAACTGCCAAACCGTTAGCTCTCTTTCACACTGACAGGCGTGGATTTTCAGGTAAACTTTGTTCCACAGCCTGAATGTTTTCGGTGGTCTTTGATGTTCTGTTGCTCCCTGGCTGAGAAGTATTTAAAGCTGAAATTTTTTTTGCGGAAACTTTGCTCCCACGACTGATTCAAATGTACACATATTCAATGGCTCAATCGCCGAATATTACAAAGTGAATAAAATTCAGAATCGCCAGTTTTTAAAAAATGCCTTGACAGCGAACGCACAACTAGCCCGCACTGTCCGTTATTCCGATGAAAAACACCCACCACACACCATATACAACTTTTGAAATATTCGCATTTGAAAGCATAAATCCGCCACAGGGTGTCCTATACTTGGCTGATATCCTTAACATCCCAGAGTAATCCAAATGTCTGGCCGAGTTGGTTTATCTCCTTTAAACCAAAATGGATTTTCAGGCGGAAGCATTCGAGTAATCTGATGTCGCAGCCTTCTTTCATCATATTCGGATATTGTATTGGAACATATCTGAAACGTAAATCTAGAGTTTAGAAATGTCCATCTTCTACTCCTATTTGAATCGATAACGCATAATTTGGGGTGAGGATACCCCGGTAGCTTTAGTATCCGTTTTAGGATACCTTTGCAGTTTAGTAACTTCATCAAACATTGCAAAGGCCAATATTTGTGCTCCATAGGTTTGTACAGCATATAGCCTGGACTAATTTCCACTTTGCTCTTAGCGTTATGTTGTCCCTTGCAAAAAAAAAAAAACGTTGGCATATTGCATTTATGCTACTTCTCGAAGCACTTTTTCTTTTTTTCCAAATGCATAACAAAGGTCATTGTCGGGGTAAGTAGAACTCCTAAGTAGTTATAGTTGTTTCTGTTTCCTTTAAAAGACCAATTTTCTCCCGTAAAAAAATAGGAAATTATAGTATATGAATATAATTTCCTATTTTTGTAACCCCAAAGAGGGTAAAATCAGGTAGTTCCTTCCCTGTCAACACTACAGCTCGAGTCTCTGGAGTTTCCTGCTTCTTATTACATTCTACGCGTATACATGCCTCTATCGTTAAAATCGTTATCACAAGCTGCTTCCCTATT
This sequence comes from Rhingia campestris, assembly GCA_932526625.1. Taxonomy (NCBI): domain Eukaryota; kingdom Metazoa; phylum Arthropoda; class Insecta; order Diptera; family Syrphidae; genus Rhingia; species Rhingia campestris. The sequence goes on along the minus strand of OW052185.1, from coordinate 31,148,781 downwards.
CAGCAAAAATCATAGATAGTCGAACTTTTATCACTTGGATAGATCTTTTGCATTCTGCATTCTGTCCGAATCAGAAAACAGGCTGAATGGACTCAGAGATTTAATTGATATTTTATTTTCGATGTTAGTGACTCTATGGTCTGTCAAGAAAAACTTACTCGCTTTGAGCTTTAACAATCCTTCAGACAATAAAAAGCAAGGAACCTAAAGCGCTACCTTGCTGCGGCCCTATTTTGATTGAAAACATTTTGATGGCCTATCTTTAGCACTGCTTTACCTTTGCTTCTTTTGCTTGCTTTAACAATGACACTATCATACCTGTATCTGTTAAACTTCTTTCTCAAAAAAGGTGTACCCAGTGTTTCCTTAAATTATATGCCAATAAATGTCAAGCCTGCGTCAACACTTTTTCAAATATGCGCACGCTTAGAACAACAGTGGCATCGTGTTAACCGAACTTTCTTGAACAATACTTTCAACTTTAAAAAAAATCGTTTACTTGCAGCTTGCGGCGTTTTCCTCCACTAAAATAGACTCTCTCTCTCTCATGGGGGCTCTTAATAATTTTACTAATATGTAACATACCTTACTTCATACAATAGTTAAGTTTAAAAATAAAATTCTGACCTTCCGGTAAGTAAACACTAAAAATCCATCTATATATGAATATTCTGCATTTCGTTCTACTTATTTCTTATGGTATCATCAAAAAGGTTTTTGTGTTCAAAAAAAATACTTTCTCAACCTCACTTAATGCTAAGTTATAAATTAAATATATAAATTATATAAATTAAAATTATTTTGTTTTTATTTACTTACAGTGTCTCTTCTACCCTCCAGCAGTGGAAGCAGCAGTAACGCACCAGTGGAACAGCAACCTTAAATAATTCATTCTGAAAAGAAAAGTAAAAAAAAAGTATTTAACTATCTGTTGTCCTTTAAAGGAAATTCGCAAAGCCAAGAATTGTTAAACAAAAATATAAAACAAACAAAAATCTGTTAAATACAAATTAATTACATAAAAGAGTGGGGAAAACATTTATATATATATATACACATACAATATATTTACTCTATTTACATATAATGAAGCGATTTCTTCTCTAAAACAGTTATAAACTAAATTTAAAAAAAAACATGTGCTCAACAATCGTATGCACATTTGTATATCACTTTTTTTTTTAATGACAAATTAGATTTAAACAATTAAATCAACCACAGATATGATCGCAAAGGCCACATTCTTAACCGTTATGGAAACGCGTAAAACGTAATCCCTTATAGTGCCTTATGACATGTGACCCTCACGTTGACGCATTGTTTGTTAACTGCACAAAAAAAAAATAAAAATATTTTTATAATTAAAAATAATTTATAAAAAAAACACACACACATACACAACTACTTCAGTATGTTTTCCTTTGCTTTGTATTATTTTCATTGTGACTTTGTCTGCTCTTTTTTTCTCTCGCTCATTTACAATTTCTATATGGACACGTATATGATTGAAATTAATTGCATTATTTCATGTCCTTGCATTTTGTTTGTCAATTTTAGTTTGCTTTACATTTCTTTTTCATTAAATTTTTAATGGTGAAGTATTTTTTTTCGTTCTCTATTTGGCGTGTATTAAATGAGTTTATACTATTAATTAAAAAAAAAAAACAATATAAACAAAATATTTAATAAATCGTTGTACTGTTGTGTATCTATTTGTAATAAAATGAATTCAAATAAATAATATATTTGTAATGAAAGGAGTGGGGTTTTTAATTGGATCAATATTTGCTCTTGACGTCCTTGTCAAGTTGGAAAATAAAAATGCTAATGATGTTTGGAACTGGGGGGAACGCTGATTAGCTAATCAGTGAGTAACTTTTGACATTTGCACGAGTATTTCTTATGGGGAAAACTGTCAAGTTTGCCATTCATTAGCTAATCGGCGTTTATTAATACGGGGATAAGTGTCAAGAGGGTAGACTCTGATTGGCTTTAACTTGGCAATGCCCAGTGGTTGTAACTCTGACTTGTAACAGCGACTTATTCGTATACGGATTTGTAATTAGTGTCAGACTTAGGTATACCGCCCAAACTCGTCAGTTTGTGTAGGATGATGATAGAGAAGGTAAGACTAAGTATATGCTGTCATCACGAAAGGACTCACAACATCGAAGAATTGGAAAGAACGTCACCATTGACAGATATAACTTTGAAGTAGTACTGGACTTTGTCTACCTCGGCTCCGCTATTAACTCTGACAACAACATCTCGTCAGAAATTAAACGAAGAATTACTCTTGCCAACCGCTGTTTCTTCGGGCTAAGAAGGCAATTTAGTAGTAAAGCCCTCACTCGAACTACTAAGGAGATCCTATATAAGACCCTGATCATCCTAGTCCTGCTCTACGGCGCTGAAGCATGGACCGCATCAAAAGCGGATGAAGAAATCCTTGGTAGATTCGAGAGGAAAATTCTTCGTAAAATCTTCGGCCCCGTTTGCGTTGACGGGCTATGGAGACGAAGATTCAACCAAGAACTATACGAGCTGTACAGCGACATGCCCCTGGTCAAAAAACTCCGCATTGGACGTTTAAGATGGCTAGGACATGTAGAACGAATGGACACCAATACTCCGGCTCGCAGAGTCTTCGATTCCCAGCCAGACGTCGGACGCAGTAGAGGAAGACCGCGCCTTAAGTGGCGCGCACAAGTGGAAACCGACCTCAACCAACTTGGAGTGCGCAACTGGAGGCAGCTAGCTAAGGACTGGGCTAATTGGAGAGGCATGTTGGTTGAGGCCCAGGTTCATTCCGGACTGTAGCGCCACTTAAGTAAGTAAGTAAGTCAGACTTAGGCAAGAAGTCTTATGTTTCCAAGCCATAAGCGAACGCATTTTACCAATTCGCATCAAGGCCAAATTCGTCAACATAAGCCTTATATACGCTCACGCCCCGACGGAGGAAAAATATGATTATAGCTAAAGTCTTCTTCTACGAGCTCCTTGACAAAACCTATAAGCGACTACCGAAGTACGATATTAAAATCTAGCTGGGAGATTTTAACGCAAAGGAAGGAAGAGAAAACATCTTTACCAGTATTGTCGGAAAACACAGCCCACACGACAACACGTCTGGCAACGGATCTAGGCTAATTGACTTCACTACTGAACAAAATGCCACACGTTTTCCTGACCTCGATGTCCATATGCGACATGGCAGTCTCCAGATAAACGAATGGTCAACCAAATTGATCACATTGCGATAGACATTTTGGATGTCCGAACACTCCGAAGGGCTTACATCGACTCGGACCATTACCCTGTTGAAGCCAAGGTAACAATGCGGATATCCACCACGCCACAACAAACTAGAAATACTGTGAGAAAATTTAATGCCGAAATAGACTGCAATCGCTAGAGACTCCAAGGCCTTCGCGCAACGCGTATCAATTAACCTCTAAATTAACACCACAAGCATTGAATGTCGAAAAACAATGGCAACGATGTCAACAAGCCATTAGATCAGCCGCAACTGGGGCTCTATTATATCAAAGATTATGAATTCTACACAGATGATGCACTCCATATAAGAAAAATTGTTCTATGGCGGGTCTTGCTGGCACAACCCGCCATATGTTTTTGTTCTTGTTTTTCATGTGTTTTCATGCACACCGCCCGCCCGTACCATGAAGCTACTGAGCAAAAGTTTCTGTTTTTTGTTTCCAATGCGTCATCTGTATAGAATTCATAATCTTAGATTATAAACATAACGAGCGTCAAGTAAACGATACAGAAGTAAACGATAGCAAAGAGTATACAACTACATAGAGGGCGCATCTTATAACGGGTGATTTTTTAAGAGGTTTATAACTTTTTTTAAAAAAAAAAATACAAAATATCTGGCCGAGTTGATTTATCTCCTTAAACCAAAATGGATTTTCAGGCGGAAGCATTCGAGTAATCTGATGTCGCAGCCTTCTTTCATCATATTCAAATATTGTATTGGAAAGATATCTGACGCGTAAATCTAGGGTTTAGAAATGTCCATCTTCTACTCCTATTTGAATCGATAACGCATAATTTGAGGTGAGTATAACCCGGTAGCTTTAGTATCTGTTTTAGGATACCTTTGCAGTTTAGTAACTTCATCAAACATTGCAAAGGCCAATATTTGTGCTCCATAGGTTTGTACAGCATATAGCCTGGACTAATTTCCACTTTGCTCTTAGCGTTATGTTGTCCCTTGCAAAAAAAAAAGTTGGCATATTGCATTTATGCTACTTCTCGAAGCAGTTTTTCTTTTTTTCCAAATGCATAACAAAGGTCATTGTCGGGGTAAGTAGAACTCCTAAGTAGTTATAGTTGTTTCTGGTTCCTTTAAAAGACCAATTTTCTGCCGTTAAAAAATAGGAAATTATAGCATATGAATATAATTTCCTATTTTTGTAACCCCAAAGAGTATTAAATCAGGTAGTTCCTTCCCTGTCAACACTACAGCTCGAGTCTCTGGAGTTTCCTGCTTCTTATTACATTCTACGCGTATACATAACTCTATCGTTAAAATCGTTATCACAAGCTGCTTCCCTATTCAGCAAAAATCATAGATAGTCGAACTTTTATCACTTGGATAGATCTTTTGCATTCTGCATTCTGTCCGAATCAGAAAACAGGCTGAATGGACTCAGAGATTTAATTGATATTTTATTTTCGATGTTAGTGACTCTATGGTCTGTCAAGAATAACTTACTCGCTTTGAGCTTTAACAATCCTTCAGACAATAAAAAGCAAGGGACCTAAAGCGCTACCTTGCTGCGGCCCTATTTTTATTTTATTTTATCTTTAGCACTGCTTTACCTTTGCTTCTTTTGCTTGCTTTAACAATGACGCTATACAGGTATGATAGCGTGATCGGGTGATTTTTTAAGAGGTTTAGAACTTTTAAAAAAAAAAAAAACACAAAAAATTCGAAAAAATGAATGAAATATTTATTTGAATCGATAGTTTGAACCTTGCAATTTAATGTTTAAAGATAATTTCATGCAAATGTTGACCGCGGCTGCGTCTCAGGTAGCCCATCCGCTGAGTCCAATTTTGGCATACTCTTTCACACATATCGGCCGGTATCTCACGAATGAATGCATGGATGTTGGCTTCCAGTGCGTCAATCGAAGCGGGCTTGTCCCTATAGACATTAGCCTTGACATACCCCCACAAAAAATAATCTAATGGTGTCAAATCGCACGATCTAGGCGGCCAATTGACCGGCCCGAAACGTGAAATTAACTGTTCACCAAACTCGCCTCGCAATTGCGCCATTGTTTCGCGTGCTGTGAGGCATGTGGCACCGTCTTGTTGAAACCACATATCATGCAAGTCAAGAACTTCCATTTCGGGCAAAAAAAAGTTTGTTATCATCGCTCGGTAGCGTTCACCATTGACAGTAACGCTGCGATTCGCATCATCTTTGAAGAAATATGGCCCAATAATGCCGCCGGCCCATAAACCGCACCAAACAGTGGCTTTTTCGGGATGCATTGGTAGCTGTTGCAATGCTTCTGGCTGATCTTCACTCCAAATGCGGCAATTTTGCTTATTTACGTACCCATTCAACCAAAAATGAGCCTCATCGCTGAACACAATTTTTCGATAAAAAAGCGGATCCTCGGCCAGCTTTCCAAGAGCCCATTCACCAAAAATTCGGCGTTGTGGTAGGTCGGCTGGCTTTAGTTCTTGCACCAGCTGTATCTTAAAAGGCTTTACGCCCAAATCCTTCCGCAAAATTTTCCACGTAGTGCTGTAACAAAGGCCTAACTGCTGGGAACGGCGCCGAATCGACATTTCGCGGTCTTCTGTCACACTAGCTGATACGGCCGCAATATTTTCTTCACTACGCACAGTACGTAAACGTGTTGGTGGTTTAATGTCCAACAAAGTAAATTTGGTGCGAAATGTGGTCACAATCTTCCGAATAGACTGCTCAGAAGGTCGAGAATGCCGATCATAAAATGGAAGCAGCGCGCGATGAACATTTCGAACCGAGCACGAATTTTGATAGTAAAATTCAATAATTTGCAAGCGTTGTTCATTTGTAAGACGATCCATGGTTAAATTGCAAACCAAACTGAAGCTGTTTGACAGTGACACAAGGTACTAAACACACGTCAGCTGTCAAAACCAGTGTTGCCAAAATCAAACCAGCTAAAAAATCACCCGTTACAAGGAAAATTTACTAAGTGGGGTACTGATATTCATACCTCAGTGTTAACAGTGCCATGCCAGCATCAAGCAACAGCATAGCCGATGCATACGAACGACGAAAATTGCCCCTGCACTTACCGCACGCGTATGAAACGGCTACTGCCAAATGCCAGTCGTAAGAAATTACGAGTATCTTAAAACCTAGAACGTTACTCGTTTAGTCGTTTTATGTAATCGAATTTTAACGAGAACGAAGTGATTTCAACGATATCCGTTTTATAAATTATGGCCCCTGACGTGCTAGGTTTTTCACGACCTCCAGCAATAAACCCCTGGTTTGATGAGGAATGCCGACAGATGCTTGCAACCAAGAACGAGGCCTACTAGGCTAAACTGAAGGTCAACACGAGAGCTGCCATTGAGCTCTATATGCAAAGAAGAAGGAAGAGCACCGGTGCAACTACTAGCATACGTCAACGATATGGATGTCATTGGTATCCAAGTTTGTAAGTATAAAGAAGGAAGCGGCAGAAATGGGTTAAGCAGTAAATTGGGGTAAGTCTGAACTATAATAGGCGGAAGCAATCGGAAGCAAATGTCAAAATTCTAAGTTAAAGGCTGAACTATTATAGACGGAAGCAATCGGAAGCTAATGTCAAAATTCTAAGTTAAGTTTTCTTCAGTACTATCAATTACTCAAGTTGCCCATAATAGACTTTTTAGAATGGAATTGCAAACAATAAAAACAAAATTTCGTTGCTTAGGAACTTACAAATTTAAATGTACACAGCTGTTGAAGTGAAATGTAAAATTTGTGTATGAAAGAACAAAAGAAAGAGAAACAGCGAATCAATTAGCTTTTTCGTAAGTGAGCAAAAGTGAACGAAAACTGAACGAATCGAAGCGAAAAGCTATTATGGTCGTAACGGGTGATCCAAGTAGAGATACTTTTTTCAATAGCATTTTTTGACAGATCACGTGTGAGTCGTGTCATGCTGTCATGTTATTTTTGTTTAGTATTGTTTGGCATTTCATAATGGAAAGACTTACGCGTGAACAACGTTTACAAATTGTTCAACTTTATTATGAAAATTCACGTTCTGTGAGGAATGTGTTTCGTGCACTTCGCTCAACTTATGGTCAACATAATCGGCCTACTGAGCGTACTATTCGCAACACCATCACCCAATTTGGGACCCAGCATTCATTATTGGATAATATTCGACCGAATAGACCACGTCCAGCACGCTGTGAAGAAAATATAGCGGCCGTATTTGAGAGTGTACACGAAGACCGTAGAGAGTCGATTCGGCGCCGTTCGCAGCAACTCGGAGTGACTTATGGAACGACTGATGCCTGAATTTGAAGCTCGTGATCTCGGCGACATTTGGTTTCAGCAAGACGGCGCCACTTCCCACACATCGCATCAATGAATGGACTTATTGAGAGAACATTTCGGTGAGCACATAATTTCACGTTTTGGGCCGGTCGATTGGCCACCAAGATCGTGTGATATCACACCGTTAGACTTTTTCCTGTGGGGATATGTAAAGTCAAAAGCTTATGCCGACAAACCCGCTTCGATTCAGGCCTTGGAGGAAAACATCACGCGTGTCATTCGCCAGTTACCAGTCGAAATGCTCGAACGAGTGATCGAAAATTGGACTCAACGGAAGGACCATCTGCGACGTAGCAACGGCCAACATTTGATAGACATAATCTTCAAAAAATAAATGCCAAAGAATGTTCTTTCAAATGATAATAAGCATTCTCCATTAAATTTGAATTTTCTGTGTTTTTTTCTTTAAAAAAGTAGGGAACCTCGAAATGGATCACCCTTTACAATACAAATTGCATGTGTTCGCACAGTTACGGAAGTGGTCGTCCGCAACCAGCTTCCATTATAGTTCAGCCTTAAGTATATGCTGTTAAAGGACACATAATATCGACGAATTGGACAGAATATCACCATTGGCAGAGGTAGTTCGTAACTTTGTCTACCTTGGCTCCGCGGAATGTTGTTGTCACATTCCGTCACAAATTAAACGAATAATTACTAAGGAGATCCCTTATAAGACCCTGATCATCCCAGTCTTGCTCTACGGCGCTGACTCATGGACTGTGTCACAAGTGGATGAAAAATTGGTCGAATTGAGAGGGAAATTCTTTGCAAAATATTCGGTCCCGTTTGCGTTGAACTTGCTTATCAGTTTGTTCATATATGGGATACCTACAAAGGTAGGTATCTTTCCTTGATAACTGGATACACATTTCATACATGAAAGTGATTATATTTGAAAAGTGATATAGTTCGTTGATGGATTGTCAACATTCACTATTGTTATAAGGCTACCTATTTAAAATTGTGGTCAAGAAGTCATAGATTTTCACACAGAAAATGACAACACGGTCAAGAGACCAATTAACGAACAAAACATATGTAAAGACTACAATCCGCTGTACGAATTGTTAAAAAACCTATCCCAATATATCCTTCAAATAATGTCTACGAAAAGTGTAAACAATTTAAAAATTCGCCCACTGCCACGTCCATATAAAAAAAGTGTGCGTAGAGAGCTACGCGACAGAAGTGAAACTTCGTACTACTGCTGAGGATAGGATAGGATCAGTGGCTCTAATATCAGTGTAAATCGGAGGTTATCATTTAAAACAATCCAATTATATCAATATACGAAAGATTTTTTTTCAAAAAATCGCACACATACACTTGCATAATTCTCTCGCTTCTCGCTCTTCTCTACCGAGAACGTACGAGAACGGGTCTAGATGTGCGTGAATGATCTATCCTTCTCTCTCTCTTGCTCCCCTCCCAAAGTACCATTTATTTCATTCGCACACATTCATTCCCCAATGGTGTCGGTTTTTGTAACATAGGAAATCGCAAGGTGCCATAAGAAGTGTTTCACTTCAAAAACATTTTTCGGCAAAATTTTAAGGATATTTGAAAAAAAATTCGATGCAAAAACATTGATAATGTAAAGTAATCAATTGCTCTATGGAACATTTTACCGACGCGACGCCAACTTTTTGGGGGCGATTCGCACAGCGGATTGTAGTATATTAGTTAAGTAACATAGAGAAATAATTTAGCTACATATACCTCAAAGTATATGGATCGACTCAGAATCACTAGCTGAGTCGATTAAGCCATGTCTGTCTGTCCGTCCGTCCGCCCGTCTGTAGGTCACAGGGTATTAGGCCTTACGTTTTCAACTAGGATGATGAAATTTGATATATGTGATCCTTAAACGTGCTGTTCGAACAAGTGTACAAATTTTCAAAATCCGTCCAATGTCACGCCAACCTTTTAGAAAACCCGATTTTTTGGTCAAACGATTAAAAAATTTTCGAATATTCGAAAAAACTTTTGATGCAAAAACATTACTTAATAATATTAATATGAACATTTCGTCCTTAGACCATTTTAACCCACGCCCACTTTTTGGGGGTGTCCAGAAAACAACAACAAATATTTTGACAATTCACACTTTTTCCAACCTTTGCTTTGCCATGGCGCTTTACAGCAACGTTACGTTTAGATTTTACGTTTTTCATTTTGAGGTGGAAACTCAATGCCAGGCAAAGCTAAATTGGGATAGGTAACATTGATTTCATATGGTTGAACTAGCAACCAAAGCAACCAAAGCAACGCACCAAAGCGTGATTGTGTTTCAGCCATAAAGGATTCTAATAAACTGTTTGAACAATAAGTTATGACTATGTCACTTTATATATTTCATCGCCAGGCCCACATTTTGGGGATATTAATTTTAAGGATGGGATGGGATAGGATATTAAACGATCCGCACAGCGGATCTGAGCGCTCAGTGGCGCGATGGTAAGTGCGATGAACTGCCGCGCAGAAGGTCTGGGTTCGATTCCCAGCCGTAGCAACACCTAAAATGAGTTTTCACTGGCCCTCCTCTCGTGATGATCTGACAAATCGTCCGAGTAGTATCAGTTGTCAAGAATAGCTTATCTCAACTAAGCCGTTCGGAGTCGGCATAAAACAGGAGGTCCCGCCATCGTGCAAGAAGTACACACGCACACATGAATGGTTGTGAGAAAGCTTAGGCCCTGGGTACTAACGAGCCTGTTGCGCCAAAAATTTGTTTTTTTTTTGCACAGCGGATTGTAACCTTCTTCTTTACTTTATCAATGTTTTTGCATCGAATTTTTTTTTCAAATTTCCTTAAAATTTTGCCGAAAACTGTTTTTACATAAAAACCCACAAAAAGTGGGCATATCAAAAAACTTTATATGGGCGTGGCAGTACACACACTCTCTTAGTATCGTTATGTATTCATAATTTGTGTTTCACTTTGAACAACTTATATTTTAATATTTCCAAGTAAATAATCCAAAAATTAGTACTCCCGCCATATAAAATATCACATTGTTTTCCTCCAAGCGGTTTTGACGTTTAATGAAAGAGACAACACAATCGTAAGGGAGATAGTTTGCTGAAGTACTCTATTCAAAGGTTGACAGTCAATTTTATGCTATTTCCTCTTACAATTTTTTTTAAATACGTCTTTAGTCAATTTTAATTCGACAAGAAGTGGAAAATTAGCTCTAGACGTATTAAATATAAGTTGAGCCTTGTTTGACTGATGTGAACGAAATAGTATGCGTGTGTTCCATACATAGTTTTGAGTCTTCAATTTTGGCTATGCGCGTGATCAACTGCCCACGGATACCATTATAGTGTTTTTGAACCGAATTGACATATGGTGGGCAAGTGAAAGAAAGTAATTGATGGTAAAGACGTTGGGTGCAGTGAAGACTTACTTCATGTGTCCGAAATATTATCGTAGAGTCGCTGTTTTTTCTTCTTCGTAGATTCGCGAAACTATTCTATTTATCTGCCGAGTAGCCACTGAACTTTTATTCATTTCTTTGAATTATGGTTTCATGCATTTTGACTGAAATTGAAGGACTAACATACGAACACATTGACACCCCCTTTATAAAACACTTGTTCACTTTCACTGAATTCATAGGATTGGAGGTAAAACGTGGCTGGACATAATGTGAAAAAAAATTGATACTGCAGTTAAAATTAAATTGAAAATTAAAATTCACTGGAAACGATGATTATCCGAATTCGCGAAATCGCTTACACAATGGTAGACCAAACTAAGCTTAGGGCTTTGCTTGCAGCTGAAGGCTTTGTAGCAGCTTAGGGCTTCCGGTTGATGTTCGCCTCCACCTCTCCTGTTTAATGTTCTCACATTTCAGGTACAGATAGGAAAGTCGCTGTCCTCTTTTCGTTTAGCACGGAGATCAACAATAAAATCAGTCCTTTTGAGGATTTTAGTTTTTTTTTCGTAACAATGTTTGTTTTTTAGCCCATGACGGTAATCCGATGGTTACCAATTGGAGGTAGAATAAGCACAATTGATGTTTAGTCAAAGTTACATCGATTGGGCATCACCAAGTTAACGCCAATCAGAGTTTGCCCTCGTTCTTCAACATCCAACCATCATAAACTACAAGGGTAATGCATTCATAAAAGTGATTCACACATGTCATGTAAACGCGCACTTTTGAAGAACCTCGTTACAGAAAAGTATGCCAACAAAATTCGAAAAACAAAAATGGCGGTGGATTATTTTTAGGATGTGCCACTCTTCTAGACGTCACCCAAATAAATATTTCCCCAAGGCTACAAAAGCTCATTATTATCCAGCTAACCACTCATAGTATTACCATATAAATGAAACTAATCAACAACCAAGGGTCCTGGAACGAGATCAAAGCACCTAACCACAATGCAGCTCAAAAATTTATCTGATTAGGCCTCCACACTAAATCACAGGTAGCACATAGGTAGTGTTCATCCCGAACGTTGCAAAATACACATCCGATAGAAATCTTCAATTAAAAATCATTACCCTCCCAAAGGTTCAGTTTAAGAAGTTCAAACTATCAACAACAACAAAAAAAGGACACAACCCCAGCAATAGAAATCCTTTCATAATTAACTTAAAATGAGGTTTTGTTCAACAATCAGCTTGTAATCGTGTCCCCTCTTAAATAGATATACCTATACATGTGTATGCCAACCACCTTCCTAACAGCATGCTGTCAGAAAATTTCCTTTTGAAACATTTTCAAGCGCACACATATGGCGGCTACCATTAGCACACATTCACCTAAACCAACATATAAGCGGGTGAATCCATCCCACTTTATAGCAGACAGGGGCCTTAAAGTGTTTCATATGGGTCGAACACACATGCTTGCCATTTCTTTTCAGATTTTTTTTGTTCGTCCCTGTTGTTATTTTAGTTCGGGTTGTCCTTTTTTCCAGTTTTAGTGTTTCGTTTTTTGTTAGGTTTTTATGTTTCCAATTAAAATAGAAGAGCTACACCCCGAGTGGGGGTCAACAACAACACTAGCCTACATTTTTAAAAGGACATACCCGCTTAACCATGCAAGCATCATTGTCCTCTATAGCCCCAGCTTCACATTTACCATATGTACTTATACGTTGGGTTAGAATTGTTATCACCATACAGATGGAGGTGGGGAAGTCCAGGCTTACAGAAAGTACTCTAGACCTTATATCCTGAAACTGGGAATGTCCCTGAAACATTCATTACGCTTAGTCACCTAATTTAAATTTATTCCGCTAGCATTGCGCCAACTAAAGCGCAAAGCTCGTTCCCATTCCCATGAGAGTTCAGTGCCGGGATTGTAAGTGTTTCTCTTTTTTTTTTGTTCTTGTATGACGTTGTCTACTTTCAGGCGAACAATGTGATGCTGAGCACGGTGTGGTGCAGGGAGGATGCAAAGTTAATAGACTTTGGCCTTCTTTACATGGCGAGAGGCAAGAACATTCCCTCTGTTCTTCTGGTTTTAATTTGTTGCCTTTGTTGTTGTTGCTGTGTCACTTGTTTTATGTTCCAACATTGTGCATCGTGTGCGTCCCCGCACTCCACGGTCCCTAACAATGGAGAAGTAATGAAATTGGTTTCGGGGTCACCTTTAAACGACACCAGCCGCCTTCCTACGTGGGTGTTGGTGTTCCTATGTAGTTAGGGACCTTCGCGACTCGGTTCGGAATAGTAACCGGAGAACTATACTAATGGAGGATAGTGTACTAAACCGATTTCGGATTTCACAAAAAAAAAGGATCTCAACTATAGGTTGGCTAAGCTAACACAATTACTTTGGCAGGCTAACGGGGAACGGATTTAATTGGGAGCACCATCCCAGGGTGCACCCCGGTAGTGGAGGAGACACATTGTGTGCGGGTGTTCGAGCTCAGATTAGATACTTAAAGAGATATTAATTAAATTTTAAAATGAGATTTCTCCCAACACCCTTGGTTCCGTTTTGGGGATGGATGTTCCCGGCAGGGCTTAAGGGCGCGCAGGCTTTCGTTTTCCCATTCGAATGATGTGGAACAATGGGAAATGAAAGTCCCGAAAAGGATGCTGTACCCCAGTTGAGTGGAAATTGAAAGAAAACATAAAGTGGGATGATGGTACTATGTGTGAGTGTGAGGAATGGCTGGCAGCCATCTTGTTTGGCCCCTCTCTCTCCGATATACACGTTAGATGGTGGCAGTGAAGTGTTGCGTCTTTTTTTTTTTTTTTTGCACCAAAGGAGAATAGTTCTGCTTTCAAGTTTCAAATATGTGTACGTCTGTAGGAGAATGGATGTGGTGCCAGAGGAGTCTATTTTTGCAGCAGCAGAGAGGATGCGGGAATGAAATATTAAAGATAGTTTTTTTGTTTCGAAAAGAAATGAAGTGCTTTTGTAGGGAGAAAGGATTTTCTTAGCAACTGTTGGTAATGTAGCGAATTGCTTATGGCAGCTCGTTGGAAAAAGAAACGAGAGGTTGGAAATAATCTTTCAGAAGGTGTTTTATATTGAGGCTAATATTCCCAGGGGGAAAAGGGATGGTTTTTCAGTTTAAGTCGAAGATTCTCTTTATTGAGGAAGAAGAATTTTGTATGCCCTAGTCTGCGATACTCTGTCTTTAAAGCATTAGATTGCTTGTCTTGTAATTATAACAATATTACATAGACTGTAGTAGATGTCACAGCCTTTAGTCCTCCTTTTGCCCAGCCCATTGCATCGTATTTCCTGGAAGGCAGTAATGTCAGCTTTGTAGTAGAATAGGGCTTTCGCTAGTTGGTCGGCTGCATCCTTTATGTTTAATGTTCACACATTCTATGTGAAGACACACACGTCTTTGTCTTTTTTTCATTTAGCGTTGATCGTCAAAAACATAATTAGTCCTTTCCGAGGACTCATTTTTATCCGTGAGTGGGTACATTACTCAAAACACAACCCCCAACCAAGAGGACCATCTGTAATTTATTTGATACACGAGGCGATCAGTATGCATTACGGGATTGAGCGCTGCCGATGTCTTTTTGGCTCTTCCACCACCATCTCTGTTCAAGGCGCCTGACTAACCCTATATGACCTGTTCTTCTCATTTAGGTTGTTCACTTTATCAATCCTAACTGGGACTGTATACGCCACCGTTGGTTCCATATTGGGAATTCCTTCGCGGCAGTGTTAGAAAAGGACTATGTGGCTTAGTGTGAGGAACATCTTTCCCCCGCTCTCATCTGCTGCCACCAAGACTTTAAACAGGGATATTTGGAATCAACTTTGGCCTGAACCAAAATGCCTCACCAATAAGCACGGTCCCTAATTTAAAGCTCCCAGTTGCGCACTATACTGCGTCCGACTTCCGGCTGTCAATCGAAGATCTGCAAGCTGGAGTATTGGTGTCAATTCGTTCCACATATGTTAGCCATTGAGGTCCAATGAGGATACCAGATCTTGATGGTTATTCAACCCAAGTTCGTCATTAAATCTTCGTCACCAAGGTTTTACAACACAAATGGGACCGAATATTTTTGGAAAATCCTCGCGCTCGAAACAAAAAAAGATTTTCTTCTCATGCTTTTGATACTATTCGCACTTCAGCATCGTGAAGTAATTTAATGATGACAAGTTCCTTAAAAATCTTCAAGTAACAGGTCTATTACTTAATTTCCTTATTAGCCCGTGGAAAATACGAAGGGAAATCACTAGCATTTGTCTTGTCTTCGCCTCCGACAAGATACCAAATTGAAACAAGGGGAACGTTCGGCAAAAACCCATTCAAAATCGTAAGAGAGTATTTCTAAAGCTAACGAGAAGATTGCAAATACCCCAGAATCGTGACGAATAAGATGTGCTGAACCGGCCGGTCTTAAGCTGGTAACGCCTATTGTCAATAGGAATAAGAACTTCCAACTTATCCGAATACCATAGCACAGTTCGGCCGTTTCTGCTGCAAATCGGGATGGAGCAACTACCTCTTTGAAGCGAATGGAGCAGCACAATTCACATAAGTATCACATTTTACACTATCACAACATTCTTTTTATTCTCAACAAAAGGGTATCACTATGAGCCCACATAGGCCTATGCGTGTTTGACGGCTCACTTGAGTGTCAACATCCCTTCAAACCTAATCTAACCTATCCTACCAACTGGAGGCACAGAAGAGACATCAGTCCTAACAACAGAAGACTTGGATGCAGTTTTAACCTCTATTATACATAATTCACCAACGTAAACCTTAACCTCACAATATTTTTGATGTAAAGGTGAGAACAAATTTTCGAAGTTTTAGGCGTTCTCTTTTCATCTAACCCTGTAGCAGCGGTGTGATGCGGATATAAAAAAAATATACTCCTCCAGCAAAATAGAAAATTGATAACTCAGAATCGATAGCCAAGATATGAGGATATTTTTCCTTTCACCGCTGAAACAACGATGAAGCAACCTAAGAAGTTAGGTGGACATCCAGGCATAAACACACTCGCCACAATCACTTCTACTGTCTTTGTAAAGTTGAAAATGTTACTTAAAGTTGCTTTTTGGATTAAACATAAGCCCCCGAGGCAGATTGATACAATTTTGTTCAAGTAGCTCTAGAAAAACTGATGTGATGATGGCCTCAACCAACGGATAAATGTAATTGGAAAGAATGAATGCTGTGTTCACCCTTAAGGACTCGCTAAGCAAAATTCTGTCTAAGGAATACTCCAACACTTGTTTTCTGACAAAGTCAGATGTAGGATGGACAAAATCCTCCGCGGAGACCTTAAAACATCTTTTAAATACACACTTTCCCGGATGCAATGATACTAGTACGGAACCCAGGAGATGTCGGCAAGTAAAAATGGCACCACACAGCAAAATCACTTCAATCATTTTCGAGGAAAAGATTTCCTGAGCTCTTAACAGCTTCTCTCTGTTTAAGTCTCCGCGGGCACGACACCGCGAAGGACTTCAGACTAATCAGTCTATCCGCCTTTGTACTAAAAACCCTGGGAGATTTTCTGGAAGAATCTTCGCTATCCGAATCACAGCATGCCTACCTCAAGGGCAAATAGACGGAAACGGCTTTCCACGAGATATTGCGAACAATCGAAAAATCCGTACACTATAAAGAATACACTCTAGCCTCCTTCTTAGACATAAAGGGAGCTTTTTGCAACGTCCTCACAGGAGCTATTCTTGAATCTCTGATCGAGCTGGATATAGAGGAATCTATTAGCCAATGGATAGTCTCTATGCTCGAAAACAAGAATTATCCAGGCAACACTTGGCAACTGTCATTTAACCAAATATGCCTATAGAGGAACGCCACAGGGCGGCGTCATCTCTCCTCTATTCTGGATAATGGTTATGAATACCATTTTAGTTAAACTAGACGAGGAACGGGTCAAAGTTGACGCGTATGCGGATAACGTGGTGAGACTAGTGCCAGCAAAATTCCCCTCCGTGATAAATGAAATCATATGGGCTGCTCTATACAAGGTTAGCACCTGGGCTACAAGTTGTGGCATCGGTGTAAACCCCAGCAAAACGGAATTGGTGATATCTAACACCAAAAACCGAAATACCCGATTTCACCCTCCCCGGTCTAAATGGGCAACCACTCATGCTATCTTCCAGCGCTGTCTATTTGGGTATCATGCTTGACCTAAAACTTGACTGTCAACAGAACATCGAAAAAAGAGTAAGGAAGGCGTGTGTTGCCTTCTGTACTTGCAGGTAAACCTTTGGAAAGAAGTGGGGACTCTAACCAAAGATACAGCTGTAGTACGTCCAATCCTCACGAATGGCTAACTTGTATGATGGCCCATACTTGAGTAAAGGCTACAACATCACAAAACTAAAAAGGCTGCAAAGAACAGCCGATATAGGCAACATAGGCGCACTGAGGTCGGCGCCAACGGATGCCCTTACTGTGTTATTGCATCTCTTACTTCTCGACCAAGACATTAACGATACCGCTTTATGCAGCTCAGTAAGACTCAAGAAGTCAGGATGCTGGACTGCAAGGCCGTATGTCCACAGTAATCAGATACAAATCCGGGACTCTTTACCAAACCCCAATTTTCAACTGACTAAATCACACCCACACTAAGCTTCAAGAAATGCTTTCATGTATGCTTTCCTACCAGAGATCAGTGGAAGAGGAACCATGTAGGAAGTGATTTCGACACGGTCGTCCACACCGACGGATCTAAGATGAACTGTGGTGTGGGGCCGGTGTCTACTCGGGGTCACCGAAAATTTCAGTATCATACCGGAATTTGCCAGCGTATTCCAGGCGGTACTACTGGATATCCGAGAGGCATAACAAAATATTGCTTTCAACAAAGCTAGTCAAGCTGCCATTAAGGCCATTAACTCGGCTACTTGCCTGTCAAAGCGAACGATTTAGGGTCATACATCTCTGGGTCCCAGGGCACAGTGACATTGTAGGAAATGAGCGCGCAGACGAACTGACCAGGCAAGGCTCAGCTCTATACGGCTCACTTGCGGCAATGGTCCATATCCTAGAATCTAATCATACTTTCTGAAGAAGGCTGACTCCAAATGGAGAAGGTTAACAAATTGTGACATATCGAGAAAGATATAGCCTACCAACGACAAGAACAGAACAAACGACCTTATGAATAGAACCCGCGCAGATATCTCAAGAATTACGGCGATAGTCACAGGGAACTGTCCAATTGGAGCTCATGCGTTCAAACTAGGGATCCCATACAACCCCCAATGCCGCAGTTGCGGAAAGGCAAATGAGAAAGAAACCCTCTCCCATTTCATCGACAAATGTACGGCACAAGCTGCAGCCAGATTGCGTGCATTAGACCAACCAATCTTCGACGACCTTAGCGAAATCTTGGTTAAAAGAATACAAGATCTTATCCGTTTTCCAAACTTCACAGGATCTAGATGCGGATTGTAACGCACTCCATTTCCTTAATGCATACAATGTCTCAAATAATATAAGGGTACTCATAAACCCTTTAACGCGTGCCGATTATAATAAAAGTTCACTTAAAAACTTGGAATGATGGTAAAGCCATATATATAAAAAAAAATCTAAGAACAGGCTATGAACTCTAAGTGTCTCAAATATTAGACCTTTATATTGAAAGAATGGCACTAAACTCAAGGTTGGCACTTTTAAACTCTGCAATACAATCTGAATATTTTGGAGATGTTCTTAGAAGGCCTTTGAGTAAACGATAGTTTCATCCATATAGAACAGTGCAGTGTACCAGGAAATCCACTGAAGAACTTTTGTCCATCAGTCGTTTGAACCTGAAAGAAGCTTCACATACATTCAATCGAAAACGCCGCCGTTCTTGGTGGTTAGTAACATCCACTTGGCATAACTCTTAGCACTTGCTATGAGTACTGGATAAAGATTTCCTTCATCTATCCGGCTTTAATAATGAAACAATTTGCGGAACCATTTATAGCCCATTAAATATTCGTCCAAAACGGAAGCAATTCTCAATCACTATCCCCGCACCGATCTTGGAACAAATAATGCTGAATAGAAGGCGCTCGATTGGGCGCCAATTAATTTTATTTGCACCATTCGCTTAAACCTCAAAAAAATAACACCCGACAAATTTGCAGCCACATAAGTTCTGGAATTGTTCATCAAACCTAACGAAGACTAACGGCAAAACAATGCAGGCCCATTACTTCTTTGCCTTTTATTAAGCGCGAAACTTTTTCAACTTTACCTTCGCATCCACATCCTGGCCACACATTCACACTTTCCAAATACAACCACAAAAAAGCCCCCCAGACAAACCTACTCCAAAAAAAATTAACTCCTTCACTTTATTATCATTACAATGTATATCCTGGCAATTTTGCAGCCCGAAAACTTTTAATTGCATACCAATGCACACACCATTAAATCACCCCCCAAGCTATCCCCAACCCCCCATCAGTATGTCAGAGATTGGGCAAACGAAATAAACGAAAAAAGACGATAAACAGATTGAAGAACAAAGCGAAAGTAAGTAATGTTTATAAGGGATCTTCACACCATAGACGTCGGCGTAGGTATCTGCCGTGATTAAAGTACTCGCCGCTACCCGGAAGTCCTTAAATCTTTGTCCTGTCGGCCATTAAGCACACAGCACTCACAACAGACAGTAGTTCACCTTCCACTTGAAACAGTTAACAAAAAATAAGGGAATCCTTAAGGGATGTTGACTTTTCCGCCTCTTTCCCTTATTATGTGCTTTTTCCTTTTTTTTAACACAAAATTGCTTTATTCCTTTCAACTGCAACACCATCAACTTCCGTTGCACCATGTCCGGGCTGGAGTGTAATTGAAAAGGAATCACAGTGGAAAATGTGTGCATAATAACTTTTGTGCGCCCAAAGGGAAACTGATAGCAAACGAGATTCCATCTTATGCAGAACTCGCCGTAGTAGTCGCTTTTAAGTTTTTTTTTTCCAAGAGTTGGTCCTTCGAATTTCAGCCAACGACCGAAATACGATTAAACATTCAAAAGGCGGCAGATAACGAATGAGCGAAGGACGAAGAAACGCCATGAAAAGTGTTCTCGTTCACACAGTGAAATCGCGAAATTTCCTGTTCTGTATGTTTGTTTCCTGTTTACTTCATTTCTTTGTTGTTGCTGTGTGCATGTGTGTTAGATCCTTCTTTCATCGAGAGGGTGATGAATATTAAAGCTAAGAGCTGAATATATACAACACCTAAAAATGTATGTAGGTTATATAACATGAGCTGACACCCTTAGTCGAGCTTTCGTTTTTTTTCTGCACATTTGTGTGCCAGGATCTGAAAATTAAAAAAAAAAATTTTTGAAAAGGACGCAAAAACACATATTTTCTGAAGAGGGTATAATAAAAATTCCACTCGGTAGGGGGCGGAATGATCCTTCTTCGCTGCATATCGGGGTGCAGTGGCTGTGATTTCAAATGCGAACGAAACTGCGGGTGGTGCTCAGTATGTGTAACAAGGACGAAGTCAAATTGACAATTTGGCAGGGAAATCTGCAGAATTTAACGGTATGTTGCACGTTGTTGTTGGTGTGTGTTTTTTTATTTTTCTTTTTGCTCATAAGTGTTGTATTCGTATAGTTTGAGGGAACTTGTGATGGATGTAGCTGGACGTAGACCCTGACAGATTAAAAGCGTCTGCTACGAGACGGAATTGATGAATTTGACAGCGGTCAGGAGAATAACGTATGAATATGAACTGGAAATTTATATTTTGTTGGCAGACGCTGGGGTATGCAATGGAAAATGAATTCTGACTTTACTATGAAGTTCAGGTTTGGTTTTTTGAAGTGTGGTTAGGGTCGCAAGTCGCAAAATTAATGTTTCTTAATGGAGATTTTTAATTTCGTGTGGTTATACAAAACATGTGCACTTAGATTAGTATTAAAAATAGGACTACGAAAGGACTACTAGAAATATCGTTATTGATTTACCAACCCATTACTTAAAATCCAACAGGAGTTCTTAACAATTCTTTATTAAGGTTGGCCATACTAGCATTATTTTGAAGAGTCGTGCAACAACGCAAAGGATATTCCATTTCAATAAATTCAAGATGACTTACTACTTAATGTTCGCTACATTCCGTGGTGAATCTGAGGATTAACCAGCAAGCCGCTCCAATGGACCCGTGTCTACCTAATTACCTCCAGAAGCGCTGAGTGAGTTTACTTGTACACGACACTTAAGCGGACATTTTCCTCTATTGCCACTCTCCACACTCTCCAGAAACCCAAGACCCTGCAGGAACATTCGTTAAACGTGCCCCAGTCATTTTTCCGGCCCGATGTCCTAGGGTCAAAACAAGGACCTGGCCCTCCAGGTTGGGGGTTGTGCTTTGGGTTAACTACACATCCACGGAAAAAAGATTATGTTGCGAAGCAACCAATAGCCTCGGAAAGTACTGATATTATTGTTGACGACCATGCTAAACGAAAAAAAGGACAACGCCGTTCGTATTTGCACCTGGAAAGTGAGAACATTAAACAGGAGAGGTGCACGAACAACTAGCGGAAGCCCTAAACTGCTACAAAGCAGACATTACTGCCATCCAGGAAATACGATGGGATGGGCCGGGCAAAAAGAGGATGAAAAACTGTGACATCTACTATGGACCTTGTTATAGTGAACAGAAACAGCAACTATTTGGATGCGGATTTGTTATAAGTGCCAGACTTAGGCAAGAAGTCTTATGTTTTCAAGACATTAGCGAACGCATTGTAACAATCCGCATCAAGGCCAAATTCGCCAACATAAGCCTTATATGCGCTCATGCTCCGACGGAGGAAAAAGATGACATAACTAAGGATTGCTTCTACGAGCTCCTCGACAAAACCTATGAGCGACTTCCAAAGTACGATGTTAAAATCGTGGAAAATATAGCAAACACGACAACACATCTGGTAACGGACTTAGGCTAATTGACTTCGCTACGGAACGAAATGCCACTATAGCCAGCACACGGTTTCCTCACCTCGATATCCATAAGGGGACATGGCGGTCTCCAGATTAACGAACAGTCAACCAAATTGATCTCATTGCGATAGACAAGAGGCACGCATACAGTATTTTAGATGTCCGAACATTCCAAGGGGCTAACATCGACTCGGACCACTACCTTGTTGTAGCCAAGATAAGGATGCGGATATCCACCACGCCACAAAAAAACAGAAATACTGTGAAAAAATTTAATGTCGAAAGACTGTAATCGCCAGAGACCGCCAAGACCTTTGCGCAACGCGTATCCCTTAACCTCTCCACTCACAACACACCACCAGCATCTAATGTCGAAGAACAATGGCAACGATCCCAACAAGCCATTAGATCAGCCGCAACTGATGTGCTAGGTTTCTCGCTGCCACCAGAAAGAAACCCCTGGTTTGATGAGGAATGCCGACAGATGCTCGCAGCCAAGAACGAGGCCTACAAGGCTAAGCTGCAGGTGAAGACGAGAGCTGCCATTGAGCTCTATAGGCAAAGAAGAAGGGAAGAACATCGGCTTTTCAGAAAGAAGAAAAAAGAGCAAGAAAAGCGCGCAATCGAGGATATAGAGAGGTGGCACTCCAGGAACGATGTTCGCAAGTTTTACCGAAGTGTAAAACGTCAAAGCCAAGGATACTAGGCTCGAACAGAATCCTGTCGAGATGAACAAGGAAATATCGTAGTTGAGGCACAGTCGATGCTGAGGATATTGAAGAACCACTTCTGCAGACTGTGAAACGGCGATGACGAACAACATTCCGCTGTCAGGCAGAACGAACCATTTAATATTGGCAACGACAGCGAAAACTGCCAACCACCCGACCTAAGTGAAGTGAGCTTAATAGGGCCGCCGGAAATGACGGCCTTCCCGCTGAGCTTTATAAAGCAACATCCACCAACTCATAAGCCAAATCTGGTCGGTTGAAAGCATGCCTGGAGAATGGAAACTCAGCATCGTTTGCCCGATCCACAAAAAAGGAGACCCTCTGAACTGCGCCAACTACAGAGGCATAAGTCTGCTCAACATCGCCTACAAGATCCTATCTGCCGTAATATGTGAACGCCTGAAACCGTTTACCAACAACCTGATCGGCCCTTACCAGTGTGGTTTTAGGCCAGGAAAGTCCACAATCGATCAAATCTTCACACTTCGGTAGATCCTGGAAAAAAGGAAAGAAGTCCAAATCGATACCCACCACCTATTCATCGATTTCAAAGCCGCATACGACAGCATTTATAGAGACGAACTATACAGAGCCATATCTAGTTTTGTTATACCGCCCAAACTCGTCCGTTTGTGTAGGATGACGATGGAGAATTCTCGCTGCTCCATCAGGGTCGGAAACGAGCTCACCGACACATTCGATACCAAAAAATGATTTAGGCAGGGCGATGCGCTGTCATGTGACTTGTTCAATTTTATTCTGGAGAGGATTGTGCAAACTAGCGAGACAACACCAGAGGCACAATTTTCCACAAATCGGTGCAACTACTAGCATATGCCGACGATATTGACATCATTGGTAGGGCTCAACGTGATGTCATGGCCACGTTGGCTAGTATAGAGAAGTAAGCGGCACAAATGGGTTTAGCAGTAAATTAGGGTAAGACTAAGTATTTGCTGTCAACACGGAAGGACACACAACATCGACGAATTGGACAGAACGTCACCATTGACAGATATAACTCTGAGGTAGTATGGGACTTTGTCTACCTCGGCTCCGCTATTAAATCTGACACCAACATCTCGTCAGAAATCAAACGAAGAATTACTCTTGCCAACAACTGTTTCTTCGGGCTAAGAAGGCAATTTGGTAGTTAAGCCCTCACTCGAACTACTAAGAAGATCCTATATAAGACCCTGATCATCCCAGTCCTGCTCTACGGCGCTGAAGCATGGACCGTATCAAAAGCGGATGAAGAAATCCTTGGTCGATTCGAAAAATCTTCATTCCCGTTTGCATTGACGGGTTATGGAGACGAAAATTCAACCAAGAATTATACGAGCTGTACAGCGACAAACTCCGCATTGGACGTTTAAGATGGCTAGGACATGTAGAACGAATGGACACCAATACTCCAGCTCGCAGAGTCTTCGATTCCCAGCCAGGCGTCGGGCGCAGTAGAGGAAGACCTCGCCTTAAGTGGCGCGCACAAGTAGAAACCGACCTCAACCAACTTGGAGTGCGCAACTGGAGGCAGTTAGCTAAGGACCGGACTAATTGGAGAGGCATGTTGGTTGAGGCCCAGGTTCATCCCGGACTGTAGCGTCACTTATGTAAGTAAGTAAGAAGACTTGTAGACAAACAAGAGGCCCCGTAAATCACTTAAGTAAGTAAGTAACTCTACAGACTCCATTGACAGGAGTTAAACAAAAACTATGCAGGAAGTTTAAATGTTTGGACTCCAACCCCACTAACACACTCCATCCTACAGACACAGAAGGGCAGAAGCTTTTTTTTGAACAATTTTGAATTATGTTTCTGTCTATAGTCCAACACCGGTATATTGTCAAGGACTTAAAAGCAATTTTATGCAGATATATCGTACCTATGTTTTGAGCCCCCATTTTTGGATAAGAGCTTTTTTTTTACTCTGGGGCTTCCAAACTTGAACATTAGTTAACGCAAACACCATACAGTCCTGGAATGGGAAAGTGAAAATGGAAACATCGAGTTTCCTAATCATTATCTATCACAATGAGGAAATTCAACTCCCAGCTATTCGGGAGCATAAAGCGTCTGTTTTCGCTTAACAAATCTGTCCATGTCACTAAGACATTTTTCTAACTACCCAGTGGCTAGCTGCCACCAGAAACTGCCACTCCGTTTGACTAACTTAACTACTCCAAGTCCTCCTTAAAATCTAAAACTTTGAAACAGACTTGCACAACAGACTGTCTAACCCCACTTCTTATGCGCACTCCAATGGTACAAGGTCTTTGGGTCGTTGCAGTAAGCCTTCCGTTTGCACTTGCAATTGCAACAGTTTCGAATTACGGAAGTGTTCACTGCGCCATGCATGATGCTCCAGCACAAAAGGCACACAACCATCAAGCTCCGAATGAAGTGCATCCAATTGCCATAGCAGTACCATACCGTTGGTTTTCATGTTTTCCCTTTTATCCTGAATATGAGCCGCCTCCACAACCCACCTCTACCATCCTATACCGTTTGTTCTATTCATTTATGAATGAACCACTGCTATGCTAGTTCCACTGTTACTGCCATTCCCGATGATGCGGGGCAGATGCAAAGCGTGCCACTAACGACAATGAGCTTTGTACACGTGCAAAAATAATAATGGTTGGACGGAAATACAGGGAGCAACACATCCACCCTCAAAAGAGCACTAAAAAGCGCTAGGGCGGTTCACAGGAAGTCTCCAACTGAATGCAACGTGTAATGTAATTTTAAAAATTCATAAGCGAGATGCCAGTCCTGTGTGTAACCTTCGGATTCGGATAGGAAGTGGAAAAGGATGCATAACCCATCTTTTTTGTTTTTTTTTCCTCTTTGTTCGTGATGCCTTCTCCATTCATGTTAATAGAAAAGTCAAACGCGAAAAGTCATAAAGCTTGCGGGCGGTGGTTTGAAAAAAAAATCCTAGGGAATCCTTTCGAATGGACGAAAGACTGTAATAAGAGCAGCCATCGCATATGCATATGCACGCGAAGAGCTATCCTTATAGCAATCGCTCGTCGCTTTGAATGTCGACAACATTGTCTGTGCACTGGATACTTCCTGATGAGCAGGATGTGCTCACAGTGGTGTTGTGTTATGAATTTTGAAGCGCGCCTATCCTGTGAATCGCGCGTTAAATTGCATCCGAGTGCATGAACGGAAGGAATACCAACAAGAGCCTGTGCGAATGTTTAATTTTATTAAATTGAAATTCGTTGTTGTGCCTCTGGGTCAGGGCACAAGCATATCTACACGAATGCGGAATGGTGGCAAAGTTGCCTCTGATCCTTGATGTGCATCAATGTATAAGGGAGTTTTCAGGCGCGGTTGGCCAGGGCTTGGAATGTGATTAAAATAAATATTATTTAGGTTTACTGCTACTAGGACCACGATGACAGCTGGGAAAGTTGATTTAATAAAAGGATTCCGTTGTGTGTCACTATGTGACACTTTGTAAAAAATGTCCTCTGCTTGTAGTTTTTTTTAATTAAAATGTGTTAGGGATGACTGAAGGGATATTTTTTTTTGTGAAGAATTTACCTACTTATGAAACCAGAGTCGTTTAATCCCTTTTGGGGACACTTGCCTTGTGGCAAAAGTTTGGAGTTTAGGTAATGAAAGTATCCATTTGCAAATGTCAACTAGCTAAGTTGCACCGCAACTTAAACTTTACTTTGCGGTATCTTGCAGAGGAATCTATTAAAACTTTTGCAAAAGGACTACTGGTCCGATGGACGGTTTGGATTTGAGTGGAAACTTTTACGATATCTGAATGTTGTACATTTAACGAAATCATTTTTGTTGTTTCATTGCTGATGCAAGTGGTTGTTTGAGGTAGTCCATGAACTGTCTAAGGAGTTGAGTGGGATATTACTTGTTAATATCATTGCAGCAGTTTTCAAGGTGTCAAATCTGGTAGGAAGACTTAATTAATTAATATATTGCTGCATTTTCAGAAAGTTGTCTAAAGGTTTTAAAGAGAGCTATATTTATGAGAGGTTTATTCGATAATTAGCTAACTGCCTCCAGTTGCCCACTCCAAGTTGGTTGAGGTCGGTTTCTACTTGTGCGCGCCACTTAAGGCGAGGTCTTCCTCTACTGCGTCCGACGTCTGGCTGGGAATCGAAGACTCTGCGAGCCGGAGTATTGGTGTCCATTCGTTCTACATGTCCTAGACATCTTAAACGTCCAATGCGGAGTTTTTTGACCAGGGGTATGTCGCTGTACAGCTCGTATAGTACTTGGTTGAATCTTCGTCTCCATAGCCCGTCAACGCAAACGGGACCGAAGATTTTTCGAAGAATTTTTCTCCCGATTCGACCATGGATTTCTTCCTCCGCTTTTGATACGGTCCATGCTTCAGCGCCGTAGAGCTGGACTGGGATGATCGAGTGAGGGCTTTAATACTAAATCGCCTTCTTAGCCCGAAGAAACAGCGGTTGGCATGAGTAATACTTCGTTTGATTTCTGACGAGATTTTCTTGTCAGAGCTAATAGCGGAGCCGAGTTAGACAAAGTCCCGTACTACCTCAAAGTTGTATCTGTCAATGGTGACGTTCTGTGCAATTCATCGATGTTGTGTGTCCTTTCGTGTTGACAGCATTTACTTAGTCTTACCCTCATTTACTTCTAAACCCATTTTGCCGCTTCCTTCTCTATACCAGCAAACGTGGCTATGACATCACGTTGAGTCCTACCAATGATGTCAATATCGTCGGCGTATGCTAGTAGTTGCACCGATTTTTGGAAAATTGTGCCTCTGGTGTTGGCTCTGGAGTTTTGCACAATCCTCTCAAGAATCAAATTAAGGAAATCAGATGACAGCGCATCGCCTTGCCTAAATTCTTTTTTGGTATCGAATGTGTCGGTGAGGTCGTTTCAGACCCTGATGGAGCACCATCGTCATCCTACACAAACGGACGAGTTTGGGCGGTATACCAAAACTAGATATGGCTCTGTATAGTTCGTCTTTATAAATGCTGTCGTATGCGGATTTGAAATCGATAAGTAGGTAGTGGGTATCGATTTGGACTTTTTGAATTTTTTCCAGGATCTGCCGAAGTGTGAAAATTTGACCGGTTGTGGACTTTTCTGGCCTTAAACCACACTGATAAGGGCCGATCAGGTTGTTGGTAAACGGTTTCAGGCGTTCACATATTACGGCAGATGTTGAGTTATGCCTCTGTAGTTGACGCATGTGACTTCTTCAATCTCGTACTGGAGTAGATAGTGCGCAGGGCAGGTGTAAACACGGAAGGCACTATTTCCAGAAGGTCCGTCCAGCTGCTGGGCTATGGGGACGATATTGACATCATCGGTCGCTCCCAACATGTCGTGATAAAAGCGTTCACGGAGATTGAAGAACGGGCGAAATCCGTTGGCCTTGAAGTAAATGAGGACAGGACTAAGTACATGCTATCAACAAACAAACAAGCATCTGTCCACCGCCTAGGACAAAACGTCACTATTGATAGCAGCAATTTCGAGGTAGTTAAGGAGTTCACCTACCTCGGAGTTAACATAAACTCCACGAATGACAGCCTAGTGGAGATCCGTCGAAGAATTACCCTAGGAAACCGTTGCTACTTCGGTTTGGCGAAACAACTGTGTTCAAAACTCTTAACTCGAAGGACGAAATGTGTGTTCTACAAAACCTTTATCCTGCAAGTTCTGCTTTATGGTGCTGGACGATAAGCAAGAAGGGAGAGCTGATACTGGGCTCCTTCGAAAGAAAAAATACTTCGGCGGATTGTTGGTCCTGTGCACGAGGAGGGCGAATGGAGGAGAAGATACAACCGCGAACTCCATGAGCTGTACCAAGATGTGGATGTCCAAAAAGCAAAAAAAACACGTCGACTACATTAGCTCGGCCACATCGGGCGAATGGACAATAATGCTCCAGCTGAGAGGATCTTTGAATCCCAGCCCCCAGGTTCGAGAATGCAAGGAAGACCGAACCTCCGTTTCAAAGACGAAGCCATCGCGGATGCTAGAGCGCTTAGTCTAGACAAAGACTCTTCACGGGTCGGGAGCCCGATAAGGAAGTAAGTACCAGGTGAAACCGCGATTCTCAGGAGGGTATTGTTTTCCAAGACGCGGTTCTCGTGAATGCTATCATTCACCTTATAGACTTCCTGAAAAACAACCCCCATATTCTCCACTTTCTCTTAAGGGTAGTTAATTACAAAGAAATCGTCATCGGAGACGGCTTCCTCCGGATCGATTCATGCTGCCAAAAGTATGTTTGTATTGCCTATTGTTCGTTGTCCAATAGTCCAACGCACCCACAAATTCATGAACATGCAGTAATCTTACACAACATCAAGCTAATAGCTTCGTTAAGGCTTGTAATCAATTGCCAGCAAAGTGCCCATTTAGGTCATAAAATGTGCGACGATAGTTGGGTATGGAATCGCCTTTGGATTTTCTTTGCTTAGTTTGTTCCTTATTTTTAGTTTCCTAGCTGTTTCATAATCAGATTATCCTGACTAAGAAAGATTTGGTACCTACTCAGAAATACTCCATGGAATGATTTCTGAGCACAACGAACTAAGGCAGTGAAAAAATACCAAAAGTCCTTATATAATGCTCAGAAGCTGTCATGCAACATATCTGACTGCATAGTTCTTGCAAATCTAACTAATTACTGCTATTATCCCCTAGCAGTGTCGGATTTGTACCAATTATTTCTGAAATCGCTGGAAAATTCTCGCAATTATACCCATACACGTCAAGCCCAGGATGAGATAAAATGAAACTAGTCCTCTCCACAGTGAGGATATTCTACAGCTGCCAGCAATTACATAGACTTGCGTGCACTCCACAAACCTCTAATGCACCAGAAATGAGTCACAAATGAGTTGCAACAGTGTTATCCTTGCTCCCATATTCTTTCATTTAATAAAAGGAATTTCTAAGATGAACCCAGAGAAGAACAAAACTCAATTGTAATGGAAAAAGGAAAAGAAAAGCTAACTTTCCGCAGCAAATGGCAAAGAAAAGAAAAAGAACATAAAAATCCAAGTACCAAATCCGCTTATCATAATCCCACCACGTTGTTATACATTTTCTATTTTCCCGGTCCAGGACTAAGATGTGGATATCATAGACTAAATAAAAATACTTTCATTGGAATCGTTCCCCCAAGTTCCATTCCGACAGATAATAGAGTTTTCCCGAACACAGACACAGAAAAAAGGATACAAAACACCAACCAACTGACCATCACCAGAAGCTCCTTTTTTTTGTAGTAGTCCTTGGTTTCCTCTTGTTCCAATTTGATTTGCCTCCACACATACTCAAGTGATAGCATATAGCGAGAGAGTCTTTGCCGGATCAACTTAGAAGTACACATGTTAACTACTAAAGCTCCCTCCACCTCACGGCGACTTGAATGCTCCAGTATCCTTACATCCTGTGATACCCGTACCATAAGAAAAAAAAAATATGAAAACCTCTCTGACAAACTTTTAGATCATCCGTTTGTGTTGCGTTCCATGGCGGTTCTGTTGTTCTTTCCATGCTCCCTTTTTGTTGTTGTTGTGTTATTTTTTTGTCTTTTAAATGGTCACCACAGGAAAATAAAATTAAGGACAACATCAACGAAAAAGGGCAAAAATACAAAGCAACGACAAAAAAAATGAGTATTCCTTGAAAATGCTTGAACATAACAAAGCAACCACATGTTTGGGTGGATTAAAGGATATTGAAGTTGACAGTATTCGGACAAGTCCTTCTCTTTGTTTTTAGCGCTTTTTTTTCGTAGCCCAACTTCGACTGTGGGAATACGGTGTGTGTAGTACTTAAGGACGAAAGAAAGAAGCATTTTCCAATTTTTTTTTTTCAATTTAGTCCTGTTTTTGAACTACAAACTCCACTTCAATAATTTTCGTATGGCTTAGCTTTATAGTACGTAAAGTACTTATAAACAGACGAGGAAGTATAGTTTGGTAAGAAAAAGTTCCTCTGCCATCAAGGACGAGGAAGACGACGCATCGACCTTCTCCAGATAAGGGATGATCCTAATCCTTGTTATTTCAATCGCTCTCTCTCTTTCTCTTCCTTCAGACATCACTACAACACTACACATCATGGTGATGTTCATTTAAATTCGTTCTGTTTACGCTTCCAGCATTTCAATTTATAGGCTATTCCTCGAAGACGAAGAAAAACGGGATAAAAGGATCAGGCAAACTTATAGAGCGATAGATAAATTCAAACATTTTTATGCATTCTCTACGATACACAAGAGCATAATCTTTTTCTTCATCCTTATCCATTGGCACGGATGCTGTCTTGGATAGAAGCCTTTCCTTTTGATGGGCTGGGATAAAGGTGATGTCTTCATCGGTGTGCATGCCGCTGAAAGGGTGGAGTACCTGAATTTAAAAGAAATGTTATGTAGTTGGGTAGGTTTATATTTGGAGTGAGGAACCAACGAACGCTCAGGAGTGGATTTGGGGAGGATTATCTTTTAGGGCCGAAGATTGTGCTCTTGGATGACAAATAATGCACATATTGAGTGGGCATTAGGAGAGCTTGGATGTCCTTTCGAGAAACATATCAGTTCAATTTGTTTTATACATTTTTGAACACTTGGCATATAAGATATGATGGATGTCTTTTTTTTCATTTTTTAATTGATGCTGGGTCGAGTGGATGGACAGGGTATGAATAATAATGGAGTCACCTCTGCAAATGGCAAAATAAAAATGACATTCACGGACTCAAACCTCTCCCTTTGTTTGTGTGTGCGAACTTTATATTTTTGTAAGAAAGAAGCGCTCCTCCTGTTAAAGCCGAATTGGATCTGCAAAATTGAGAATCTCTTCATGAAAGTGTTACTCGTGGATGTTTGTCAGATTTGTGCAAGAGGTGGAGTAGTGAAAAAACTTAGGTGTTGTCACTTTCGGTATTTGAACGCACTTAGTAGTCCAACGCACTAAACACCATTCCACTGCAAACACAGCAGCTGAAGCTGGTCGTAAAAACTGACTTAAGTGGAGTTGTACTCCCGGATCTCTAGCAACAACTAAGACTATATTTAGCGACCTGCTAAATATAGAACGATCAACACGACAGACACGATCTTATAAGCGACTGCTCTGAATCCTATCGTGACGACCAAGCTGATCCTAAGAATATGAAAGAATCACTTCTGCGGCGAAGTCAGTAAGCTGTTGTAAGATCCATACCGAGTTATCTCCAGCGTTTATCTAGCTATACAGCTCTTTAGAAAGATTCTGTTGCTTTCAATTGTTTTAGGTCTGGTGGACGGTAGTTGTTTCTGACTCCGTCGCAGAAGTGATTCTTTCATATTTTCAGGATCAGCTTGTTCATCACGATGGCATTCATTTTGGGTCAGGTTTTGAAGTTTTAAATTTTTGTAAAACATCCAAACTGAGGATGTGGAAGAACCACTTCTGCACTATTAAACAGCGATGATGAACAATTAATATTGGCGACTACGACAGCGAAAACTACCAACCACATGACCTAAGTGAAGTGAGGATAGCAATATCTATAGAAGGCGGATGTCGGAAATGACGACCTACCCAACTCATAAGCAAAATTTGCCCGGCAAAAAGTATGCCTGAAGAATGGAACCTCAGCATCGTTTGACCGATCCACAAAAAATGAGACAATCTAAACTGCGTCAACTGCAGAGGCATAGGTCTCCTCAACATCGCCCACAAGATCCCATCTGTCGTAATATGTGAACGCCCTAAACCGTTTACCAACAACCTGATCGGCTCCTATCAGTGTGGTTTTAGGCCAGTAAAGCCCATAACTGATCAAATCTTCAAACTTCGGCAGATCCTGGAAAATACCCAAGAAGTCCAAATCGATATTCAACACCTTTTCATCGATTTCAAACCCGCATACGACAGCATTTTTCGAGACGAACCATGTCTAGCCAAAAACTCGCCCATCTGGGCAGGACGACGAAGAATGAAGAAACGAACGAACATCGACAAATTCGATACCAAAAAAGGATTTAGGCAAGACGATGCACTGTCATGTGACTTCTACAATCTCATTCTTGAGAGGATTGTGCGAAATTCCCGAGCCAACACCAGAGGCAACACCAACGCCGACGATGTTGACATCTTTGGTAGGAGTCAACGTGATGTCATAGTTAGTTTCCAAAATCAACTTTAAACAATCTACTAAACTTGATTAATGCTAAGTCCTGTTTTCAGATTTTTTTAACTGCGAAAAACACTCAACTTTGTGGTGCGACTGACAACCAACAACTAATTGTAAATCAGAAATCTTACTGTCACTTAACTTTCCCGTTATCATAGATTAACTTTGAAATTTTGACTTTTGGCCTATGGGCGGAACCACTGTGCACCCCCACGTGAGATGACCATGCCCTCGAACCGCTGGTGCAGAATTTCCAATATGGCAAGAGGTGTGTGCCACGTAGTGACGTCCTGTTGAAACCAATCTTCCAATTTGGGCCAAAAGAAGTTGGTAATCATCGAGCTTTAGCGTTCTCTGTTGACGATGATGGTCTAACCAACGTGCGTCGTTCTCAAAGAAATATGGATCGATGACGAGCCGCCAGTCCAAAATTCGCACCAAACAGTGACTTTAGTCGGAACGCTCTTGGATCTCACAATGATTGGTATCGTGACAAAACAAAATGATCGAACTGCCAAAATCGATCATTTTGTTTGTTGAGGTACCCATTAATCCAGAAATGGGTCACATCGATGAAGATGATTTTTCGATAAATCATAGGGCCAGCTTCCAACTGCTCCAGAGCTCATTCAGCGAACAAACGATATTGTTTATGGTCATTTACCTTCAGCACCTGAGTCAGTTGAATTTTGTACAGATACAGCCTCAAAACCTGACGCAAATTTTGACAACTTTTGGTCTGCAAAACGTCTAATTCTTGTGAGCGACACGAAATCCACTGTTTCGGATTCTCCTGTACATTTTCACGGACAGTGGCGATGTTTTAGGTAGATCTGGCGTTTCGTCGATGTACGAGTGTTGGTTAGTAGTCCCTTCGGTAGGAAGATTATGGCGACCATAAAATGAAAGAAGCGTGCGGAACGTTACCCGAACACGTGTTTTTGAACGCTATGTCCCATCTTAGTGTTTTGGCAAAACAAAACAGACTGATTAAATGACAGCCAATTTGACACAAGTATGGCCGCTATCAACTTTCAATGTTCGGAAATCCCTACTAGAAGACCCTTTATACCCAGAGTTCCCGAACATAAGAATACTTGATCCAAAAAACCATTCCATGTCCAATGAGGTTGCTTCCTCCCTGGGTCCACTCCTGAAGTAAACTCAAATTTACATTTTCCATAGGTACCGGTTGGCAAGTTATAGTTTCCTCTTTATAATCCTCCGAGTTCCAAAATATGTTCACTATTTCCTTGTATCCTTCCGTCGTTCATGTCTCTCTCGAGACTCACTTCCATTCACATTCTCCAGGCTTTCAAAAATAAAAATAAAAAATCCCCACTCTATATAGGATCACCCTTCAAATATATGCAAACGCACGTAAGACATCCACCGTCTCGACGTCTCGTCCTTAAGGAAACACAAAAGTATTCACTTGGAAAGGAACACTTTTATTTGATTGAAAGCTTCCCTTTATTTTTTGCGCTGCGTGTGCCAGGAACTTCCCTAAACATACCTAAGAGGTGCTTTGAGGGCCGTTGGAAAATGTTCCGTTTCTTTCCGTCGGTTTTCAGGACATAACTTTATATCACCATCATCACCGCAACGCGTAGACCAGGCACAAAGGCGCCTAATTACTCTATTAGCATGGAATACCACTGAATCCTCTGGTGAAAAGTTATATACTCGTATAATCTCCAGGAAGTGACAGGGATGTGTGCATAAAGGGCGCGGCGGTAGGGTAAAGGCGTACCAGCGTGGTTTTATTGAAATTGTGTGCGTGTAGCGGGGATTCGCGGCAACTTCCTTTAATTACGGATTCGGTACATAAACTCGTATCTGCTACACGGAGTAGCTTACATGACGCTCCGATAAAGTTTTGTTTATGCTGGTCTTGAAGTTGCAACAGTTTGCGCTCTCGGCATTAAGTTGTTTGCTATGCTCGTTCTAAATTAATCCGCTGTTTGTGTTAAGGATTTGTTGACATTGTATGCAGAAATACAAACATCCGGGGTGGAAGTAGTTTCTTCATATATGCGCGGAACATTGAAAGCTTCTAAGAACTAAATCTGTAGTCGACAGAGATAGTGTTGGCATTGTCGAATGCGTGTCACGTCTTTGAAAATCGTTTATCTGACGAAATTATCAGCTTAGGGCATGAACAAATTACAACGCTTTGAGAGTAATTTCGCCACCCTCTTCGGTTGGTTTTTTCTGATTTATCAAGCCCCCAATTGTTTATGTATGCAAACACCCGTGACATTATGCTAATTAATTCCCACTTAAAAATGTCAAAGTTTACCAATTTGGAACCGCTTCGCTTTTTGTTTGTTTTCTTAAAAAGCAACCCCTTGCGCTAAGATTTCACCCTGATAACCGAAATGTATTCTCACTCACACGTGTATACCTTCAAACCGCTACCTACCAGATTGGCGTTAACCCCTTGAAGTATTTCAACGCAACGAAGTATGCCAACTATGCTCGAGCCAATGTATTCAGCCGCTAACTACCCCATTTGGGGCGAATATTTTACAACCCCATGTCATGACTTTCGCATGACGAGTATTGCTCGGTAACATCTATCGTTGGGGGTTGTCGTTGTACTTGTAATTAAACGAGTAACACGATGGGGTTTGGGGGGATGTTGGATTTATATTGGGTTCCCTTAGTTAGTTAGTTCCTTTCACAGCATCAACCTCGGTCCTCATAAATATGTATGAAGGAATTTTGCGCAAAACACGCAAAGGTAGGCAATGGTTTTTTTTGATTGGGGGCGATGTCCCCACATCCGCTGTGTGCCTCTAAACAAATTCATGTGCAAACGAAATTTTGTCACATTTGCTAGAATTTTACAACCCTACCACGAAGGTCCTTCCTACACACCTCTGCCCACCAATTGTGTGTACGTGTTTGCTTTAGTGCTTAACGATTAATGTCGTTTGTCGAGGAGATTCATAGTCAGTCGGAAAAATTATTGTCGATGGAGGAGAGTTACCAGGAGTCTTGGTTAAACTTCATCCTTCATGTATGACCATTAAACAAGAGAGGTGCAGCTGCATAAGCCCAAAGCTGCTAAAAAGCAGTCATTACTGCCATCCAGGAAATACGATGGGATGGATCAGGCCAAAAGAGGATAAACAACTGTGAAATCTAGAACGGAACGTGTTATAGTAAGCAGAAACAGCAACTATTCGAATGTGGATTTTCAAGACATCAGCGAACGCATTATAAAAATCTGATTCAAGGCAAAATTGGCCAACATAAGCCTTATATGCCATCACGCTCCGACGGGAAAATAGATGATATTGCGAAAGACTGCTTCTACTACCGAAGTACGATGTTAAAATCGTGATGGGAGATTTGAATGCAAAGGTAGGAATAGAAGCCATGTTTAGCAGTCTTGATGGAAAGGACAGTATACGTGCAAGCTCGCCTGGCAACGGACTTAGGCTTATTGACTTCACTGCGGAACGAAATGCCACTATAGCCAGTACACAGTTTCCTCGGCGGTCTTCAGATCAACGAACGTAAAATAAAATTGATCACATTTCTATAGCGAATAGGCACGCATTCAGTATTTTGGATGTCCAAACATTCCGAGGGCCTTAAATCGACTCGGAATACTAAATTGTTGCAGCCGGCGTATGAGGATATCCACAACGCCACAACAAATCCGGAATACTGTCAACAAAAAAAAGTAGTAAGACTGCTCGTACCCCTTAATCTCTCAATTAACACCATACCACCAGATTCGAATGTCCAAGAGCCCACCAGCAAGAAACCCTTGGTTTGATGTGGAATGCAGACAGATGTTCGCGGCCAAGAACGATGCCTACAAGGCTAAGCGGCAGGTTAATACGAGAGCTTCCATCGAGCTCTTTAGGCAAAGAAGGAGGGAAAAACACAAGCATTTCACAAAGAAGAAAAAAGAACAAGAAAAGGGCGCGGTCGAGGATATCGAGAGGTGCAACTTCAGGAACGATTTTCGCAAGTTTTAACAAAGTGTTAAACACTAAAGCCGAGGATATAAGGCTCGAACAGAATCCTGTCGCGATGAACAAGGAAATGTCATAGTTGAGACACAGTTGATGAGGATATGGAAGAACCACTTCTGCAGGCAGCGGCGATGATGAACTATCACCCACTGTCAGGCAGAACGAATCATTCAATATTGGCGACGATAGCGAAAAGTACCCACCGTCCTAAGTGAAGTGAAGATAGTAGTATCTAAACTCAAGGTTAGTAAGACTGTGGTTAATGACGGCTTTCCCGCCAAGCTTTATAAAACCGGCGGAGATGACTTGGTAAGTAACATCCACCAACTCATAAGCCAAATCTGGTCGGATGAAAGTATGTCTGAAAAATGTAACTCAGCATCGTTTGCCCGATCCACAAAAAAGTAGAGCCTCTGAACTGCGCCAACTACAGAGGCATAAGTCTCCTCAACATCGCCTACAAGATCCTATCTGTAGTCATATGCGAACTCCTGAAACCGTTTACCAACAATATGATCGGTCCTTATCTGTGTGGTTTTAGGCCAGGAAAGTCCACAACTGATCAAATCTTCACACTTCGGCAGATCCTGGAAAATACCCAAGAATCGATTTCAAAGCCACATATGACATCATTTATAGAGACGAACTATGCAGAACCGAGTCTAATTTTGGTGGAGAATTGTCTTTGCTCCATCCGGGTAGGAAAAGACCATATTGACACATTCGATCCTTTGTTAGGATTGTGCAAAACTCCCGAGCCAACACCAGAGGCACAATCTAACATAAATCGGTGCAACTACTAGCATACTCCAACGATGTTGACATCATTGATCGGACTCAACGGGATGTCATAGTCATATAGAGGACGAAGCCACAAAAATGGGTTTGGCAGTAAATGAAGGTAATACCACCGACAATTTGGACACAACGTCACCATTGACAGATATAACTACGGACACTACGGGACTTTGGCTACCTCGATTCCGCTATCACCTCGGCCAACAACATCCCGTCAGAAATTGAAAGAAGAATTAATCCTGCCAACCACTGTTTCATCAGGCTCGAACTACTAAGGAGATCCTATACAAGATCCTATACTTCGGCTCGCAGAATCTTCGATTCCCAGCCAGACGACGGACTTAGTAGAGGAAGACTTCCCCTTAAGTGGCGCTCGTAAGTAGAAACCGACCCCAACTAACTTGAAGTGTGCAACTGGAGGCAGTTGGTTGAGGACCAGCCTCAATCCGGGCTGTGGCTCCACTTAAGTATGTAAGCTGCCTTATCCTCAGAGCTACACTTTGATGTACGAATTATCTGGGTCCAAGACAATCAGGTGTTGAAGGGTTACTAATCCCGCTGTTGGTGCGACTTTCATTGTTCCAATCGAACCCATACATGTAATCCTCTCTGCCTTGGTGGATTATGGATGCCGCACAGCATCAAAATGGATTCCAATAGAATGTTTAAAGAAACAAAAAGCCTTTTCTCCACCTGGCAACCCTATGTAGGAGCCATCAAAATAAATCCTCCCCAAACAATGGCGCACTCTCATTTCTTGCACTCGGTTAACCAACAATAGTTGGCAACTGACTGCTGAATGGAAGTCGTTTCCTTGATTTAATGGCGACCCATAAATCCATGTTGTGATGGGATTAGAAAAAGCTGACGTGTCGCAATTTTATCCTTC
Organism: Rhingia campestris; assembly: GCA_932526625.1. Classification (NCBI taxonomy): domain Eukaryota; kingdom Metazoa; phylum Arthropoda; class Insecta; order Diptera; family Syrphidae; genus Rhingia; species Rhingia campestris. Next base: position 31,110,193 of record OW052185.1, on the reverse strand, counting down.
AAACCTTGATGACACAGGCGCGCCGTCCGGGCACACACCTACACCTTGCACCATAACATGTCTCAAACAATTGACAGATGAACCCCTTGTTTCGCTTGACAGTTAATTTATTTGCACATTCTAATTCGCCGCGATCAATTTCCCAGATCAAGGACGACCGAACTAATCCCTGGACTCTAGATGAGAGATTATAATCTGGAAATTCAATATTATCCATTCCTCGTCCTGTGTACATACATCCATTGACATGTGTAAGGATTTGTCACTTGCTTGGATATTCAGATGACAATGACGGGCGCATTCCATAATGGCTTGCGATTTATTCCGCAATTAATCTATGCAATCATGGATGGAATCTTTGGAATAATTTATCATCATCGATTGTGCGAGGAGTGTCCTTAGTGTGTTTGCGACTACAGTGATGATGGTTATATCGTCGATGATAGGAGAGCTCGTGTGATAGTGATGATGGTGATTACCTGCGTCCTTTCGACGTAATTTATTGTTTGCAGTTGTCCTTTGCCTGTGACTGTGTGTGCGGGGGTGTTTCTATAAAGGCATTCTCATTAAAGTTAATGACTGTGATGGCGAAACATCACAGCCGCCTTGCTGCGGATATATAGGAGGAACCTGTAACAGGATAATGCCAATATGTGTCTATCGGAGATATATGATAGCGCCAATAAAATCGTCGTTGTATGTGCGGCACATGATCTAGATCTTTGCGTGATTTACTTGAGGAAGCAAATTAATTGGTAATCCACACTAACTCTGGCGTAATAATGGACGGATTACGAGGGTGGCTTTATTGAGCTCACTCATATAGCTTTGAGGAGTGTGGGTGATGGCGCGATTGCTTGTGTTGATTTAGAGCTGAGGATTTCCTTGCATTCTGTTACCTGCTTAGGAGGATAATTGTGAATCATGATGGTTATAATCATTATGGGTCATGATGCAAAGTATGACATCAAAGGGAAGTAGGATTTAATTCAATTTTCTTGGGATTATAATGGATTGGCATACCTTCGCATGCGAGTATTTTGTGTATGGCTTCACACAGGAGATAAGACAGGATTTGCCATTTTACTGGCCTTTAAAGATGCCCCCCCCCCCCCCCCCCATCCCTCTTTATGAATACTTTTATGAGACGGACAGGGATTGTAAATAACTTCGTTTTATGGGAGAAATTATGTCCCCAGGTATAGTCATCGAAATGGATCATTCCATAAAAAGGAAAATTTATGCAAATCCTTGCGTATACTGAAGGATGGACACTTTTGAAATGTGTTTTGGTAACAATAACCATGTGAACTTCCGAAGTACGGCACACATTTGGTTACTAAAAGTTTTTATCACCTTTTATCCTCAGCTGACTCCAAATTGCATTGCCCACGTTTGAAAGATGCGGCTTCGTCGTAAATAAGCATCCTCAACTATGGAAGGTTGTTAGAAGTTTTAAAACGAAACAAATTACCACGTTTACCGCTCTGTCAAAAATTAAATGGAGTGAAATACCTCCCTAACAGAGATGCATCTATCTATTCTAGGACCAGAGTTGGAGGTTACAACCGACGCCTTCTGGAATATGACAAATTTATCACCTGTTCTGTATCTTATGATGAAAGGCTAACAATATGACCGCAGCATCCACTTCAGAAATTGGACTTGCTGTAGCAGGCGACGAAATGGATATCCAAGCTATTTTAGTAGCCAGGTTAGGATTGCGAAATATCTTGAAACTGTTGCTCCAGAAGTGTGCTTATGAGTCCGTGCGTAGACAAATTATCGCTGACTCTGTCAAAGGAGGATGATTTAACAAAATAAGCTCCCTCGAGTGGTTTAGAGGTGTGAAGCTGGGCCTTATCCATAAATCTTCTCTTATTATGCCGATCTTAAGCTTCATGTTGGTTATAGTCGATTTCTACTTGTATGCGCCATTTAAAACGAATAATTCCTCAACTGCATCTACAGTCTTGCTGGGAATCGAAGACTCTGAGCGCTGAAACATAAATATCCATTTGTTCAATATGTCACACACATTTTTAACGCCAATCAAAGATGTCATATCGACAGGATTTTGTTCAGGCCTTGTACCTACAGCTCTTAGGTTTTACATTTTAGTAAAATTTTAATATTTTCACCAACAACTTTATCGGCCCTTAAAAGTGTGATTTTAGGCCACAAAAGTCATTAAATCTTGATACTTGTCAGATCCTTCAAAATCCTTCAGGGGAAGTCCAAATCCAGAGCATTTATAGAGCCGAACTATACAGGCTCGTGTATAATTTTGGTCCATTCAGCATGACGATTGAGAATTCTCGCTTTTCCATCAAGCTCGGCAACGACAACACCGAAACGTTCGAAACCAAAAAAGACAGGGTGAATCATTGTCCTGTGACTTCTTGAACATCACCCTAGAGATAATTGCTCAAAATTTCCGAGCCAACGCCAGGGGAACAATCTTCGATACATAGAGCAGGAAGTCCCTAAAGTGGACTTAGCGGTCAGCGATGACAGGAAATCAAACGAAGAAAGGAATTCCCAAAGTAATAGAACCCTTACAGAACTAGTAGAGATATCCAATTCCTATGTAAGACACTTATCACCCCAGTCCTGCTATCATTAAAAAGCGGCCAAAGAAATCCTTAGTCGTTGGAGCTTTAAAAGCTCCTATAAAAGCTTTATAGCGACATAGTCCTGGTCAAGAAAAGAAACTCAATATATGTCTTAGGTACCTAGGACAAGTAGTGCCCGAATAATACTTGTGGGCATAGGGCCTTCGATTCCCAGGAGGACTTATTGTACGGTAGAAGAAGACCTCCCCTTAAGAAGCGTTCAGTATAGCCTGACTTGAACTAACTTGAAGTGGGCAACTAAAGGCAGCTAAGTTCCGAGCTTAGGGGAGATGAATGTTGGCTGTTACAAGGGATCACCCCGGAATGTAGCGCCGCTGTCCGGAGTGACACCTCTTTGTATCTTTGATATTGAACGGGTGAAACCCAGGAAATCAGTTGCTGCCGTTATGTTTATGGCGTCTGGATATCAATTAATTAAGGGAGACGCATCGTGCAAAGGTCTGCAAGGTTTTTGCGATTCCAGTTTTTCTGAATAAAATTTGTATGAATATCCGCATTCTCAAGAACGGTTCTTCTCATGCTTAGGTGGTCCAATTCGATTACATCAAAATACAATGGTTTCCACGAACGCATACTCTTAGGATCTACGACCTACCCTTGGTCATATGGTAGGCTGTGCGATGATATGAAACCTTGAGTTTTTACCTAGCCTCTCAGCCTTTCCGTCTCAGCAGATGAGAAAGCGTGAAGACGTGTACCCACACTAATGCACATAATCCATTCCAAAGGCTGCAGTGGAAGAACTCCCAAGATGGAGTCAACGGCGGCGTCTACAGTCCCACTTAGGATGGACAAAATGAAAAACCTATTTGAGCTGCTTATAGGACAATAGGTCATTTAGAAATCTTAAGGAATAGGCAGGTCCCTTGAATAGTGATGGTGGCGGATGAGCCCGAAGCCCATTGGCAGCGCTCAATCCAGTACTGGTAACTTATGGCCTCATAACCCCGTGACCTATGGGTATCCAATAAATTGGAACTGGACCTCCAGTTAAAGGGTTGTGCTTTGGGTTAACTACCTACGTAAGAAAAGAAATGTTCTTACGAAGCAACCAAGAGCCTCGGAAAGGACTGATTTTATTGTTGACGACCATGATAAACGAAAAACTGACGACGATGTTCGTATCTGTACCTGGAATGAGAGAACATTAAACCGGAGACTAGCAGGCGAAGAACTAATGGAGGCCCTAAGCAGACATTACTGCTATCCAGGAAATACGATGGGATGGTAATTTTTGCTCGGGAGGTAAAAAATATGAGCAGAAACAGCGACTATTCAGATGTGGATTTGTTAATAGTGCCAGATTTGGGCAAAAAGTCATATGTTTTCAAGATATTAACGAACGCAGTGCTTCAATTGGTGCAGTGCAGTGACCCCAGTGGAATTAAACCCCATGGGTCTTAATTCCCCCCAAAAAAGAAGCAGACCCCGCGAGGCTTATTTCCTTTTTGAAATGGAAAAAAGACCCACGGCTGTTAATGCCTTTTAGTTGTGGGGATTATTTCCTTTGCATGCATCCAAACTCAAACGCAACCCAATTAGAGAGGTTGCAGGTGCAGCATGCCCCCCACTTATAATTAAACTTTGTATAACACCAAACTAGAACTCGGATGTATGCAAATTATGAACCACCGAAGTACGATGTTAAAATCGTGATGGAAGTTTTTAACGCAAAGGTAGGAAGAGCAGACATCTAAAGCGGTATTGTCGGAAAAACAGAGCCGACAAGACAACACGTCTGGCAACGGACTTAGGCTAATTCACTTCGTTGCGGAAAGAAATGCCACAACAGTCAGCACACGCTTTCTTCGCCTCGATATCCATAAGCAGACATGATGTTCTTCAGATCAACGAACGGGCAATCAAATTGATCACATTGCGATAGACAAGAGGCACGCATCCAGTATTTTCGATTCCGATGGGCTAACATCGACTCGGACTACTATCTTATTGTAGCCAAGGTAAGAATGCGGATATCGACCATGCCACAACAAATCAGAAATACTGCGAAAATATTTAATGCCTCCAGGACTTTCGAGCAACGCGTATCCCTTAACCTCTCGATTAACACCATACCACCAGCCTCGAATGTCGTGGAACAACAATGCCGCAACTGATGCGGTTTCTCTGGCGCTTCAGCAAGAAACCCCTGGTTTGATGATGAATGCCGACACATGCTTGCAACCAAGAACGAGGCCTACAATGCAAAGTTGCAGGTCCAGACAAGAGCTGTCACTGAGCTCTATAGGCAGAAAAGAAGGGAAGAACACCGGCTTTTCAGAAAGAAGAAAAAAAGCAAAGAAAAGCGCGCGATCGAGGATATAGAGAGGTGCCACTAAAGGAATGATGTTCGCAAGTTTTATTTGTACCTAGACGTGATGGTCCATACACCATTATGCGGCGATTTGTCGAAACACTTTACAAAATTACTGAAGCGTAAAGCTTAGATGTACTTCTTGGAATCTATCATTTTGCTTGTTGACGTAGCTATTCAACAAAAAATGAGCCTCATCACTGAACAAAATTTTGCGATGAAAATCAGCATCGAGATTGTGGCGACCCCACAATAAATCTCTCCACTTAAGGAACCAGGCCTTGTGAACAGAGCCCATGACGGCTGCTGAAACGATGGCTGCCTCACTGCGAGCATGGCTTCGAACTGACACCTGGCCGTGACTCTTTCTCTTTCGATACCGGGCGGTGACGGCGACTAGCTGTTTAGCTTAAAATAAGATATAATTAATAAAGTAACTTTTATGATCCAGAGTCTTGCATTGTTCATTCTTTACATTGGTGACCCCGACGTGACCATACCACCAGATTCCGATGGCGCCAGAGGACATCCCAAAAACGGCTATAATTACGCCATTTGGGTTATATGAGTTCACCCGCATGACGTTCGGCTTGCGCAACGCAGCGCAAACACAACAACGGTTTGTCAATTCTGTGTTCGGAGATTTGGACTACGCTTTCACATATATCGACGATATGCTCATCGCATCAAGCTCCGCAGAACAACTTCAAAAACATCTAGAAGAAATTTTTATTCGCCTGCAGTCCAACGGCATCACACTCAACATGGAAAAGTGCGAATTTTGTAAAAACTCGTTAGTGTTCCTGGGATACCATGTCGACAGTACCGGCATCCGCCCACCACACGACACAATCAATGCAATCTCGGAGTTTCCACAACCATCCACAGTTTGTGAGCTTCGGCGATTTCTGGGAACACTCAATTTTTTCCGTCCGTGCTTATCACATGCAGCTGCCGACCAAGCCCCACTTGCGCAGATGCTAAAGGGTACCACAAAGAAGGACCGCTCGCCTCTCTCGTGGATTTCAACAGCACAAGCCGCCTTCCAACGTTGCCGCAATGCACTTGCGGAGGCAGCTTCATTGTGACATCCTCTGCCCGACGCAGAACTTCGCCTCATGTGCGATGCATCGAATACTGCGGTTGGTGCAGTGCTGCTGCAGGTATTCCAAGGCAAAGCAGAACCACTTGGATATTTTTCTCGAACCTTGCAACATACGCAGCAACATTATAGCACCTATGACAGGGAACTGCTGGCTATTAAGCTAGCGATCGAACACTTCCGCCGCTTCGTTGAAGGTCGACCGTTTGCGGTCTACACAGACCACAAGCCGCTGACGTTTGCCTTCTGCAATCCACCGTCGCAAACAGAAACACCTCGTCGGCGACGCCATATGGACTTCATAGCTCAATTCTCTTCCGATATCCGCTATGTCAAGGGCGAGGACAACGCTGCTGCTGACGCCCTGTCACGGATTTCAGCAATCGCGAATCCTGCAGTCTTGGACTACAATATCATCGCAAAGGAGCAAGACCGGGACTCAGAGCTGCAGAAACTAAGATCGGTGAGTCAGAAACTTACGTTCATTAATCTTGTTCTTCCTGAGTCGAAAACAGCTGTCACTTGCGAAACATCCAGTGGTCGAGCTCTACCATACATTCCACCGGCATTTAGGCGCGCTGCCTATGAGTCGGGGCACAACCTCAGTCACCCCGGTACACGAGCCTATGGGTGCGCGCCTGCCCTGCCTGTCAAAGAAGCAAAATCAACAAGCACACTAGTCCGACCCTGGGAACGTTTCCGGCCGCAGAAAGCTTCGAACATGTCCATATAGACATCGTCGGCCCACTTCCGAACTGCTCTGGCTTCGGGTACTTGCAACACGATGGCCGGAAGCCATTCCAATTGAAGACATCACCGCTTCCACAGTCGCTGACGCATTTTTCAATGTCCCAATTCATCGATGGCCAGAAAAAGCGTAGTGCCACTGATCTTCGCGAGGCTCGTGTACCGTGTACTTGTAGAGCGGTGGCATCGAACATTGAAGACAGCTCTCATCACTCACCTACCAGAAAACTGGCTACATGCACTCCCATCCGTGCTACTCGGACTTCGATCAATGGTTAATGAATCGAATACTTCTCCCTCGCAATTGGTTTATGGGACGGAACTAAGACTCCCAGGAGACTTTTTATCAGCACCCAGCAATATCCAGGAACCTATCGCTTTTCTTCAAGAGCTGAGGGAGACGCTTCAACAAATATCGCCTGCTTTCGCCACACGCCAGACAAAATCGATTTTTATACCCAAGGACCTCAACACCGACGACTGCTGAAACGATGGCTGCCTCACTGCGAGCATGGCTTCGAACTGACACCTGGCCGTGACTCTTTCTCTTTCGATACCGGGCGGTGACGGCGACTAGCTGTTTAGCTTAAAATAAGATATAATTAATAAAGTAATTTTATGATCCAGAGTCTTGCGTTGTTCACTCTTTACAAGATCAATCTCAATTCCGGCCCATACACCAAAATCACGACTCATTGCATGGTCTCGCGGCTTTAATTCTTGCACAAGCTGGATCTTGTAAGGTCGTAAGCCAAGATCTTTGCGCAAAATCTTCCATAAAGTTGATGGACAAAGCTCATTCAGGTCCTCTTCAACACTTTGCTCTATAGCGGCAGTTGCTTCTTCGGTGCGCACTCTTCGACGTCCCTGCGGATGCGTATTATCACATAGGGTAAACGTAGTGCGAAAATGATCCAGGGGTAAACGGATTAATTGCTCTGATGGACGATTATGTCGACCATAAAATGGACGGAGCTTGCGGTAAACTTCCCGAACTGAAAACCATTATTTTCGAAATAAATTTGCACGATTTGCACACGTTGTTCCTTTTTCAGCCTGTTGATGATGAAATGGCAAACCAAACTGAACATAAATGACATTAGAGTTGCCCGATTTGACCACAAGATGTCAGTTTTATCTCTACTCGAAAACCAACCTCTAAAAATAACACACGCTGTTAGAGAAAATGCTTATATCCTTGGCAGGATATTCTCTTTCAGCCCATATAAGTCTTTTTTGATCGCCATGAGTTCCGCCTGTACCAATGAAATGATCAGGAAGACGGAAAGATTGGCTGAGATCATTTATTTTGGAGCCATGGAGCCATTCTCCCATGAAAATCTGTCTGGGATTGTGACCTGGAAACTCATGTCAAAGTTTTACCGGGTAAGGGTGTATCGGTGAATCGGTATTTTCAGAAAAATTTGTGTGTTCGTTTCAAATTTTGGAGTGACCAGTCTATATGTTTGACCACTGTTGGATGGCTTTAAGACGGATAGCTCAGTTAGCTTCCATTTGCTTCCCGAAAATATCTAGGGGTAGTATGTGAAAAAGAATGTCTAAGGTGAAGGTGTTGTACGGAGTGAACCAGCGATACAGATACAGGTTCGTTGTAACTTGTCTATAGCTATAACTCCATTAAGAAGTATCGGTCTTATCACCGAGATATAGAGCCAATGCGTGATACGAGGTTTCAATCCCCATTTCATGGCTATGGCTGACTTACAAGAATAAAGTTCGACTATCGTTTTCTTTACTCTTTCTGTTATGTTCAGGTTCCAGTTAAGCTTCCTGTCGAAAAAAAAGTTCCAGGTATTTTGCTTTGTCTGAGAAGGCTAGTTCGAATCCGTTTAGTAAGGGTGGGTCAATGTGAGGAAGTTTATATTTCCTAGTAAACACGACCAGTTCAGTCTTGTGGGGGTTGACATCCAGACTACAACTGAATGTCCATTTGGAAAGTTTGTTTTGTGCGTTCTGGAGAAGTTTCTTGAGTATATTCAGGTGCTTCCCTGAGATAGTAACGTCATCCGCGTAGGCAATCACATGGCATCCCTCTGCTTCCAGGATGAGTAAAAGCTCGTTTACCACTAAGTTTCAGAGAAGAGGGGATAGAAATCCACCTTGTGGGGTCCCTCTGTTGACATGTCTTCTGGCCGAAGCAACACCCAGTTTGGTGTTGATAATCAATCTGCAAATTAATCAACATTCCAAGTGAGGGATCGGATTTCAGACATGTAAGCGCCTTAATGATCGCTCCGAATTCAAGTTGTTTAAGGTACCTGCAATGTCCAGGAATGTAACCATTGTATACACCTTACAAAACAACGACTTTTCTATAATCCATACTTATGTGTGTAGGGCTGTTTATACAGATTTGCCCTAGCAGTACGCATGTTGGGATGCCGATAGCTGATTTACATCCATCTTTCTAAGGTTTTCAGAAGGAATGGTGATAAACAGATCGGTCTCAGGACTTTCGCATTGACGTGAGAACTTTTACCTGATTTAGGTATAAATATCTACACTTTCACTTCCCTCCGAAACTTGGTGAACCAGCTCGACAGAACCCTTAAGGATAGCTTCCACCCATGGTAAGATGAGATCCAAAAAGTGTGACAGGTCGGCTGGTATAATTCCGCCTGGTCCCACGGATTTAAATGGTTTGTATGCAACATTCAAATAAACCCCCGGGCAGATAAAATCGATAGGTAAACAATTTTAAAGAGAATTCCTAAAAGTCTGCTTTAAAATTAGATATCGGTTAAGTAAGCATTGCAGGTTACACCTTCTATCTTCCACCTTTCACAAAGTTTGCTTATTCCTGTCACCACTTTCACCAACATTTCACTAACCCGCCAACTTAAAAGGTGTAACCACCATTTTTTAACGGAACCCTGCAATCAGCTGTAATTGGCAAAACGCCCTCACTGCAGTGGTGTCTGCCTTCGCTTTACCACCTCACCGCCCATTCTCATTCCAAGGCAGGCAATAAAAAAACAATCTAAAGTCGAAACTACAAAATCCATCAGCAAACCCCATCACGTTATACAAATTGAGCATTAGATGGTGTCCCTTCCGCCTAGTCGGGCTCTGTGTGTTTATGTGTGGCTTGTGAAATTACATTCCAAGACTTATTTTTTGGCACGGTAAATCATTTTTAGCCTCAACTCTATAATTACAAACTATTAACTGAGTAAAACATGCAATGCCTTGCCTACACACACAGCTCATTGTAAGGGCACCATGAACACAAGAGAGACGTGCCGCACAAAAAATCCTTCAAAAAAACCCATTTGGAAGCAGGATATAAGTTTTATTTCACTCACCCATGCTCTACTGCCTCCGCTGTGGAGCATACAAAATTCAGGATTCCTCAGCAATACAACTTACGCTTCATTAAATTGCAGGCAGTATAACGCCGCCGCCGCCGCCGCCATTCCAGTTAGTAACGAGACTTGTAGGCACAGATATGTGTATGTGTGTGTATTATAGAAAGAAAATGGAACCAGTCTTGTAGAGAAAACAGAAAAGCACTGCAATGCATTCACCATCGGTGCATAAATAATTTAAATTTTATACGATATCCTGAAACCGGAAAAGTGGGTCCTTCTCTTACAAGCCAAACCGAATGCAAAGGATGAGAGTGCAAGAAGGGGAGAGAATGAGTCCAGCCGACCGACGTGGTTCCAAACGGGAAATGAATGCATTTGGATAGCCAGGAGCCGGTGGAATGGTCAAAAATGCAATTCCAAGTGGATGTTGCAGTAAGCCAGTGAGATAAATGCGCCCGAATTTAAATGCTCAAGGAATGAATGGATATTGATTGCAGTCAGGATTCAAATGGGATGACAGAGGACTGTAAGGAGGACTTTTTCACTGGTGCCTGGTGTTCTTTAATTCATGGTATTGGTATTGCGGCTTTGCCATGCGGTTTTGTCGGATTTATTAGCCAAATTTTAATAAATTCGGGCTTTTCCATCTGAATGCTTGGATATGGCTCAATGAATGTAGACAATCTTGTCTAGATTCGTGTTGATTGGAAGGAGTTTTGGAATGGGCTTTTTTTTCGTAGAATTGAAAGGGGCACTATCTGTAACAGTGATAGTGATGGTAGGGGACGTATTGTTTGCAATTTTTAACGAGGACCTTTTATTTTTATTTATTTATTTTTTTATTTATTTATTTATTCTTGAATGCTTAAAAACAGTAAGATATAATATCTTATGAGTTAGTTTTCAGCTAATTTTGCAAAAATTAAGCTAACAGATTTTAAGAAACTAGTTTTGATTTTCAATTACTTTTAGTTTACAAGTTTAATTTAATAATCTACGAATTAACAGAGAAGTGAGACTTAAAAACTCTTTTTATGCTTGTTTTGTTCTGTATTTCCTTTATGTAACGCGGTAAAGAATTCCACAGACGAACGGCATTGACAAAAAATTGGCGCTCAGAGGTTAGGAATGAACAGCGAGGATGAATTAATTGATGAGATCTATTAGATGATGCTTTTCTCAATCTATCAAAACAGTAATGTGGTTGGTGGGTTAGCAAAATATCCGAAAGCAACGTTAAAGTGCGAAGTTGAAGATAACTTTCAAGTGACATACCAAGCGGACGAGTGGTAAAACCAGATAGTCTGTCATACCTTTTCAACCCATAGATATAACGCACAGTGCTGTTGAAAGCGACATTCAGTTTTTTTTTGCTTGCAGAGCTGCAGTTGCAAAAAATTTCGCATCCGTACATCAATATCGGGAATATCAGTGTTTTTGCTACAAGTAAACGTGTGCTTACTGGGGTTAAATACTGCGTTACCCACAGTGTTCGCAGAACACCATATACTTTTCCGACGATTGAATTTATATGGTTGTCCCAAGTCAGATAGCGATTAAATGTCAACCCAAGATTTTTTGCAGTTTCGACGTATTCGATAGGAGCATTGCTCAACACTATCGGAGGAAAATATGAAATATTATGCTTTTTTCTTGAGACTACCAAGCATTTTGACTTTTTAGGGTTCAAGATAAGACCATTTGAATGAGACCAATGTTCAATTTTCTCTAAGTCCTCATTGACACTTAAAGCGCCATGCTCAATTAGCCCGAGGGGGCAGCTCAAGTACAATTGGACGTCATCGGCATACATATGTGGGAGTTCATTAACATAAATAGAAAATAAAAGAGGACCAAGAATGGAACCTTGTGGAACACCAGTCACGTTTGGCAGAAAATTTGATAATTTGTTGTCACCAACTAGAACTGCTTGCTCCCTCTGTGTTAAGTAAGAAAACATTAGCTTAGTGGCAGATGAAGTGAAGTTGAATTGATGCATTAGTTTATAACAAAGGTTGGCATGGTTGACAGTATCAAAAGCTTTCGAGAAGTCAAGCAATACCAAAAAGGTAACTTCATCACTATCCATTGCCTGTCTAATATCGTCAGTAACGCTCAATAAAGCAGTAATACAACTATGCTTTTGACGAAACCCGGATTGCTTCGGGGTGAGTAAATTATTTGCTTCCACATAAGTACTAATTTGCTTTTGTAATACTCTTTCGAATACTTTTGATAAAAAAGGCAAGATTGAAATCGGTCGAAATTCATCACCTTTAGCACTTTTAGGAATAGGTTAAAATTTTTGCTAGCTTCCATATATAAGGATATTCACTTGTCATCAAGATTATATTAAAAATGAATGTTATGTGCGGCAAGACAATCGGCAAAATAATTTTTAAAAATGAGGGATTCATTTCATCAAGTCCAACAGCATTAGACTTAATAGAAAGTACGCTTTCAACGACATCAGCACTACTTACTGCTTGAAACGAAAATCCAGGTCGATTTTCCTGATTCAAAAACGAAATACTAGTTCTAAAAATCGACGAGGGTTTTGAGATAAATTTTTTGTTTAACTCATTACCATCAATTTCTATGCTTTGCCCGGTTTTCGACTTGCCCATGCCTATGTTGCGTAAGTTTTTCCATAATTGACGGCAAGTTAGAGAGGTATTAAGTTGTTTTGAATACATTTGAGATTTAACCAAACGTATTTCGGCAACCACTTTATTACGAAGCATACAAAATTGTAGCCTTAATGCATTTAGACGGTATCGCTTCCAGGACTTATACGCATCTTCGCGTTCCTGCATTAGTACACGTATATTTCGAGTAAACCATGGTTTACTTTTCGGTTTAAAAATTTTTGTTTTTAAAGGCACATGAGAATCAAATAGAGTACTAATGTTTTCATTTAAGAATTGCAACTGGTTATTTGCCGATGGTATATAAAAAACCGATCCCCAATTTATGCCTCTTGTGTCTTCTTCTAAATGCTGAAAATTAATGCTCTTAAAACCACGATATTTGATTTGTTTACAAGAGTGAGTAAAACTAAACTCCAGTGTTAAAAAAATTAAGTCGTGCTTTGAAAAAGCAGGAGCAGATAATTGATCATACAGAGCTACTCTGCTAATGTCACTCACAAAGAACAGGTCTAATAGTGTAGCATCACCACCAAAGAAATGAGTTGGAGTGCAGGTGTTAACTGGCTTCAAATCAAATGCCCCCATACTTTGTACGAGGATATTAGATTTAAGCAGGTTGCAATTAAAATCACCACATAAAATAATGTTAGGAGCACCCAGCGAAATTTCCTCAAGAATATTCAGTAAAGGGGATAGATTTATGAATTTGTTTGGCCTGTATATTGCGCCTAAAAGTAGTCCACCTTCATTGCCTGCCAATTCTACGAAAAGATACTCTATACTACTTTCAGCATCAGATGAAAGCTTTAATTTGCATTTTATAACAGGTGATTTTTTAGCTGGTTTGGTTTTGGCAACACTGGTTTTGACAGCTGACGTGTGTTAAGTACCTTGTGTCACTGTCAAACAGCTTCAGTTTGGTTTGCAATTTAACCATGGATCGTCTTACAAATGAACAACGCTTGCAAATTATTGAATTTTACTATCAAAATTCGTGCTCGGTTCGAAATGTTCATCGCGCGCTGCTTCCATTTTATGATCGGCATTCTCGACCTTCTGAGCAGTCTATTCGGAAGATTGTGACCAAATTTCGCACCAAATTTACTTTGTTGGACATTAAACCACCAACACGTTTACGTACTGTGCGTAGTGAAGAAAATATTGCGGCCGTATCAGCTAGTGTGACAGAAGACCGCGAAATGTCGATTCGGCGCCGTTCCCAGCAGTTAGGCCTTTGTTACAGCACTACGTGGAAAATTTTGCGGAAGGATTTGGGCGTAAAGCCTTTTAAGATACAGCTGGTGCAAGAACTAAAGCCAGCCGACCTACCACAACGCCGAATTTTTGGTGAATGGGCTCTTGGAAAGCTGGCCGAGGATCCGCTTTTTTATCGAAAAATTGTGTTCAGCGATGAGGCTCATTTTTGGTTGAATGGGTACGTAAATAAGCAAAATTGCCGCATTTGGAGTGAAGATCAGCCAGAAGCATTGCAACAGCTACCAATGCATACCGAAAAAGCCACTGTTTGGTGCGGTTTATGGGCCGGCGGCATTATTGGGCCATATTTCTTCAAAGATGATGCGAATCGCAGCGTTACTGTCAATGGTGAACGCTACCGAGCGATGATAACAAACTTTTTTTTGCCCGAAATGGAAGTTCTTGACTTTCATTATATGTGGTTTCAACAAGACGGTGCCACATGCCACACAGCACGCGAAACAATGGCGCAATTGCGAGGCGAGTTTGGTGAACAGTTAATTTCACGTTTCGGGCCGGTCAATTGGCCGCCTAGATCGTGCGATTTGACACCATTAGATTATTTTTTGTGGGAATATGTCAGGGCTAATGTCTATAGGGACAAGCCCGCTTCGATTGACGCACTGGAAGCCAACATCCATGCATTCATTCGTGAGATACCGGCCGATATGTGTGAAAGAGTATGCCAAAATTGGACTCAGCGGATGGGCTACCTGAGACGCAGCCGCGGTCAACATTTGCATGAAATTATCTTTAAACATTAAATTGCAAGGTTCAAACTATCGATTCAAATAAATATTTCATTCATTTTTTCGAATTTTTTGTGTTTTTTTTTAAAAAAAAGTTCTAAACCTCTTAAAAAATCACCCGTTATATGAACAGTCTTGTATTCAAAAACTAAAAGGACTAGAATATGTCGCCAACAAACAAAGCATTGATTATGTCCTCAACCTTGGATAAAATGTCTTTGCCCCCAATAACAACCTGAAGCAGATAGGGAGTACATCTCCCTCGGAAGTAACAGCAACCCCACTGCTTTCCAACGAAGATTGACCAGTCCAAGCCTATGGCTCCTTTGGTTTGATGAAAGAAGTTTTGCTGCCATACTCCATACTCAGAAATCCAAACGTATGCCGACTGCTTTACAGCTTTGAGGTTGCTAAAGGGTCCTTCTATCATGGAGGCAACATCAAAGCCACGAATGACATCTTAGTACATATACGACGAAGATTAGCTCTAGGAAACTGATGCTACTTTAGCGAATCAAACTGAACTCCTAGCTCGAAAGTCCAAATGTTTGCTCAACCGGAACCTAATCCTATCAACCACCAGCTTTGGCTAGTCACACTGATCGAATGAGTAGTTACACTCGTATCTCAGCCTTGAGGTTCGATAAAATAAGGAAGACCGAAGCTACAGTTTAACGATTAAGTGATCGCGGTTAGACTGTACAACTGGAAGCATCGTTTCTAGAATCGAAAAAGGGGAAGGTGTCTTGTCACCCGTAGAGACCCTGAGGAAGTAAATTGCGTTCGTGCCAGTGGCCCTAAGAGGAAAGTCCAACCTAGAGGAAAACTCGACTCAAATGAATCTTCGACTTAGAAAAAGATGGAAGCTTGACTTACTTACTTACTTAAGTGGCGCTACAGTCCGGAATGAACCTGGGCCTCAACCAACATGCCTCTCCAATTAGCCCGGTCCTTAGCTAACTGCCTCCAGTTGCGCACTCCAAGTTGGTTGAGGTCGGTTTCCACTTGTGCGCGCCACTTAAGGCGAGGTCTTCCTCTACTGCGTCCGACGTCTGGCTGGGAATCGAAGACTCTGCGAGCCGGAGTATTGGTGTCCATTCGTTCTACATGTCCTAGCCACCTTAAACGTCCAATGCGGAGTTTTTTGACCAGGGGCATATCGCTGTACAGCTCGTATAGTTCTTGGTTGAATCTTCGTCTCCATAGCCCGTCAACGCAAACGGGACCGAAGATTTTTCGAAGAATTTTCCTCTCGAATCTACCAAGGATTTCTTCATCCGCTTTTGATACGGTCCATGCTTCTGCGCCGTAGAGCAGGACTGGGATGATCAGGGTCTTATATAGGGTTTCCTTAGTAGTTCGAGTGAGGGCTTTACTACTAAATTGCCTTCTTAGCCCGAAGAAACAGCGGTTGGCAAGAGTAATTCTTCGTTTAATTTCTGACGAGATGTTGTTGTCAGAGCTAATAGCGGAGCCGAGGTAGACAAAGTCCCGTACTACCTCAAAGTTATATCTGTCAATGGTGACGTTCTGTCCAATTCGTCGATGTTGTGAGTCCTTTCGTGATGACAGCATATACTTAGTCTTACCCTCATTTACTGCTAAACCCATTTTCGCCGCTTCCTTCTCTATACTAGCAAACGTGGCTATGACATCACGTTGAGTCCTACCAATGATGTCAATATCGTCAGCGTATGCTAGTAGTTGCACCGACTTTTGGAAAATTGTGCCTCTAGTGTTGGCTTTGGAGTTTTGCACAATTCTCTCAAGAATCAGATTAAAGAAGTCACATGACAGCGCATCGCCTTGCCTAAATCCTTTTTTGGTATCGAATGTGTCGGTGAGGTCGTTTCCGACCCTGATGGAGCAGCGAGAATTCTCTATCGTCATCCTACACAAACGTACGAGTTTGGGCGGTATACCAAAACTAGACATGGCTCTATACAGTTCGTCTCTATAAATGCTGTCATATGCGGCTTTGAAATCGATGAATAGGTGGTGGGTATCGATTTGGACTTCTTGAGTTTTTTCCAGGATCTGCCGAAGTGTGAAAATTTGATCGGTTGTGGACTTTCCTGGCCTAAAACCACACTGATAAGGGCCAATCAGGTTGTTGGTAAACGGTTTCAGGCGTTCACATATTACGGCAGATAGGATCTTGTAGGCGATGTTGAGGAGACTTATGCCTCTGTAGTTGGCGCAGTTCAGAGGGTCTCCTTTTTTGTGGATCGGGCAAACGATGCTGAGGTTCCATTCTTCAGGCATATTTTCATCCGACCAGATTTGGCTTATGAGTTGGTGGATGTTACTTACCAAGTCATCTCCGCCGGCCTTATATAGCTCAGCGGGAAGGCCATCATTTCCGGCAGCCTTATTAAGCTTGAGTTTAGATATCGCTATCCTCACTTCACTCAGGTCGGGTGGTTGGCAGTTTTCGTTGTCGTTGCCAATATTGAATGGTTCGTTCTGCCTGACAGCGGAATGTTGTTCGTCATCGCCGTTTAACAGTCTGCAGAAGTGGTTCTTCCATATCCTCAGCATCGACTGTGTCTCAACTACAATATTTCCTTGTTCATCTCGACAGGATTCTGTTCGAGCCTTGTATCCTTGGCTTTGACGTTTTACACTTTGGTAAAACTTGCGAACATCGTTCCTGGAGTGGCACCTCTCTATATCCTCGATCGCGCGCTTTTCTTGCTCTTTTTTCTTCTTGCTGAAAAGCCGATGTTCTTCCCTTCTTCTTTGCCTATAGAGCTCAATGGCAGCTCTCGTCTTAACCTGCAGCTTAGCCTTGTAGGCCTCGTTCTTGGCTGCGAGCATCTGTCGGCATTCCTCATCAAACCAGGGGTTTCTTGCTGGTGGGCGCGAGAAACCTAGCACATCAGTTGCGGCTGATCTAATGGCCTGTTGGCATCGTTGCCATTGCTCTTCGACATTCGATGCTGGTGGTATGGTGTTAATCGAGAGGTTAAGGGATACGCGTTGTGCGAAGGTCTTGGCGGTCTCTTGCGATTGCAGTCTTCCGACATTAAATTTTTTCACAGTATTTCTGGATTGTTGTGGCGTGGTGGATATCCGCATTCTTACCTTGGCTGCTACAAGGTAGTGATCCGAGTCGATGTTAGCTCCTCGGAATGTTCGGACATCCAAAATACTGGATGCGTGCCTCTTATCTATCGCAATGTGATCAATTTGGTTGACCGTTCGTTGATCTGGAGACCGCCATGTCCCCTTATGGATATCGAGGTGAGGATACCGTGTGCTGGCTATAGTGGCATTTCGTTCCGTAGCGAAATCAATTAGCCTAAGTCCATTACCAGACGTGTTGTCGTGTAGGCTATGTTTTCCGACAATACTTCTAAAGATGTCTTCTCTTCCTACCTTTGCGTTAAAATCTCCTAGCACGATTTTAACATCGTACTTCGGTAGTCGCTCATAGGTTTTGTCGAGGAGCTCGTAGAAGCAATCCTTAGCTATATCATCTTTTTCTTCCGTCGGAGCGTGAGCGCATATATGGCTTATGTTGGCGAATTTGGCCTTGATGCGGATTGTTACTATGCGTTCGCTAATGTCTTGGAAACATAAGACTTCTTGCCTAAGTCTGGCACTTATAACAAATCCGCATCCGAATAGTCGCTGTTTCTGCTCACTATTACACGGTCCGTAGTATATGTCACAGTTTTTCATCCTCTTTTTGCCCGGCCCATCCCATCGTATTTCCTGGATGGCAGTAATGTCTGCTTTGTAGCAGTTTAGGGCTTCCGCTAGTTGTTCGCCTGCACCTCTCCTGTTTAATGTTCTCACATTCCAGGTGCAGATACGAACGTCGTTGTCCTTTTTTCGTTTAGCAGGGTCGTCAACAATAAAATCAGTCCTTTCCGAGGCTATTGGTTGCTTCGTAACTATGATTTTTTTCTGTGGGTGGGTAGTTAACCCAAAGCACAACCCCCAACCTGGAGGGCCAGTTCCAATTTATTAGATACCCCTAGGACACGGGGCCATCAGTATCCACTACGGGATTGAGCGCTGCCGTTGGCCTTTCGGTTCATCCGCCACCATCTCTGTTCAAGGGGCCTGACTAACCCTTGAAATTCCTAGACAACCTGTTGTCCGAATATGTCAGAGCAGCTCATCTAGGTTCGCCTGGGACAGCAGGCCGGGTATTCATCCGTGCCATTCTCACCAGGGTGTTTATAGTGTTGCTGTTTTTCGTCGTGTTATCAACACTCACACTTATCGTTTAGCAAGTCAAATCCGGTTGGATGAGACCAGTACCCGATGGTTACCACTTGGAGGTAAAGATAAGCACATTTGATGTGTAGTCAAGCTTGACTTACAGGAAAGTTAGTCTTCAGGATATCAACGGTATTTCCAAAAAAAAATCCTTCCCAATCAGATAACGCATTACTGATCCAAGTCACTTAAAAAACGTGGATTCCTGAGTTCAATTTGAATAAAAAGATACGGTTATCCTTGACGACGCGGAGTCCCAACACAAACATTTAAATTAGTTCGTCGCATTCATTCCGCAACTTTCCAATTACCGTAAAAATTCAAATTTCATCGATATCCTTTCTTTGCACACGATTACAATGCTGTTATTAAATCTCCATCCGTTGTGTACCTAATCGTTATTTTTGGTATTACAAGGACGACAGATAATAATCATTTTTCATTCGTCGCCATACAAATAGAAAGACAGGAATATTCTAAGGATTCATTCATTTTGTATGCCTTTCATCGCTGCCTCCCCGAATTGTATCCCTTTTGTCCTTAGAATTTTTACCCACTTGATGGATAATCCTGCGATTCGATAAATCTATACATCACGAAGGATATACATATATTGATGGAAAATCTCTTGCATAAGGACACTGAAACGAGCATGGCATGCCTGCAGTATTGTTGACGTTATATGCTGGGAACTCCGATGAGGGAAGCCGGGAAGGTTGCAAAACTATAGCTCAAGTTTATGTTACATTACGCGAAGTATAAGCGTGGTGAAGAGTGTTCGTTTATACGTTTGGTATTATCCTGAAAGGATACAATACAAATCAATTTAACTTTTTTTTTTTTTGCAAAATGAATCCTCTCATTCTTCGTGGCTTTGACTCAATTTGTAACAATTGAGTGGGGGTGGTGATGGGACGGTGGCCGTATTTTTTCCTTATGAGTGGCAGAGCCATTGAATTCCAGGGGAGTCCTGGTGGGAATGTCGGGTATTTTTCCATTACGATGAGGAATCAAAAGTACTTGGGAGGAAAATTTAATAAATTCAAATTGCTTATGAAAGATTTCGAAAGAACAAAGGAGTTAAGAGTGTCCTTGTGAAGTCTGATGTCTATAAGGTAGTTCCGATTTTAATTTGCATGAGTCTACCTAATGGGCTTAGGGTTGGTTGAATTTATGGAATTCTTTGAAAATTGATTTCAATGGAAGTTGGAAGATGGCAAGATGGTGGACAGGAGGATGAAGGGATCAGTGGATTAGATAAACATATGTATTGACCTTTGTCTTGATATAGCGTGGGAGCAGATGTGTACTGAGATTTTAGTAGATGTAAACATATAGCTGGAGGGTATATAGCTGTTAATATTGGCCATGCTATTTGGACGTAAGACTCACGCGGGATTATATGTATTTTGAGGATTATTCGGTTTTTTTTTGAATAAAGGTTATTGAGGAGGCCGAAATTTGATGTCCTTTTTGACGTAAACAGTCGTATTAAGAATAGATACATCTATTGTTGTTGAAAGGAGATATTCCAAAGTAAAATAGGGGATCCAATAGAGATAAGGTTATGGAAAATTTGATTTATTCCATTTGTAGTTCAAAAGTTACTTTATGCCATAAAGTTTCATTACAACCTTCTGATAGATATAGTGGGTGATCCTGTGAACCTTTTGAAATAAATGCATGAGGGCAAAGGCAAAATAAATGGTTAATGCGTTCCATTAACAAAGAGAGAAGTAGGCTTATATTGACGGTCTTTTGGGGTGAAAGTTCAAAGACCAAATTTACAAGCTCTACAGCTATACAATATATACTTTACCTTAAAGGCTTCTGACGTACGATTCACCTAAGTAATCTCCAGAATAAATCACTGGTGCCATCACAAGATGAATGGAAAGTTAACTGCCCCCTCTTTTGCCATTCCTTATGTAGCTAAGGAGTAGTGTCGTATTGAACGTGGGCTTCATTTACCAAGATGCTTTCCGTAGAACTCCTAATATAGGGCACATTTCAGTTTTAAATGTTGTTTTCTCCTTTTCATACGCAGCTCTGCATGGGTGGACAGTCTTTCTACCACTTCTCATGAGATCTTTCTAAAATTTCGAAACAAGAAGCAGATCAGTCCAATCGTACATAGATAAAAACGTTTAATTTACAAATGCTATTACACGGGCAAATCGTAATCTGTTGAAGCCGAAGCTGGAATAAGACTGAAGTAAACCTCGACCAGAAATGGAACTTTTTTAAACTAGGCTTCACAAGTGACGTGAGAGCTTGGACTAAATAAAACAGAAGCAGCGTTGCATAGATCGAGAAAAATTGTCTCAGACAGAAACACTCTACGGACCCTTCAAATTATTAAAACTAGTGTCGACATTGAGGAGCTCTCTACCTCTTCCAGAAGTAGAATTTTCATAGGAAAAGAAGGACCACTGGTAATAATTACAGAAAACACCGTCCACACCACTACCCAACTCAGTTTTGAGCATAACTTTAGGACAACCATTCCCAGTTGCCTTGAATGGGAGTCGGATTCGATCGAAACCAACAACTCAATTCAAATCTACACGGATGGGTGGAGATGTTTTCTCCGAGATGCTTAACCTAAGCGTATCTTTTCGCCTTCCCAATCATTGTAGAGTTTTCCAGGCGGAAGTCATGGCAATCAAAGGAGCCTTGTCATGGCTAAAAAGGAATGTAGTATCCATGATATAAGCAACTTCAGCGACAGCCAAACCGCAATTAAATCCCTGGAAGCAATCTCGTTGAACTCAAAATCAGCCCATGAATGCCGGCTGTCTCTTAACGAGATGGCGGAGCGTTTTACCACATTCACCTCTTTTGGGTGCCGGGCGATAGAGACATACCAGGGAATTGCAAGGCAAATGAGCTTGCCAGACAGGGCACTATCCTTGACATTCTACACTTGCGCAGGATGCACATGATGAGCAGGTCCTAGCTTTAACCAGAAGCGCTCCATCTGCTTAACAATGCTGAACAGATCATACATCAGCAGTTCTACACGCAAAAAGACTAGGCCTTTTCATGACTTCTGTAGAAGCTGTTTGGACGAGTAAGAGGCGGAAAGTATTACTCACCTTGTTTGCTCTTGTCCAGCTCCCTCAGAAAAAAAAAGGAAACATCATCTGGGAGACCACTTCTTCGATATTCTGGCCGAATGGTTCAGATAATGTAATGTTTGCTTAACGTAAACACCTAGCCTTTACGGCTCTTATTTCACGGTGGGCCTACCCACAATATCAGAGCCAATGAAAAGCGTTGGCCAGCGCCCCAGGACAGTACAAGTACTTCCCTGGTGCAAATTGGTTGTCATGTTAAGGCATGAGTACCCTCCTTTGCTGCGGAGCGAGACCTATCTAACGCCTCTTGTACTCTAAGGGTCTTAGAATGTTAACAGACACCTTGGAATACCAACCGTTCCCGCGACTTTGGGATAACCACAACCACCACGATACTACCACAAGGGGGCCTACCTCTCTAACAGGCTGAGTCAAGCAGACTGGTGTCAGAACGACATCAGAAAACCTGACGTGACTCAGGGGCTCCTGTTACCCGTGGTACCAGAATATAGCTTCCGGTGGAGCTTCGCAACTGTGAAGTCACTTCCAGATGGGCTCCTTATAGCCCGAGGCCTGGCAACCTCTGGCCGAATGGTTCAATAAGGTGAACGAATAAAGGGAAGCCGATCCACGTGGTACAACAACGGACCTATGTGGTCTAAGTATGCACGTGCATCGCCTGCAGCCACTACAACCTAACCTAACCCAACCTAATACTCAGGCGTCAGAAACTAAGACTTTTCATCGGACAGCTTGACGACAACTGAAATGATTCAACCATCTGTCAATGAACAAGGCAATTACAAATTGTTGACCAAGAATTAGGCCAAGAACAAGAAAAAGACCGCGATCGAAAATCTGCAGAGCCGAGATTGCCAGAATGTCAAATTCAAAACACGTTACATGTTTTGAAGACTTCGATTGAGCTAGTGGACTAAACGCTGCATCTTATACCAATTGTTCGTCGCTCTAATAAGCTTCAAGCGGTAGACGCTTGCGCTTATATTTTACCTCCAAGTGGTAACCATTGGGTACTGGTCTTATCCATCCGGATTTGACTTGCTAAACTATAAGAGCGAGTGTTGACAACAAGACGTAAAACAACAACACTATAATCACGCGTCAGAATGGCGCGGAATGAATACCCGGTCAGCCGTCCCAGGCGAACCTAGATAAGCTGCTTCGACATATTCGGACAACAGGTTATCTAGGAATTTCAAGGGTAAGTCAGACCCCTTGAACAGAGATGGTGGCGGATGAACCGAAAGGTCAACGGCAGCGCTCAATCCCGTAGTGGATATCGATGACCCCATGTCATAGGGGTATGTCTTGAATTGGAACTGGCCCTCCAGATTGGGGGTTGTGCTTTGGGTTAACTACACACCCAAGGAAAAACTATGAGCAACCAATAGCCTCGGAAAGGACCGATATTACTTTTGACGACCCTGCTAAACGAACGACGACAACGACCGTATCTGCACCTGGAATGTGAGAACTATAGCCAACACACGGTTTCATCACCCCGATATCCATAAATGGACATGGCGGTCTCCAGATCAACGAACTGCCAACCAAATTGATCACATTGCGATAGACAAGAGGCACTCATCCAGTATTTTGGATGTGCTAACATTCCGAGGGGCTGATATCGACTCGGGCCACTACCTAGTTACAGCCAAGGTAAGGGTGCGGATATCCACCACGCCACAGCAAACCAGAAATACTGAGAAAAAAATTTAATGTCGAAAGACTGCAATCGCAAGTCTTTCTCTCGATTTACACCATACCACCAGCATCTAATGTCGAAAAACAATGGCAACGATGCCAACGGGCCATTAGATCAGCCGCAACTGATGTGCTAGGTTTATCGTGGCCACCAGCAAATAATACCTGGTTTTATGAGGAATGCCGACAGATGCTCGCAGCAAGAACGAGGCGTACATGGCTAAATTGCAGGTGAAGATGAGAGCTGCCATTGAGCACTCTAGGCAAAGAAGAAGGTGGAACACCAGCTTTTCAGAAAGAAGAAAAAAGACCAAGAAAAGCGGGCGATGGAGGATATAGAGAGGTGCCACTCCAGGAACGATGTTCGCAAATTTTACCAAAGTGTAAAACGTCAAAGCCAAAGATACAAAGCAGAATGTGAAACGGCTATGACGAACAACATTCCGCTGTCAGGCAGAACGAACCATTTAATATTGGCAGCGGCAGCGAAAACTGCCAACCACTTGACCTAAGTGAAGTGAGGATTGCAATATCTAAGCTCAAGTTTAATAAGACTGCGGGAAATGAGAGCCTTCCCGCTGAGCTTTATAAAACCGGTGGAGATGACTTGATTACTAACATCCACCAACTCATAAGCCAAATATTGTCAGATGAAAGTTTGCCTGAAGAATGGAACCTCAGCATCATTTGCCCGATCCATAAAAAAGGAGACCCTCTGAACTGCGCCAACTACTGAGGTATAAGTCTCCTCAACATCGCCTATCCTATCTGCCGTAATATGTGAACGTCTGAAACTGTTTACCAACGACATTAACGGCCATTATCAGTGTGGTTTTATCCCAGGAAAGTCCACAGCCGATCAAATTTTCACACTTCGGCAGATCCTGGTAAAAACTCAAGAAGTCTAAATCGATACCCACCACCTATTTATCGATTTCAAAGCCGCATACCGACAGCATTTTTAGAGACGAACTATACAGAGCGATGTCTACTTTTGGTATACCGCCCAAACTCGTCCGTTTGTGTAGGATGACGATGGAGAATTCTCACTGCTCAATCAGGGTCGGAAACGACCTAACCGACACATTCGATACCAAAAAAGGATTTAGGCAAGGCGATGCGCTGTCATGTGACTTCTTCGATTTGATTCTTGAGAGGATTGTGCAAAACACCCGAGCCAACACCAGAGGCACAATTTTCCAAAAATCGGTGCAACTACTAGCATACGCCGACGATATTGACATCATTGGTAGGACCCAACGTGATGTCATAGCCACGTTTGCTAGTATAGAGAAGGAAGCTGCAAAAATGGGCTTAGCAGTAAATGAGGCTAAGACTTAGTATATGCTGTCAACACGAAAGGACACACAACATCGACGAATTCGACAAAACGTCACAATTGACAGATATAACTTCGAGGTAGTACCGGACTATGTCTACCTCGACTCCGCTTCGATTCACAGCCAGTCGTCGGCGTAGGACGCAGTAGAGGAAGACCTCGCCTTAAGTAGCGCGCACAAGTAGAAACCGACCCCAACGAACTTGGAGTGCGCAACTGAAGGCAGTTAGCTAAGGACCGGGCTTACTGGAGAGGTATGTTGGTTGAGGACCAGGTTCATTCCGGTCTGTAGCGCCACTTAAGTAAGTAAAGTAGGCTGACCCTCCTGAATCTTTAGACACGTTGAGAGGTTTTGGCTAGGACAAGTCAGCCTTGCATATTCCTGCTTTCAATCCTTCAAATTGATCGCGTTAGCACCATTGAATGTTTGAGCCTTACGCCGGATGTTTGGTCTTACTTGTCTTCTCGAACCTGCGGACTGGGATTCCAACATTCACTTTGTTAAGGTAAAATTTCATCACAACAAGGATCATTCCCTTATGTCCTCATATCAATCCGTTCCTTATTTTCTTTGTTGTCTTGAACCCAGAATCCGCCGCTAGTCTACGACCTTTAGACCCGTAAAATGCAACGAAAAACAGATACAGCAAGCGATTGAGGGTAATCTCCGTGCGGTGTAGCCCCAGTGAAAGTGCAGAGAATTGCAAACGCAAGGGAGTAGACGTTTTCACCCAACAAGGGATCGACGGAGAAGCAGTTTTTTACAGGTCATACTCTCCTTCTTCCTCAAAGCTCGCTACTTCTGAGAAAGTGTTTTAATTCGATAGTTGGATTGACGAAAAATAGTGATCCAGGATTGACATCGGGGTTTTTCTAGAACACTGCGGTAGCAAATGGCTACGAGAAAAAAATACTCAGTAAGACCTGCCACGTATGGATACGGGTAAATTCAAGGGCTGCTAATGGACAGAAACTAGTGTGAAGACTGTATGTGTGTGTATGGAAAACGGGACCGAAGATCAAAGAAAATCCATTTCATGGTTATCGATAATAACGTACAGATGTTTCATTGTGGTCGTGAAAAATAGTACTGTTTTGAGATTTTCGTGAAAAAATCCTTTTTTTTTGTTGAGAAAAAAGGAAATATTTTGTTTGATTAAAATGAATAGGGGGAAGACGAGGAAATATATATCAAGAAGTGAAGAAGAAGCGAGCAGGAAGGAACAGAAGAGCGTTTGGACTTCTTTGAGAGGAAAAATTCATTTGGGGCCATGTTGGTGGTCCGCCACATATTTTTTTTTTTTTTAAACAATACAAAGTTCAACTAGACGCACCACCACGTGGGTACAAAACTCTCACTTTTCATTTCATATCATCGGTTTTAAGTTTTCTGCAGTTTTCGTTGTCAATTTTTGTTGGTGGTTTCGTAATTGCGTGCCGTCCAAAATTTGTCGTTCACTTGAAATTAACAGATCTCCAAAGTGGGAACCTACCCCGCACTGTGAGCAAGCCCAGCATCTTGTAGCCTACCTACGTTGCAAATCCTCCAGTGTGTGATCTGTCTTTAACAGTTCGCTCACGAAGATTATTTGTAGCAACTTGTTAGGATCATTTCTGTTCAATAAACTAAGGTATTCGGCAAGATTTTAACTTTTGTACTACACCCACGTCTTGGTGGATTTGCATTAGGCACTGGTATTATGGGTAAGCCTCGGTAGTTGGAGCATGACATGGGATAGATTGGACTTTTGTATATAGTTGCACTCAATCCTTCTGGACTGAAAGTGAATGTGCTTCGTTCCTTAATTCTATCTCTGTCATTATATACATTTGGACCGCATAAAGTACTCCCAAGTCATCCGCGTTTTGTACTGTGTTTTTTGTTGCATCTACCAATATCGTCATACCATCTGCTTTTTAACTTTCTCTTACAAAGAGAAAGATATTGTTTTCGTGAAAATTTTCGACCTCGAGATTTTGATTGATTCTAACATTACGATGATAGCGGAGCCTAAAAAAGTGGTTTTTGGAATTCCGTCCGTCGGTCCGTCGGTCCGTCGGTCCGTCTGTCCGTGATGGTCTCCCCAGCCTAAACGGCTAGACCGATTTTCTTCAAACTTCGTATCCAAGCTTATTTTAGTCATAATTCTAGGCCATTTTTTTTGTTTGCTTTTAGCCATGTTAATAAGGGTACCTGCCATATAAAAATTACACATAACCTTAATTTTCTCAAAAACGGCTCTAACGATTTTAATTAAACTTTATATATACTATAACCATATTAGTTCCAACAAAACTGCATACCCAGTTTTTTCGAGAAAATCCATATAACGGATTTTGTCATTTAGGCCATATAAGGAAAATTGATAATTTCTCGCAAACTATTATGTCAAATTGAATGAAATTTAATATATATACTACTATTACAGCTTGAAGCAATTCCACAAAATTAGTTTTAGCCCAACTATCACTAAACGTAATTTTCAGTTTTGGCCAATAACAAAAAATCATTATTATTCCCATAGACACCGATTCCTTCAAATTTCGTAGTAACGTTCGTATAATCACATTTCAACATTATTCATATCATTTTAAGCATTAATAATCAAAATGCGTACTATTTGATCTAACACCCAACTCGCTGTGAAAGAGAAAGTTGCGTACGACCCAGTCGTGCACCCACCACTCGTTTTAAATGTCTCGGGTCTCATACTTAGTTGAACGTTATGGACGCTGGTTATCTCATCATCTTCATTGTATGAGTCGCTGTGATCACATCAAGACGATCACTAACCTCCATAAATTGAATGCCCGTCCTTGACCTATGTTTGGGCCATAAAACGAAAACTCATCCCAACATGAAAATCCTTTAGTGTCAGATGTAACTTAATGCTGCATGCTGTCCAACGTATTTCCTGAATCACGGTAATACCACGCGAGGACAGGTTCAAGTTATAGAGTAGAACCCATGGTGTGCGTTCCAGATGCATACTCCTTTAAGAAATGGAAATATTCTGCATGAGCACAACTGTCAGGGAAGGCTTTTCGAACCAGTTTCTATTTATTGAGATGAAAGTGGGTTAAGTGGGTCAGTTTTTAATATCCGAAAGAATTAGGGATTAGATCCCTAGTTATATCTAGCATCTTGCGCAAGTCGGTGATATCTACTTTTGAATTAGGTGCTCATTTGGAATGGATGGTGCCAAAAATACAGATACAACGTCGAAAACACAAATCATTGGAAATGCAAGGCTTGCAGTAAAGCCTGAACATTAATATTACAGGCTTCAGAGTCTTCGAACGAACTTGAAGGTGCTAAATGTTGGTTGGGGAATTGGAAGAAACACCTTGTCTAAGAGGTTATCGTCTAGTCTTTTGTGAAAAAATAGGTGTTGGCACTTTCGGGATTTGAACCACGGACCCGCGCTTAGTAGTCAAAATCACTAACCACTAGGGCACTGCACCAACCTTGTCATGCTCCTAGTGTACCCTAACTTAATCGTCACCTACAGAAGTAAGAACTTAAAATTGCACCCAATGGCTCTTAATTATATCTTTTCAATTTTAAAACCCATACAACCACAGTACAACATCTCAACCCTTCTACTCGTAAGTAATTCCTTTAAGGCATCCTT
Source organism: Rhingia campestris (assembly GCA_932526625.1). NCBI lineage: Eukaryota > Metazoa > Arthropoda > Insecta > Diptera > Syrphidae > Rhingia > Rhingia campestris. The sequence goes on along the minus strand of OW052185.1, from coordinate 31,081,393 downwards.
ATAATCCTCAGGGAAAATTGTGTCTTGGAAACTGTACTCCCCATCCCGGTCTACATGTTCATTATCATCAAAGTTCCTATTCAAACGTGCACTCTTCGCTCTGTTCAGTGGTGCAAGTAACGTTGACCCAAATATCTGAAACACTTTTCAAGATGCAACGTCCCTCCCCCGCACTTCAATACTTGGTCTCATTCTTCAACGAAGATGCACGCCACCAAGTCTCACGTCAATTTTACACTTCCATTGTCGTCATTGCCATTCAAGTTGTTGTCGTTGTCGCCATCCTCTTCATGGGTAGAACATCATCCTTTTGTATCCTTTCTTCCTTCCATTGCCAATGAACACAATGCTACACATGCGGATATGCGAATCTGAAGTAACGAGACAACTCCATTGTGAATCCGCCATCTAATTCCTTTGTGCTTGGTGAAGAAGAACGCGCGTCACACTACACCACGCCACAGCGACGTGCATTCGACTCTTTTTCCTCCGAACACGTCTTTCCCGGTTTTGAGTTGGAGACAAATTTTCTTTGTCTTCGCAAGGACTCGCAGGCATATCGGATTATAAAGTCGATCTGGAAATGGTGCCATCCCAACTCCATACTACCGTTTGTCTTCTTTTGAAAAAACGTTTTCCAAAGTAAACATATGCAACGGTAAAAAAAAAGAAATGAAACGAAATTCTGACATCCTTTAAAATTCGATTTGTTCGTGGAGGATTTGTTACGTAAGTCCTCTATACATTTTGGAGCACTCACCCGTATCACAGGTGAGCTTCACAAAAGATGCATCTGCTACTATGCTAACGGGTAGCCATTGTTCCGAAGAGAAGATGTCAAGCCAACCAAATTGGTGATGCAAATTGTCAGAGATTTCGAAACGGTACATTATTGCCTTGTTTTGTGACTTACGAAGGACCAACTGATGGTTGTGGATTAGTGTATGGAATAGAACGTCGCGCACACACACAAACACATTAACCTCACAAGTCACGTTTGGTGTCACACATCAACAAAGTGAACATCGTTAATTAGGAAAATGTTCATTATCCTTGCACTTTCCTTTATTACACGTTAAGCATGTGAATGGCGGTGGTAAGAGCGAGCGAGTGAAATCAAAGTGTTCTAGAGAAAGATGGTGTAGCAGGGGTTAGTACTTAGTATTGGAGAGACGGAGAAAGGAAATTTTTATAAAGAGTCGATGAAGGGAAGCCCTTTAGCCATTTTTTTCAGGTGGTGGTCTTAAAATGGAGTATATGTGGAGCAGCACGAGCCTGTGGAAGTGATTTTCGATTCAATGCAAACGAAAACAACACCGTCAACAGAGTCAAGAAGGGCAACTGGAAGAAGCTTGTTTTCAAGTTAACCTAATGTCTGATTTTCAGTTTTAAGGAGCCTTGAAATTGACCCCTTTAGACCCTTTTTAAATAGAATTGCTTCCAAACTGTTTAGAGTTAGGATTAGCTTGGTGGGTTGATGAGGTAGGCGGTGTACTTCTTAACTCATCACACTATGATGCACGTTGGGGGTCTATGTGCGACGTCATTTTTCCCGATACAGACCATTATTAGTCCCTTTCTAGCCATCTATATGTTGTTACACGCCTGAAAAGATTAGAGAGACGATTTCGGATAGATCCATGTTGTCATTGAAAAATTATTTTCCTAAAATTATTTTTCTTAGTTGACTGAGGCCTGAGCAGTGGCACAGTGTGGTTCTTCATCACAGAGCCTGTACAAAGGTCATCATCAATAGGATACATTTCCAGTTAATGGCCTTTAAGTAAGTTTTGTCCATTAAGTATTCCCACCAGTTTCGAAACAGATATCATCTTTCTTCGAGGAGAAGAAGTTTGTGAATTCCGGTTTTGTCATAGTCGGGGCACATCCTCTTGGATGTTTTAAAGGTGGGAGTTCCACCTGTTTTTGATGATGTCCAATGTTTTCTGTTCCATCCGTGATTTGAGGTCACATAGTCGCGATTTGACAGACTGGTTTGCAGTATCAATGCTGATAGAAAATTTTTTCCTCGCCAGCTCATCCACAATTTCATTGCCCTGTATTTCTCTGTGTCCGGGAACTTAGCAGAGCTTGACATTATGTTGGACCCCAAGAATCTTGAGCTATTCAGAAGCTTTGACTTTATTTCAAAAGCACATATTACATTAATTACAGAATGACTATCAATAAAGCTGGTGATATTCAGCCCTATCAAGGTATCCGTCGGAGCGGACAATTTTACGCAATGCATACTTTGTCGGAGGTTCAAATTCCATTCAAAATATGTGTCATCGAAAAAAAATACTACACCGACGCGACGGTTTCACTTCACTACAATTCTTTGTAAATAAATTCCGCAAAGAATTTGTGTAATACGAAATCGAAAAAAATGGCACTTAGCTGTCAAAAATTGCACGAAAAATACACCTGAACGCACTTCAACCTCAATTCGACGGGATGCGTTACAAAATGTCGGAGAAATATTCCGAACAGCTTTTCGGAAGAATACTTCGAAGCAAAAATCCTCCGAATCGTACAAAATCGGAGAATTTTCCGCACCGTCGGATACCTCGATAGGGCTGATTATCTGGTGGTATCGCCAACATTGAGGTGGCATTGACTGCCTCTGCTAATGTCAATATCTCAGCGTGGAAGACACTGCTGTGCTCATGGATACGAAAAGTTGTGTTAAGCTTTAGTGTTTCGGAAAAAAAATCCCGCTCCAACGCCTACGTTCATTTTTGAACCATCAGTTTAGATGCCTATGGTTTCGGTGCCCAGTTCGATCCTCTCCCACTACTCTCTACTTGGAAAGATGTAGTAGAATGTTCTTTAAAAGTCAGGGTAAGGCAGTTGTAGTCAGAAGATACAGCTGACCCCAGGTATGTGTTTAGAATTTGAACGTGTTCTCCTGACTTCATTTCCCAACAGCTGAGGTGTCTGATTCTTAGTGCACTTTTATACTAACTAACTATCGTACCTAGGTGAAGACATAATTCCTAGTTAGCCTGGTCACATTTCTGTCGAAAATTGTGTAAAACATTGTCATCATGGACAATCATGGATAAGCTGGCCTTGAACTTCGCAAATAAACTCTAGCGAAAGAATTCCTTATCATTTGGTTTTACTTGGAGGGATAGTTTAAAAAATGTTTTGCACATCTTCAGCACAAAGCTTGTCTACAGCCTGGTTAGCAACCAAATAAGTATTTTTTATCTCTTATTACAATCTCTCCGCACTTCTACTTACCGGGATTTGGTCTGCATTACCATTAGTGTTACTGGGTAATCGCTGTACTAAACCCTTACTTGAACACAGATTAGTCTAACCTTTCATTACGATCCTACACTACGGCGCTGATGCATGGACCATATCTAAACCGGTTACGAAAATATCTAGTCGCGTAGAATTCGGGTCAATCTTTAGTCCGCTTGTATTAAAGTATTTCAAAGTGAATCCTTACGAGCCGTATACGGATATAGAAATGGGCAAACAAAACTTACCCATATGACGATTAAGGAGGCTTCGGCATGTAAAGTGAATTGACACCAATGCTTTGCCCTACAGAGTCTTCGAATTTCCGCCGAGTAGTTGACTTAGTAGACAAAAACCGTCCAAAAGGCGCACAAAAAAACAGACTTCAACCAGCTAAAAGTTCGAAACATGAGACATTTAAGTTAAATGGAAAGCCCATGTGGACTGCCAAGCCCTGTTTGATTATTTCGAATTTTCTGGCACGAGGAGACGTTGTTGTAGCGGTGCAGCTATCTAAACTTCACTTTCAGATTTCTAGGTAAGGTAAGATTGGCGGTTGGTGAGGTAGATGATATAGACGGTGTTATGTATATCGCTAATGCCACTTTAGTCAATATCCCTAGCGATCTGACTGTTTATCAAAACCTGAAAATGTAAGAAAGGCGATCTTTGGATAAATCAAAAAAAAAAACATTCAAAAATATGTCCTTTAACGTCTTTTACCCTTTAAAGATTGTTAAACGACTAATTCTCTGTCACGGCTTCATTGTTGCGACTACTATAGCGATCACGTATCGGGTATATATTTTCGAGGATGGTTCTAGTACAATTTCTACCTTGAAAAATAAGACAAATCCTGAACGATTTGGACTGTAAAAAACCCACTGGACCTGACCAAATCCCATTTGTACTTAAAAATATGAGCATCCATTCTTTGCAGATTATTTTCTATGACATATGATCAACAAGTTTTCCCCAGTAGCTGGAAAATAGCTCGAATCCAACCGATTCCCCAAAAATTAACAAAATTTATGCATGGAAACTACAGACCCATTGCTTTACTATGATGGTTGGATGTTGTAGAACGATGGTAGACACTGATTGGTTTTAACTTGGCGATGCCCAGTGATTGCAAATCTGACTACACATCAAATATGCTTATTTTTTACCTCCAAGTGGTATCCATCGGATAATGGTCTCATCCATCCGGATTTGACTTGCTAAACGCTAAGTGCGAGTGTTGATAACAAGACGAAAAACAGCAACACTATAATCACCCTGGTCAGAATGGCGCGGAATGAATACCCGGTCTACCGTCCCAGGCGAAGCTAGATAAGCTGCTTCGACATATTCGGAAAACAGGTTATCTAGGAATTTCAAGGGTAAGTCAGGTCCCTTGAACAGAGATGGTGGCGGATGAACCGAAAGGTCAACGGCAGCGCTCAATCCCGTAGTGGATACTGATGGCCCCGTGTCCTAGGGCTATCTAATAAATTGGAACTGGCTCTCAAGTTTGGGGGTTGTGTTTTGGGTTAACTACCCACTCATGGAAAAAACTATTGTTACGAAGCAACCAATAGCCTCGGAATGGACTGATATTACTATTGAAGGGCCTGCTAAACGAAAATGGACAAAGACGTTCGTATCTTCACCTGGAATGTGAGAACATTAATCAATTGAGGTGCAGGCGAGCAACTAGCGGAAGCCCTAAACTGCTACAAAGCAGACATTACTGCCATCCAGGAAATACAATGGGATGGGCCGGGCAAAAAGAGGATGAAAAACTGTGACATCTACTATGGACCGTGTTATAATGAGCAGAAACAGCGACTATTCGGATGCGGATATGTTATAAGTGCCAGACTTAGGCAAGAAGTCTTATGTTTCCAAGACATTAGCGAACGCATTGTAACAATCCGCATCGATGCCAAATTCACCGACATAATCCTTATATGCGCTATTGCTCCGACGGAGGAAAAAAGATGATACAACTAAGGACTGCTTCTACGAGCTCCTTGACAATATCTATGAGAGACTACCAAAGTACGATGTTAAAAACGTGCTGGGTGATTTTAACGCAAAGGTAGGAAGAGAAGACATCTTTAGTAGTATTGTCGGAAAATATAGCCTACACGACAACACGTCTGGTAACGGAATTAGGCTAATTGACTTCGCTACGGAACGAAATGCCACTATAGCAGCACATGGTTTCCTCACCTCGATATCCATAAGGGGACATGGCGGTCTCCAGATCAACGAACGGTCAACCAAATTGATCACATTGCGATAGATAAGAGGCACGCATCCAGTATTTTGGATGTCCAAACATTCCGAGGGGCTAACATCGACTCGGACCACTACCTTGTTGTAGCCAAGGTAAGGATGCGGGTATCCACCACGCCACAAGAAACCAGACACACTATGAAAAATTAAATGTCGAAAGACTGCAATCGCAAGAGATCGCCAAGGCCTTCGCGCAACGCGTATCCCTTAACCTCTCGATTCACACCATACCACCAGCATCTAATGTCGAAGAACAATGGCAAAGATGCCATCAAGCCATTATATCAGCCCCAACTGATGTGCTAGGATTCTCGTGGACCCCAGCAAGAAACCCCTGGTTTGATGAGGAATGCCGAAAGATGATCGCAGCCAAGTACGAGGCCTACAAGGCTATGTTGCAATTGAAGACGAGAGCTGCCATTGAGCTCTATAGGCAAAGAAGAAAAGAAGAACACCTACATTCCCGAAAGAAGAAAAAAGAACAAGAAAAGCGCGCGATCGAGGATATAGAGAGGTGCCACTCCAGGAACGATGTTCGCAAATTTTACCAAAGTGTAAAACGTCAAAGCCAAGGATACAAGGCTCGAACAGAATCCTGTGGAGATGAACAAGGAAATATCGTAGTTGAGACACAGTCGAAGCTGAGGATATGGAAGAACCACTTCTGCAGACTGTTAAACGGCGATGACGAACAACATTCCGCTGTCAGGCAGAACGAACCATTTAATATTGGCAGCGGCAGCGAAAACTGCCAATCACCCGATCTAAGTGAAGTGAGGATTGCAATATCTAAGCTCAAGTTTAATAGGATTGCCGGAAATGAGAGCATTCCCGATGAGCTTTATAAAGCCGGCGGAGATGACTTGGCTTGTTACATCCACCAACTCATAAGCCAAATATTGTCAGATGAAAGTTTGCCTGAAGAATGGAACCTCAGCATCGTTTGCCCGATCCATAAAAAAGAAGACCCTCTGAACTGCGCCAACTACTGAGGCATAAGTCTCCTCAACATCGCCTATCCTATCTGCCGTAATATGTGAACGTCTGAAACTGTTTACCAACGACATTAACGGCCATTATCAGTGTGGTTTTATCCCAGGAAAGTCCACAGCCGATCAAATTTTCACACTGCGGCAGATCCTGGTAAAACCCCAAGAAGTCCAAATCGATACCCACCACCTATTTATCGATTTCAAAGCCGCATATGACAGCATTTATAGAGACGAACTGTACAGAGCCATGTCTAGTTTTGGTATACCGCCCAAACTCGTCCGTTTGTGTAGGATGACGATGCCCCATCAGGGTCGGAAACGACCTCACCGACAATTCGATACCAAAAAAGGATTTAGGCAAGTTGATGCGCTGTCATGTGACTTTTTCAATTTTATTCTTGAGAGGATTGTGCAAAACGCCCGAGCCAACACCAGAGGCACAATTCTCCAAAAATCGGTGCAACTACAAGGTGGCGCAAAAGTAATCCCCCAATCAGAAAATGCTATAAATTTTGCGATTGGCCCCTAATGTCAGTTCTGTTTTGACATTTGTGTAGTAAACACATGCGAAATACACGTTAATAAACAATGTTACGCTACACTGCTCCAGAACGTGGAATATTGGTGACTATTTATTTGAGTAATAATCGGTCGGTGACTTAGGCACAACGTGAATTTCGTCGCAGATTTCCTAGCCGTCCAACGCCTACTGGTGAAACACTGCGACGTTTAGCCGCTCGCCTCGAAGAGACTGGCACAACACGAGATGCTGGCAGGCGTGGCAGACCCCGGAGCAGCAGAGAATATTGCTGCTGTAGCCGAAGATGTCATGGAAGCGCCGTCGACATCGACCAGACGACGTGCCACGCAAATGGTAATCAGTCGACGGTCTTTACAGCGAATTTTGGTACAAGATTTGAAGATTTTTCCGTACAAAGTCCAGACGGTATATCAGCTGTAAGCTTTGAGCGCCAATCGCGTCTAACATACGCTCCAGCCATCCTTAATCACCACCAAGAGGAAGATGATTTTTCATCAAAAATAATCATGAGTGATGAGGCCCATTTCCATCTTAGCGGGTACGTAAATAAGCAAAATTTACGCTTCTGGGGCACTGAAAATCCGCGTGTAACCCACGAAGAGGCATTACACCCGCTCAAAGTCACTGTATGGTATGCTGTTTTCGCTGGAGGAGTCATCGGACCTTTTTTCTTCGAAGACGTCGCGGGCCAAACGGTTACTGTGAATGGTGAGCGCTACAGAGCAATGATCAACGAGTTCTTTTTGCCGCAACTTGATGAATTGGGATTGGAAAACATGTGGTTCCAACAGGACTGTGCAACGGCACACATGGCACGTGCCACAACCGATATGCTGAAGGATGCATTTCCCGGGCGCCTAATCTCCCGTTTTGGCGATTTGCACTGGCCAGCCAGATCGCCTGATTTGACCGCTCCAGACGTCTTTTTGTGGGGCTTTTTGAAGTCGCGGGTTTATGTCAACAAGCCTCAGACCCTTGCAGCTCTTAAAGACAATATCCGTCAAGAATGTGAGGACCTATCGCCGGAAGTTTTGGCCAAAGTGATGGAAAATGCCATAAAAAGGGCTCAAATGACAATCAATTGTGGCGGCGGCCATTTACATGACATCATATTCTCGACTTGATGTAAAAAAATTAAAAGACCAAATAAAAATAATCCACAAGAAGAATCAAAGTTTTTAATTTTTTTAAATTACAGCCAAAAAACATCGGAAGGTTATTTTTGCGCCACCTTGTACTAGCATTGGTAGGAAGGAAGCGGCAAAAATGGGTTTAGCAGTAAATGAGGTTAAGACTAAGTATATGCTGTCAACACGAAAGGACACACAAATTCGACGAATTGGACAGAACGTCACCATTGACAGATATAACTTTGAGGTAGTACGGGACTTTGTCTACCTCGGCACCGCTATTAACTCTGACAACAACATCTCGTCAGAAATCAAACGAAGAATTACTCTTGCCAACCGCTGTTTTTTCGGGCTAAGAAGGCAATTTAGTAGTACTGCCCTCACTCGAACTACTAAGGAAATTCTATATTAGACTCTGATTATCCCAGTCCTGCTCTACGGCGCTGATGCATGGACCGTATCAAAAGCAGATGAAGAAATCCTTGTTCTATTTGAGAGGAAAATTCTTCGAAAAATCTTCGGTCCTGTTTGCATTGATGGGCTATGGAGACGAAGATTCAACCAAGAACTATATGAGCTGTACAGCGACATGCCCCTAGTCGAAAAAAAACTCCGCATTGGACGGACTTGTAGAACGAATGGACACCAATACTCCGGCTCGCAAAATCTTTAATTCCGAGCCAGACGTCGGGCACAGTAAATTGATACCTCGCCTTAAATGGCGCGGACAAGTAGAAACCGACCTCAACCAACTTGGAATCTGCAACTGGAAGCAGTTAGCTAAGGATCGAGCTATTTTTTTTATGTTTTTTAGGCCCAGGTTCATTCCGGACTGTAGCTCCACCTAATTAAGTAAGCAGTGACCTATTTATTGGGGCATTCTCTGATCCAACAGCTTACTGAGTCACATCTTGTACATACCTGACAAAAGAAACGTAAAGTAAGTAACTGAAATGAAAAGCTTCTCAAACTTGCCATTCTTTTTCGGGGTTAAACTATAAATCAGGTTGTATAACTTTGACTACACATATTATGAATGCAGAAGTTCGCTTTTAGCTCTGGTTTGGGCCGCTAATGCATAATATATACTTACTTATTCGGATCATCATCGCAAAACCTGTCAAACCACGAATTTGCACACATACTTGAGACACAGTATTAAGATGTTAAATGTGTCGTTAGAATTGCTTAGATTAATTTCTCCCTAAGACCCGGTTGTGCTGAGGGCTGAGTTAATCCTGGATTCTATCTTAAGTTAACTCATGAAGCATTTTTTCAGTCCAGGATTTATTATGACTCCATGAGTGGTGATTCAATATGGTAACACTAATGATTTATCGACTTTGTTGTCTAAAGTTATCGAAATGTATCGATTCTACAACATAATGCCAAATGTCAAAAATGGCAAAATGTCTTTATAATGGGAATTTGGTCATAAGAATCAATTTCCCTAAATAAATGAAAATAATTTGATCTCAATTTTACAAGACTTCTTCTTATTAAAAATTTCAAACAATTCCGCGTCACTGAAATCTAAATCAGAATATTATATCGTAAACGCATTCATTTTCTTTAAAATTTAAGAAAATATTCACATAAATAGAATTGAAAATAATTGTTCGCCTGCTATTGTATCATTTGTAAAAAAAAAAACACCCGATCCTTGAATCCAGGAAGAAAAATAGGTTTCTCGTATTACTCGAGTTTAATACCGAACCTAGAATGGTCTCGCACTGAAAAACCGCTCCTTATTCAGCCATTACAAAAAGCGTATAGGATGATTTTTAAAGACCGTTACTACAAAGGTTTTTAAATTTGATATAGGTAAATCCTGAAATCCACCTTCGAAAACTGAGGTGGGTGGAGAATACAGCTCCTCGATACAAAACACTTTTAAATCAACACTGTAATCTTCTTCCACTTCAATCTGCGAGCGATGTTGAACAAATTGAGAACAGCATCACAAGAGTGATTTACGCCTCCGCTTTACCTACAATTAACAACAACACGTTCACATCCAAAAGTAAGTGGTTCGACAGGGATTGCTACAACCTTCGCAAACTCTCTTTTAAGCTCTTGAAATTGTTCAGATCGACAAACTCTGTAGCATTCAAAACTATGTACCTACGTGCCAACAAAGATTTTAAGCAACTATGCACCCAGAAACGAATGCTCTACCTTAAAAGCCTTGCAACCAGGTTACAGCACGCAAAAAACTCCAAAGAATTCTGGTCTAACGTTCGTGAGCTGGGTGGGTGTAGCCGAAGTACGAAGATTGCTCTCGAAGCGGAAACTTTAGCTGCTCATTTTAAAACACTACTGTCAGCGGAGGAGAATCTTCATACTTTTAGCTATGCATTACAGAACGAAACTTTACCTGTGCTTGATCTTCCAATTTCTTTAAGAGAACTCGAATCATCTCTGGTAACCATGAAGAACAACAAAGCTCCAGGAAGTGACGGTATCCCTATTGAATTCTTCAAAAATGCAACAGATCAACTGAAAAACTACATAGTCGAGTTTTTCAACATAATATATAACAATGCTTGTGTCCCTTTTTGTTTTACCAAAGCGCTTGTGTTTCCTATTTTTAAAAAAGGGAACGCGAGTATGGCAGAGAATTATAGAGGAATCTCCATTCTCAATTCTCTCAGAAAGATTCTTGCTACGATCCTGTATTCAAGACTGTCCATTTGGATTGGAGACAACAATCGTCTGAGCAAGTATCAAGCTGGATTCCGTGCAGGCTTTTCTACTATTGATCACATTTTTGCATTGACTAGTATCGCTAGAAAATATATTGAAAGGAACAAGAAGCTGTATGTATGCTTTGTAGACTTTAAAGCAGCGTTTGACACCGTCAACAGACAAGCTTTAATCTACAGACTGGCATCGCTTGGAGTAACAAGAAAGTTCCTTTTAGTATATGAACATTTTTTGTCGTCATCAAGTGCAGCTGTGTGGGATGGATCTTAGTTGTCTGAATGGTTTGACACGTCTGCAGGTGTTCCACAGGGTTGCATTTTAAGCCCAGTTCTGTTCGCCTTGTACATTGATGCCATATCAGATTTTCTTCCTGGAGGCGTAAGCTTTGCGGGCAATCACATAAAAGTACTCCTTTATGCAGATGACTTGGTGTTGCTCGCGGATAATCCATTTGCGCTCCAACTGCAAATAAATAGACTTCAGTCGTTTTGTGAAACCTTGGATCTCCAAATCAACGTCATGAAAACAAAGGTCATGATCTTTGAGAACCGACAGAGAGCAAGACGTCGTGAAGAATCCTGGCGCCTCAACAACGAGCGGATTGATGTGGTGTATGAATTTAAGTACCTCGGTGTGCTATTAACAAAAAACTTAAACTTCCACAATCATGCGAAAGAAAAAAGCAGCGAGGCAAAACTGGCACTAAACATGATGTGGCCGAAATTCTTCGCAAACCAAAACATTGATCTGTCCTCTAAATATCAAGTATTCAATGCTACAGTTAACACCTGCATGTGTTACGGTGTGCAGGCCTTTGGTGTGAGCCCCTTTGAAGAATTTGAAGCCGTTCAAAGATTTTTCTTTAAGCGTCTATTTCGACTACCGAACGAGATACCAACCTACGCTATCCACGTGGAATCGGGCTTACCACCCATTTACTTGCAAAACCTAAAAGCTCATTCAGATTATCTAACTAGATTGATGAAGAGAAGTGAAAACAGTCTTCATAGGTCAATATTAATTAGATTATTGCAAACAAATGCTTCACCTTTCAGAGATTGGAACCAACTGGCGTTATCGCACGACCTCAATATTTCTCTTACAGAGAGCAACATTACTGAATGGCAGAATATATTTGCAATGATCATCGCTAAGGTCGATGAAAAAATATATGACCAACATTTAACTAGAGCATCTTCTTCGGCGTCCAGATTATTGTACAAAAATTTAAACCATCAAATCCTCTCCCAAGAAAGCTATTTCAACATCAAATATTCGTCGGAAATTATTAGCACCATTTTCAGAGCCAGAGTTGAACTACTAAAGTTAAATTTCATTCCACACAGAGCCGATCTTCAACAAACTTGTAATCTATGCAACAGGAGAGAACCTGAAAACATCTACCATTTTATTGCGGTTTGTCCGATCCTACAAGAAATCCGACGTTTACATTTCCAAGAAAGTTTTTTGTCATTAAGTAGTCTTTACGAAGTATTAAATGGGGCACGAGGTTGGCTCGTTTTGTATAAATTTTGTAATCATGCCCTTACTTATCGGAATAGCTTCTGATAAGTTTTTACTAACCACTCGTCTATTTTCAGTAACTGCTTTTTAACATAATTTTATTGGTTTGAAAGCATTTAAACTTTTTATGTTTCAAATCATTAAAATTACACATTGACCTCTCGCTAGCTCATTTTATTTATTCTCTTTTCAAACATTAATATTTCGTATCTTTCGATTGTTCGTAATTTCTTTTTTTTTGTATGTATGTATATATATTTTTGTTACATCTTCTATTTAAACCATTTTATCCATATGAAATGTCATATCCGGCAGACGGCATAATTGTCAAGTCCGTATTTCTACTAAAAAAAAAAAAAAATATGTAATTGTTAATGAAATAAAGAAGAAAAATAATAATAATAATAATAAATCCTGAAATTCTATTCATTACAAAACCGATGACCAACTCTTTTTTATCCAAATTTTCCCTAAAGCAGTGTAACACGCCCAAAGTTCTCCCCTAAGCCCTTGTGCTACTTAAAATATGTTTCGTTTAATTATTTTGTTCAGCTTGACTCCATCCAAACCACATATCAATTCAGCCCTCTCTATAACCTACGTCAACCACGCTCCCTCATTCAAGCTGAGTTCCCAACTGTCAATTAAGTTTCAAAACTACAAGATCCAAGTACCTACCTTCTTGACACTGTTTTCACCTGTACCGTTAAAAATGCACAGTATATGTTCTTGCGCTGCTTCCATTTTGGTTATTTTTCTTGGGGAAAACTCTAAGTCGCTGGTCCATTCCCCTCATGACCGCTGAACTATTTATATCCCACAACATTACTTATCCTCGGTACCGTTGCGGTTCGCATGTGTTGGTTTACTTGTACACAAACCTCTTCGGATATTTCCCACGTGTACACAGTCTGATGTACAAGAGTGTAGCACTCGGCTGAATATTTTTATTAACCGCATACACATGTCAATGACAGCGACCGCACGAGAACCTAAAAGAAAAGTTTTCACCACCCTCGCCATCATTCCGCTGGAAGAATGTCACCTTTCCCACAGAAAAGTAATCAGTTACAGTTACTTTGGTTATCAAGAAGGAACAGAAAAAAAGAAAAAAAAATACTTTCACGTTCTTCGTCTTCTACCTGTCAACGCGGTCGCAAAGAGACAGGAGACAACTGTTTCCATTATTACGATGCCTGATGCCATCATCCCCAACAGCCGTCTTTACCCAGACAAAAATAAAATCCTGTCTGATGATGACACGTTATTATTTCATACGTTCCACACCACACTACACCCTGGCCAAAGGAGCACTGCTACACAAAGTCCCAACAATAACCACTCACACGCATATACGGATGTTTGTACAGTGGTGCCAAATGGGATTTTAAGGCTTTAACCTGGACAGCTAGCTTATAAGGATGTGGGACGCCATTACAGAGATTTGTATCGTAAATTCAGGATAGCAAAATAAAAAAAAATTCTAGTCATGGTGGTAACCAGAACAATTGTCTTCTAAACGTTTTTATATATTTCATCACGGTTGTCAAGTTGACAAATGTTTGTGTCCGGTAAATTGCGTGGCAAGCTTTCGATAAAGATGCTCAATGGTATCATGATACATGTAGTCATGCAATGACTATTTGGAGACTACAACACGTCATGTGTTGCTGCATCAAGGAGTGTTGTGTATCAGGTTCAGGTTTATGTTATCATACCATCCCAAGAACAAGATTGGCCCCAAGAAGCGATTGCCACACACGTTCTCTGTTGTCGTGCCAAATGATAAGAAGACGGATGATACCTCAGACACAGAAAATTTAATTCCTTCACCAACTAAGCCTCTTGGAGAGGTTACAAAGGCACCAAAGTCCGTCTATGATAGAAATTGAAGCAGTCGTGATTTTTATTTTTAAAAAAAAGGCCTTGACTTGCCTCATACAATTCTTTCAAGATAAAGAACTCAAAAAGTCCTTAACTCGATTACAAAGTTCTCAATAAACCGGACATTTTCACCGCCCACCTAGAAGAAACCCTTAAACCCTTTGATGGCCAAGAGATTAACGTCAATATCAATACGGGTAACGATGACACGTGTTCTATGGGTATCGAATAAATAGGTTGGAGTTGTGCCTTGGACTGTGCCATGGACCACTCACGGAAAAAAACAATGCAACAAAGAGCCTCGAAAACGACTGACGTTATTGTTTACGACCAAGCAAAACGAAAATGGGCCGGACCAAAAGAGAAGATAAAAAACTGTGTCATCTACTACGGACCGTGATAAAGTCTGCAGAAACAGTGACCATTCAGTGACAAATTCGCCAACATAAGCTTTATATGTGCTCACGATTTGACGGAGGAAAAAGATGATACGAGCTCCTTGACAAAAAGTGCAAAGGGTGGAATAGAAGACGTCTTTAGCAGTATTGTTGGATAAAATAGCCTACACGCCAACAGTCTGGAAGGGAATGAGGCTAATTGAATTCGCTTCGGGACTAAATGCCACTATAGCCATCACAAGGGTTTCTCACCTCGATATCCATAAGGGAACATGGCGGTCTCAAGATCAACGAACGGCCAATCAAATTGATGACATTGCGATAGATAAGAAATGTTTTGGTATTCCGAACATTCCGAGGGGCTAACATTTTCTCGCAGTCAGGTTAAGAATGGGGATATATACGATATACCACGCCACAACAAATCGGAAATACTGTGAAAAAAAAATCAATTTCTATATCAAAAAATTCAAATTCAATGTCGAATGACGGCAAAATCCTTCTGAGAACCCTTACCCATTATCCTCTCGATTAACACCATACCACCAGAGCCTAAATTCGAAGAACAGTGGAAACGATGACAACAAACTATTAGATGTGCTAGGTTTCTCGCGCCCAACAGCAAGAAACCCTTGGTTTGGTGTGGAATGCCGACAGATATTCGCAGCCAAGAACAATGCCTACAAGGATAAGCTGCAGGTGAAGACGAGACCTGCCATTGATGAAAGTATGCCTGAAGAATGGAACCTCAGCTTCGTTTGCCCGATCCACAAAAAAGGAGACCCTCTGAACTGTGCCAACTACAGAGGCATAAGTCTCCTCAATATAATATTTGAACGCGTGAATCCGTTTACCAACAACCTGATTGGCCCTTATCAGTGTGGTTTTAGGCAAGGAAAGTCCACAACCGAACAAGTTTTCACACTTCGGCAGATCCTGGAAAAAATCCAAGAAGCCTAAATCGATACCCAAAACCGATACTCATCACCTATTTATCGATTTCAAAGCCGCTTACGACAGCATTTATAGAGACGAACTATACAGAGCCATGTCTAGTTTTGGTATACCGCCCTAACTCGTCCGTTTGTGTAGAATGACGATGGAGAATTCTTGCTGCTCCATCAGGGTCGGAAATGACCTCACCGTCGTACCAAAATAGGATTTAAGCAAGGCGATGCGCTGTCATGTGATTTCTTTAATTTGATTCTTGAGAGGATTGCGCAAAACTCGCGAGATAACACCAGAGGCACAATTTTCCAATCGGTACAACTACTAGCATACGCCGACTACATTAACATTATTGGTAGGACTCAACGTGATGTCATAGCCATAGCAACAGCATCTCGTCAGAAATTAAACGAAGAATCACTCTTGCCAACCGCTGTTTCTTCTGGCTACGAAGGCAATTCAGTAACAAAGCCCTCACTATAAGTAGAACCTATATAAGACCCTGATCATCCCAGTCCTGCTCTACGGCGCTGAAGCATGTACCGTATCAAAAGCGGATGAAGAAATCCTTGGTCGATTTGAGATGAAAATTCTTCGAATTATCTTCTGTCCCGTTTGCTTTGACGGGCTATGGAGACGGAGATTTAATCGCGTGCTGTACTCCGCATAGCAAGTTTAAGATGGCTAGGACATGTAGAGCGAATGGACTCCAATACTCCGGCTCTCAGAGTCAGACGCAGTAGGAAGCGCAAATGGAAGCAGTTAGCTAAGGACCGGGCTTTTTGGAGGGAATGTTGGTTGAGGCCCAGGTTCATTTCGGGCTGTAGTGACACTTAAGTAAGTAAGTAAAAGTTTATTCTTGTCCATTAGTAGCTGATCGGAAAGGTGCACCACAATGGTCGATCACAATGTCAAACAAGTGAGATATTTAATCAGAGCGTACCTTGGTCCCATTATTTTCATGGGATCTGTGAATAATCAGGGAAACAGACTAACGATCCAGTTTTTTGTTTTTCTGGTCCTCATGACCCTTTTATAATCGATTCCTGCTTGTATAGATTCAAAAGCAAACCTAACCCAGTCAGTTTGCAGAACAATGGTAACGACCCCAACCGTTACCATTGTTCTGTCCAGTTATTTTAATTTTGTTATTGCTTCAAATTGATCACCCTGAAGCCCTAAGGCCACATTACTTTGACCACAGGTTGGGTGTTCATAGTGAGTTCTCAGGATTTGCCTTCTTAGTTGGATATAGCATTGAATTTATTGAACTTACAGGAACGAATTTATTCAACTCACAGGAAAATCGCCGTTTTGGAAAGTCTTGTTATGCTAAGTTCAAATATGAATATCATAGGATTTTTTTTAACTGATAGAAGGTATTTTCATTGCATTGCCTGTTCTGCTATAGTATGAGATTGTAGTAGCAATCGTTGGTTAACAGTCTACAGAAATTTTTCTTTCAAATACTCAGCACTAACTCAAAGTCTTTTCTGTTCATCTCGATTCTGATTAAAAATGTCCCTGGATGCAGTTCTTCTCTAACTGCTCCTCACAATCAGCGCTAACTGTCATTAGGCAACGCATTGATATTCTTAGCCCGCACGGTGATCGAACACATTACTATAAAGAATGTTATCTCCTCTTCTAATATATTCAAATTCCTTGCTATTGGTATTTATCGCAGCACCTATCACAAACAGCGTGTTACGGTAAAAATTACCGCAACTAGGCTCACTCTCTTATCCCTTAAAATCCCTTCGTTCCCTCTTTTCGTTGTGGGCGCAAAGCCGGCATTTGAAGGAAGTGGCGGGCAGCCATGGTTCCATCAGCCACTGGTCCACGACCTTCAGATCCGCTAAGGCAACCCAAAACAGGTATAACGAGTGCGACAGAGGAGTCCATTCAAAAGATGTTTGCCCAAATCTGTTCGGTGCAGCCCTAGGGAGATTAGGGAGACTCACGACAGAGCAACGCCACACAAAAGTGCAAAAGTGCGACAGGAGTCCACTGTAAAACGCCGTCGTCGAAGCCCAAAGGACGTGGGAGACTCGCAACGGGCAGCATCGGACAGGAGCGGTCCGAAAAGTTCGATGGGTGACGGAGGACGATCCCTCGTCGACCCCAACACGATGATGACGGGTGGGGGAGGACGATCCCTGGAGCCTACACCCCCAACGAATCGTTTGCGCCACCGCATTATTGGCGCAAACGCAGAAAAGTACGATGGCATGGAGTAGACGTTCTCCTATTTCAAGAGAAGACGATCTCTCTCCCCCAACGCTGGAGCAACGGAGCAGCAACAGAGGTGTTTAGGCGGACGGCCATGTAAAAACACCTCCACGAAAACACAAAACGACACCACGGACACCAAAGACATGGGACAGTATATCTAAAGACGGTCAGAAGACAACCGTCAAAGTGTCTAAGGGCAGCTGTCACATTATCCGACAGCTGTCAAAATGGCAAACGCCTGTCGAAGATGACATCGAAAGGTGTCCAAACACCAGCGACACCGAAACCAAAGGCCTGGAGCCAAACAAACAAAAAAAATAATGTGAAGATGGCACCCGAAGGGAAATCCCTGGCCCCAGAACCTGCACGCGGAACCACCAACATAGTTCGCGAAAATGTTGTTTTTTTTTGACAGTACAGTTTTGTTGTGACAGTTCATCTTTTCCTCCTTCCTCAAAGCTCACTGCTTCTGAGGAAGTGCGGTGCCCTCCTTCCTTCCTGGTATTCAATCTTCTCCACCATAGTTCCGGTAGTTCGGGTTTGGTATTGGTCGCAGTCAATCAGACATAGGCATCCGGGGCAAATGTTTGATTGACAGAAAATAGTTGTCCAAGATTGACACCGGGATTTTCCTATGTGAATGTTAAAATCCAATTGGAAAGAGCAAGTGTGAGGTGTCTGGCAGCGATAGCACGCGTTGGGGAAATACCTGACGTCGATGCGTTAAAATGCGCAGTAAGTCCAGTCACGTATGAACGCGGGTATCTCGAAACTAGTAGGTGCGAACGCAGTTTCCAGCCAAAGGGCAGAAAGTGTGAGAAAGCGCAGTGGGCTTACGAGTGGAGAGTACTAAGTGTGAATGTATGTGTGTGAATGGATACGGGATGGATTCTGGACAACGGGAATCCACTTCTTGGATATCTTTCAAAAGTGTTAGACGTGCGTTTTTTGAGTAAGCGAATTTTCGTGGAAAAAGTTTCGATTTTAGTTTTTCGGAAATTTCTTTGTGGGGGAAAATCACTTTTAAAACATATGAGAGGCTACAATCCGCTATGCGGATCGTTGAATACCCTATCCCATCCCATCCTTTAAATTAATATCCTCAAAATATAGGCTTTATGGCGATGAAATACAGAAAATGACATTGTCACAATATATTGCTCAGACAGTTTCTCAAAATCTTTTTGGGTTCGACAAAAAACAACGTATTTCTATTGCTAATGCCTTGGGATGGGGTACACAAATGGTTTTTGTAAGAAAACGCCCCCAAAATGTGGGCGTAGGTGAAAATGATGTATGGACAAAATGTTTATATTACCATTGCGGAAGTATTTGCATCAAAAATTTTTTCGAAAGTTTTAAAATTTGGACAAAAAGCGTTTTTTACTAAAAACGCCCCCAAAAAGTGGGCGTGGCAAAAAACTTTGTATGAACGAAATATAGATATTAGGATTGTCTAAATATCCTGCTCAGACACCTTTTTGAAATTCCTTACGGTTTGGCCAAAAAATAAGTTTTTCTAAAAAGGGGCGTGGCAGTGGGCGGATTTCAAAAATTTTTACACTTGTTCTGGTGACTCGCACAAGGATCCTATATACCAAATTTCATTATCCTAGCTCAAAATTTAAGGCCCAAAAATCGGTGACGAACAGACAGACGGACGGACGGACGGACGGACGGACGGACAGACAGACATGGCTAATTCGACTCAGCTAGCGATTCTGAGTCGATCCATATACTTTGAGGTATATGTAGCAAAATTATTTCTCTATGTTACAAACTATGTATCAAAACTAATATACCCCCCTATGGGATAGGGTATAAAAAAAGAAAAGAAAAGGAGAGCAAAATACCAGGAAGGGAGTAAGGAAGAAGGACAAAAAAAGAGCAGAAAGAACAGAAGAGCTGAGAAAGGAGGGAAAATAGGAACAGAAAAGATAAGTAGGTAGAGTTTTCTTGTAAAATCGAGTAATGCAAAATAGTGCAATTCGTTGGTTGTTCCGCGGCCGGAAAATTCCCGAGAAAAGACGGGACACGCGACCCTTTTTTTTGAACATTTTAAAAAATTTCTGAATAAAATTCGTTCGGGGGCCATCTTCGTGGTCCGCCATTTTGATACTTTGGTATCAAGAGAAAAAAAAATCGTCACAATAAAATTTAATTGGGCGCACCACCCCCATTTTGCACTCCATCGGTTTTGCTTTTTATTTTATTTTCTTTCAGATTCGTCGGTTTCAGTTTTTTTTATATTTTTTTTTCAGGTTTCGTAATTTTTCCGAAAATTACGTGGCGTCCAAAATCCATTGTTCACTTGGAAGCCAAAGCGCTCCAAGTTTGAACCCACCCCGCACGGTGAGCTAGCTCAGCCTCTCGTAGTTCACCTACGAGAAGTTGCAAATCTTCGGGTGAGTGATCTTTGTTTGACAGATCGCTCGCATTGGAATTTTCGCAGCAAGCGAAATCATATTAATTATCGTTGAAATTTCTAAAAATGTCTGCGGATTTTTTTAAAATCTCCAAAAAAAACTTTTTATCGAATCGAATTTCTTCGACCCCACTGTATTTGCAAATTTTAAAGCCACCACGTCATTTGCACACTCCGAACTTTGAGCAACTAAACATCTATATTCACCAAAACAAATAACTATGTTCAACGTCATATTCATAAAAAAATTCATCCGCCATCAAAAGTGAGGATTCGACTTAAAAATGGCACACTGTGGGGCAGGAACCAAACAAATAAAAAAATGGTTCACTAATTTAAAACCTCCTACATCGTAGCATCCTAATTATATATAAAAGTTTCATCAAAAATTAAAAATAAAATGAAATTTTACAAATCCTTAGAGAAAAGCGTAAAAATTAATAACATCCTTAAAATAGGATAGCGGTCTTACCTGACAGCACCTTGACAGATATCAAATTTTAAGATTATTTTTCCTTGACATCACCCTTCCACTTAAAAAAAAAAAATGATCCCACGCTGCTCCAGTACAACACGAGACTACATCCACTCGCTTTCATGTCTTTAGTCCTGATTAATAACGCGAATGTCCCTGGCATGCTATGTCATAAAGGGCGGGTGGACGAGAGGGAAATTAATAACACTTCATAAATATATATTTTCTCCGAAATGGCATCTGGTTTCCGGGCATCATTTCCATTCAATACGAGTCAATATGAAGGATGTCGATTGTGTCGTCGTCTTCTTCCTTGGGGTGGATCCTTTTTCCCTCTCGAGTGTGTATATTTATGACAGCAATGGAGTGTCGATGCGAACACGAGTGGTGGGCGCTCGCTGCAAGAAGCACATAAACAACTTGCTCGATGAAATATTTAAACCTTCGTCAAAATGGCATCTTTTCGTGGACCGGTCTAAATACTTTTTGTTTGCTACCTTAGGTCCGGTGGGTAGGATGCTTCAAAATTAATGACAGAGTTTGTAATATTTGACAGATTCTATCGGGATAGGTATGGTGCGAGTGGCTATCATGTTTTTGTTTTTTTTTTTTTTTGCGTGCTCGTGTTTTGTATCCTGAAAGAAGGATTTTTAATTGGAATATTTTTCGGGGAATTTATAACCAGCCAGAGATGAACAACAAGGACTGCCGCACAGATGAGGTATCCCTAATTAGAGCATTCTTCATAATGTAGGAGCTTTTTATTTTTTTGCTTTGTTTCAGGAGCTAAATATTTATGAAGCCATGTCGGGGGGAAATGTTTTGTCTTTCGTGCGCTTTGAGCTAGCAGCGGAGGTAAGGGGGTGCATTTAAATGAGTTCTTCAGGCTACAGAGGTTCTAAAATGAATTATTTACATTTTTTGATTTTGGCTATGAGTTATGGGATAGACCGCATGAAATATGATTTTTTGCATCGAAAGTGGGTTATGTCTGTCCCTTGGGCACTTGAGGGAGGGGGCAATTTTCATGTTGGGAGTTACGAAAGGAGGAGGACAGGGGATGTGTTTAACCACTTAGCTTGCCACAGAGGGTTATTTTTATCAAGTTGATTCCTGTATAATGCGGTGGTTTATAACATTTTAGACTGAGTTCAGGGTTAGATATATGGTCGCACAGGATGGCAAGTTCATGGAGCTATGAGCTTTGATTTGTAAGGTTTGGAAATTACACATACTGTCTATTTGTTAAAAACAATTCCAGAGTAATCAGAATCCATTCAATCCATAGGCCAGACAACATTCACACACGTGCCTACGAGGGTGATATACAAATTCATACAATTTCAGAGTGTTTCCTCCAAGTGGTCAATTGTTTCGGTCTTATCGGCGTAGACTACGGATTTCACATATCCCCAGAGAAAATAGTCAAGCGGCGTTAAATCGCACGATCTTGGAGGCCAATTCACAGGACTAAAATGCGAAATTATGCGCTCACCGAACGTTTCCTTCAAAAAATCAATTTTGGCACAAGCTATGTGAAATGTTGTGCCGTCTTGTTGAAACCGAAGCTCCTGTGCCATCATGGTTGTTCGATTGATGAACGAAAAAGTGGACATGGACTGTAACGTTCTGGCCAGTATCGTTTTTAAAGAAGTGCCGACCAATTATTCCACCAACCCATAAAGCACACCAAACAGTCCGTTTTTGTGAATGTAACGGTGTCTCCTCAACACACACTGTTTATTGGCGTATCCCTTCAACTATTATGTTGACCGTAAAATGGACGTAGTGCGCGATACGTATTTCGAACAGAGCCATGTTGTTCAGACGTCAGTCTATTCATGTTGAAATGCCAAACCAAACTAAAAACAAATCACTTGACAGCTAAGAAAATGGGCGCCAGGTTAAACTGTGTTGCCAACTTTTAGTTATATATTTACCTCTTAAAAAAATATATACGTTGGGATATATTGAAAACCTATTTCCAAAGTGAGTGCTATGTAGGCCAAAGTGCGTAATTTGAAAAGAAGTTTTGGCCGAAATGAAGCACCCACCGCGCCGGCTGTACGCAAGTTTGTGCAAAAAGTTCCTGAAACTGGTATGCAACAGAGAATGTAGCTGCTGTAACCTGAGTTGGATTCTGCACAAAGATCTCGGATTATTCGCTTACAAGGTCCAATTGACTCAGCAATTGATGGCGCACGTTCATAGGCTTCGTTATCGCTTCGTAGTTTAGGCCTTAGAGCAGCTTAAATTGGAAAACGAATTTTGGCGAAAAATCATCTTTTCTGACGAGCCGCGGTACGTTAACAAACAAAATTGCGGCATCTAGGGCTCGAAAGACCTGCACGCTATTGTCGAGTAGGCGATGAATCCACAGAGAATGACAGTTTGGCGTGGATTGTTGATTGGACCATCTTTAAAAATGAGGCTGGGAACAACGTTTCGGTTAACGGTGGGCTTTACAAAGCCATGTTAACCGACTTATTTTTTTCTGAAATTGAAGACATAAATTTGGATGACTTCTGGTTCATGAAGGAGCCCATGCCATAATCGATCCTTTGCGCACCAAATTTTCAAATCGTGTTTTTTTTTTGTATGCCAATAATCCGGAAATGATTTAAGCACTTAAGGCCAATATCATCCAAGCAATCCGTGAGCAACAAACCGGAACCATTAAGAAGGTCTTGGAAAATTGTAGGTCACCCAAATTAGTGGACTGACCTAAACAATTTACTTCTTGTTCAATATTTTTCGGCCATTGAGACTTACACCAAATGTAGGCTTAGTCGCGGTTATTGTCCACGGTGCAAATGTACCCACAGACCGCTCCATATTAGCTTTCAAAAATATACAAATTATTGAAGCAACAGGCTCGTTAGTACCCAAAGCCTAGCTTTTCTTCTCAAAACTATTCATGAGTGCGTGTGTACTTCTTGCACGATGGCGGGACTTGCTGTTTTATACCGAATCCAAATCGACTTATTTAAGCTTTTTGTGTGAAATCGATAATACTCGATCATTTAGAAGATCATCTGCCTCTCGCGATGATCTGCTAAATCATCCAGCAGAAGAAACAAAAATTTTTCTATCAACGGCTCAAGCAAGGGTTATTATACAATGAAGCAACAAAGTGTAAACGTGCTGATCTTGAACCTACTTACTTACTTACTTATCGGGCTCCCGACCCGTGAGGAGTCTCTCCCAGCCTGAGACACTGCAGCCTTCCATCCTCTACGATCGCTGGCTCGCTGCTTCCAGTTGCCTAGACCAAGCGCTCCGGCATCCGCGATGGCTTGGTCTTTGAAACCGAACCTCCGTTTCAAAGACCAAGCCATCGCGGATGCCGGAGCGCTTGGTCTTCCTTGCCTTCTTGAACCTGGGGGCTGGGACTCGAAGATCCTCTTAGCTGGAGCATTATTGTCCATTCGCTCGCTGTGGCCGAGCCAATGTAGTCGACGTGTTTTGGTTTTTTGGACTACATCCACATCTTGGTACAGCTCATAGATTTAGCGGTTTTATCTTCTCCTCCATTCGCCCTCCTCGTGCACAGGACCAAAAATCCACCGAAGTATTTTTCTTTCGAAGGAGCCCAGTATCAGGACTCTCTTCTTGCTTATCGTCCAGCACTCGGCACCATACAACAGAACTGGCAGGATAAGGGTTTTGTAGAACACACATTTCGCCCTTCGAATTAGGAGTTTCGAACCCGATTGTTTCGCCAAACCGATGTAGCAACGGTTTCCCAGGGTAATTCTTCGATGGATCTCCACTAGGCTATCATTCGTGGAGTTTATGTTAACTCCGAGGTAGGTGAACTCCTTAACTACATCGAAATTGCTGCTATCAATAGTGATGTTTTGTCCTAGGCGGTGGACAGATGATTGTTTTTTTGTTGATAGCATGTACTTACTCTTGTCCTCATTTACTTCAAGGCCAACGGATTTTGCCTGTTCTTCAATCTCCGTGAACGCTTTTATCACGGCGCATGTTGAGAGCGACCGATGATGTCAATGTCGTCCGCATAGCCCAGCAGCTGGATGGACCTGTTGAAAATAGTGTCTTCCGTGTTAACACCTGCCCTGCGCACTATCTGCATGTTTGGAATAGTTCGAAGGAGCTGAGTTTCGACTTGAAATTCGTTGGTCTTTTCCAGTATTTGCCTCAGTGTTTGAAAATTTGTTCTATAGTCGATCTGCCGGGCCGGAAGCCACACTGGTACGTGCCGATTAGTGTGTTGCAGAACGGTTTTAGACATAGTACGTTGGAAAGGATCTTGTATGCGACACTAAGCAGGGATATTTGCCTCGATAGTTCTTGCAAGACATAGGATCACCTTTTTGTAGATGGGGCATATGGAGCTGATAGTCCAGTCATCGGGCATGCTTTCTTCCACCCATACAGAGGAAACAAATATAAAATTACAAAACACTCTTAACGAGGTATAACAAATATTTTAATTTTAAAATTTTACCGAAATTTTAAGTAGAAACGGCCATAAAAAGTGAAAAAAAAAATTTATATAGGCGAAAGGATTGTGTAAATATGTTGTTCACACTTTTTCGAAATTCTCTAATGTTTGGCCAAAAACAACGTTTTTATAAAAAGGGGAGTGGCAGTGGGCCGTTTTTGAAAATTTGTGCACTTGTTCTGGTGGCACGGACAAGGGTCCTATATACCAAATTTCAATATCCTAGCTCAAAATGTAAGGCCCAAAAATCGGTGACGAACAGACAGACATGGCTTACTTGACTCAGCTAGCGATTCTGATCCCTATGGGATAGGGTATAAAAAACCGATATATATTTAAAAGATGTTGCCTCTGATGTTTGCTCGTGAGTTTTGCACAATCTTCTCAAAAATATTGGTATTGAATGTGTCGTTTCTGACCTTGATGGAGCAGCTAGAATGCTGCATCGACATACTGCATAGACGGAGTTTGGGCGGTATATTAAAAGTAAAGATGGTCTTGTATAGTTCGGCACTATTAATGCTTTGAAATAGATGAATATGTGGTAGGTATCGATTTGGACTTCTTAGCTCTGACAAACAAAAAAGCCCTTCGGAATCAGCATTAAACTGGAAGTCCTATTTTTTTGAGAAATATACCTTCGCACACACAAATGTATGAAGGAGGTAGGTTGGATGCCCTGTATGTGCCAAACGAGGTTACAACACGTTTGCAAAACGCCCTTAAGATAGTCATAGACTGGTGTAGTGAAGAAAGTCTTTCTATTAACCCCAGCAAGGCTATCATCCTTTTACAAAAAGGAGGAAATTAAATCTTACCCAAATTTCAATTAATGGTACATACATTGAGTATTCCAACGAAGTAAAATATCTTGGAGTGATCCTCGACAAAAAACTAAGCTGGAACTCCCACATTAACAACAAAATTCAAAAAGCAACCAAAGCTTTCTGGGCTTGCCGAAACATGTATGGTAAAACCTGGGGAATCTCTCCAAAGACCACACACCGGATCTACACGATCATGGTCAGGCCCATTATAACATACGCTTCAATAGTATGGTGGAACAAAGTCACCCAAAAAACAACCATAAATAAATTAAACAAGGTACAACGGCTTGCCTGTCTGGGCATTACCGGAGCTATGCGTACCTGTCCCACAGCGGCTATAGAAGCCTTAATAGGACTAACACCCCTCCACATTTATATAAAAAAAGTGGCAATTCGCTGCTCAGCAAGTTTGACACAAGCGGAAGAGTTAAATATTAGTGAACACCTTAAACTAATTGAACTTCTATCCGAACTTCCAGAACTTGACATGATCTGTGCGGTTACAGACCGCTTACCAAAGACACTATGCTTCGACAAAAGATTCTCAACGGAGATCACAACCAGAGAAGCATGGTGTAGCCAACAACCCACCAAACTGCCTAAACGGCCTAAAGTGGTATACGGATGGTTCTAAAATGGACTCAGGGGTAGGAGCTGGTATACATGGACCAAATAGAAACATCTCAATACCTATGGGAAAAAACCCTAGTGTATTCCAAGCTGAGCTCCATGCCATAAAAGAATGCGCAAACCTAATACACAACTCAGGTATGGTAAACCGGGGCACATTCGTATTTGGGGCACATTCATCATTGCCGTTTTCAATAAGAACGCTTCTGTGTAAACCACTCATTTTAACTCTGAACGCTTCCTCCTGCAATTGTATATGATGCTTTGTAGTTTGACAGTTCTAGTTCGTTGGCAATCGTAGTTCGAAGTGTTTGTTTGTTTTTTTGCTCCTGGCTGTTATTTTCAACTTCAGGTAAGTAAGCAATTTTTTATATTTATTTGGTGAACATAAGAGTGATATTCGGCGTATAGTGTTATTAATTATTAAACTTTAAGTTAAACAACACAAACCTATTGAGGTTTCATATCTTTTTGTGAAAAAAACTCGAAAATGAAATTGGAGCCATCGGGGTACATTCGTCGTTTGTGCAAGGGGAACATTCGTCGTCTCACGGGGCCATCACCATCTGCCGAATGTACCCCAAAGTAAAGTATTTTTTCGAGATTTATAGACAGCTTTTTTGTTTTGTTTCTCTTATCGTAGACATGGTTCGTAACTATAAAAAAAAGACCAACAGAGTTAATATAAATGAAACTGCAATACAAAAGGCCATTTCGGACGTAAGACATGGGCGAGAAACTTTAAGATCAGCTTCTTTAAAATATGGTATCAAACGCACAACCTTACAGTCAAGAATAAAAAATCGTGACCCATTAAGAGATAGTTCGGATTCAGAGACTAAAAAACGAACCTATCAATCAAAATACACATCCCGACAAGTCTTGACCAAAGATCAAGAAAACGATTTAGGGGTATATGTGAAGAAATGTGCATTTTACCAACATGGAATGACGTATCATATATTCAAGAAATTTGTGTATGAATTCGTTATTTTGAATAGAATATCTCATCCGGAAAAATGGGATGGTTGCAAGGAAGCCTCAGAAGACTGGCTTTCTGGTTTTTTAAAAAGAAATAATACTCTTTCATTGAGAAAACCAGAGATGATTAGTTTAGCGCGTGTGAAAGGCCTCAACAAGACAGCTGTTAATACTTTCTTTGATAATTTAAAACAAATGTATGAGAAGCATTCATTTGAGCCAAAGGATATATACAATCTAGATGAATCTGGAATAACAACTGTGTTGGAGACTCCTAAAGTAAGCTTTGATATTATTTGTTTCATAACCTATCGCTTATACCACCAAACTTCAAATTCTAGAATGTTATTATATTAGAATTATTGAATTAATGAATCAGAATTAATGAATTTAATCAATTTAATCCTTCTATAACATTTGGAAATCAAAAATGAAAAGGGGCTGCTCCTACTTTTATTAATAATGATGATAAAATTATTATGTATTAAAGGCGCAAACATCCATATATTCATGGACAGTCAAGCAGCTATAAAAGCCCTTAGCTCACACATCATTGACTCCAAATTAGTACTACACTGCATCAAATCCCTCCAAACACTCAGTTCCAGGAAGGAACAAAACCAGACTATGGTGGGTCTCCGGACATAAGCGGATTGAAGGTAACGAAAAAGCTGATGAACTAGCCAGAAAAGGTTCGGAAACCCCCTTCAATGGACCTGAACCTTCTGTGCAATCCCCAAATCAGCCATAAATCTGGTCATAAAAAAACTGGGAACAAAACAAATGTTTTTCATACTGGGGAAACATCCCAGGCCTAAGACAGGCCAAAAGAGCTATTCAGCCCTTCAAATTAGATGTCAATAAGATACTAAATCTTCGCAGGCACGATATCAAAAACTTTGTAGGCTACCTAACTGGTCATCACGGTCTGCGATATCACCTAAATAAAATGCATCTAGTCGACTCAACAGAGTGCAGACTATGTCCTGAAGAAGACGAAACAGCCGAGCATATCATATGTGAATGCCCGGCCCTTTACGGTATGAGAAGGGAATCTTTCTTCAGGGAATTTTTAAGTCCCGAAAAACTGAGGAAATCTTCGGCTGAAGGTATTATCAGCTACATTAGGAAAGTAGAAGCGCTACTAACCTAAAAAACATCTGACGGCAAGCACAATAGATCTTTAAGGTCGATGTGTATATTACTGCTTAGGCAGGTCAGAATTAAAAAAAAAATGTGCCCTTAATGTCATTTCAAAACAAATCATTTCAAGAAGGATTTCATCAGTCTCCATACATTCTGAATAATCGATTTAGAATTTCAATGATGATTACTTTTCCACACCTGCAAAAACCTTTAAATAAAAACATAAAATAATTAAAAGTGTGTGTGTGCTTCGAAATTTTGTATTTTTAATTTCAAAACAAACGAAAAATTCACTTAATTGCAATTTTATATCAAAATATTAATCCACGACATGGTTGACTGAGCTAATTCATATGTAATTAGATCAGACCACTATATGTGCTCTGGTCATCCGCATCCAACAAAGTATCTAGAATGGCTATGCGAGTGTCCTTTGCTTATATTTATCAATAGATACAAGCAAAAAAAAAAATTGTAAATGTATTCAAAATTCAGTTGACCACTAAATTTGAAATCGTTCTGCTGGACGATGTTTTGCTAAAGCCAACAATGGACCTAAAGCTACGTAGTATGCAGATCTATGGTCAAGGGTGGTCTGTGTATATCTCCCTACATCGTTATTAGTTGGATTTAAATGAGTTTAGTGAATTTCCATGCAAATTGAATTGACGATGTAATTCATCATTGAAGTCCTTTGGTGACAAGGAATGAAATATGAACATTCCTATGAAAATATGTCAATTAAGCACGAACGTGATACAGGGCGTGGTAACCACCCGTAACAAAAACTCGTCTTCAACTAAGCTGCCAGCGCAAATTTACTTATAGTGATCGGTTCATGTCAAATATGCGCCATTTTGTTCGATAACTTGTTTCCATTTTGAAGGTTTTTCCATTATGATTCCCTCAAAGAAGAAGAATAAGGGAATGTCCGCTTTTCACTAGCGGAAGTCCTAGGCTGCTATAAAGCGGACATTACTGCCATCCAGGAAATACGATGGGATGGACCGGGCAAAAGGATGATGAAAATCTGTGACATTTAATACGGACCGTGTTGTAGTGAGCAGAAACAGCGACTATTCCGATGTGGATTTGTTATAAGTGCCAGACTTAGGCAAGAAGTCTTATATTTTTAAAACATTAGCGAACGCATTGTAAAAATCCGCAGTAAGGCCAAATTTTCCTATCTAAACCTTATATGCGCTTACGCTCCGACGGCGGAAGGACATGTAATAGCGAAAGACTGCTTCTTCGAGCTAAAGGACAAAAGTTATGAGCGACTACCAAAGTACGATGTTGAAATTGTGCTAGGGGATTTTATCGCAAAAGAAGACATCTTTAGCAGTATTATCGGAGAACACCCTCCTACACGACAACACGTCAGGCAATGGACTTAGGCCAATTGTCCTCGCTGTGGAACGAAATGCCACTATAGCCAGCACAAGGTATCCAGTAGGGTACACATCGATATTCATAAGGGGACATTGCGGTCTCCATATCAACAAACGGTGAATAAAATTGATAACATGGTGATAGGTAAGAGGCACGCACCCAGTATTTAGGATGTCCGAATATTCCGAGGGGCTAACATCGACTCGGATCACAACGACAAAACAAATCAGAAACGCTGTGAAAAATGTAATGTCCACAGGTTGCAATCGCTAGAGACCGCCAAAGAATGCGCCGAACGTGTAGCCCTTAACCCCTCGATTAACACCATATCACCATCACTTAATGTCGAAGAACAATGACAACGATGCCAACAAGCCATTGGATCAAATGCTACTGATGTGCTATCTGCCGACAGATGTCCGCAGCCAAGAACGACGTCTGTTAGGCTTACAAGCAGGCAAAGACGAGAGCTGCCATTGGCGTTTCAGGAAGAAGAAAAAGTGTTAGAAAAGCGCGCTATCGGGGATATAGAGAGGTGCCACTCCAGGGATATAAGACTCGAACAGAATCCTATCGAGATGAATAAGAAATGATCTGGGTTGAGGCACAATGGATGCTGAGGATATGGAAGAAACACTTCTGAAGACTGTTAAATGGCGATGACGAACAATCTTCCGCTGTCAGACAGAATGAACCATTCAATATTGGCAACGAAAGCTAAAGCTTCCATTCAGTCGACCTAAGTGAAATGAGAGTGGCAATATCCAAACATAAGCTAAATAAGGCTGCCGGAAATAAGGGCTTTTCAGCTGAGGTATATAAAGCCTGGAAATGATTTGGTAAGTAACGTTCATCTTATAAGCAAAATTTGTTCGGATGAAAGTATGCCTGAAGAATGGATCGTCTGATCCACATAAAAGAAGACCCTCTGAACTGCGCCAGCCACAGAGGCATACGTCTACATCGCCTATGCAAGATCCCATCTGCCGGAATATGTGAACGCCTGAAACCGTTTATCAACAACCTGATCGACCCCAAGAATTCCAAATCAATACCCAGCACCTAGCATCGATTTCAAAGCCGCATACGACAGCATTTATAGGGACGCACTAAACAGAGTCATGTCCAGTTTTTATGTACCGCCCTAACTGGTCCGTCTGTGCAGGAGAAGATGGAGAATTTTCGCTGCTCAATCAGGGAAACGACCTCACCGAAACATTCGATACTAAAAAAGATTTTAGTTAGACAAGGCGACTTTTAAATCTTATTGTTGGAAGGATTGTGCATTACTCCCGAGCCAACACCTGAGGCACAGTCTTCCATAAATCGGTGCAACTGCTAGCATACGCCATCATGACATCATTTGTCAGATTCAACGTGATGTCACAGGCACGTTTTCTAGTCTAGAGAAGGAAGCGGCAAAAATGGGTTAAGCAAGAAATGAGGGAAAAGACTTAGTATATGCTGTCAACACGACATCGACGAATTGGACAAAACGTCACCATTGACAGATATAACTTTGAGGTAGTAAGGAACTTTGTCTATCTCCGCTCCGCTATTAACTCTGACAACAACATCTCGTCAGAAAATAAACGAAAAATCACTCTTGCCAACCGCTGTTTCTTCGGTCTAAGAAGGCAATTATGTGGTAAAGCCTATACAAGACCCTGATCATCCCAGTCCCACTCTGTGGCGCTGAAGCATGGGCCGTATCAAAAGCTGATGAAAAAATCATTAGTCGACGAAAGCTTCCAGCATGATTTTACATCTTACTTCAGTAGTCTCTTGTAACTTCTGCCCCGGAGCTCTATGTATGTTGCCAAGTATGTCCTTTAATGCTGCATGATCTATCTCGTACATTTTGGCGACAATCCGATCCTGCGATGCTGCCAGTTTAAACACCTGTGACTTCTTATTGACAATGTCTAAGATAGCTTTGATCAAGTCCGTTCTTATTTCCAAAAAGAGATGCAACGTCTTGTCACAACAAGCCCCTTTGGATTCAGGACCTAGTTGTTTTTTTACAATCATTCTGTCTGTGTACTTCATGCAGATGGCAGGATCTGTAATTGTATGCCGAATCCGAACTAGCTAACACTGAAAATTGAATCCAGACCTTCGGTGTGTCTACTAATCGCACAAACCACCATCTCACTGAATCCGTCCGATATTGATGGTCTAACTAGAAGTTGATCGCTGATGGGCAACGTATTCTCTGTATCGAGCCATCATTCCATTACATCCAACTACGGTGTTTAACCCAAAAAATACTCATGTAACACAGCCTTCAGCTGAAACGAAGGTATTATGGCTTCCACATGTAGATGGATCCAGAAGTCGCCATTTTAATTTTTTCTTGTACTTAGGTTCCAATATGGAACGCATGCTTTGTTTCCTTCTTCTTGCAATGACTTTCGTCAAATTCAGACGTCCACCACCTTGAGGAGTTCTTGATCACCGACTTATTCTATAACTCTTTCATCCGATCACTGATCGTTGATAGGGATTTTCCCGTTGATTGGGGTTTACCGATCTCAAGAAGCGTTACGTCATCTGCATTTGCAATTGCCATGACTCCCTTGCTTCAAGCTTTATTGGGATTTGGTTTACTGTCGGAGACTATAGCAAGCGATGTTAAGACCTTAATTTGAGCAGTTCCTTTGGAGGCTGTCATGCAGAAAGGAGCACTCCCAAGTTGGTATATCTCTACTTAACAGCTTGTATGCACTCCCTGTTTGATGATAACGAAATGGATGCTCTCCGAGGTTCCTTAATTGCTAGATTTATGGTATACGTAGGGAAGTTATTGACTCCTGTCCAACTTTTAAATTGTGCTCTTATCCCTCTGATCCACCATATAACCTCGTCGAAAAGAAAATTTGCCTCAAAAGGTAGTACTGACGAGCCCTTAACAGATTGCTCTATTATACAGACAAGCCCTTTGAAGGTATTTTGGGGAGCTGCGTTAAATGTATACCTTACCTATATAAACAAAAAATATAAGCACCTGTGGTCTGTACGTACACTTCCTGACCATCACAAAGGTTCCCCATATGCCTGATGTCGGATTCGTATTTCCATCATCATCCTTGAAGCCAAGGATACACTCTTCATCCATTTTCCGTATGGAGCCATTTTTTTGTTTGTTTCTGAGCCAAATCACCCGCAGAGACTGCAAATATTTGCTGTAAGGATGTATTTCATGCGTGCCACGATCCTTTATACCAGCCCTCATTCATTCATGCGAAATCGAAGGACATACTCGCCATTCAACCGCCATAACCAAATGATTCAAACACAATGCAACCATGTACACCAGCCCGGACATGCTGTGCGGCTAGTCTCTCATAGTCGGATTGAGTTACAAACACCAGGACTAGTGCGCCCAGCGGATTTAATTACCTCCCATTGGACTGATTTAATGAGAAGCCTAACTGCAGGGTGCCCGGACATTGCAGGTAATTGAAAACCGCACAATCGTAGCGTCGGTATTGTCGAGTATTGAAGTAGCTACCTTACTACTCATGACCACCATCGAGGGCCAATTTAGAGGTTGCGTAAATGATTGCACAGTCCATTGAAGAGGCCTATGAATAGATTTCGGGTCAGTTGTGGTGTCATGTCCTGTCGAAGAGGTTCCCGCCCGATAAAATGTTAGGACATGAATATTTGGAGAATTAAATTTAATCGATGATTCCATGACGGCTGGTCATATAGCAACATACTGTGAATCCTTATAGCACAAACACACACACACTCGGTGGTAACACGGCGAGTGATTGGATAACACGCGATGCGTACTAAAATATCCTGCGAATTTGGTCAACACAATGTAAACCAAATTGGATGGGAAATGTGTGAAAATTTGTTTTTCTTTTGGACTGGTAGTGGTGGGATTCCTGCCTCGGGAGTAACATACTTCCACTAACTTACATATGCGGAATGAGTTCTAGGACTCATAAGGATCGCTGGCCAGCTGTAGGGAAGTTAATTTCGTATGCATGGGCAAATCTCTCTCGCAAATGGTAATTGGGTCATTATGGATGCGTTGCAATCGATTTGCGGCAATTATTTCCTGCAATGCCGTTGAGAGTTCCATTGATGAGGATGGAATCAAGCTTCAGCTGGAAGTAGGTAATGCGAAATTTAATTAGATCGTCAGTACTCAAGGCTGATGTCGAGAATGGAAATCGGATTTTGAAGAGTACTTTATAATTTTATGAATCAGTTTAGATGGGAAAACGGCACGCTTACTCTAACCTGATGTGGATTAGTTGGAAGAGCTCAATTGCAGGTTTTTCATTTATATTTGCTAATCTGCAGCGCTGGATGGTGCTTTAGCTTGAGTGCCTTGAAAAATGTTTTCCAAATTAAATTAGCATTGGAATACTCGTTTGAAAAGTTTTCAGCCCTTCAGCATATGGAATGTATGTATGGGGTTGACAATCAAGCCACATATGAGGACAAGGGAATGAATAATCTTACTTGCTGTTGATGATTTTCGAGTTTTGGGGCCATAAATTAATTATGTGAATACTTATGATTAAAAGTTAGGAGAGGGTTTTGCTTAGGCTGTGATGTGTCATCACAGCTTTAACATGACTTTCAGAACGTGTAACTTATTGACTGAGTCTTCTGTTTATGATAAATGAGAAACCAAATAGTTTCTTTTCTGCCGGTAAATACCTTCAGAGTTGCTTAAACCCCTTTCTGGAGTTTCTATCCCATCGGACTTTCTAGATGAAAGTAGGTACCACTGGGTGCAGTAAAATGTAAATCAATGACCCCGTGACAGGGCTGAATTTGCTAACAACAATTTAAAATGTTGCAATGGGGTAGGGATTTGTTTTATTCACTTCTCCACGAAATAATCTTTCACGCTGAAACACCGCCATGAAGTGTTGGCAAACGTTTGATACCTCCACACAATCTGAAGAAAGCATGTTTGTTTGTGGGTTAATGTCCCTTGATTGTACAAGAATTGGGAGCAAAGAAGGATTTTGGTGAATTTAACATTTCACGAAGGGACCTTTACTTTTTTTTCAGATGGCGCGTGTCAGACAATGGCGTTAGGCTGGAGAACGTACATAACTTACAAGAGGAGCTGTTCTGACTAATCCGGGCAAGCGGTAATTTAAAAATCTAAAGAGTAAGTCAACCATTATAGTGAAATGATGGAGGATGGGACAATGGCTTCGTCCCATCGTGGATATACTTATGCCAGAAGATCCCCTCATGTCCTAAGGTGATAAATTGGAATTAGGCCTTAAAATTGGGATTGCTCTTTGCGTTGACCAATTTATCATCATAAAAGACAAATTCGGTAAAATAACCGTTGCAAGGGTACTCTCTCCCAACCAAGTCAAACCTTAAAGGTTCAACCGGCTGTTCGGATTTGAGCTCGCACCGCGTTGAAACCCCGCTTTTACCGAGAATGGGTCACCCACTACTCCGACCCACACCCTGGTCCAGCATATTAGCAGAATCACCGCTGTTAACGTAAAGACTTGGTCTAAACGTAGTAGACGAGTGTGCCAGGGTATGGCTATTGACGCATCCAAGCCATCGGGGAAGACATTGGTTTTGGAACCTGGGCCGATCAAGATATACAAGGGTTACACCACCATCCTCATTCTAACTCTGAAAATCAACAAAACGATTGCCGGCATCCATAAAATCCTGTCCGCATAAAGCACTACAAAGCAGAACTCTGAGAGCCTCTGAGCTGGGCGGAGGAACAAATTCGATGTTTTGCACCTCTGATGACACCGCAACCAAAAGACAACAGTCAG
Organism: Rhingia campestris; assembly: GCA_932526625.1. NCBI lineage: Eukaryota > Metazoa > Arthropoda > Insecta > Diptera > Syrphidae > Rhingia > Rhingia campestris. The sequence goes on along the minus strand of OW052185.1, from coordinate 31,045,358 downwards.
TGGAAGACACCACGAGGAGTGCCAAAACCTCTGATAGAACGTTCAGCCAGATGTTGAAAGGGCATCTGGAATTTTCTTTAATTGACCGCAGTGACCCGGGTGGATGTATGTGTAACACCAGAATCTTCCAAATCCTTCGCAACCATCCGGGCTCTGCGCCCACTTGCCGCGACTAGGTCTCTATCAGGGACACATCATGAAGATTGCCTGCACAGACCAGAGGCCCAAGGACCTGTATAAGATTGCCATGTCCATGGAGCCAAGAGTACAACTGGAGGTAGTGGAATTGAATCAGATTCCTAACTGTACTCGAAGTCGTGCGAGAATCTCGGTCGAACCATCCGACCCAAAAGACATTCTGTACATGATTGCGTTCAGCAATTCTCTTCTTCCAACTCATAACTGGCGGATGGGCAAGGTTGAAGAGGCTAAAGGAGATTCCAGAAACGTTTGCATAATTGTAAACGAGGAATCCCTTGCCCTTTTAGCAGTACCTAACCAATGGAGTCATAAACTATGGGTTCAACTTCATCCATCTGAAGGTCTATAGGTGCGACAAACCGCAACCACAGATTCAACCTTCCACTCCACCAACTCAACCGAAAGTAGACGGAAAATCGGAAGACAGAGATGGTAAGTGTACCTCTTTCACAACAAATTCTTGCGTCATCTCTACCGAGGGTCGACAGAAAGCCTTTCAATAAAGGGACTCAAACCCTGAACCCCATAACACTACATTTTCGGGGGTTGACACAATGCCAACAGACCTAAAGTCGGTTAATGTTACCCACAACGCTACCTTCTCTGGGGTTGACTCAAAATGAACAGACCTAGAGTTGGTCAGTGTTACCGATAGGCTTGCAGAAGAGTACCTCATAGCGTCCGATTCTAACGACGCCAACAAAACACAGTGCGAAGACCTCTGTAAATAGTTGGAATAATGGAACTCTTCAAGATTACCCTCCACCACACTTCGACTCAAAAAAAAAACACGGGGATGACATAGTTCATAGTTGTGCGGACTCAAAACTCCTACGTAAGAAACGAAGGTAAACCTAGATCTTGTATTCTTGCTAAGTACTCCTTCAATATATTTTTACTCTCTAATTACAGCAATAAGGATACTTTCGTAGCCAATGCTGAAGCAAAAGTCAGCAACTATTGGCTAGTTTCGGCATACTTGGGTCACCACCATGTCATATAACACAGGAACCTGATTGCCGGAGCATAAAAACGCAAAACTGCCCTCATCACTGCTTGTGATGCTAACGCACATCAAAGGTACTATTTGGGGCAACTCCAACATCAACTAACGTGGTAAGTCACACTTTGATTATATTTTTAAACAAACCGCCTCATCTGTAATTTGAGCTCCGTCTCTACCTTTATAGATGTAGGCAAGAAGTGTTAGACATTACGCTTGCATTCCATAGCATAGTCAACCTGATCAGGAACTGGAGAGCCTTTAACGAGCACTTCTTCTCAGACCTACGTCCAGTTCACTTTGGAGGGCACTCCCCTCGGGTTTGTGAGTGGATAGGTTTTTAGAAACCCTAAAAAAGTAAAAAAAAAATAAGGGGACATTTTAACGAATCAATTTCTCGAACTCCGGCGAGTTATAAAACAGAAACCCTCTCACAAAACCTGAGCGATGCAAGATCATCAACCTGCCTTAGAAGACGGCCACTTGGGCTCTTGGGGAAGCAAAGCGTCCGTGGTCGTGGTGGAACTTTAACCTCTGCACTTTCATGTAAGTCGTCTCTCAAAACATACAAAATCGCGTTGAGCAAGAAAGTGAGAGTATCCTGGCGCACCTTCTTTGGTAGCATAGAACAAACCTTAGAGGCTTGTAGACTCCCTAAAATCCAGCCCACCAATCCACTAATATCTACTTCTACGTCGAAGACACCGAAAAACTTTCTATGCTAGGTATGTGTGTTAGTAACGACTTTCGTTGAAACGACCACGTCATATTCTAAGTCGCTAAAAACGCAGTGAAATGTCTAGGTTTCCTTAATTGAAGTAAAAAATATTTCACCCATTCTGATCTGGTCACAATATACAAGGTGGCACAAAAGTAATCCTCCTATCAGAAAATGCTATAAATTTTGCGATTGGCCCCTAATGTCTGTTCTGTTTTGACATTTGTGTAGTAAACACATGCGAAATACACGTTAATAAACAATGTTACGCTACACTGCTCCAGAACGCGGAATATTGGTGACTATTTATTTGAGTAATAATCGGTCGGTGACTTTGGCACAACGTGAATTTCGTCGCAGATTTCCTAGCCGTCCAACGCCTACTGGTGAAACACTGCGACGTTTAGCCACTCGCCTCGAAGAGACTGGCACAACACGAGATGCTGCCAGGCGTGGCAGACCCCGGAGTAGCCGTTCTGCAGAGAATATTGCTGCTGTAGCCGAAGATGTCATGGAAGCGCCGTCGACATCGACCAGACGACGTGCCACGCAAATGGGTATCAGTCGACGGTCTTTACAGCGAATTTTGGTACAAGTTTTGAAGATGTTTCCGTACAAAGTCCAGACGGTGCCTTAGCTGTTAGTTGCTGACCGCCAATCGCGTCTAACATACGCTCAAGCCATCCTTAATCACCACCAAGAGGAAGATGATTTTTCATCAAAAATAATCACGAGTGATGAGGCCCATTTCTATCTTAGCGGGTACGTAAATAAGCAAAATTTACGCTTCTGGGGCACTGAAAATCCGCGTGTAACCCACGAAGAGCCATTACACCCGCTCAAAGTCACTGTATGGTGTGCTGTTTTCGCTGGAGGAGTCATCGGACCTTTTTTCTTCGAAGACGTCGCGGGACAAACGGTTACTGTGAATGGTGAGCGCTACAGAGCAATGATCAACGAGTTCTTTTTGCCGCAACTTGATGAATTGGTATTGGAAAACATGTGGTTCCAACAGGACGGTGCAACGGCACACACTGCACGTGCCACAACCGATATGCTGAAGGATGCATTTCCCGGGCGCCTAATCTCCCGTTTTGGCGATTTGCACTGGCCGGCAAGATCGCCTGATTTGACCGCTCCAGACTTCTTTTTGTGGGGCTTTTTGAAGTCGCGGGTTTATGTCAACACGCCTCAGACTCTTGCAGCTCTTAAAGACAATATCCGTCAAGAATGTGAGGACCTATCGCCGGAAGTTTTTGCCAAAGTGATGGAAAATGCCATAAAAAGGGCTCAAATGACAATCAACTGTGGCGGCGGCCATTCACATGACATCATATTCTCGACTTGATGTAAAAACGAGTGGTGGGTGCACGACTGGGTCGTACGCAACTTTCTCTTTCACAGCAAGTTGGGCGTTAGATTATATCATAAGCATTATGATTATTGATGCTAAAATGATATAAATAAGTCGAAATGTATTTATACGAATGTTTACTCCGAAATTTGAAGGAATCGGTGTCAATGTGAATAATAATGATTTTCCGTTAGTGTCCCCAATTAAAAATTCCGTTTAGTGATAGTTGGGCTAAAACTAATTATGTGGAATTGCTTCAAACTGTAATTGTGGTATATATATAAAATTTCATTCAATTTGGCATACTAGTTTGCGAGAAATTAACAATTTTCTTTATATGGCCTAAATGACAAAATCCGTTATATGGATTTTCTCGAAAAAACTGGGTATGCAGTTTTGTTGGAACTACTATGGTTATAGTATATATAAAGTTTAATCAAAATCGTTAGAGCCGTTTTCGAGAAAATTGAGGTTATGTGTATTTTTTATATGGCAGGTACCGTTATTAACATGGCTAAAAGCAAACAAAAAAACTGGCCTAGAATTATGACTAAAACAAGCTTGGATACGAAGTTTGAAGAAAATCGGCCAAGCCGTTTAGGCAGGGGAGCCCATTACGGACAGACGGACCGACGGACCGACGGACGGAATTCCAAAAACCACTTTTTTAGGCTCCGCTATCATCGTAATGTTAGAATCAATCAAAATCTCGAGGTCGAAAATTTTCACGAAAACAATATCTTTCTCTTTGTAAGAGAAAGTTAAAAATTAAAAGACCAAATAAAAATAATCCACAAGAAGAATCAAGTTTTTCATTTTTTTTAAATTACAGCCAAAAAACATCGGAAGGTTATTTTTGCGCCACCTTGTATAAAGCGTTTATATGCCCCAAAATTTGAGTTAAACGCTCACGTCTGATAGGATTCAAACGCGTACGAAAAAACTTGCAGGAGACGGTAGAATAGCGAATTCTTTCGCTCGAACGTCTTCGAAATATCTCCTGCCTTACATTGTTCTATTGTTATTTTAAAAACCAATGCCCAGATGAAATAGCCAGCAGTATTCCTCCCATTCAACAATTCAGCCGCAATAATCGTTACGCTATGAATGCAAGTCAGTTTACCCTCAAGCCTATCTTCGGACGAACGCTGAAATATATAGATTCGTACATAAACCGCACAACACGAACGTGGAATGCTCTACCAAATTCTGTTTTCCATTCCATTATAACTTACAGATATTTAAAACCAATGTGCATCGGTATCTCCTATCTCCTTATCCCGAATTTCCTTAATGCCCTCACTGTGCTAAAACATATAAAGGGTATTCATAACCCCTTGAATGCGCCCAAATTATAAAAAATTACAAAAACAAACAAAAAAAAGTTCGTCTTCCTAAGCTTTGATGTAAAAGTGAGTATTTCTTCAGGGACCATCCGACTGAGCTGAAATTTAAGGCCCTACACCCATTTCAGTCGTTCTTTTTAGAAGCATCTATTCATGTATTTGTTGCAAGAACACCCGGAAAAGCTATTTTAAAATGAAATTCGATTATGACATCGATGCTACTGCCGATGCGATAACGAACACCATTCTCCTGGGTATGAAATCCGTTATCCCTCACCGGGTAAAGAGTATCAAACCTAAGGCAAACGGGTGGTATGCTTGAGCTGCAAAGAGGCAGTTAGGTTGAAAGAGTTATGTTTTCGGTTATAGAAGACCAATCCTTCTGAGGAAAACCGACTTAAGTTCAAACGAGCCAGAAACGAATGTAATGCTCGCATCAAGTATGTCAATTTCTCCCACGGCCAAAAGCTGAGGCAAAAAGTTCTACTATGTCCCAAAGGTAGTAAAAACTTTTGGTCGTTTGTCAAAAACATTAAGAATTCAACCTCATCTTCCCACGCTCATTTACAATGACATTCCAGCTGTCACCTCTTTAGACAAAGCCAATCTGCTTGCTGCCCATTTTGCAGCCAGTTCCACGTTACCAGATTGTGCCCAGTCTCCTCCTGTACTTGAGGAGAACATTCTATGGGACCAATCCACTTCCGTACAGTCGCAAGAGTATTATAAGATCTTAACATTTACAAATCGTCTGGTCCAGATGGTATCTCCCCCATAATTCTGAAGAGATGTTCTTCAACGCTGGCAAAACCACTGCGTAAGCTTTTCTATCTATCCTATTCATCAGGACTCTTCCCGAGTAGATGGACAACAGCATTTGTCCAGCCCGTCCCTAAAAAAGGCGAATCTTCTTCTCTCTCCAACTACCGACCAATTGCACTTACGTCCCTTCTTTCTAAGGTCATGGAAACGCTGATAAACCGTCAGCTTATGAAATATCTTGAATCACGAAAACTCCTCAATGACCGACAATACGGTTTCGTTGCAACAGGTCGACTGGTAATTTGATGACATATCTCACCGAAAAGTGAAACCAATCTATTCACCTCGGTGGCGAAAACGAGATCGTTGCACTTGATATTTCAATGGCGTTCGACAGGGTTTGGCATCAAGCCCTTTTGTCGAAAATGCGTGCTTTTGGAATCGATGAAACTCTTCTTCTATGGATTAGAAACTATCTCTCGAAACGTTCAATTCAAGTTGTTTTGGACGGTTTCAAGTCTGCTACCCACGAAATAAATGCTGGTGTTCCCCAGGGCTCCGTTCTGCCTCCGACACTCTTTCTAATTTTTATTAATGACCTCTTGTCTGCAACTTCTAATCAAATCCATTCCTTTGCCGATGACAGTACTCTCAGCTTCTCATATTCGTTCTCTAATCCACGCCCTACATCTCCGGACGTGGAACAGAAACGGCTAAATATGTTGAGCTCATTAAATTCCGACATTGACAGCATTACTAAATGGGGTAAATCCAATAGAGTGGAATTTAATGCTTCCAAAACACAATGCTGTCTTCTCTCATCTAAGCGAAATCACTCAATCTGTCATCTAAGCGAAACCGAAAATCTTTCCATGTTCGGTATGTGTGTTAGTAACGACCTTCGTTGAAACGACCACACATTCGAAATCGCTAAAAACCAGGCGAAATATCTAGGTTTCCCCAATCGATGCAACAAATATTTCACCCCTTCTGATCTGGCCTAAATATATAAAGCATATATACGCCCCAAACTTGACTTCAACGTCCACATCTGGTCAGGTGCAGCAAAAACATCTTTGCACCTACTGGATAGGATACAAAAGCGTGCGATAAAACTGATAGGAGATCCAACCGTAGCGAACTCTATAGTCTCGCTTGAACATCGTAGGAATATCTCTTGCCTAACACTTTTTTACCGCTATTTTAACAGGAAAGCTGCATTCCGCCCTTCAAACATTCAACCGTAATACTCGCCATGCCATGAATGCTAATCAATTCACTCTCAAGCCTATCTTTGGACGTACTATGAAATATAGAAATTCATTCCTAAACCGAACAACACGAATATGGCATGCTTTACCAAACTCAGTCTTTCCTCCCCATTACAATTTACAAAAATTTAAAACCAATGCACATCGGTATCTCCTCTTTTCTTCTCCCCGATTTCCTTAATGCCCGCGCTGTTCCGAAACACTATAACGGTATTCATAAACCCTTTAGCGCGTGCTAATTATAAAAAAAAAATCGTCGCAAAAATAATACCTACATCTCAGTACTCCCGGATTCCATTTGACAGGGTTTTGCAAAAGCTTCCATATAGAGAAGTGAGTATTTAAAAAAAAAAACCTACACACGTGCCTAACATAACCTCAAAGCCATCAAAAGTTTCCAAAAATTCGTCTTTTTTCTGATCCCACTTCTCTGTACCCTCTTAGATTTATTATCATGTACCAACTGAATACTCTAATCCAAAGCAATCCCTTAAAATCCGTCATGATATATTGATGCCATAACTCCATCTATTCAAGACCAACCCCACACCACCCCAAACTCACGTATTTACCATAAAAACCTCAAAAAAAGCGCACATCTCCCCCATTCGGATGTTCACACAATTGAACGTATCCGCTTTGGCGGGAATTTGCATTTTCAATCATACATTTAAAATCCAATCTCCTACAATCCGTCACCATCCATCCAAGATTCTAGGAATGAACAATTTGGCACACCTGTCAAAGGTAGATCCACCTCCCTCATCAAGCCATCGAACTAAAAAAATCGAATAAAATCACTCCACGTGCTGAGTTCATTGAGTATGTGTGCCTGGGATCCAAGAAGTACCAACAACACCTACGATAACTCAAAGATCCTTACGCGTAATAAATTTGTCAACATCCTCCGACGACTGAGACGAATAACTTTTGCGTGTGCACCGCTCATTCATCCGGTCGTAATTTATTTATAGAATTTCTTCCACAAGTATACACGTAATCTCCTCTGAGCCTTAATTCCATACACTCAAGGAACCAACCCTTACTAATACAAAACAAAAAAAAGCGTCAAGGACCTGTCGCCTCATGCAAACATTATTCCATGCGGAAAAATGAAGTCAAACCTTTTGATCATTCTAATTAAGTAACAACAGCTGCAGATGGTGGTGAGCAAGGAACAAGGATAACACTCAGAAACATGCAAAAAAGCAAATCCTGTAGAGAACGAAATCAAAATTTAACTTTCTCACAGGAGCCCACGCCCAGGAGGAGGCGACACAACCCATAGGACTAATTGAAACAGGATGCTCTTGACATCGTCGTTGTTTTAATTATACACTGGAGATAAATGACGCTCCATAGATGTCGGATGCTGGGTCACGGGACTCGATGCTCAGGGGTGGTAATATCTCGAGTTCGTATCTTCTTTGAATTTTGTTTGCCCACTATGTATTCCAGGATTGAAAGACGAAAGATTGCCTCGAAGGGTATTTGCCTCACATGTATATGCTGGCAGGACGACAAAGCACACAACGGTTGAGGGGAAACTTTTACCCAAGACAAAGCTATCTCCATCGCCTGTGTTCAATGTCAGGGTGAAATGAACGACGCTGAACTAACATAATCGCAATCATAATCACCATCACACCATTATCATAAAGACGAAGCTTACCAAGCACCAGCATCACCGTGGACCACTCCCTACCGAGATGTCGTTGTCGCTGTCGTCGTCGTCATAGCCACGAGCAGACATTAGAGTTTTATCAAAAGGAGAGACTGACAATGAGGAAGCAACATTTGTCCTTGTGGCCCACACTAAACAAAAGGCGACATAAAGGACTCATACATATACACACCCACCATTTTTTTTTTTGTCCTTTGAAGCCAAAGTCATACACTGGAAGCGAGTGAACTATACCATTAAGGATTTATTGTGCGGAGGAATTTTTCGCATCACAGAGTCACAGTGTCAATTTATCCTTGTTCGGGTAACTAAGTAATTATAATCCTAATATCAAGTTCATCATTAAGTGTTATACGACGACGGGGAATCGGGTGTACATGTGGGGTGGTCCACGAGGGTGTGTTTGTTTAAGTGGAAAGGCTCATTACCGGAGAAGGGGTGGACATTTTTCTGGAACTCTTTTTTACGCACAATTAACTATTCAGAGTGAAGTGTTTTTAGGTCGTTTAGAGCTTGGAATAAAAAATAAATTTTAATCTTTGGGCTCTCAGGCAATTAGTTGGGATATTAGCGTTCAGTTCATTGAATATATTGCACTAGGACTTGAAGTTTTAGGGGATTTAATTTGACCTCTGAGTTCATGATATTGAAAAATTGGTAAGCCTAATTTCTTCAGAGGGAAATTGTGTTAGTCCGGGATTATAACTAATCGGTCGTAGGTTTTAACGGATCCGGAGTACGAGGTTCCCTTATTTAAGCACTGAGCACTATGAGTAAAAAGTGGAGAAAAGCCAAAGCGGACTTAGAAATTGACATACCCTGTGACTTGTGCCATTTATATAGAATTCGAATTCGAAGTGTTATTGTCCTGGCAAGCAATTTTCCTGTTTTCAGGCCTCCTATATCTTATATTTGAAATGAAATGAAAATTAAATATTTGGCATAAACGGCCCACACAAGGCCCTTACCTGGGTTCGTCATTAATTTTTCTATGCAAAGTTATAATTTTGCCATAAAGAATGGGTCCTCCAGTTTAATGCCGATTCAGAATGACAAATTTAAGAGCCTCTCATGACAATTTTAGTGTCTTTTTGTCATACTTATGCAAGAGGTGGGCAATGAACCAAAAAGGTGTTGTCACCACCGGGATTCGTATCATTAAACCCAAGCACAATCAACTAGGCCGGTGCATTCACTTGGAAGCTTTTCTCGGAATACCACATAACGATCCATGGAGTATATATACACAACTGAAGACTTACCAATCAGCGGCGATGCTCCTGTTATAGTCGATGAGTTTTTTTATGGGGGAAAGATATTATATAGCGCACGACTGCTTCTAGGAGCTCCTGGAAAAAATTTACGAACGACTACCGAAGTACGTTTTAAAATCATGCTGGGAGATTTTATCGCAAACGTAGGAAAAGAGGATATCTTAAGCAGTATTTTCGGAAAACGCAACTTTTACGACAACACGTCTGGCAACAAACTCAGGCTAAATAACAACGCTGCGGAACGAAATGCTACCATAGCCAGCGTAAGGTTTCCTAACCTCGATATTCAAACATGGCAGTCTCCAGATCAACGAACGATCATCCAAATTGATCACATTGCGATAGACAAGAGGCACGCATCCAGTATTTTGAATGTACGAACATTCCGAGGGAAGGAAGAAGACGGGGATATCCACCACGCCACAACAAACCAGAAATACTGTGAAAAAATGTAATGTCGAAAGACTGCAATCGCCAGAGACCGCCAGGGTCATCGCGCAACGCGTATCCCTTAACCTCTCGATTCACACCATACTACCAGCATCTAATGTCGAAGAACAATGGGAACGATGCCAACAAGCCATTAGATCAACCGCAACTGATGTCACGGCCACCAGCAAGAAACCTCTGGTTTGATGAGCAATGCCGACAGATGCAGACGCAGCAAAGAACGAGGCCTACAAGGCTAAGCTGCAGGTGAAGACGAGAGCTGCCACTGAGCTCTATAGGCAAAGAAGAAGGGAAGAACATCGGCTTTTCAGAAAGAAGAAAAAAGAGCAAGAAAAGCGGGCGATCGAGGATATAGAGAGGTGCCACTCCAGGAACGATGTTCGCAAGTTGTACCAAAGTGTAAAACGTCAAAGCCAAGGATAAAAGGCTTGAACAGAATCCTGTCGAGATGAACAAGGAAATATCGTAGTTGAGACATAGTCGATGCTGAGAATATGGAAGAACCATTTCTGCAGACTGTTAAACGGCGATGACGAACAACATTCCGCTGTTTGAAAACGACATGGAAAACTGCCAACCACCCGACCTAAGTGAAGTGAGGATAGCTATATCTAAACTCAAGCTTAATAAGGCCGCAGGAAATGACGGCCTTCCCGCTGAGCTTTATAAAGCTGGCGGAGATGACTTGGTAAGCAAAATCCACCAACTCATAAGCCAAATCTGGTCGGTTGAAAGCATGCCTGAAGAATGCAACCTCAGCATCGTTTGCCCAATCCACAAAAAAGGAGACAAACTGAACTGCGCCAACTATAGAGGCATAACTCTCCCCAACATCGCCCAAAAAATCCTATCTGCCGTAATATGTGAACGGCTGAATCCGTTTACCAACAACCTGATCGGCCCTTATCAGTGTGGTTTTAGACCAGGAAAGTCCACAACCGATCAAATTTTCACACTTCGGCAGATCCTGGAAAAAACCCAAGAAGTTCAAATCGATACCCACAACCTATTTATCGATTTCAAAGCCGCATACGACTGCATTTATAGAGACGAACTATACAGAGAGATGTCTACTTTTGGTATACCGCCCAAACTCGTCCGTTTGTGTAGGATGACGATGGATAATTCTCGCTGCACCATCAGGGTCGGAAACGACCTCACCGACACATTCGATACCAAAAAAAGGATTAAGGCAAGTTGATGCGCTGTCATGTGACTTCTTCAAATTGATTCTTGAGAGGATTGTGCAAAACTCCCGAGCCAACAGCAGAGGCACAATTTTCCAAAAATTGGTAAAAAAAACTAGCATACGCTGACGATATTGACATCATTGGTAGGACTCAACGTGATGTCATAGCCACGTTTGCTAGTATAGAGAAGGAAGCGGCAAAAATGGGCTTAGCAGTAAATGAGGATAAGACTAAGTACATGCTGCAACACGAAAGGACACACAACATCGACGAATTGGACAGAACGTCACCATTGACAGATATAACTTTGAGGTAGTACGGGACTTTGTCTACCTCGGCTCCGCTATTAACTCTGACAACAACATCTCGTCGCAAATCAAACGAAGAATTACTCTTGCCAATCGCTGTTTCTTCGGGCTAAGAAGGCAATTTAGTAGTAAAGCCCTCACTAGAACTACTAAGGAGATCCTATATAAGACCCTATTCATCCCAGTCCTGATCTACAGCGCTGAAGCATGGACCGTATCAAAAGCGGATGAAGAAATCCTTAGTCGATTCAAGAGAAAAAATCTTTGGTCCCGTTTGCGTTGACGGGCTATGGAGGCGACGATTCAACCATGAACTATACGATCTGTAAAGCGACATACTCCTGGTAAAAAAAACTCCGCATTGGACGTTTAAGATGGCTCGCAGAGTCTTCGATTCCCAGCCAGACGTCGGACGCAGTAGAGGAAGACCTTGCCTTAAGTGGCGCGCACAAGTAGAAACCGACCTCAACCAACTTGGAGTGCGCAACTGGAGGCAGTTAGCTAAGAAGAGGCATGTTGGTTGTGGCCCAGGTTCATCCCGGACTGTTGCGCCACTTAGAGAAGAAGAAGGAATGGTTGGTGTACATTATTATATATTCGATGAAAGTATAACTAAATTTAAGAACAACCATCAGAACTTTTATAAAATTACACTTCCAGTTTTTTCTTAAATTATAAAAATCTTCAAACTGCAAGCAGCTTTTTTAGCATAAAACTCCATTTTAAATACATTCCTACATTCTACACTCCTGGAGAAGTTTGATATACTAAATGTTACAGGTTATGAGTTATGTTTTACATTGCTAGTCTTATAGGGACGATATATAAAGTCTATGGAACTTCACCTTTCATTAGTTCCAAAGTCCATAAAATTCGGTTTTAATATAGGAAACGTAATCGGTGTTATTTCAAAACTGAATTTCATAACATATGAACCAAATGAATGTTATAGAACAGCGTTTCCCAAAGTGTGGAGCACTTGGTGCTCCGCGGCAAAATAAAAAAAAACGAAATAGCAAAATTCCATTACACTAGTGACTATTTCATTTTGTGCTTCTGAACTTGTCATTTTAATCGCAGCAATCGAATTTGAAATGCTCATTTAAAAGAAATCAATACATACAAACAAACTAACAAATAATTCGTGTAAAAAGATGTGGGAATCCCCGACAAATGAAAATTATTAAAGAGACGTACCAGAGACGACCATATACGCTGACGCTAACTGAAATTTGTACTGGGACGACGTTTCTCTGGTTTTAAACGCGCCCAATAGACTGTTTTTGTTGGGTCGGTAGTGCGGTGTATTTAATCTATATTTTGATTTTAGTGCGTGAATTTTACTGACTCTGTGGATCTATCGACGTGAAAAGATCAAAAGATCGTGAGAGATCAAAAATAATAGGTACTATGGATCGCTGGCTAAAGTCTGGGTCATTAAAAATAACCGCTGAAAGCTCCTTAACAGCACCCCCCGTAGTTACTAAAGAGTCAGCAACTGGCAGGTACATAATACAAAACCATATTTGTTTATTTCATAATGGGAAGTTTCCTATCGCTAGAACCGCATTTGTATTAGATGCGTTTTGTTGGATTTATAATACTTTTTTTCTGTTGTTATCCTCAATTCAGATTTGTGAATTTGCTCGTTTTCCATTTATTGTTCTATTCTAGAGTCAAGGGAAATGACGCAATAGAGACAGCGGCGTCAGAACTTTCTGAAGAATTTGAGGCAGACAATGTGGCTAGTACTAGTTCTATGGTGATCAGTACTGCAGAAAAAAAAACAGTAAAAAGGAAGTACCACGATTCATATTTAAATCTTGGATTTGCTGAGACAAGTGACAACAAACCCCAATGCGTAATTTGCGGCAAAGTGTTGCCGAATAGTGCGATGTTTCCAGCAAAAATGAAACGTCATTTTGAGGGGATTCATCCAGATTGCAAAAGCAAACCGACTGATTTTTTAAAAGGAAGTATGGTGAACTTACAAAATCTCAAACAATTATTACCAACCACTCAAAGACAGTGAACGAAAATGCGTTGATGGCGTCCTACTTAGTGAGTTGCCGAGTTGCGCAAACTGGCGAAGCCCATACAATCGCTGAAAACTTAATCAAGCCATGCGTTAAGGACATTGTTGAGTCTATGTTGGGTGAAAAGGCCAAAAAATTTGTTTACACCGTTCCTTTGTCAAATAACACAATATCACGAAGAATCGGAGACTTAGCAGAGAATGTCAAAACTACTTTACTTTCGCGAATAAAAGTCACAAAATTTTCGCTGCAAATGGATGAATCAACAGATGTTGCAGGGTTGGCTATTTTAATAGTATTTGTGCGCTACCAATACCAACAGTCCTTTCAAGAAGATCTGCTTTTCTGCAAGCCGTTGGAAACTACAACAACTGGTGCTGAAATATATAGACAATTTCTTTATTGTCAATGATATCCCATGGGTTAACTGCGTGGATGTGTGCACAGACGATGCCAAGGCCATGACTGGAAAAACGTCCGGTGCCGTCTCAAGAATAAAACAAAATGCCAAGGAATGCAGCAGTAGTCACTGCGTTCTACACCGCCATGCCCTTGCAATGAAAAAAATGTCACTCTCCTTAAAAGAGGTCTTAGACGAAAGCGTGAAAATAATTAACTTTATTAAATCTCGACCTAAGAATTCAAGGCTATTCAAAGTATTGTGCGATTAAATGGGTAGTCTACATACGTCTTTACTTCTTCACGCAGAAGTAAGGTGGCTTTCTCGCGGCAAAACACTGACGCGGCTTTTCGAAATGAGGGCTGAAGTCAGAACCTTCCTTATGAACGACAACTTTGATTTGGGCGACAGATTGTGTAATGAGCGTTGGCTCTTGAAATTATCGTATCTAGCCGATATTTTTAAAAAAATTAAATGATTTGAGTGTATCACTTCAAAGAAAGACAATAACTGTTTTCGATGCCACTGATAAGGTCGAAGCATTTAAATAGAAAATCAAGTTTTGGGCGAAATCTTTAAAAAATCGAAACCTAGACAGCTTCCCAATGGTCAGCGAATGTAAAGAGGAAATAGATTTGGGTATTCCTAACGACATTTTAAATGAGTTTCATTTACATCTGCTAAGTTTGCTCGAAAACTTCCAAAGCTACTTTCCGGAAGAATACCATTCAAATAAAATGTGTGGGTTGCAGACCCGTACTATACCGCGTTGGAAAAGCCAGCATCTCTGACATCGTTGCAGTTTGAGTGCTTAATTGATTTGACATCAGATTCTTCTTTAAAGGCAAATTTTGAAACTAAGAAGTCTTTATCAGAATTCTGGTGTATGTTGAAGGACGAATTCAAAATTTTGTCAGACAGAGCCAAAATAATTCTTCTGCCGTTTGCAACAACATACATGTGCGAATCAGGATTCTCCGCCTACGTTGGAACCAAAACAAAATATAGATCCCGTCTCGATGCAGAGCCAGATATTCGGTTGCAGTTGTCCCAAATTCAACCAGATATACAAGCATTATGCAAAACCAAACAGGCACATTATTCTCACTAGATATTGAATTCCTTATGTTCTTTAATTAACATTGTTCTTGTTTTTTTCGTTGATGTTACTTGTTTTACTTGAATTTAATAAAATATAAAAAAAAATTGAGTATTGCATTTTTTACACGAGGAATGTTTGACCTCAAAAGTGCTCCTCGACCAAAAAAGATTGGGAACCGTTGTTATAGAAAATACGGATCATAACTGTCGTACTTTAATCGAAATTTTGTATCAGTTGAAGATGAAGAGATATTGGGGAAAATTAATTATGCATCCAATATCCACATAAAAATTACCTATTAGCATTTTTGTGACACGATTAACCGCGTGGTTTCACAACCGAATTTTATAAACTATGTACCAAATAAAAGGTGGAGTTTCGTTTAAGTCTATAAGGTATTTGTCTTTCCTGGAGTATAACGGCACTCTATGGAATTTGTAATTTTTAGGCTTGATATTCTTGGTATACATACAAACAAATATGTTAAGGACTTACAAAAAAAATCGCTCTGAAATATTTCATATTTCTGAAATATTTCATATATCATTCGCTCTGAAAAACGTAAAAAATTGGTCGGTAGACAGCAATCAATTCAAAGCTATGTCGATAAAGAATTTCCAATACAAACGACTTGGCAAACTTTTAACGGAAATTCCATTTCTCGCAGGAGATGTCGCTAGAGGACTCATCCCACGATTTCGATAAATGTCTATCAGTTTACAATTCTTCGCAATGCTAAACAATCTGCCACCCCAACCAGGAACTTGAAGGTATTATTCTACCCAACCTCAAGCTTAAACACTTTTGTTGTCGTAAATCGGAGGTTGTTGAGGTTACTGAATCCCAATTTCAGAGTTAGATGAAGGACCTACTTCCGAAATGATATAATTTTCTCTACCCCCCCCCCAAAAACCGCAATGTCAAGACACGGTTCATCAAATTCGTGTTCAAGGAAATTATTTTCAAATCATGTCATGAACTCATGCATACAAAATGTTCACAGGATGCAAATCTAACCTTTCCAGAGAATTTTATGGTCACAAAATTAATACAAGAAACCATTCGCATTACATTTAAGCATAAAACCCCAGTTAACAGTCTTTCATAAAAGCCTCTACTATAACGTCGATTGTTATGGTAGTAATTTACAAAAACAAAATGCAAGTCAAGTAGGTACCAATTACAGCGATAAATCCGCTCCGACAAAGATGTACGTTCGTGGCAATCATTCAAAAATAAACATTTTATCGTCTAGCCCCCCCCCCCAGACTTAGCCACGCCATAAGTACTAAGCCTGTCTCCTGCAAACAAAGTCATAACTTACCCTCACAAATTCAAAATATTATCCAATTAGCGGGTATACTTCAGACGATTTCCTTTTGCCACAAAATTAGTCGTCGACGAGGAGCCGTGACACGGTGATGTTAGTGAAGGCGACGACGACGATAAAGACGATATAGATACTTTCGTTTATTTGCACATAACAGGGCATTAAATCAAATTAAACCCCCACCCTTAGAGGCGCACGGAACTTGTGTAAAAAACACGACATAACCGGCGAAATAGCAAGGCCTTCGAACTGAATAACACGCACAACACTTTTCCCAACTTGGTCCTTGTATTTTTGATAAGGACGACGACTCTGATTTACCAAAAATAGACGAGAGACCTAAAAAATAAAAATATTCGCGCGCACGGCTTCGAAATAAAATAATTTCACTCTCTACGATGTTCGAATTTTTTTTTTCTTTTATTTATTTATCCTTGATCCTGTGAGTTTTTCTCCCTCCCTTTGGGGCTATAATTCAATCATAATTTTTTCCAACATAAGAAAATACTAAAATAAGTACACAAAAGCTCTCATCAGGATATCTATATTGTCGAATCGATTTTGAACCACACACGGACCACTGGGGACACGGGTAGAAATAAATTTTTATTCACCTTGTCCAAGTGTCAAGGATAATATAAAAATCACCGAATCTACGACTAAATCCGGGATGAAACTGGACGAGATGTGAAGAACAAAAAATATCGTCCTTATGTTGGATATTTCGAAATACCGGAAACGGTCTTGCCGAGACAAACGTTCGTGTACGACTGGCGACACCTCGTAACGGGACTGAAGGTTTTGTATGTTCGGGAATACCGAACAACGGTGTACTAGTACTGTACTGACAGACGGCGCGTTGTCGGCGTAGCCGGTGTGTGTTTTCGTTTTGTTGTTGTGAGAAAGGATGCGAGCATCGAGTCTATTAGAACGTGTCCTTGATATCCTCGGCAATGGGAATTTGTCGGTGGTGTCTGATTCTGATATGAATCTCAGTTATCTCAGTTGAGAGTGGGGCTCTCTTACATTTGGATTCCCTTAAACGAACTAACCTAAGACAATGTAACTTGGAGGCGCTTGCCAAATGGCTTGGGGATGTAAAAGATGCCTTGGAACATCCAATTGACATTCAAAGTAAGCAAATCGTTGACCAAACAAAGTTAATATGGATTGGAAATTGAGTTTAAGAGAACGAAAGCTCACATCCTCCATTGCAGACCGTTCGCTCTCGGTTGGGGCTTGAGGCTTTATACGCATGACTCAACCCACTCAGATGGGGTGGTTTGGGTGGGTATTAACTGCAGAGCAATGTTTTGAATTCTGCATGAGCACGTGTTTTACGTGATGACAATGGGAAAGGGGAGGGTTGAGCTTTTGTGACTGAATGCCTCTTTGGCATCAGCTGTTTTTTGGGGGGGTGTTTTTTTTCCTGGTTCTGGTGTTTTTGGCAGATGAAGGCTATTCTGGGTGCCAGCTGATTTTTAACACCACGAGGCGAAGATTATTCCTGTGGGAGCTATTTGCCGTTCGTTTTATTGCTAAAGCTCCTGTTAAGGATAATTGAAAACAATTTAGACTTTAGATGGTCTGCCGGGGGAGGGTGTTTTCTGGACGAAAATACATGTAAGGTCTGGGTGGGATGGTAGGCGATGTACTGGTTGTGGGTGGGCCATGTGTATTTTTATGGAATTTTATGCATTTTGCATGGATGATTATTTGAGTGGAAAATATTTCGATAATTCTTTTGAAAAAAGGCCGCTTATCTCGATGTCTGGAGATAAGGAGGATAAATTCGTTGCGTAGGTTTGGGCGAAAAATAAATCGTAAGTGAGGTTCTGGCGCATACATTTATGCCTAAGGGTTTTGTTAGGGATTTTCAGAGTACATACATGGTTTATGGCGATTGATGGTTAACTGAACCTTGGGCTGTGGATTCGCTATTTTGTGTGTGCTACCTAAGTGGCACATTTGCTTTATGGAGATGAAATTTAGAAAATTACGTTGTCACAACATATTGTTCAGACAGTTTTTAAAAATCTTTTACGTTTTTCTATTGCATATGCCTAAGAGGTAGGGTATAAAAATGGATTTGTAAGAAACCGCCCCGAAAAAGTGTGTGTGGGCCAAAATGATCTATAGACGAAATATTTATGTTAATATTACCAATGATTTGCATCAACATTTTTTCGAATATTTTAAAAATTTTCTGAAAATGTAATTTTTAGATAAAACGCCCCCAAAAAGTGGGTGTGGCAAAAACTTTCTATGCACAAAATATAGGTATTGGGATTATATAAATATTTTGCTCAGACACTTTTTCAAAATTCGTTATCGTTTGGTCAAAAACAACGTTTTTCTGAAAAGTGGGCGTGGCAGGGGCGGATCTGAAGCAACGCACAAGGTTACTTTATCTTAAATTCCATTCTCCTAGCTCAAAATTTAAGGCCTTAAAATCGGTGATATACAGACAGGTGGACGGACGGACAGAAAGTCATGGCTGAATTGACTCAGCTAGCGATTCTTAGTCGGTCCATATACTTTGAGGTATATCCAGCAAAATTATATCTCTCAAAAGCGTAGCCAGGGGGATAGCCAATGGAAGTGTCGCTGCCACTGTGGGTTGGGAAGGCAAGATTTTGCCGTTAACATCAGGCCCATTTCGGAATCGCGAACTAATCTTTGCGGCTGAAAGATACAGGGATTAGTTTTATCGTCTGTAGGGTGTACTATAAGCCTTAGCCTTCGGCTAAGCTGCAGGTGATAACGAGAGCTGCCATTGAGCTCTACAGGCGGAGAAGAAGGGAAGAACACCGGCTTTTCAGAAAGAAGAAAAAAGAGCAAGAAAAGCGAGCGATCGAGGATATAGAGATGTGCCACTCCAGGAACGATGATCGCAAGTTTTACCAAATTGTAAAACGTCAAAGCCAAGGATACAAGGCTCCAACAGAATCCTGTCGAGATGAACAAGGAAATGTCGTAGTTGAGACACAGTCGATGCTGAGGATATGGAAGAACAACTTCTGCAGACTGTTAAAAGCATATGACAACAAACATTCCGCTATCAGGCAGGAACCATTTAATATTGGCAACGACAGCGAAAACTGCCAACTACCCGACCTAAGTGAAGTGAGGATAGCAATATCTAAACTTAAGCTTAATAGGCCACCGGAAATGATGGCCTTCCCGCCGAGCTATATAAAGCTGGTGGAGAAGACTTGCTAAGTAACATCCACCAACTCATAAGCCAAATCTGGTCGCATTCCTGAAGAAAGGAAACTCAGCATCGTTTGCTCGATCCACAAAAAAGGAGACCCTCTGAACTGCGCCAACTACAGAGGCATAAGTCTGCTCAACATCGCCTACAAGATCCTAACTGCCGTAATATGTGAACGCCTGAAACCGTTTACCAACAACCTGATCGGCCCTTATCAGTGTGGTTTTATGCCTATAAAGTCCACAACCGATCAAATTATCACACTTCAGCAGATCCTTGAAAAAAACCCAAGAAGTCCAAATCGATACCCACCACCTATTTATCGATTTCAAAGCCGCATACGACAGCATTTATAGAGACGAACTATACAGAGCCATGACTAGTTTTGGTATTCCGCCCAAACTCATCCGTCTGTGCAGGATGACGATGGAGAATTCTAGCTGCTCCATCAGGGTCGGAAACAACCTCACCGACACATTCGATACCAAAAAAGGATTTAGGCAAGGCGATGCGCTGTCATGTGACTGCTTCAATTTAATTCTTGAGAGGAATGTGCAAAACTCGCGAGACAACACCAGAGGCACAATTTTCCAAAAATCTGTGCAACTACTAGCTTATGCTGTCATAGCCAAGTTTGCTAGTATAGAGAAGGAAGCGGCAAAAATGGGTTTAGCAGATAATGAGGGTAAGACACGAAAGGACACACAACATCGACGAATTGGACTGAACGTCAGCATTGACAGATATAACTTTGAGGTAGTACGGGACTTTGTCTACCTCAGCTCCTCCGCTATTAACTCTGACAACAACATCTCGTCAGAAGTCA
Source organism: Rhingia campestris (assembly GCA_932526625.1). Taxonomy (NCBI): domain Eukaryota; kingdom Metazoa; phylum Arthropoda; class Insecta; order Diptera; family Syrphidae; genus Rhingia; species Rhingia campestris. The sequence goes on along the minus strand of OW052185.1, from coordinate 31,024,889 downwards.
AACGAAGAATTACTCTTGCCAATTGCTGTTTCTTCGGGCTAAGAAGGCAATTTAGTAGTAAAGCCCTCACTAGAACTACTAAGGAGATCCTATATAAGACCCTGATTATCCCAGTCCTGCTCTACGGCGCTGAAGCATGGACCGTATCAAAAGCGGATGAAGAAATCCTTGGTCGATTCGTGAGAAAAATTCTTCGAAAAATCTTCGGTCCCGTTTGCGTTGACTGGCAATGGAGACGAAGATTCAACCACGAACTGTACGAGCTGTTCAGCGACATACCCCTGAGTAAAGAACTCCGTATTGGACGTTTAAGATGGCTAGGACATGTAGAACGAATGGACACCAATACTCCGGCTCGCAGAGTCTTCGATTCCCACGAGACCAAATGTTTGTTGAGCTAGGATGTTTGGAAAGGGGCAAGAACTACCCCCGTCCTTCTCTCCAGCATCGAAGCTACCCCCGTAACCAATCTAGACACACAACAATTTGAAATAGTAGAACAACTTAGGTGTTGTTACTTTACTTTGAAACAGTGACCACTAGATAACTGCACTTCCAAGTCGTGTATAGGGAAATCATTTGGCCCTGAGGCTCGTGACCTTGTTAGTTTGAAACCGCTAACTGGTCATTATAGCATCTTTTCCCAAATAAGGTTGGAGTGACACTTTTATTGGATAGTTTTCAAAAGGTCTGATTCATTATTGGTGATCGACGAGCAGCCTGGGATATGAGTGTCCATTACCAGATCCAAAGATTACACTTCAGAATCTACCGAGCTACTGAAATCGGTATAAAATCACCCTACGCCTATACCAACTCCAACTGTCAGCTTAACCTACATAGTATTCTGACCGTAGATAGGGTCTCAATTCAAGAGCTCCGGAAAGGACTGATATTACTGTTGACGACCCTGCTTAACGAAAAAAGGACAACGGCGTTCGTATCTGCACCTGGAATGTGAGAACATTAGACAGGAGAGGTGCAGGCGACCAACTAGCAGAAGCCCTTAGCTGCTAAAAAGCATACATTACTGCAATCCAGGAAATACGATGGGATGGACCGGGCAAAAAGGGGATGAAAAACTGTTACATCTGCTACGGGCCGTGTTATAGTGAGCAGAAACGGATGTGAATTTATTATAAGTGCCAGGCTTAGGCAAGAAATCTTAAGTTTTAAAAGCCAAGTTGCAGAGGTCATGTACAAAACTTATGAGCGACTTACGACGTATGTCTAGATCGTAGCAAAACTGTACAGCCTATACGACAACACGTCTGCCAACGGACATTGGGATAATTGACTTCGCTGCAGAACGAAATGACACTATAGACAGCACACGGTCTCCTCACCTCGATATTCATATGAGGACATGGCGGTCTCAAACTCAAAAGCTAAATTTGGTCGGATGAAAGTATGCCTTCAGAATAAAACCTCATCATCATTTGCCCGATCCACAAGAAAGTAGACGTTCTTAACTGCGCCAACTACAGAGGCATAAGTCTCCTCAACATAGCCTACAAGATCATATCTGGCGTAATAAGTGAACGCCTGAAACCGTTTATTTACATCCTGATCCACCCTTATCAATGTGGTTTTAGGCCAGGAAAGTCCACGACGGATCTTATCCTCACACTTCGGCAGATCCTGGAAAAAAACCTAAGAAGTCCAAATCGATACCCAACATCTATTCATCGATTTCAAAGTCGCTTACGACAGCATTTATACAGACGAACTGTACAGAGTCATGTCTAGTTTTGGTATACCGCCCAAACTCTTCCGTCTGTACAGGATGACGATGGTGAATTCTCGCTGCTCTATCAAAGGATTTAGGCATGGCTATGCTTCCTGTCATTTGACTTCATCAATATCATTCTGGTTCTGGATTGTGCAAAACTTCCGAGCAAACAATCTTCCCTAAACCGGTGCAACTACTAGCATACACCGACGACATTGACATCATTGGTCGGACTCCATCTATAATGTCAATTGAAGGAACGAATACCTTCATATCCTGATGCTTTGTGATCTCCACTGATTCATTATCAGGCATATACCTTTTTTTACAAACTCAAACCTTACATTTCTAATAGACAGCCCAAAGACCTTTATAGTACGTAAAATCATCATTCGTCACAAATAAAATCAAAGTGAAGATAGCCATAAAGTTTAAGTACACCAGTAAAGCTGCAACTATGTAGTCATTCCAGTGCAGCAAGGTACTCCTGTTTCCAGAAATCAGTTGCGCGTTATACATGATGTACTGCAAATTATACTTGAAATTGTACATCCCCTTAGTCTATCCCGAAACTCACCATCACCAGCAGGACCACCATCAGACCAATGACAACTATGCTAAGGAAATCTAGATCTGCAGCAATCACAAGAATAAGACAAAACGACATCACAAGATAGAAAATGCAGCCGATTGCTGTCAGCACCGCCATGTCTAGAGTAAGATCCCTCTGGAACGAAACATTTTACTTCAATATGGTAACCAGCACACTACCCACCGGTATCAGAAAGCCAATGTGGCTAAATGTTATCATCATTACTCCTGTCAATAAGAAACATGCCAACCACTTATCCAAGCCGGCGTCCAACACTGGCCGCATCAGTCCAAGCGTGGTCAGTTCAACAATCAAGAAGGCAACAATCCAATTGCACGGCGGACTAAAGCGCACCTCGGCAAAGAACACGAAGACAGTTAGAAGCATTAATGAACCCAAAGAGGCTAGCAGCGCGATGTATATCCTAGCCCTGAAGAACTCTAGAAAATACTCGCTGAAAATGGATACCCTCTGAAGATTGTCAGAATAAAGCGCGCTCAAGACTTACTTTGTTATGATAATAAGCCATTGCGAGCAGGTTAGAGATATGAAGGACATTGACAATACATAAACCTTGAGGATAAAGTTTTTCCGCTGTTGATGGTAGAAATTCAAGCCTGGAAGCATGCCACGTCTTGCACGAATATTTCGTGCATCCGGTCGTCTTTCGAAATCCATAACGTAAATTTTGAAGTGAGAAAAAATTTTATTTTGACAGTTGTGAGTAAGTGACAAATTTAACTAAATGGATTTTAATTTTTTTTTAAAGTGCCTGTTGTGATTTTTACCAGGGAAAGTGGTCGTGGAACGATCGTGGGTGTTCTGTTCTGATGGTCGGATGGGAAAATTCAAAATTCTTGCTTCACCGCCCACCTTTCACAAGTTTATTGATTGTATGTCTCGTCCCAAGTAACTTTATGTAGACTTCGGACGGATAAAAGAAAACAAATGGTGGAAATATGGGAGGGGAAAATGAGGACCTTTGTCCTCATCCAAATAGTCGCTGTTTCTGCTCACTATAACACGGTCCATAGAAGATGTCACAGTTTTTCATCCTCTTTTTGCCCGGCCCATCCCATCGTATTTCCTGGATGGCAGTAATGTCTGCTTTGTAGCAATTAAGGGCTTCCGCTGATTGTTCGCCTGCACCTCTCTTGTTTAATGTTCTCACATTCCAGATGCAGATACGAATGTCGTTGTCCTTTTTTCGTTTAGCATGGTCGTCAACAATAATATCAGTCTTTTCTAAGGCTATTGGTTGCTTCGTAACAATATTTTTTTCCGTGGATGGGTAGTTAACCCAAAGCACAACCCCCAACCTGGAGGGCCAGGCCCTTGTTTTGACCATAGGACAGCGGACCGGAAAAAATACCGATGTCAGAAGCCCATTTTTGGGGTATGAGCGCTGCCGTTGACCCATTGAGGGCTCCTCCGCCACCAACTCTTTTCCAATACCCTGGCTCAGTATTGGAAATCCCTATAGACCTGGTGTTCAATGTTACTTACCAAATCCGGTTTTATAAAATTCGGCGGGAAGACCGTCATTTCCGGCAGTCTTCGCTTCATCTATCCTCACTTCACTAAAGTCGGGTGGTGGTTGGTACATTTCCCTGTCGTCGCCAATCTTGAATGTTTCGTTCTGCCGTTAAACAGTCTGCAAGTGTGGCTCTTCCATATCCTCAGCATCGAATGTGTTTCAACTACGATATTGCCTTGTTCATCCCGACAAGATTCTTATGATCCTTGCATCCCCAGGTTTGACGTTTTACGATTTGGTAAAACTTGAGAACATCTTACCAGAGGGACACATGTCTATATTCTTGATAGCCCTATATTCTTCTTTCTGAAAAGCTGGTTATCTTCCCTCTTTCTTTGCCTATGGAGGACAATGGTAGCTCTCGTTTTCACCTATAGCTTAGCCTTGTAGGCGTCGTTTTTGCCTGCGAGCACTTGTCGGCACTCTTCATAAAACCCAGCGGTTCTTAGTGTTAATCGAGAGGTTAAGGAATACGCGTTCTGCTCAGGACTTGGGGACATACGATTTTGTACTGTATTTCTGAATTGTTGTGGCGTGGTGGATATCCGCATTCTTACCTTAGTTGCAACCAGACAGTTGTCCGAGTCGATGTTAGCCCCTCGGAATGTTCGGACTCTTTTAAATCGTAACGTGATCAATTTGATTGACCATTCGATGATCTGGATACCGCCACGCCCCCTTATAAAAATCGATGTGAGGAACTTGCGCTGGCTACAGTGGCATTTCGTTCCGTAGCGAAGTCAATTAGCCTAAATCTGCTTTTCCGCAATTATAGCGCGGTTTGTTATTATCGGGCCAAATCTAAGGGTTTAGTTCTTTGAAGACGCCGCAATATATTTGTTTCGTCCAGAATTTGGAGGACTGTTGTGTTAACGTGTCCTAATAAACGTTTTTTATGTTTTCGTGCAAAATTTTTTGTTTCATCTTTAACCGCGGGAATACCCAGATCTCTGCGTAGATCTTCGTTCCTTATGTACCACGGCGCATTGACGAATGATCTTAACATTTTGTTTTCAAAAGTTTGTAAAATGTTTAGATTCGTTTCACTGGTACAACCCCATAGTTGTATACCATATGTCCAAACCGGTTTTAGCACTTGCTTGTATAATAGCAGCTTGTTATCAAGGTTAAGCTTCGAATATTTTCCGAGCAACCAGTACAGTTCTCTGTATTTATTCTTAAGTTCTTCGCATTTCTTTTTTACATGCGACTTCCATTTTAATTTTGCATCGAGTGTCATACCGAGATATTTCGCTTCATTTGCAAACGGGACTCGAACCGTATTTAGAAATACAGGCAAATTGTTTGTCCGTTTATACGAAAAATCTACATGGATCGATTTGCTCTCATTAAGTGCAATCCGCCAGGATTTAGTCCATTCATTAACCTCGTTAAGAGCGTTTTGTAATTTAATATTTGTTTCCTCTATTGTTGTGGCAACTGCTAGCATAGCAGTATCGTCAGCAAACGTTGCAACTATTGTATCGTTTGTTTGTGGGATATCACGAGTGAATATGAGGTACAGGATTGGTCCAAGGACGCTTCCTTGCGGTACACCTGCCATTATTTCTTTGAACTCGGAATATTCGCTTCCAAGTTTCACACGGAAGAGTCTATGCTCAAGATACGACACGAGGATTTTATATAATTGTTCTGGCAAAACTTGACTTAGTTTATAAGTAAGGCCTTTGTGCCACACCTTGTCAAAAGCTTGCGACACGTCAAGAAATACGGCTGAACAAATTTTCTTTTCTTCGAAAGCTTTCTCAATTACATCTGTAATTCGATGTACTTGGTCCACCGTTGAATGTTTACTTCTAAACCCAAATTGATAGTCAGGTAAAAGACGTTTCTGTTCAATTATGGGGTGTAAGCGACCGAGTAATATCCGTTCAAAAACTTTTGAAATGATTGGAAGAAGTGAAATAGGCCTGTAAGATTTTATTTCATTCGGTGATTTTCCTGGTTTTAGAACCATAATCACTTCCGCGACTTTCCACTGTCTTGGTATGTATTCTAATCTGATTGCTGCATTTATATTAAAAAGAAGCTTAGTTAATGCTTTCCGAGGCAACATTTTAAGAAGTTCTCCTGTAATCAGGTCATAACCCGGAGCTTTTTTAGGCTTTAGTTTCTGTATTTCCCGTTTAAGCTCGGCAATACTTGCATATCTTACTATGTTATTATCGGTTGTACTCTCGAATATATTAATGTTTTCATTTTGCGCCGGACCATCAAATGGCTTAAATGTTTCCTCAAGATGTGAGGCAAAAACGTCAGCTTTTTCCTTATCGCTCTTTGCCCAAACGTCTTGAGTTACCCTAATGGGCGGCACAGCGATTTTTGGCCGTTTTATGACTCTAATTGCTTTCCAGAGCGAATAATTCGATTCCTTTCCAGCGGTTAGGCTTTGCAGATAAGTTTCTACTGAATGGTTTTTAAAGTATTTAATCGAATTTGATAGCAAATTACTCAACCGATTGAGATGTGTTTTATCTTGCGGGGCACGAGTTTGGTGCCATCTTTTACGAGCTTTTCTTTTTTGTCTTACTAAATCTTGTATTTCACGGGGGTACTTAATTTTACTATAGCTCACTATTTTGTTCTGTTGAGGAGTATTATTCCATGCTGCTTTTTGGATGGTATTGATAAATGAGTCAACAGCGACTTCGAGTTCCAATGGGGTTCTAAGCGATACACCCAGTCGGATATTATTTTCAATATCGTTTTTGAAACCTTCCCAGTTGGTTTTCGCGTTTGTTAATCTGGGTGGTTTTTCATTTATAATCAGTGACTCGCTCATTGTTAAAATGACTGGAGAATGATCAGAGGAAAGATCAAAGCATTCTTCAACTTTGATTCGATTGGACGGCAGACCTTTTACAATGAAAAAATCGATCAAATCCGGTATTTTTCTAGCATCAGTTGGCCAGTAAGTTGGTTTTCCCGTAGAATGAAATTCGGTATTGTACTTTCTACCTACATCATAAAGCATCCTACCTTTCTGTGATATGCATCTAGATCCCCAGAATATATGTTTTGCATTAAAGTCCCCTCCGATGACAAAACGTTGTCCAAGGGAATTAAGCAAGTTTTCAAAGTCAATTTTCTCAACCTTGCATCGTGGTGGGCAGTAAATAGACGATATCTTCAGAAAGGATTGTCTGCTTTTGACTTGTATAGAGCTAACTTGCATTGTTTCGATTTCTAGTTTAAGATCAATCGAATGTTCGATACACTCTTTTATATATAGTGAGGCTCCACCTCTAGCCTTATTCGATGGATGTAGAGCATGATAGTCGAGGTAACCTTTTATTTTTAAGTTCGAATTACTCTTTGCGTGAGTTTCGGATATTAAACAGATGTCTATATCTTTTTCCTGCATAAATAATTCAAGTTCTCCAAGTTTTTGCCAAAGGCCATTGGCATTCCACGTAAGAATTTTAAGCAATCTATTCATGTTAAAGGTGGGGTACTTCTATTGCGAATACTATTTTCGAGCTTAACGAGCCTGTCAAATCTGTGCCAGAAGTGCTGTCGTGTAGGCTGTGTTTTTCCACAACACTGCAAAAGATGCCTTCTCTTGCAACCTTTGCGTTTAAATCTCCCAGCACGATTTAAAAATCGTACTTCTGTAGTTGGTCATAAGTTTTGTCCAGGAAATTATAAAATTAGTCTTTCGCAGTACCATCTTTTTGCTCCATCGGTCTGCAGTAGGTGCTTTTTCTGTGGTTCGCCACCCAATATAACGAAAGTTACATCAAGTTTTGGTAAACTCGTACCACAACCAGAAGTCCACTTGATGGCAAATTGGATAACCAGCCGCCAAGTTGCGTTCATACAATTGGTCCGCAAAGGCTAAGAGGAGGAAATACACTGGAACTGGCCGCATGCGTTTCTAGAAGAACGGATTCCGTGACGGAACCCAAGCTAAGCCAAAAAAATGCAACATAGAGATATGAACTAAACCTTTTTGCAACAATGTCACAGTTTTCCATCCTCTTTTTGCCCGTCCCATCCCATCTTATTTCCTGGATGGCAGTAATGTTCGCTTTGTAGCGTGTTAGGGCTTCCGCTAGTTTGTCGCCTGAACCTCTACTCAAATTCTGGGTGCAGATACGAACGTCGTTGGCCGTTTTTCGTTTACAGTGGTCGTCAACATTGAAATCCGTCTTTTCCGAGGCTCTTGGTTGCTTCGTAACAAGAATATTTTTCCAAAGCATAACCTACAACCTGGAAGGCTAAAATACATTTTTGGCGCAACAGGCTCTTAGTGCCCGGGACCTATTATTTTCTCACAACTATTGATGTGTGCTTGTGTTTTTCTTGCACGATTGTTTGTTGGATTATCGCTAGTAATGCTAGCTCGCATTTTTTAAATATCCTTAGAACATCAGTATTCACTACGAGAGTCAACGCTGCCGGTCTTTCGGTTCATCCGCCACCATATTATGTTCAAGTGACCTGACTAACCCTTGAGATTCCTAAACTTCATGTTCTCCGAATATGTCGAATCTGCTCATGTCGGTTATTCACTTTGTATATCCGAACTGGAACTGTAGACGATACCGTTGACTCCTTTAGGGAAATTTATCCGCTGCCATCTTGGGAACGGAATATGTGCGTTAGTTACTTTACTCAGCGTTTCAAAGTCAAGAGAAATGGCCAAGATACTAATCAGTCACCACGAGTACTGCTTCGAGATCCAAATAATTAAAACTTCTTCTCCATATCTTGTCTCGCTAAAGCAACTTCATTGGTTCATTTTGGGTAATCCAGTTGTCTGACATGGTGCCTATGTTGACAGTTTTCAGGGTCAACATTACCAGTAATAGTGAAAAATTCATCAAAGCTTAGAAGCTATCAAGTGAGCTATAAGGCTACAATCGGCGGTTCAGTAATTCAGTGAAATTCAAGTTCACAATTATTTTGTGAACTTAATATCCTAGGTAGGCCAAAAGTCCATTGTGGCTGTAGGGTTGTTGACTTTAATGCCGTGGACTTTTGACCCTGCGTCCACACTTTTCTCATACCTTAGTCTTAATTTATTTTCTGGACTCTTGTCAATGTTCTCAACAACAACATTGGCATTCTCACTAAAATGAGTTCTAACCCCGATTTGACACATAAATTGAATATGAATTTGACAGTAATCTTGATTTCCCTTCTAATTTCAAATCCCACCTCAAAATCCAACACACAAGCGAAAATCCATAAACCATTGTTCACGGCAAAAATACGCCCCCTCCCACACACGCAAATTTAATCCCTTTCACTAAACGGGATCACGATAAAAATTCATAAAACATTTCCAATAAATCATCCCCCATGGATCCTGCCTCTGATAAGAATGACTGCACGTCGTATTCAATTCCGGTGATAACTCGAATAAAGCACTTCTCCTCCGGGCCCGCTCTAGCCCCCGTACCTTACACCTCAAGTGAAATCCTTCGAATGAATACGCACAGACAAAGGAATTTATTGGAAAGTACGTATTGCTGCTGAATGCCGAACCATCAATAGAGCGGAACTCAATAAAAATTGTTGGCCACCAGTGGCCCCCAGTCCAGTATCGTACAAAAGTTCATCGTTTGGGAACCCTCCCATTATATTGGGGTTGGTGTTGGGCCGCTCCATAAAACATCGGCAAATATTTTGCGAATAGGTCTCCAAAACAAATGCGAAAAAAAAATCTCAACATCCCCTTTTGGAACGGTACAACTTTTAGAGCCACACTCCCAGTCCCGGTATTCGCACACAGTCCAAGAGGTACATCGAACTTCAGTGCTAAAGTGCTGGTACTCGGTGCTGGGTACTCCCCGTTACGTCATAACGGTATAGCGAATGAGTAAACGAACATCGAAAAGCATTGTCGTGTAATCGAGTTCAAATACGGGATGGTGGGTTGAAGGGTTGTGGGGGCTAACGGCGAAGCCACCCACTGGCAGAAGCAGGACGCAGGACTGAAGTATGTGTACCCAGAAATAGGCCAGTTTTTTGCATGACTTCACATTGATTTCTAGCGTGGATTTATGTGTCCTGTTCCTTGTTATATGTGCGGTTCAGTTTGGGATTCATTTTAAAGGGAGGCCTCTTGGCTGCTGGGTATAGTCCATTCAGTGTACCACCGTGTTGTGGGATTTGTGTTTCAGTGGCTTGGTGTGCTTAAGTGGAATAGGTGCAAGTTGATGTATGGTGCGCGTTCCAGTTGGAAATAAATTTACATACACGGTGCGAGGGAGGATTTTTCGGGGGCTTTATATCCTCGAATGGGCTTGAAAGATTCTGAAGGTTCTTTTGTTTGTTCTGGTTTCGACTTAGCAGGTGCGATGGTGATCCTTCTCGAATTCAATTGTTTTTTTTTAGGTTTAACGATACAATCGAGTTGATGTGGTTAACAGTTAGAAAGTAATTAAAAAGTTCTTCCAATCGTATCGCGGTAGATACATTTGGAGAATGATAAGGGAAACGGATGCTTGGGTTTAATTGAGTGTAATCTTATATTGTTCATGTTGCCATTAAGAGAATTAGGTACCTGTTTCTTTGTCGAATTTTCTTCATCAGTGAGGATTTTGTTTTGTTTCCTTGACAGGCGGAACATTTTTGGTTGAGTGCTGTTGAACGGGGGTAGGCACTGAGAGGGGTTAACTTGAAGAGCGCAGTATTTTTTTTTTAATCATATACGACAGAACGTCTTCCAACTAAATTGTCAAAATACCCATCAGCCTAGTGCCTTTAAGCATTGTGCTTAAACACTTTAAGGTTAGTCAAAAACCCTTTAGCACACACTAATTATAAAAAAAAATATTTTCACCGCCATCATATCCATAAGTGTACAATGTACATGGGGGTTACCAGGTCAACAATTGGTCATTTAAATTGATCACATCGCCATGGAAAAGAGGACTTGGGCCAGTAAGGATGTCGGAATCCATAACGTCACAGCAATATCGAAAGACTGCAATCCGAAGAGACTCCCAAATAATTGTTGATACTTGTATCCCTTAACCTCTTGATAAACACCATACTATAAGCTTATAAGGTCTAAGAACAATGGCGACGATATCAAGAAGCCATAGGATAATCCGCAACTAATGTGCTAGATTGCTCAAGCCCACCAGCAAGAAACCTCTGGTTTGATGAATAATGCCGACAGATGCTGGCTGGCAAAAATGAGGCCTACAAGGCAAACCTGAAGGTGAAGACTAGACTTTCAGAAAGAAGAAAGAGAGCGCACTATCGAATACATGTAGAGGTGCTACTCCAGGAAACATATTCTTAAGTTTTACAATGCCCAAACAGAATCCTTTCGAAATGAACAAAGAAATGCCTTTGATTAGCCATGGTCGATGCTGATGAAAGAGCCATGTCTTGGTTTGGTATACCGCCCCGCCCAAACTCATCCGTCTCTGGAGGATTATGATCGCGATAGTAAAAAACATGATTTAAGCAGCCAAATTACCTAACCTCCCATTGTTGGGTGACTTCTTAAACATCATTCTTGAGAAGATTGTGCTATACTCCTGAGCGAACCACCAAAGCACAATCATCCATAAATCTGTAAACCTACTATCAAGGCGACGTCTGCTAGAAGGAAGCGGCTAAAATGGGTTCACGAGTATAGGATGACCAAGAGACAAATGAGACCAAGTACAAGGTGGGCCAAAAGAAGTCATGTTTGACTCTCATTTTTTTTCTAAATGAAAATATTTCGATTCTGTTTTTTGATTATGTTTATTTGAACCTTTAGAATTTTATTGGTCAAGTCGAGAAGATGATATCGGCCAAATGGGCGCCGTCACAATTGATTGCCATACGGGGTCGTTTTATGACATTTTTCATCAGTTCGGCGAGAGCTTCGGGCAGAAAAAACTCGGTTAACATGGCTCTATAGCGCGCACCGTCCACCGTTGTCGTTTGACCAGCGGCGTTCTCGAAAAAAAATGGCCCGAAGACTCATCCAGCCTGAACCATCTAGTTACTTTGATCGGGTGTAATGGCTCCTCGTGCACCATTACTCGTGGATTTTCGGTGCCCCAGAAGCGATAGTCTTGCTTGTTCACGTACCCGCTGAGGTGGAAATGAGCCTCATCGCTCATTATAATTTTGGTCGCAAAATCGTCCTAGAGGTTGAGGATGGCTTGGGTGTAGGTTACACGCGTTTGACGGTCGACAGGCAGCAGCTGATGCACGGACTGGATTTTGTACGGGAACATGCGCAAGCCTTTGACCAAAATTCGCCTTAGGGACGACCGTCTGATGGCACGTTTTCGGTGACAGCTCATCATCCTCGGCAACAACGGCGATATTCTCGGCACATCGGGCGCTCCGGTACCGGTCACTCTTGGCAACGCCTAGTCCACAAATGTAAAAAAAGATTTGACATTGGCGGCCATTTGCAAAAATAAGAGCATATTCCAATAGGGTGATCTCTTTTGGCCCACCTTGTATATGCTTTCAACAACTTCGACGTATATTACAGAATTTCACTATCGGCAGCTACAATATCGGAAAAATGGCAGCCAGGGCTTTGCTGTCAAGTACGCATTTTTTTTAATGTTCCATGACCGTTTCGTAAAAATGTGGCTGAATTTATTAATATACCACAGAATTTCCATTTTCAAGGCATTGGTAGTGACTCGTGGCCTGGTTTGCATAGACCTTTGGCTTCTCTTTGACTGTTCATTCGTAAAGCGCTCCATTTTTACTTACCTCGAATTGTCAGCTGTCACATCGTTATTTTTTTTTTCCGTTAGCAGTACAGTACAATAAATTATAATGCGCAAAATTCAAATCTTCCGTGAGTTTTGACACCTACTTTTTCGGGCTTCTCCATCATCGTAATGTTAGATTTGATTGAAATCTCAAGGAGTTTAATTCATGTCTTTGGTGGTAGATATTTTGCATTAATGGTAGGGCGGCACTAGGTTGTAATAATATAACATGAAGCGTCTTGTCCTGTAGTCTAAATAAGACTGACTTTATTCAATTCATTCTGGTAATTCAAATACTAAGGCATACGCTACAAATAAGTCTTAATCAGCTATCTTATCATATTTCTATTCGATACTTAGATTCCTATAATATACATAAATTACCTTACTCGTGCAGACAGGTATTTGTATAGTTGAATGTCTGGCACGTTGCATTACAAATACAAGGTACTAATAAATTCCAACTAGATGGTTCGTGTATTTGTTAAAATTGTAACCAGGCGCTGTCAAACTGTACCAAGCCAAATGATTCTGAAATACAATCCAATACGAGAACCGAATTGTTAAAACCACTGCCTTATGCTTTTTTCCTATAATTATGGATCCTTATCCTCTTCAAGGTGACCAAGTCCGAATATTTAAATGCGAGTCCCAAAATTTGAACTATGATCAGGATCACCCACGCATTTTATCGCACTTAAGGGATACCAAAATATAAGCGGAAGCCCTATGTTGCTACAAAGCAGACATTACAGTCATCTAGGAAATAGATGGGTTGGGCCGGGCAAAAAAAGGATGGAAAACGAGAAGTAACAGTTTTCCAGACCGAGTTATAAGTGAACAGAAATACCGACTATTCGGAAGTGGATTTGTTATAAGTGACAGACATAGGCAAGAAGTTTTATGTTTTGAAGATATTAGCGAACGGACTGTAACAATCAAGGCCAAATTCGCAAACGTAAGTCGTATAAGCTGCGAAGGAGGAAAATGATAATATTGCGAAAGAGCTTCTGCACAAAACTTATGAGCGACTACCGAAGTACGATGTTAAGTTCGTGATGGTAGATTTTAACGCAAAGGTAGGAAGACATCTTTAGCAGTATTGTCGAAAAACACAGCCTACACGACAACTTGTCTGGCAACGGACTTAGGTAATTGACTTCGCTGCGAAACGAAATGCCACTATAGCCAGCACACGGTTTTCTCCAGATCTCTTGCGATAGGCAAGAGGTACGCATGCAGTATTTTGAGTATTTCTTTAATACCCTATCCCATCCCACCCTTAAAATTAGTGTGCGTGGCTAAAAACTTTATGATGATCTTTTATCATCATCATAAAGTTTTTTCATAGATCATCATAAAACTTTATGACGCCTGTATATCAGCTAGTACAGAATTCTCCTTGTAGGAAATATAGAACACACCGTTTTTAATAAGTGCGAATAAATGTAAAATATGCAAGCGTTGCAGTTCTGCAAGTTGTTTCTAAATCCACTCCAAAAGTCAAGTGCACCACAACACAAAAGAAAAAAAATTAAGATATTTGGAATCATTCGATTATAAAGTTTATTCTGAATTAAAGCAAAACAAAAACCGAATAAATAAAACAAAATTATAAAAATTAGGAAAGAGACTTTTCTCAACTATAGCAAAACATACGAATGCCCATATTACGAACCACATGATGTTTACATATCCAAAAATAGCCATTTTTTGTGTAAAATGTTCAAATGAATATCAACAAACACCACCACAGTAAGCTGAATGTTATGACAGGAGCACTGCACTGCATGTATGTCAATAAAAAAATCACTGAATCCGTTGCTTTAGAAAGACACACGGATTTTCTAACAGCTACCGCTTCCACTACCTCAGAACACTGACATCGTGGCATTCAAAATTGCCGACGGATTTATGCAAGTGTTCAGACAGAACAGTTGAGAGCTTGAATCCGTCTGCTTTCAATACAGTCATGCATAAATCCTTGTATTATATATAAAGCAACGGTTTAATGTTCTCTGCATATTCATTGTGTCTTGTCCTCAATGCAGCCATTTGTAAAGGAAACATAATTCAATCAGTTGCTAAGAGTTCTGCTTCTTTCTAGGTTGTGGCGCCCTGGATTGTAGCCTTCTCATATGCGTAGCACTAGTTGTTGGTATTTGGAAATTTGAGGCTCTATGCCATTGATGTGCCGAGTTATCTCAACCTTTAGCTCTTGAATTGTTGCTGGCTTATCGACGTACACCTTTTATTTCAAATAACCCCAAAGAAAGAAGTCCAACGGTGTCAAATCACATGATCTTGGCGGCCAATTGACATCGCCACCACGTGAGATAACACGGCCATTGAATTTGTCGCGCAAAAGAGCCATTGTTTCGTTAGCTGTGTTGCAAGTGGCACCATCCTGTTGAAACCACATATCGTCCACATCTATATCTTCCAATTCGGGCCATAAAAAGTTTGTTATCATCTCACGATAGAGAACACCATTCACAGTAACTGCCTGACCGTCGTCATTTTGGAAAAAAATACGGCCCGATTATGCCGCCAGCCCATAAACCACACCAAACAGTCACTCTTTGTGGGTGCATCGGTTTTTCGACAATCACTCTTAGATTATCATTCGCCAAAATGCAGCAATTCTGCGTATTGACAAATCCATTGAGGTGAAAATGTGCCTCATCACTGAAGATGATCTTCATAAAAAATTGATCACCCACTGTTGCCATTTCTTGCGACCATTCTGACCATTGACGCCGCTTGAAATGGTCAAGAGGCTTTAGTTTTTGAGTCAATTGCACCTTGTAAGCGTGTAAATGAAAGTCTTTATGCATAATGTTCATCAAGGACGAGCATGAGAGGTGCAATTGTTGGGCACGACGACGAGTTGAGGTGGACGGCTCTTCAACCACACTATCGCGAACAGCAGCAATATTTTCTGCAGTATGAGCTGTACGGGCATGCACTAGTGTTTTCACATCTCCTACAGACCCGGTTTGCTCAGATTTTTGCACGATTTTTCCGATTTTACACACATTTGGACGATTAAATTGACAGAACAAATCACGAACTGCACGATATGCATTTTGATTTGAACGCCCATTTTCATAATAAGCCTGGGCCCTCATTCCGTATGGAATGTCGTTTTTGCTGTCACTTTATTTGCTTCACTGAAAACAACAATCGTTAAATCACAGACGATTATTGAGCGATTGCTCATGGGGTCTCTACTACCGTCTGGGTGATAATCGTTTTTTAAAATTACGGAATAACCCCCCTAAATAACTTTAACGCGTTGCTCGATTGTGTATCTTTCAATGGTTCAAAATGAGTAAGTCTGAAATTGAGAAATGTCAAATGAAATGCAGAAAAAAATTTGACGTTTAGGTGTGGTTCACATTCAACATCGGCCCTTAAAATCTAACAGCCCATTACAAAGGAATAGCTTACTCTACAGAAAATTTTACCCAACTCTCCACTTTGGAGTCATCTCTTCTATGAATTATCCAAGATTTGCACCGAATATCATCGACCACAACCAAATATTGAAAACTGAACCTGGGGCCATATTTAATAAAACGAATATCGTTGAAATCACTTCGTTCTCGTTGAAATTCGATTACATAAAACGAGTATCGTTCTTGATTTTACGATACTCGTAATTTCTTACGACTGGTATTGGGCAGTCGTATAGCATTCGTTTTCGTTGAGCTGTCATAAATTTCTCGTTTTACACAATCGCGCTTTGTCGTGACTATCGTTTACTTCTGTTTCGTTTACTTGCCGTTCGTTTCGTTTTATGTAATAGAGCCCCTGGGTAGAGCGCCTTATTCTTCTCCGCCATTGTTCTTCTTGTTATGCAGATACAATACAAGGTTGTTCATCTTTATGGTATCTTCTGAATAGTTATTGTACTAGATATAGGTAGCGATGGATGGTTTTTGGATTAGATACATGTTGCTAAGAATTTTCGTTGGGTCTGTTTTTCGGTTAATCTGTGTTGATGAATATGTCGCGCTATGAAGGCTCTAAGGGTAAAGTGTTTTGGGTCAATTTGTCTTCTGGCAGTCTAAACTTTATTTCTAGTTGGGTAAAGGTGCGTACTGATTCTATATTGTTATCTGACTTTATGGTTCTGTTATTACATCACAAACCTTTAGGGTGATAATTTTATCTGAGGAATATTATGTCCACTTGTACCAATGGATTAATCTAACTAGGCAGTAGACAGCTGTCTGAAATCCACCAAAAATGGTGTTGGAAAAGAGTTGGTGGCGGAGGAGCCCTCAATGGGTCAACGGCAGCGTTCATATCCCAAAATGGGATACTGACATCGGTATTTTTTCGGCCCGCTGTCCTAGGGTCAAAACAAGGGCCTGGCCCTCCAGGTTGGGGGTTGTGCTTTGGGTTAACTACCCATCCACGGAAAAAAGCTTATGTTACGAAGTAATCAATAGCCTCTGAAAGGACTGATATTATTGTTGACGACCATGCTAAACGACCATCTGCACCTGGAATGTGAGAACATTAAACAGGAGAGGTGCAGGCGAACAAATAGCGGAAGCCCTAAACTGCTACAAAGCAGACATCACTGCCATCCAGTTAATACGATGGGATGGGCCGGGCAAAAAGAGGATGAAAAACTGTGACATCTACTATGGACCGTGTTATAATGAGCAGAAACAGCGACTATTTGGATGCGGATTTGTTATAATTGTCAGACTTAGGCAAGAAGTCTTATGTTTCCAAGATATTAGCGAACGCATTGTAACAATCCGCATCAAGGCCAAATTCGCCAACATAAGCCTTATATGCGCTCATGCTCCGACGGAGGAAAATGATGATATAACTAAGGATTGCTTCTACGAGCTCCTCGACAAAACCTATGAGCGACTACTAAAGTACGATGTTAAAATCGTGCTGGGAGACTTTAACGCAAAGGTAGGAAGAGACAACACGTCTGGTAACGGACTAAGGCCAATTGACTTCGCTACGGAACGAAATGCCACTATAGACAGCACACGTTTTCCTCATCTCGATATCCATAAGGGGACATGGCGGTCTCCAGATCAACGAAGAGTCACCCAAATTGATCACATTGCGATAGACAAGCGGCACGCATCCAGTATTTTTGATATCCGAACATTCCGAGGGGCTAACATCGACTCGGCCACTACCTTGTTGTGGCCAAGGTAAGGATGTGGATATCCACCACGTCACAAAAAAACAGAAATACTGTGAAAAATTTAATGTCGAAAGACTGCAATCGCCAGAGACCGCCAAGACCTTCGCGCAACGCGTATCCCTTAACCTTTCGACCCACAACACACTACCAGTATCTAATGTCGAAGAACAATGGCAACGATGCCAACAAGCCATTAGATCAGCCGCAACTGATGTGCTAGGTTTCTCGCGCCCACCAGCAAGAAACCCCTGGTTTGATGAGGAATGCCGACAGATGCTCGCAGCCAAGAACGAGGCCTACAAGGCTAAGCTGCAGGTGAAGACGAGAGCTGCCATTGAGCTCTATAGACAAAGAAGAAGGGAACAACACCGGCTTTTCAGAAAGAAGAAAAAAGAGCAAGAAAAGCGCGCGATCGAAGATATAGAGAGGTGCCACTCCAGGAACGATGTTCGCAAGTTTTACCAAAGTGTTAAACGTCAAAGCCAAGGATACAAGGCTCGAACAGCATCCTGTCGAGATGAACAAGGAAATATCGTAGTTGAGACACAGTCGATGCTGGGGATATGGAAGAACCACTTCTGCAGACTGTTAAACGGCGATGACGAACAACATTCCGCTGTCAGGCAGAACTAACCATTTAATATTGGCAACGACAGCGAAAACTGCCAACCACCCGGCCTTAGTGAAGTGAGGATAGCAATATCTAAACTCAAGCTTAATAAGGGACGCCGGAAATGACGGCCTTCCCGCTGAGCTATAAAAAGCTGGCGGAGATGACTTGGTAAGTAACATCCACCAACTCATAAGCCAAATCTTGTTGGATGAAAGCATGCCTGAAGAATAGAACCTCAGCATCGTTTGCCCGATCCACAAAAAAGGAGACCCTCTGAACTGTGCCAACTACAGAGGCATAAGTCTGCTCAACATCGCCTACCAGATCCTATCTGCCGTAATATGTGAACGCCGGAAACCGTTTACCAACAACCTGATCGGCCCTTATCAGTGGGGTTTAGGTCAGGAAAGTCCACAATCGATCAAATTTTCACACTTCGGCAGATCCTGGAAAAAACCCAAGAAGTCCAAATCGATACCCACCACCTATTTATCGATTTCAAAGCCGCATACGACAGCATTTATAGAACTATACAGAGCCGTGTCTAGTTTTGGTTCACCGCCCAAACTCGTCCGTTTGTGTAGGAGAATTCTCGCTGCCCCATCAGGGTTGGAAACGACCTCACCGACACATTCGATACCAAAAAGGATTTAGGCCAGTTGATGCGCTATCATGTTATTTCTTCAATTTTTTCTTGAGAGGATTGTGCAAAACTCCAGAGCCAACACAAGAGGCACAATTTTCCAAAAATCGATGCAACTACTAGAATACGCCGACGATATTGACATCATTGGTAGGACTCAACGTGATGTCATAGCTACGTTTGCCAGTATCAAAAGCGGATTGAGAAATCCTTGGTCGATTCGAGAGAAAAATTCTTCGAAAAATCTTCGGTCCCGTTTGCATTGACGGGCTATGAAGACGAAGATTCAACCACGAACTATACGAGCTGTACAGCGACATACCCTAGTCAAAAAAACTCCGCATAGGACGTTTAAGATGGCTAGGACAGGTGCGCGCACAAGTAGAAACCGACCTCAACCAACTTGGAGTGCGCAACTAGAGGCAGTTAGCTAAGGACCGGGCTAATTGGAGGGGCATGTTGGTTGAGGCCCAGGTGCATCCCGGACTGTAGCGCCACTTATGTAAGTAAGTAATTGTTTTTCTGTATTGGATTGGAAGTAAACATTTTTAAAATATTGAGAATCCACCTGCGTGGGAAACACGACTGTTAGTGATTTCGATTGAGACATAAGTTTTCCTTTCCATTGGAAATAAAATTGATCTTATCTTGATCTAGATCACTTTGGAAAATCTCGATTTCCTACCTACTTACACCACTTACTTGCTTCCTTCAGCCAGTTTGAAATTTTCATTTCGATAAGTAATTTTTTTTCTGAATTATAAAGATGAATTAGTGGGTGCAAATTATGTTTATTTATGGCTCTGATAAAATATGCTAAAAAATAAACGCATTTGAAAGTTTGATAATGCATAATGCACATTACGTGTAATTTGTTTAAATCAGTCTCAATGGTTTAATTTGTAACGGTTGATTTTTTAAGAGGTTTAGAACTTTTTTTAAAAAAAAAAACACAAAAAATTCAAAAAAATGAATGATATATTTATTTGAATCGATAGTTTGAACCTTGCAATTTAATGTTTGAAGATAATTTCATGCAAATGTTGACCGCGGCTGCGTCTCAGGTAGCCCATCCGCTGAGTCCAATTTTGGCATACTCTTTCACACATATCGGCCGGTATCTCACGAACGAATGTATGGATGTTGGCTTCCAGTGCGTCAATCGAAGCGGGCTTGTCCCTATAGACATTAGCCTTGACATACCCCCACAAAAAATAATCTAATGGTGTCAAATCGCACGATCTAGGCGGCCAATTGACCGGCCCGAAACGTGAAATTAACTGTTCACCAAACTCGCCTCGCAATTGCGCCATTGTTTCGCGTGCTGTGTGACATGTGGCACCGTCTTGTTGAAACCACATATCATGCAAGTCAAGAACTTCCATTTCGGGCAAAAAAAAGTTTGTTATCATCGCTCGGTAGCGTTCACCATTGACAGTAACGCTGCGATTCGCATCATCTTTGAAGAAATATGGCCCAATAATGCCGCCGGTCCATAAACCGCACCAAACAGTGGCTTTTTCGGGATGCATTGTTGCAATGCTTCTGGCTGATCTTCACTCCAAATGCGGCAATTTTGCTTATTTACGTACCCATTCAACCAAAAATGAGCCTCATCGCTGAACACAATTTTTCGATAAAAAAGCGGATCCTCGGCCAGCTTTCCAAGAGCCCATTCACCAAAAATTCGGCGTTGTGGTAGGTCGGCTGGCTTTAGTTCTTGCACCAGCTGTATCTTAAAAGGCTTTACGCCCAAATCCTTCCGCAAAATTTTCCACGTAGTGCTGTAACAAAGGCCTAACTGCTGGGAACGGCGCCGAATCGACATTTCGCGGTCTTCTGTCACACTAGCTGATACGGCCGCAATATTTTCTTCACTGCGCACAGTACGTAAACGTGTTGGTAGTTTAATGTCCAACAAAGTAAATTTGGTGCGAAATTTGGTCACAATCTTCCGAATAGACTGCTCAGAAGGTCGAGAATGCCGATCATAAAATGGAAGCAGCGCGCGATGAACATTTCGAACCGAGCACGAATTTTGATAGTAAAATTCAATAACTTGCAAGCGTTGTTCATTTGTAAGACGATCCATGGTTAAATTGCAAACCAAACTGAAGCTGTTTGACAGTGACACAAGGTACTAAACACACGTCAGCTGTCAAAACCAGTGTTGCCAAAACCAAACCAGCTAAAAAATCACCCGTTATTTATTGAGAAAACATGTTTTTTCTTACAATAATTAAAATAATTTTAAAAATATCGAATATAAACACCGTAGAATACTGATTTCTCTTTTATTATTTTTAGTTTCAATTTATTTAAAGTTTTAATCTAATTTTTCCGAATGTAAATAAAAATTAATATTAGTTAAATATTTTAACGATTTTCTACAGATGCAAACTATTTTCTGAACGAGTTTCTGAGTTCATAATATATTTGTCGGATGCACTCACTTGCGCATGCGCAGTTCGAAAATCGTAACTTTGTGGTGGAAAATCATAACTTTGTGATGACTCAACTAATTTCCCCTATTTTGGCTGAAGTTTTTAGTAAAGTTCGGTGAAGAGCAGGTGGAAAACTGGAGAAAATTGGTGAATACCAAAACTCATGCACACATGTTTGAGTTATGGTGTTTTGGTGAGTTCAGCTTGTAGTCAAATCCAGAAGTTTAGTATCTCTTTACTTCACTTATCTCTGCCCACTAGCAGAAGTATGCAACAAAGTATAACAACCATAACCTGCCTTGAGTTTCAAGCCCCACTATAAGGAAAGAAAACCACTTGGTTCGTAAAAGGTTATCTCAGGAGTGAATATCTGTCCAATATACATTAATTTTCAAAGTTCCAAATATAGTTAAAAAAAAAAGAAAGTTCCACTCATTCCCCAAAAGATGGCGCTCGCATCGAACCAAGTAAAACACACACCATCTTACTATTTATTGGAAACATTTATTTTTATTTAATATTATATTGCGTAAAAGTTACATAAAACAGACTACAGTAATACAGATCAATCAAGAAATTGGCATAAAAGTCGTACAACAAAGACACGAACCATCGTTCAACAATTTTTGTTCATTTTTTGCGCGCGCAAAACGTGTCGGTTCGGTGACCAAACAAAAAAATTTACAAATTACAAATGCTTATGAATTGGACTAACAAGCTTTGTATGTGTCAATTAATTTTCTTTATATATATATTCATAAATTACAAAAAACACTATAAAACAAGTTAACATAACCTAAAAGCTAATATGGCTTAGGCTCTAAGTCTAGAAATAAGTATTGTGGACAAGCGCTGCTTATTTGCTAAAATTCTCAATCTGCTGCAAGACCCAACTTCGTGATGCTGCGCTGGACATGTGTGCGGGGCCCATGATGACGGCTGGATTGGAGATACCTGTGGGGAACTTTAGGGTCAGTTTGTTGGCAGACTGTTGGCCGATTTTACGTGGCGGTGGTAGAGGAGGTGGCGGACTGCTTGGACAATGTGAATAATCATCACCAGCGGAGGAGTCTCCGAAATCATGGCGACGGTCATTGTCATCGCTGTATATAGCAGAGTCGCGGAAGTCATTTTCAAGACAAGCCTCCAAATCGTCTTCGTACTCAAAGCTGGTTGGAAGTTCCATCTTTCGCTTGGTATCACATACACTGTCGCTGGATGAGGTGAGGGAGAATACAGAGTCTCTCTGAAGGTTCAGTGAAGCGACGGAATTCGACATGGAAGCGTTGGCGAACAGGGTTTTTGGATCAGCGTAGTCTACATGTGCCATGCGCTCTCCTAGCGCTTCGCTTCCCTGTCGATGGATGATGTTCTGACGACACATCTCAGTCACATCGGATACTCGTCTCTCGGGCGGTTTGTTTGACTTGCCAAAACTAAGGGATACCGTGTCGACGCTCTTTTGAATTCGCGAGACCAGCGAATTTTCAGAGCCTGACACATTCTCAGCCTTTGAGCTGCTGAGCAATCTCTTGACCAAGTTCTTTGGCAACGGACGAGCGTAGATAGCTTCAGGCTGGGATATATTGCCAATGGATGAGGTTGGCGTGGCAGGGTGTTCGCAAGTCGGAATGGTTTCGTAGTTGATCTTGGAATCGCTGTTGCGAAGCTGAGCGGTGCTTGACATACCCTCGACTAGGTCGTTGCCGATTTTCTGCAAATTTCCCGAAGCTGAGTAGACAAGAGTTACGTAGTCAGATTCGGGTCTGGTGGTGGTGTTGGACTTTTTCTCTCGCGGCTTGTAATACTGTTGCGATTTGGAGCGGTTGAGGATCGGTGAAAACTTGTAAGGAACGTGGACATTTCGCCGAAGGGATTCATAAATCGGCTCGTTGGATTCGGCTTCTCCATTCGTCTCGACGGGTTCAATCTCCAAAGGTGGGGGTGAGTGTGACGGCGGACGGGGTGGCAACTCCATTTTAGTATCTATCGGCTCTGGGCTATTTAAATTCGAACCGTTGTCGAGAGACTTTTTCTTCTGCGGCTTCTTGTAGATGCGGTCAAACTCCTTGTTGTTCTTCAACAAGTCGAGTATTATCTGGGCGTCCTCTTTCGTTGTGCCCTCAGTTGATTGCTCCACACTATCCTCGGTTTGGTTTTCCTCTGGAAAAGCCTCTTCTGCCTTCTCCACCTCACATAGGTTCTCAGTGGACTCGGTGATTTTTAGAACCGTCTCTTCAAACTCGTTTAGGTCCATGTAAAATTTGGACGTCTCCTTTTTAGATCGATTTTTCTTAAGCGTGGCAATCCTTTTCGGCATAGTCTTGGTGTTGTACATCTTGATCTCCACCGACTTGGTTGACTTGGACTTGCGCGAATCTAGATTACCCTTTAGGGACATGCGATCCTCATCCATTTCCGTGGCAAGGAAACTTATCCTCGGTACAGATTTACTACGTTCCTTGTTAAACTTGCTGAGGGATGGATTTATTAGGGACGACTTTCGACTTGTACACTGACAGTCTGGGGCTTTGTTGCAGCATTCGACTTCTTCCTGGTCCTGGTTGGTGGTTTCCATTTTTGGCAGTGACGGCATCAGATTATCATCCATACTCCGATTTCTCGACACAGGACGATGACTCAATGAGTCGTTGAAGCCCTCAAAGGATGTTGAGTTGGTGACCGAGGTTTTGCGTTTATTTTTCGATCGATTACGGATGATTTCACTGCGACGGTATTCGTTGCGTCGCTCCAAGTAGATCGGCTTGGCGTTGTTATGCGACCATTTCCATTTGTTTGTGTCGGGATTCCGATCTGGAATGAGAAGGAGAAAAGAAGGATTTTTTTAGTAGATGTAGTGGGTGTGGTTAAAAATTTGTGCGTAGCAATAAGCCGATGTGTGGTGCGTCTAGACAGAAACAATGATGGTGCAGGAAACTACAAATTAAAATGAAACCAATTTTTACTGAATGACTTTGGAAATAAAAGCGGGTTTCAAAAAACAAAATCAGTATGTTTTTTCAATTTACAAATACTGGCGCCATTGATTTATAGCGGCAGAAAAGTGTAACATCTACCAACGTTACCAATTAAACAATTTATTGGTTATCTTCCAAGTGGCCAGGTGAAAAGACAAATAGAATAAACCTATTACAGTGCTCTTTCTCTCATTTATACCAGTCTAATAATTTATATACATTACGTTGAAGGCTGTTAGGAAGGGCTAGAACTTCGTTTTTCACTTTTGAAATGCTCCCTGAATGGCATTATTTTAACTTAAAAAGCCCAAAATTTGTTGGATTCACTTCCTAACGAATTCTGCTTAAAGAGAACAGCTGGTTAGTTTTGACGTTTTCTGAACGATCACTTGAAATTTTCGATTGACAGATAGTGTTAACTTTAGCTAAGTATGTTGTTCCACTTATTACAGAAATGTCAAATAAGGCAACGGAGGAATATCTCTGAGGGATACGTTAGTAAAACTTGCCCCATCAGGCCACAAGAGTTGAAAAAAATCATTTGGCGCATTCTAAAAGACCTTAATTGACTCTTTGCAGGAAAATTATTTGCAAATCTTACCAACGTTATTGGCAAGTCTTACCGAAGCTTTTTATAACCCTAACCGTCTTATGTGTGTCTTATGAAGTATGGTACCTATATTATAAATAAACTGGGTTCTTATTGTGATTCAAACTGGAGACATATTACACAACATTTCAACTCGATATCTTTTAGGTTTTACTTGGGGACCTGCAAGATTAGTATCAAAAACAAAGCACTTGAAAATTCAAACTTGTTTTACAAAGATATTAATGAAGACGCGAAGCAATTAGTTGTAAGATTGTGTAATTTGTGCACATTTTTTGACATTCTAATCTCAATTATTGCATTCTCCAAAATGCACACAATAATGCAGTTTATGTCGTTAGGAACGTGCATTTGATGTGAATTTGTAATGAAATGGATCATTGAACATTGTTCATACTGAGGTGGAAGCTCTACCGAAACCTCCTAACATAAGGCATATATACACATATTTTTATAAGCTTAATAGAAACATGACACAGGTTAAATCATCCCAATTTTTATAAACCCTATAGATTGTTAAACTTCCGCGCACAAATAATATACAGGGTGGCGCACGAATCGTGCTACAAAAATAAAACGTAATAACTTTTTTTCTGTGTGAGTAATCGGCTTATTTTTTTTTTATTTTGTAGGTTACTATTTAGATTTATAAAAATGGATGCTTGGGATACGGAGAAAAGAATTTGGATAGTGCAACGGTACCATGCTTTGCAGTCCGTCATTTCCGTCCAAAGGGAATTTAGGCGGGAGTTTGGCGGTAATCCCCCGAGTAGATGGAACATTATGAGGTTTGTAAACATGTTTGCCGAATCTGGAAGCATCGCACGAAGGCCGTACCATCGAGATGCCAATGTTCGGGTTCAGGATACAATCGCAGCAAGAGCATCTGCAATACAGGCCAATCCGAGCGTTTCGACCCGAAACTTATCGGGGCAAATTGGAGTTAGTAGACGGTCATTACAACGGATACTTCATGACGATTTAAACTTGTTTCCGTATAAAGTCCAAATTACTAGCAAGTTAAACCCTCAGGATTTGCCTGTTCGCCTGGAATTTTGCCAAAAAATGATATCAATGGCCGAAGAAGACAACACATTGATCAATTGTTTGTTCATGTCTGATGAGGCCCATTTTGATCTTAACGGCAATGTAAACAAGCAAAATTGCCGTATATGGAAAGAGTCTAATCCAGAAATGCTCCATGAGACGGAACTGCACCCAGAACGAGTCACTGTGTGGTGCGCAGTTTCATCAAGGTGTATTGTCGCGCCGTACTTCTTTGAAGAAAACGGTGTAACCGTTACTGTCAATGGGGGCCGTTATTTAAAGATGTTGAAGGAGTTTTTTTTACCCAGAACTGCGCCGAAGACGTATACCATTCAACAGCGTTTGGTTTCAGCAAGATGGAGCAACTGCACATATAGCCAGACCAGTCATGGCGGAGCTAAACAAAAAATTCGCAAACAAATTAATTTCTAGGAACTCCACTCTTCGCTGGCCCCCAAGGTCACCTGACCTGACTGCACCAGACTTCTTTTTATGGGGTTATGTCAAGCAAGAGGTGTATAAAACGAAGCCCTGGAATTTAACTGAATTAAAGCAGTCCATTACGACAATAATTGAGACGATCCCAACTTCAACTCTTCAGGCCGCAATGAATAATTTTTTGATCAGGTGCCGCATATGCGTGGGAGAGCGTGGAGGTCATTTGCGATCTATAATCTTTAAAAACAACTAACTATTTAAAATAAAATTTAATTTTCTAACCAATAAAAAAAAAATGAAATACATCGATTAAAAAAAAAGTTATTTGAATTTCTTATTGTAGCACAATTGCTGCGCCACCCTGTAAAAGGAATTACTTTAAGAAATTGAAAATTTAAGCCTCATGGAGGGAAAATCGTTAGTTGAAAACGTGCACTACAACGAGGGTTGCAATATTAGCGTAAAGTCAATACAATAATATGTTGTTGATATGATTCGGAATATCAAACTCCCCACACAAATGGGCGCAAGTATTATAGAAGCCATTTAGTAGTCATTACTACGACAAATTTAAATTTGAGCAGTATGGAGTCAAAATTGTTGGTTGGGAACTAACGCCGTGGGTTGCAATATTATCATAAAATAAATAAAATACGTTGTCAGTCAGTGGCGCGATGGTTAGTGCGATGAACTGCCGCGCAGAAGGTCTGGGTTCGATTCCCAGCCGTAGCAACACCTAAATGATTTTTCACTGGCCCTCCTCTCGTGATGAACTGACAAATCATCCGAGTAGTATCAATTGTCAAGAATAGCTTATCTCAACATAGCCGTTCGGAGTCGGCATAAAACAGGAGGTCCCGCCATCGTGCAAGAAGTACACACGCACACATGAATGGTTGTGAGAAAGCTAGGCCCTGGGTACTAACGAGCCTGTTGCGCCAAAAATTTGTTTTGTATTTTGTTGTTGATAAGATTGGGGACTATCCACTCGACAAATTTGAACATTTTAGTTGGCACCGTAACAAGAAAATTGCAATATTATGTTAAAATCAATAAAACATTTGATTGATTAGATTCGGACATCGCCACACTAATGCCACAGAGTACTAAAGAAGGAATTACTTCGAAAAATTAAAAATTTCAGCATTATAAAGGCAAAGTTTTAAGCCGAGACCATATGCCGATGGTAACGAATATCATATAATCAATAATGCCGTTGATGAGATTCTCCACTTCCTACACTAAGGGTACACATGTACTCTAGAACCTCTATAGAAGCAATTACATATTAAAATTAAAAATTTGAGCATTATAGAGGCAACATTTTTACACCAAGGGTTGTAATATTAACATTAAATTAATTAAATATGTTTTTGATTAAATTTGGAACTCCCTACCCCCTAAACCAATGCTCGCAAGTACTATAAAAGCTCTATAGAAGCAATTATATCGAAAAATTAAAAATTTGAGCATTACAGTGGCAAAATTGTTACACCAAGTGTTACAATATTATCATTAAATCAATTAAATATGTTTTTAATTAGATTTAGAACTCCCCACCCCCTATACCAATGCTCAGAAGTACTATAAAAGCTCTATAGAAGCAATAACACCGAAAATTGAAAATCTGAGCATTATAGAGGCAAAATTGTAAGTTGGGAAAATACCGATATGGTTGAAATTTGACTACAAATACAATAAAACCTATTCTTTATATAAAAAGGACCTCCCGACATTAATCCGTATTGAGCAGAACTAATTTAAATTTTTTTGGGATTTGGAGTTTTATTTTCGATTATTCACAATGCAATGGGAAACTAATATGTACAAATTGGGAAAAAAGAGATTTTACTGATCAAAAATTTTTCTATGGAAATATCTGCAATCACAATTTTTTTTCGAAAATCAGACCGCTTTTTTCGGAACGAAATATCACCGTGGCTTATCTTGAAACACAGTAATGTCACAGTCGCAGTTGATTGAGCGTCAATATCCGCTGAATTTTTGACCAATTTCTAGAGAAGGCTTTCCAGACTTATTTCTTTCTGAAGACTAAATGCCTGACTGTCAAAAAAGTCAGTAGATTGCGTTGGGGAAATCGGACTTATAAGTGTGCCAAGGCAGAAGTTGCTAAAATAGTTCCAGATCGAATAAAATAAAACATACTCGAATTCGAACATGGAGGTTTCCGCTCTGGGTTCGTGCTTTGTGGCCCACATCATCACCTTAGGTATCATTATCTAACATTGCATAGAAGATTTCCAAAAGCCACTCGACAGAGTTTATTTGTCATGTCTTTGACAGATAAAAATATTTCAAAACAGAGTTAAGATAGACGCAAAACGGCTAAGGAAAAGATCTGGAAAGTAAGGTGATTCATACCTTTTGCGGCTCAAGATCAAAATCACAGCAAGACAGTTTTCTGAACGGAGCTAAAAGAGGCATGCTTTAGAGAACCGGATTCAGTTCAAACTGTAGCGCCACTTAAGTATGTATGTAAGTAAGTTTCACATGTCAGATTCGTACCTGATTAGCCACCTCAGGAATGCCCTTGGTAGCGTCAGACCAATAACTTTGATAATATCGCACAGAAAAAGCCTTAGAAGTTGACACGTAGTACCGCTATAATACAAGGTGGGCCAAAAGAGATCACCCTATTTTAAAATGTTCTTATTTTTGCAAATGACCGCCAATGTCAAACTCTGTTGTAACATTTGTGGACTGGACAGATGTAGAATACAAGTGAACAAGCCATGGAGCGATACACTCCCCAAGAACGCGGAATAATATAACCCTATCCCATAGGGGTATATTAGTTTTGATACGTAGTTTGTAACATAGAGAAATAATTTTGCTACATATACCCCAAAGTATATGGATCGACTCAGAATCGCTAGCTGAGTCGAATTAGCCATGTCTGTCTGTCCGTCCGTCCGTCTGTCTGTTCGTCAGCGGTTTTTGGGCCTTAAATTTTGTGCTAGGATAATGAAATTTGGTATATAGGATCCTCGTCCGTGCCACCAGAACAAGTGTAAAAATTTTTGAAATCCGCCCACTGCCACGCCCCCTTTTTAGGAAAACTTATTTTTTGGCCAAACCGTAAGGAATTTCAAAAAAGTGTGTGAGCAGCATATTTAGACAATCCTAATATCTATATTTCGTTCATACAAAGTTTTTTGCCACGCCCACTTTTTGGGGGCGTTTTTAGTAAAAAACGCTTTTTGTCCAAATTTTAAAACTTTCGAAAAAATTTTTGGTGCAAATACTTCCGCAATGGTAATATAAACATTTTGTCCCTAGATCATTTTCACCTACGCCCACATTTTGGGGGCGTTTTCTTACAAAAACCATTTGTATACCCCATCCCAAGGCATTAGCAATAGGAATACGTTGTTTTTTGTCGAACCACAAACGATTTTGAGAAACTGTCTGAGAAATATATTGTGACAATGTCATTTTCTGTTTTTCATCGCCATAAGGCCTATATTTTGAGGATATTAATTTAAAGGATGGGATGGGATAGGGTATTCAACTATCCGCATAGCGGATTGTAGCTTCTCATATGTTTTTTTTTTGCGTAACAATTCGTCTGTAGTGTTGGCGCAGCGCGAAATCCTACGCCGATTCCCCGGCCGTCCAACACCCACTGCGCAAACACTGCGCCGTTTGGCCACCAAAGTTGAAGAGTATGGGACCACACGAGACGTTGCCAAGAGTAGCCGGCCCCGGAGCGCCCGTTGTGCCGAGAATATCGCCGCTGTTGCCGAGGATGTCGAGCTATCGCCGGAAACATCTTCCAGATGCCGTTCCTCGCAATTAGCCATCAGCCGGTCTTCCCTAGGCGAATGTTGGTCAAAGACTTGGGCATGTTCCCGTACAAAGTCCAGTCCGTGCGTCAGGTACTGCATCCTCAATCTCGAGGACGAAGTGGACGATTTTTTGAACAAAATCATAATGTGCGATGTGGCTCATTTCCACCTCATGCAAAACTATCGCTTCTGGGGCACCGAAAATCCACGAGTAATGCACGAGGAGCCATTATAACCTCTCAAAGTTACTGCATGGTAAGCTGAACACACTGGAGGAGTCATCGGGCCATTTTTTTTTCGAGAACGCCGCTGGTCAAACAACAACAGTGGACGGTGCGCGCTATATGGCCATGTTACCCGAGTTTTTTCTGCCGCAATAGGACGAATTAGGGCTGGAGGACATGTGGTTCCAACAGGACGGATCAACGGCACACATTGCGCGATCCACAACCGATATTCGAAAGGGCCAAACAACATCGGATGACTTCTTTTGGCCCACCTTGTATGTTTGAAAACAAGAAATAAAGTTGGGAATTAGATATCGAAGTTTGCATCTCTTTACTAATGTGGCAGGTTTATGCTAAATACGATACGTAACAATCCTTTCTCAAAGGAGCGTAGAAAATAACAAAGATTATGACAAGTGACATTTTTTCTAATTTTACTTTGATCAACGCCGATGTCGCTTTAGATCAACGTTATGCTGTGGTGTTAAGTTTTCATTTTAAAATTAAAGTGCTTCGCAGCATTGATTTTAATTTGTTTACATATATTTTACGTTGTATTTTAGGCCATTATGCAAAACTTCCAAAAATAGACCAATAAAAATTTCGATCTAGTACTTTTTAATTTCAAAAAAGCAAAAACCACGCCTAAAGAATGCTCCTATTTTGGGGTTCTTCTATGTAAAACGATTATCGTTTCTATGCAACTACGTAAAACGAGAATAGTTTTAGGTAACACAATACTCGTTTTACCTTTCTACTGTCATCTTCCTGTAACTTAGCTTTCGTTTAGTTTTTAGTTTTTTTCAATATTTGACAGTCTCAAAGAGTGGCGCTCTAAAAAAATATATTTTTCGATTCATTCTTTGGCAGAATCGTTCATACGTTACTATCGTTTTTTGTAATCACTTTTTATAAGTCCTTGATATTTCCATCGTTGATGACCATGTCATGTAAAGGTGGGTTAATACAAATAAAATGCACCTAAGCCAAAGTTAGTAAAAGCGTCAAACAATTTATTTTTTTTATCCAGTAGCCATACTTACATTTGTTAGATC
The DNA here is from genome assembly GCA_932526625.1 of Rhingia campestris. Classification (NCBI taxonomy): domain Eukaryota; kingdom Metazoa; phylum Arthropoda; class Insecta; order Diptera; family Syrphidae; genus Rhingia; species Rhingia campestris. Next base: position 30,993,262 of record OW052185.1, on the reverse strand, counting down.
TGTAGAAATATCTTTTACACTTACGAGTTAAGAAAAAGAGTTACAAACTAGTACTAGCAGAAACAAAATTACATGGAACATCTACAAAACTAGTTTCTTCCAATAAATAAAAATTATTTTTTTTAAGCTTAATTCAAAGTTAACCCATCTCAGTCCATATTAGGCTAAATTATAGCGAATAAGCTTTTTTTTTTCTCGTAGACCACCACAAATCGTTAAACTAACAAAAATATAAAAAAAAATTGATAAGTGATTATGTGTTAAATTTGTTAATTTACAAAAAAAAAAAAAAAAGATTCTCCTTTTTCGCATCATCTCGCATGTTTAAAAAGGGAAACCTTGCGAATTGCAAGAAGCCAACAAGGAAACAAAAAAATGAATCTAAAGTTATAGAGTCGATAATCTCGAACCGTAACGAATAGTACAAGAAAAAAAAGATACGAAAAAAATAATCAAAGACTGGAACTCACCTTCCTCATCGCCCAACTTGTAGACAAGCTCTTTAGCGCGATTCGGTATGTTGTCGAATTTCTCTAGGATTACTCCTTTAACGTGTTGTGCCCAAAGACGTTTCTGGTCACGATTCTTTGCCGTCAACTTGATTTGATTACGCGGCTCATCATAGGGGATTACGTAAAAACTTGTCGGCTCACCGGGTAAGTGTTCATTCAACATCAAGTTGTTTTGCTGGAATAAGAAGGAAATGTAAACAGAATTCGTAAAAAAAAATGAGATACTAGAGAAAAAAAAGATATAGATGTGCAAAGATTGAGGCAAAAGTGCGATGAATGTTTGGGAGTTTGATTGCGTTCAATTGGTATTGTATAGGGAATTCCTTCCCATCATTGATATGAAAGTTCCAAAAAGTAGACATTTTTCTTAAGACGAAAAAGAGACTTGCTTACTTCAGGGTATGATTGTGCTTTAGATTAACTACCACACCTTGTTAAAGTTCTCTGGCTACAAACTAGCTATACCAGACTCGTAAGCACTGACTTTACTATGGACAAAGGTTAAAATGAGAAAAAATCTAAACTTTACAGACGACAAACGCTCGAGCACAGCGAGGGTCAACCTCAGGACCAACTCAGACATCTCTTCTACTTGAAGGAAACTGTGAATTAAGTCTATAGACTGAATCATTCAGATCGGATCCAAATTTCGAAACAGCTTTTGTTTACCTGAGCTAATCAAAGTGCTATATCTTGACTGAAGCTCGATAGTAGTGACGCAAAGGCCAGCTGTATTAAACGGTGGGAAATGATTCTAAAGGGTCCGCCAAATAACTTTTTTTTTTAAATGCTTTAAAAAAAAAACGACTGAATATTTTCTCAAATTTATTTTTTTATTTGAAAGTACAATCCTTCCGGTTGATATTGAAAAATAATTTCATTCAAATGGTTGCCTCGGCTGGCCATGCAGTAGCCTACACGATCGGTCCAATTTTTAAGCACATTACCGATTGTGTGCAGCTGTATTTCACCAATGGCTTCACGAATATTGTCCTTTAAAGCGTCAATTGTCTCTGGCTTGTCGGCGTAACACTTATCTTTTAAGGCACCCCACAAATAATAGTCCAACGGTGTCAAATCGCAGCTCCGAGGTGGCCAAACGACAACAGCTCTGCGGCTGATAATGCGATCTTCAAAAACAGGGCGCAAAACATCGAGTGTAGCTTCGGCTGTGTGGCACGTAGCGCCGTCTTGTTGAAACCAAATGTTGCCAATATCCTATTATTCAATTTTTGTGAACAAAAATTCGTTCAACATGGTCCGATAACGATCGCCAATGACTGTAACGGCCACTCCTTGCTCATTTTCGAAGAAAAATGGCCCAATTATGCCTCTGGACCAAAATCCGCACCAAACAGTGACTCGTTTTGGGTGTATCGGCTTTTCAATGTATGCGTGCGGGTTGTCTGTGCCCCAAATGCGACAATTTTGCTTGTTTACATACCCGCCAAGATCAAAATGAGCTTCATCTGAAAAGATGATTTTTTTGCAAAAATCGGCATCTTCTCTAAGTCGATCATCGCAGGCCCACTTAGCGAAGCGAAAACGCATTGGATGGTCAGTTGGCTTCAACTCCTGAACCAATTGGACTTTGTATGGCGTCATACCAAGGTCTTTATGCAAAATTCGTCTCAATGATGTCTCCGAAACGTTCAATTGTTGAGAACGACGGTGAATTGATGTTGATGGCGCTTCACGCACACTTTCTGCCACAGCAGCCATATTCTCGGGTGTACACACTGTTTTTGACTTTTCACGCTTTGGTTTATCGATGAGGATGCCAGTTTCTTTCACTTTTTTCACAAGATAACTAACATACGGAGCTGACGGTGCTTCTCTTCTTCCAAAATCCAAATTCCAAAATCCATACCATAATTTTCAATGTAATGTCGCAATATTTCCCAGCGTTGTTCAAGCGTATACACAACCATTTTCGTTCAGCGGAAGGACAAAACTAATTATCTGTCAAATCAGACATGAACTAAGTGTTACCATTCACGAAATAAGCACTAATTGAAAAAAAAAACGTTAGATGGCGGACCCGTTACAAGGAGTATACAGTACACTAACCCATCCACAGAAGCAGACCTGGAGAATGTAATCTCGCCACAGTGTGCAGATTTACAAGAAAGACAATACCCTCTGAACTCAATGATAGAGCTATTAGTCTTTTCAATAACTCCTGCAACTTCTTATCTACTATGAAAAACACCCTCTTCCCAATCGCTATTTTCTCAGGATTCTTCACAAGACCCTGATCATTCAAGTCAGACTTAAGGCGCTGATGCATGAAACGTTTCCTTGTTTGTTTGTAGCGGAAACCTCTTCGGTTAAAATATAGAGCAGGGGCCATATTTTATAAAACGAATATCGTTGAAATCACTTCGTTATCGTTGAAATTCGATTACATAAAACGAGTATCGTTCTTGATTTTACGATACTCGTAATTTCTTACGACTGGCATTAGAGCTGTCATAAATTTCTCGTTTTACAAAATCGCGCTTTGTCGTAACTATCGTTTACTTCTGTTTCGTTTACTATTGTTTCGTTTACTTTTGTTTCGTTTACTTGCCGTTCGTTTCGTTTTATGTAATAGAGCCCCAGAGTCAATAAACATCTGAAAGCAACCTTGTAGCGTTATAGGCTCGCCTCACATTAGAACAGTTATAAAAAAAGCCGTTCGTCTCCGTTGGCGAACATTGGGCGCAAGGATTGAAGTCAAAAAGAATGTATTTCGCAACCATCCCAAATCCAACACTGAGCCCAAGTAGGGGGGTTCATACTTTGCATACATCCGCGTTCGAGTTTTTGTGGATGCCCCCTGCAACCCCCTGATAGGGCTCACTGTTGGATTCGGTTTGCATGCGAGGTTGGATATATGGAAAAACAAGCCCACGCCAACAGTGAGCCCAAGAAGGGGGTTGCATACAAATTCAAACTTTGCATACATTCAACATCGCACGCATACAAAATCCAACAGTGAGCCCAAGCAGGAGGGGTGGCTGGACACATATTCAAACTTGAACCCCCTGGCTCTGAATTCGGCTTTATTTTACAAGCAATGTGCGGCGGAATTTCACTTTTTCGACGAATATTGCACGGCACCGTTAAAGATGTTTAGAATATTTGGACCGATTGGACAGCCACACAGGGGAAGTGTAAGCATACTCTGTCCAGATCTGTTTATGCAAGAACCGGCGACATGGAGTCCGCACCGAATTAGTCAATCCAGCGGCTGGAAATTCAACCTCATCACCTAACCTTATCAAACAAACTTTACCTATTCCTTCTCAACGGAGAACAGTGGGATCTAAAACATAAAAAAGTTGTCAATCCTTACAGACCGTCCAAAGATGGATATTGGAAAGAAGAACTTAGATTGTGGAAAGCATTCAGACTGGTAAGATAATAGAACACGTATCATTAGGTAAAGCAAACTAAAGGTGTAACCAGCTGGATCACTGGACCCCAGCTAGATCCAATGGACTATCGATTGTGTAGGTTAATGGAGAAAAAAGTTTGACTTTTTCACGCTGCCACCTAAAAACTTAAAAAATTTCTGGCGCCTACTCGTCTTATCACAGGGAGTTCTTAGGGGTTCCATTTAGATTGACCTTTACAGCCAAGCCCTCCATCTCTGCCGCTTTTATTCAGTTAGTTGCTGCTTATTGGGTATTCGCAACCAACCTAAATATCTGCAGTTCTGGGATGGGGAGCACCTTAAAGATGGCTCCTACTCGTCTTATTACAGGGTTCCTTTTAGATTGACACTATCAGCCAATGCCTCCTTCTCTGCCGCTTTTATTATTCGGTATTAGCAGTTAACCTACATATCTGCAGTTCTGGGATAGGGAGCACATGCTTTAATGATGGCGCCAACTCGTCTTTTCACAGAGAGTTTTTTTGGAGGTTCCTTTAAGGTTGACCTTTTCCGCCAAGCCCTTCTTCTCTGCTGCTTTTGGTCACGTTGGACCACCATCTTCCAAATTCACAACTATTGCACGAAGCATATAGCATAATGTGGTGGTATTTCACCGAATAAATAAAGCTATAAGGGCTCGTCTACACCCTAGGAAACTGGAATCTGAGTTCGGACGACCTCTTCAGAGGCTGTGGTAAAAAATAGGTGCATGATGACACACCGCATGTCATAAAATATTCTTTCATTAATATTTTTCTGGCAAGTTCGAGAATGAACCTTATAGCTCGAGCTTCTCGTGGCTCTGAGAAGCACGAATTGAAACTATTTAAGGACCATAAAGGGCCTCAAGCCTAGCTTAACTTTTCATTTGTATGTGCGAAGTTATTATTTTTGTCGAAAAGAGGAGGGAACATTTTAGAAGCTTAGAGATTTTTCAGTCTTTTGAAAGAGGTGGGGCAGTGAAAAACGTAGGTCGTGTCACTATCGAGATTTCAACCAGGGGCCCCGCGCTAAGTATTAAAAATCAGACTATGGTCTTATAAATAAGGAAATCAAGCAGCATAAGGTAGTCGCAATGAGCCAACAATGATCTTGATCTAAGAGTATGAGTATGTGAGTCTTTGGCTCTTCATGTTAACCCATCAAACCTAACCTATTAGGTCTATATTGGTCACGTACGTTTATAAACGTATTGTAATAATTTCGAGAACCAATTACAGGAGGAATTTTAGTTATGGACCGGTCAAACTGCAAGCTATTCGACTGACAGATTATCGCAACGCCTTTCATGTTGAGACCTACACTGTTAAGGAAGCAGATGGTACTACAAGACATTAACAGAAGCATCTCCATGGGTATTTAGATAAGCTGCACTTTAAGCGACCAACTCAAACCTTATAAAAGCGAAAAGCAAGATAGATTGCCTTCTGATACTCATATCACAAAGTCATCCTTCAGTACTACTCGCTGGGTTCCTGAACACGCCCAAGTGGAAGCAAGCGGGAAAGTTAGATGTGGCTCTGATCTGAAGCCATCACTAGGTAATGGACACGTATTACCGGCCCTCAAGATCGATAAGAGATTTGTTGACGGTGTCACTTTAGAATTTCGAAAAATCTTTAGTCCCGCTTATGTTGACGGGCTTTCGTTCAGCCAGACGATGGACACAGTAGAGGAAGACCTCGCATTAAGTTGCACGCAGAAGTAGAAACTGACCTGAGCCAACGGTATGTGGGCGACTGGATGCCCCTTCGTTACCGGGCTAATTGGAGAGGCATGTTGGTGGAGACCCAGGTAAGTAAGTCACGTTAGGATTAATAATAACAACTGAGGCTCAACATTATCAACAGAAGGTCAAAAATTTAGTCCTTAGTATATTTACCGGATACTGAGTTATAAGGAAGCCGCTTATCCTGCATAGAAGCGAAGTTCTTCAGCAGTTTGGGCAACTTGGAAGGAATACCTCGATAACCCCTTAAAATATTTATCCACAGATCCAAGTGGTTATTTTATTCACATGTGCTGCCATGTACAATTAATGGCACTCACAGTTTGACTTTATGAATGAAAATGTGTATGCCTTATAAGTACAGCCTTTCTAACCTAGGCTTGACTTTCAGGGCATTGATCATCGCCCTTCTATAAAAGCAAGGATATGGGGCCAAGGGCGTTTTTATATAAAGGGACGAAGAGCGCTTTTACGATTTCTTGAACCTTTAAGTATAGCCACTCAGAAAAGCAACAAGGAGTTGTAAAAGCTTGAAATAGCCCAACATAAAAGATGTACTCGAGCGACTTCCGAATACATCAATGAAGGGACTAACATTCATCAGAAGATAAAGAGGATTACTTGACAAGTCTAAGACACGTTTTCAAAACATGGAAAGGAGATACTTAAGCGAGCTTAAGCAAAAAACGATACAAAAAAAAAATTAAGGATCCCAAACAGTGACCCTTATAAAGGCGTTTTCTCTTCGTCTTTCTTTTTTTCATCGAGGCTTTGATATCAAAATGCAAAATAATACGAAGAATTTCTTTATTCAAGTTTCTAAAATAATTCGAAGTGGTTTATAGAAAGTTGTCTCTCCTTTCGTCTTTTTTTTCATAAAACAATTGATGGAAGAACCATTGAATACAGGTGAAAGTCAAGGACTTGAACCCATTAAAATAGTTGATCCTTCCAGCCTTTCTCTACGGCGATTAAGCATGGACCGTATCCAAAAACAGGGAAAGAAAACCTTCATAAAAACGCCTCCCAAAAATCGTTGGTCCCGTTCGAACTGATGGAGACAGTTCAAGTACGAACTTTACGAGCTGTACAGAGACATAAGCTTTCTAAAAAAAATAATTCTAAATTGAATGTTCAAAATGGCTAGGAGATGTATAGTGAGTGGACATCAATACTCCGTCCTCGCAGAGACTTCCATTCCCACCCAGATGTTAGACGTAGAAATAGGAACCCATGCACACAACTTGAAACCGATCTCAACCAATTTAAAGTGAAAAACCAGAGATAGTTAGCTAACCATCGAGCATATCGGAGAGGAATATTGGTTGAGACCCAGGATCACCTTCGACTGTAACCCCACATGGCAGAAAATAGCAAATTAGTCCATACAATTCCCTGGTATATATCGACTTTGCTCAAGCTTCCTTATGCGAGTTCTTCTGCTCAGAAACCGAAGGTGGGGGAGACATCAAGTAAGCTGCATTGGCTGATCCATTTTACCACTGAAAGTAGAAGGTATGCTCCAGGAGATGAAGGCAAAACAATATATCCAATCAGTCGGACATTGCCAAAGCTAGGTTCCTTGAAATCTGCGGATCTTTGATCCTTACCTTATAAAAATTTCCAAAATTCATTTGAATGCACGATGCTTCTATTTTTCTTCATAGCTGTCGTATACAATACAAGTCGCGATCACATCGAGGGTTGAAACCCACCCAGCCCAAGCATAGCGAACCATGCAACACTTGCAACACGCCGCTACAAAATACCCTCAGCCCTTAAATTTATCCTTCAAGACTCCTTTTCGTTGCAGCAATTTATCTACAACCAAACCATACAATTCCAGCAAAAAAGTCCCACTTAAGGTGTCTAATTGGCTTATCGCCATTCACGTGATATGCATCCTCCAATCACCACAAACAATCTTCACAACCTGCACGCTGCCGCTGCACAGAGGTCCCCACCATTCCCATTTACTTACATGAATATAACTCTTAAACTGCAGACGACTGTCCTCCTTGGGCTTCGTTATGATCAACATTGTACCAAACAGGAATACCATCCTTGGTTTGTTGTGCTCCATTAGAAGACCCTCTTGTCGTAGCTCACCGAGAACTGTCAATTCTTCAAAAAAAAACCAACAAAAATGCAATTAAAATCACCGATTCCCGTTCAGAGCACAAGGCAAGTATATCCAACTCTATCCACAACCAGTAGCCATATAGACAGAGCATAGAAAGATAAACACTTACCTGGTCCCAGCCATCCATCCAGTATCCCGGACAGCTCCTTAACACGACTCTGCTGTTCCAATTTCCTCTTGACCTGATCGATATTTCTGGCCACTTCTCGCATGATGCCGTGCGCCTGTGCCACTTCCTTGATATCACAGTGTTTACGTAGGTTCTGCAATTACACACAAACAAACAAAAACAAACCATGTGAAGGAGGCAAAAGATAGATAGACAGATAGACATGACAGAACTTACATCGAGAAGCAGATGATACTTGAGGATCCGCTGCACCGGCTTCAGCAGGTACGAGCCCAATGGTAGTGTGTGCTGGAGCATCTTTTGCGTGGACGTTAGAAGCGCATTGGTATGGGTCGCCTGGAGCAGACTTGTCAGCAGTGATATTGCCTCTGGATAGCTGGTGCTGTGTTTTATAAAATAGACACGCGGTTGAGATTAGAAAACTTAAGTAAGGCAAGACATGATAGTTGGAATAAATTTTCAACCTCAAAGGAGCTCGAGGACGAGTAACGAGGTGGATGACGGTGTGAGAAAATCACGCGAGCAACTGACATAAATTTGCATGCACTTCGAGGGGGGGGGACGACTCTTATTTGGACAGGTAATCAGGCTAAGGATCTCAAAAGGTGCAATCGAGTTGGACACGCAGTGCACAGTGGAGATTGACAGCGTTTTGATGGATCCTCAGGGAATTGAAGATTCCTATCAAGGGGGTGTCATGTTGTGATGGGCAATGCGGAAACGTAATTCTGGTATAATGGATGCGGACTTGAAGGAATGTATCAGTACTGGGGATATCAGAAAAATTTAGTTTAGAGGACTGAAGTATTCTGAAGCGAAATTGAGCCTGGATTTGTGAAGTGAATACTGTTATAGGTTGTTGTCTAAGAAAATGGAATTTCCCTGTAACATGCGATCACTCAGATCATCTCAAGATATCTGGTTTTATGTGTTCTTTCCAGGATCACTGATTTTTTTTTTTTTTTTGCATAGGCACCATTGAAACAATTGACTCTGACTACAGATAGTGTACTGCGATGACTTGGACTGGGATGAAATGTCTTGACCGAACTTGACGTCGGACTTTTGAAAATATTTCGGAATTAAAAAAAAATCGGCCTGGTCTGGTAGATTGTCTATTTAAACAAGTCCGCTGGATTAAAGCTTCCAGACTTAAAAATTTGATAATAGTAATGCGTACCTAGAAGGCATTCTGATGTTCAAAACCCATTCCTTTTGCTTTGAGATAGAACTCAAACTCACAGTTTGGGTACAAATTGACTCATTTCACGGGACAGATTAGCCCAAGGTCAATTTGACCTAACTTTCCAGTTTCCAGTACCCAATATATTTTATCGAAGAGATGACAAATTTACGACCACAACCTAAGAACAGACAAGTTCGACTTCCTTCGAGATTTTCCTCTACCGCCTTAGCTGAGATTCTTGCTGAAGTGGAACTTCATTCTAAGCAGAAGCGAAATATATCCGTCAAATGACAATTTCCTTATTCTGCAGCACAAAATAATGATAATTTATTTTATGAAACGTCAAAAACAAGCAACTGTATGTTTTTAACAAATTTTAGTCCCAGCTAAATAATTAAAATCTTTGGTACCTCAGGACATGTTCCACTTATGGATTTTTCGAAGATCTCGGAGAGAACCAGTATAAAAGTTATTCAAGCAATACCTCAACCATCAGGTCCTCAGGTCCGCTGTTAGACCCAATCGGACAACTTTATTACTCCATTTTGGATCAATGCTTGTTGTCAGAATGGCGTCTTGCCGGTTCATTTTATGTGGTGTCTACTGTATGGTTGTTGTCTTTGATGGATTATATTGGTTGTTCGCTTAGATGTTATTCGGTATTTGTGCCATTGGTTTCGTTTCTGTTCATGGTCAACTTTTGTTCTTGAAGATTGTATTCTGATTCTGAATTAGAATTTAAAAAATCACGATGACAAGTATCCTTGCTAAAAGCTTTCAGTGCTTTTCACAGTAAAGAGCCTTTTAACATTGTTTTCAAAAATTTGTTGTCAATTTTTTCGAAATTATAACGTTTGATGATGATTTTCGGAATTCGGTCAAAATTTTGAGGTATGAAAACTTCGTGGTTACAATATATAAAATTGAATTGTGTCGAAATTTAGGACGAAAACTGGTTCGTGTTGTGCTGAAGCTTTGATTTATTTTTATGCATACTGGTTGATTTAAAAACATTTCTTAAAAGCCAAAAGCCTAATCTTGAGTAAGCTTCAGGTCATTCCTACACTCCTACCAACTAAAATGCCTAAATTTAAGAAAAATCTTGAACATGTACCTAAGCTTCAATTTTAGATTATAAAATGTATTTCTGCTAAGTTTTTTTTTCAATAATAAGAGCCTTTACCAAAAGCGTTAAACTGCACACATAGGTTTTATATAAATAGGGCCACTTGTACAACCAGTGGGTGGCTTAACTAGAGAAATATAAATCAGATAAACATTTTTTTGGCGTAACAGGCTCGTAAGTTCACAAGGCTTAGCTTTTTCTCAAAACTATTCTGTGTGTGTACTTCTTGCACGATGTTGGGACCTCCTGTTTTATGCCGAACCCGAGCGGCTGAGTTGAGATAAGTTTTTCCTTGACAAATGATACATTTTCTGACTAGCTTACCACCGGTTAATTGGTTAACTAGTTCGTGGTGTCCTAAGTTAAGCAATTTTGGATTTCAAAATTAATAAACGTTGGAAAGCTAGAGTTTAGTTTAGATCCCATATGAAAGCTGGATTGATGAACCAATCTGGTGTCTCTGGGCTAACATTTTTGGGCTAGACGTTTGACTTTATTTCTTAATTATACACAACGATCTTATGGAATAATGAGCATATATTTCGAAATGTATAACATTCGTTTTGGAATTCAAAAACAAACGTATTTGAAGCATTTTCAAGACGAAAGATGTTTGTTATTTGTTTTCCAACCATAGGTCTTTATGAACTGAAGAAATGTGTTACCGGTAGTAGCTGTATCTGAACAGACTCTGGTAGACTTGACTCAAGGGAATCATGGGAAACATGACCAAATTTTTCGAACTTGCTCAGGACATAAGCCCACATAATGTTATAAAAGTCTTTGTTAAGGATCATGTTTAGCTCTTAACACTGCCTCTAGTGGTGCTCTTCAAGTTCTTTGGGGTCGGTTATTACCTATGTGCGCCACTTAAGATGAAGCCTTCCTCTACTGCGTCCGACGTTTGGCTGGGAATCGAAGACGCTGCGAGCCGGGATATTGGTGTCCATTTGCTCGACATATTCAATCCATCTCAAACGTCCAATGTAGAGTTTTTTTGACCAGGTCTATGACGCTGTACAGCTTGTATAGATCACATAAGTCATTGGGCAATGTGAGTTTGATAACTGAACTAAGAATCTAAAGCCCATTGAACCAAGCCTTACCACTGATTAAAGCTTTCTTAAGCGATTTTTTAGCATTGACATTGCATTGAAATAGCTCAAACGGGAGTCTACAATTTGTAAAGCAATATCTTGAGGTTTTCTTTGGAAAGGACAGACAAGCAGATTTTAAACGATTACTAAGACTTGACTTGAATTTTTTACTTCAGAATGTCCTCTTCTACTTTAGACATTCTATACATAGCGCTTGAAGGCATTTAGACTCTCGTTAAGACATCGCATGTTAGTCGATATCCCTGCTTCTGTGAACTTGTGGATAGATACAAAATCACTGGTTTCGAATACATACTTTGTTTTTTATTTCGCGGACCAGATCATCAACCAACAAGACTTGATGTGAGTTAAGTTTTACATCTACCTGATCCCGCCATCTTAAATGCGATTCTTCTCAACATAATTGATTCCGCAATATGGCGTCGAAGAATAGACTGGCTGTTGAGCATGCGAGCATGAGCTCGATATGCCAAAAGTATCTAAAATATTTGATTCAAACTAAGTGGACCCTAGAAATAGATAATATGGATAGGCACATAGTACAGACTAAGAATTACCAGCTAAGTCGATTTATCCATACCTGTCTGTGCGTCCGTTCATCCATCTGTATGTCACCGATCTTTGGGGCTTAAATTTTGAGCTAAAGTGATGAAATTTCATATATAGACCTCTGAACATTTCTGAAAGCCATCTACCACGCCCTAATTTTTAAATAAACATCCTAGAATTACCCGACTTTGGGTTAAGCTTCTGGACACCGCTTTGTTAATCAAGGGCTTTATTTTTATAACCAAAGTTGTGTCTTAATAATACAAACGAAATAAGCCCCTGAATACTAAATAAAAGCTTTTCTCTTATAGGCTAACAGTGGATCTTGCCAAAAACAAGGGATATTTACAAAATTTGTATTTGAATCCAACCTAACTTGGTACGACGATACCTAATTGGTACATCAGTGTCTATCAGTATGTGAAAAATTCATGTCCAAAAAATGATTGAAATGGCCATAGGTTGGGTACCGAGAAGAGTCGGTGAGCTAAACAATTTTAAAAAAAATTATGTTAAACAAATTTTCGAGTAGATATATACGTAGGTCCGAAGGTGTTACGCTCCGGAAGAATAGTCGGGTGCATAGGAAAGTCGTACGATTTTCAATATCCAGACATGAATATACCATTTCGGAATTTACGGATGTTTTTGTTGGAAGGTTTGCAATGAATGGTCGATGGATGAAGGTCAGAAGGAAGTAAAGATCGGCACATTATTTTATACATGCGTACTTTTATATCACTTTCATAGAGGACACACTATTGTTAGAAACAGAGGGTGTTGGCTTATGCTCCGACAATGTTATGACCTTCCCAAATTAGCACTTATGAAATTTTTCTTTTAAAATAAAGTAGGGCTTATATTTGAGGCTGAAAGAAAGCAAATTCTTCTTGACATCAAATTTGCATCGGGGCTATCAAACGGCTAAAGATGGAGGTGTCAAAATTGCACTTCTTATAGGAAAATCATTCCCAAAACCGTTTACAAGAATTCAGCTAATTTACAGGCCTCCAGAGTATGCACGACCTTGAGCTAGGAGTAATCCAAGTCAATGGAAAAGACTTAATATAAACTCTAGGAACGATTTCAAAAGTTCTAGATTAACTGGGACGAAAGTATCCAATATTATGTCATCTGCAAAAAGTAATACTATTGGATGTTTCCGAGACAACAACAGTCTCAACCATTAAGTAGCGATAAAACAACGTAATGAAGAAGATATTTCGACGATGTTCAAGCGAAACTCAAAAGTTCGCATTCCCATGAATCCTATAAGTTTTTCGCTAGCGTTTGAATCCTATCAAGGAAGTGCAATGTTGGTTTTGGGTGTACTCAAGTTTAAGGCGTATAAACGGTTTAAAAATGAGAAAGGAAGTCGGAGACAAAACTCAGCCTTGGGGGACACTAGCATTTATTTGGTGAGTTGCATTGCATTGAACGTTTCAAGATAATTTCTTATCCACAGAAGAAGTTTTTCATTGATTGTAAATGCACGCATTTTTGACAAAAGGGCTTGATGTCAAACTTTGTCTAATAATGCTTGGTTTCACTTTTCGGTCATCAAATCACCTGATGCTGACCATATCGCGGGCCATTGAGGAGTTTTAAGGATTCAATATATTTCATGAGCGAACGATTTATCAGCGTTTCCATGACCTTTTCAAAAAGGGACTTAAGTGTTATTTTTTGGTAACTGGAATTTTTTGGTGCAGGAAGGACAAATTCAGTCTTGAATCTACCCGGACAGAGTCCTGATGAGATTAAGATAAGCTTACTGCACGAGTAAAGTGATTTTTTTCAATTGAATGATCTACGTTCTCAAGTACGGGTGGATACAAGGCAGAATCTGGCAACGTGGAACTGGGTGCCAGCAGATTGGCTGTATCCAAAAACTGACGGCTGAAATGTCATTATGAATAAGGATTGCAACTGATGATTTGGCCGAATTTTTAATACTTTTTGACAAATGACCAAACATTTTTAATCCCTCTGAAACATTATTGACCTTGTTGCCTAAACTTTTGGTCATGGAGGTCTTTGAATGGTCATTACTGTCTTTTGAACATTTTTCGGTTTTCCTTATGTTCTCATGGATTTTGTTTCAAGTATTTGTTGACCTCTTTCCGTTTTACAACCATTTTTCTAAAAAAAATCAACAAAGCCACACCCTGCACTGTATTTTAAAAATCGCTTTATAAGCTCAAAAAATGTACGCAAATGTTCTCACCAATAAGTCGTGTACACATCGAACCGTTCCCTCAGCTCAATAAAGCACTTGGCAATCTTCACGGGATCCATTCCCGAGTTGATAAGCTGCTTCAACAAAGTCGCATTAAAGTAGTAAATATCCTCAATGTTGCTGAATAGTGTGGCAAGTTCATTCGTTCGAAGGCAGGCTCGTTCTCTCCAGTCTTCTAGATACCTACAAACAAAATAATTTCAATGTAAGCTTGATAAAAAGTTTCTTGACCAACTTACCCCCTTATAACTTGTCCCAAATCTTCGACATAACTCCTCTCAGAATCGACAAACTCCATGCAGGCTCGTTCAAACACCGAATAGCTACCGTTATGTGTATCCAACTCATTCTCACTCTGATCGGCAAGACTCTCCACACTGGCCAGGTAAGAAGTTGCCAACTTGCCATTTAAATGATCCGATCCTGAACTTGAACTAGACGATGTCGAACAAATAGACGATGACGACAGAGGGCGATGTTTCAATTTGGCAATATCTGGCAGCATTAAGCACATCTTACGTGACTCCTTTGGTGAGAAGTTTGACTTCATGTCTGTCAGACGATCAGTCAGACTTTCCATGGACGTCTTACATGGATCACTGTTATTGTTGGCTTTGCTTAGTGGTGACGGATTTGGTGTCGAAGCCTTATTAGCTGCCAGACTTTTGACGCGTGCATACGTGAGGAGGGGTGATGACTGTGGACTTGGCTTTCGAACTATCGTTGGTGATGATTTGACAATTTCACTGTTCTCGATGGTCTCCGTTGGAGAATTATTCAGTTCGGTCGTATCGCCAATTGTCGAATTACTAATCGTACTCGTCCGCATTGCGTAATTAAAAGCCTCGATGACGTTAGTCATGTCGTTGGATTTTTCAACGTCGTACAGTGCTGCCAGATCCATGACTTTGTCAACTTCTATCAACTCTTCGATTTCGTGTGCCAGTGGCGAAACAACGGGCTTTAACTTCTTCGGTATGGTCGCAATGTCAAAGTTGAAAGCATCATAGCTTGAGTTTGTGGGAGTTTTTTCGCTATCGAACGCAACTGGTGTTTGTGGATGTTTTCTGCTAGAACTGACTTTGTCTAGATATTCGTTACTCGAGTCGAAGGTCTCGACTAGGTCGTTCCCGGACTGTGTTAGTTTGGAAGTGTTCTTTGATAGAGGAATGTGCGAGAGTTTCGCTTGATGTTTGGATGTTGACTTTTTGACGAATCGATGGACTCGTAGGGTGTCGGTATTGGCCGACTGATGTTGGATGGCATCAATGTCAACCTTATCCACTACTTCAGCGTCTGAGTGGAGAATAAGACTTTGGACGTTTGGTGAAAGGAAACGAATGTTACTTCGTTGTTTGGCGTTTCTTTCCAGTCGATGACTCGGGGTAGACCGATCCGCATCGGATTCGGTGGAGATCGATGACTTGGAGCTGGTGTCTTCTTCGATAGTTAGACTGTCTTCATTGTCCTCATCGATTTCATTCTGTTCTGGGAGGCTGTGTTGCCTCTTTTCGGCTTCAAAGCTGCCGGTTAGGGTGTCGTAGAGACCTAGCAGGGATGGTGTGAGATCTGTGGAGCTACCTGAAATTGAGAAGTAGACAGGGATGTTGTTAGTAGAGATTTTGACGGAAGTAGGTGATTTATGTATGTAAAGTAAAATGTTGTAGAAAAAAACTGACAGCCATTTTCTTTTTGAGTTGTCGAGTTGAAACAGTCCTTCTTAAGCTGTTCCCACAAAAGAATGATTCACCTTGGAGAAACAAGCATGAATCGACCCTTGACGATATTGTTTAAGAATTAAGCGACGAGAGTACCTTTTTTGGTGAGGTTCACATTATCGAGATGTAACTGTATCTTCATTTCTAAGACCATCTAGGTCGACGACCTACCATCTTTTTTTGCACCTACACCCCCTTTCAAACGGAAACTTTCAATTTTCTAAAAACATCCTACTAACCAACATCCTGTGTTTAAATTAATTTCAATCTCCTGTCTACAGGATGTGCAAATGAAATAAATCCCCCAAGCAATATTGAGGGTAATTATGAAGACTGCATTTTTTTTATTTCTCCTTTCAATTGTACACAGGACTTGTTGGAGAGCATGTCTATTCCCAGGACACCAGTACTTCCCGTTACCGACAAATGATAACAATATTTTTTTTTAATAAAAATATCTGCAACAGAAATCTCCAACGAACCCATATCCTAAGGATGTCAACTGGGGTTTGGTTTGGTTTTTTTTTTTTCCAGTTCGACTCCCCAGTAGCGTTTTGGCAAATTGCAGGTTTGTACTCATTAGAGCGGAAAGGATCTGGAACAGCTCTGTGCATTGAATTCCTCGTGGGGGTAACGAGGACTGATGACACGGATGTGCATAGAGATGAGTATGTATCTGCAAGTGCATAATGTAAATGCGTTAGAAAATGAGGTGAACCTTAGAGCTTTAGGGGGATTTTATGTCTACAGAATGAGCTGGCGTTGGAAGGCGATTGTTGTGAAAATCGGGACGATACGGATTACGATGAAATTTTAGAGGAATTATGGGGCTTTATATCAATGTTCTGTTTGGTGATTCGTATATGCTTTTAGACCATTTTTTACTGAGAATTTTTTCCAAGCGCCATTTTCCGGGGTATTTTTAATGAAAATAAATTTACCAAATGCAATATTTCTGCACGGATATATAAATAAACCGAATCTTCTCGTAAAAACCTTGCAATTTTTTACGGATGTTTTTTTCTGGCGATTTTTTCCGAAATACTTTTGAAACTAATTTCAGTGATACAATTTTGTGAACGGAAATATTAATAATCATTGATTTTTGAAAATGTGTGATTTTTTCCCGGACGTTTTTTTTTCCTTTATAAAATGTCGTATATTTTTCTTAAAAGAATTTTTTGACTGTTTCTTCCGAATGGTTGTTTTTAGACAATTTTTAACGTACGGACTTTTTCCGGAATAATTTTGAATAAAATTTTACTGATCGAACATTTTTCTATGGAAATATCTGCAATCACAATCATTTTTCGAAAATCTAGACATTTTTTTCAGACTGCTTTTTTCGGAACGAAATATTTCCGAAGATTTTCAGAACAAATTTTTCCTGATGGTTCGAATATCAAATATCAAAATCGTCTTTTGAAAATATGAACAATTTTTTCAAATGTTTTATTTTTGTCAGGCTTCTTTTTAAGACAAAAAGGAGATGGATAGTTTTTCAGACAAGTTTTTACACTGTCACAGTCTAAGTTTTAAGTTTTTTTGTTTTCTTTTTCTTCTATCCCTTTTTTCTGTCTTCTTCGTCCACCCGAAGTCGAAGCATAAATAAATATTGCACGATATAAATATTTGTAGATCTAGAATGAAGAGTGAGTGAGCAATATGAGAGGAGGACTTGCATCAAAAATACCACCGTGGCTTATCTTGAAATACAGTAATGTCACAGTCGCAGTTGATTGAGCGTCAATATCCGCTGAATTGTTGACCAATTTCAAGAGAAGGCTTTGCAGACTTATTGCTTTCCTGAAGACTGATTGACCGACTAGAAAAAAGACAGTGGATTGCGTTTAGGAAACTGGACTTATTCGTGTGCTACTAGCCGTTCCAAGGCAGCAGTTGCTAAAATAGTTCCAGATCGACTAAAATACAACATGCTCAAATTCGAATTCCTCTCTGGGTTCGTGCTTTGTGGCCCACATCATCACCTTAGGTATCATTATCTAACATTGCATAGAACATATCCAAAAGCCACTCGACAGAGTTTATTTGTCATCTCTTGGACAGAGGAGGTATTCCGGATAAAAATATTTCAAAACAGAGTTAACAGAGGCTAAGGAAAAGATCTGAAAAGTAAGGTGATTCGTACAAAAAAATAACAAAGGGCGATCAAGGACCGATTTACTTAATTTTTGGCGATTCTAACACTAAACTCAAGATAAAACTCAAGATCAATATCACTGAAAGACGGTTTTCTGAACGGATTCGTACCTGATTACCAACCTCAGGAATGCCCTTGGTAGCCTCAGCCTACTAACTATGATAATATTGCACAGAAAGCCTTAGAAGTTGACACGTTGTAGTACCTACTCGGTGCCCATACCGCTATAATACAAGGTGGGCCAAAAGAGATCACCCTATTGGAAGATGCTCTTATTTTTGCAAATGGCCGCCAATGTCAAATCTGTTTTGACATTTGTGGACTAGACAGATGTAGAATACAAGTGAACAAGCCATGGAGCGATACACTCCCCAAGAACGCGGAATAATCGTGTCTATTTTTCGCGTAACAATTCGTCTGTAGTGTTGGCACAGCGCGAATTCCGTCGCCGATTCCACGGCCGTGCGACACCGACTACGCAAACACTGCGCCGTTTGTCCACCAACCGTAAAGAATATGGGACCACACGAGACGTTGCCAAGAGTGGCCGATCCCGGAGCACCGCTGTTGCCGAGGATGTCGAGCTGTCACCGAAAACATCGACCAGACGCCGTGCCTCGCAATTAGCCATCAGGCGGTCGTCCCTAAGGCGAATGTTGGCCAAAGACTTGCGCATGTTCCCGTAAAAAGTCCAATCCGTCCATCAGCTGCTGGCTGTCGACCGCCAAACGCGTGTAACCTACGTCCAAGCCATCCTCAATCTTGAGGACGAAGTGGACGATTTTTCAACTAAAATCATAATGAGCGATGAGGCTCATTTCCACCTCATGCAAAACTATCGCTTCTAGGGCACCGAAAATCCACGAGTAATGCAAGAGGAGCCATTACACCCGCTCAAAGTTACTGCATGGTGCGCTGAACACGCTGTAGGAGTCATCGGGCCATTTTTTTCGAGAACGCTTCTGGTCAAACGACAACAGTGGACGGTGCGCGCTATAGGGCCATGTTAACCAATTTTTTTCTGCCGCAATAGTACGAATTAGGACTGGAGGACATGTGGTTCCAACAGGACGGAGCAACGGCACACACTACGCGAGCCACAAGCGATATTCAGAAGTGTCAAAAAACATCGGATGACATCTTTTGGCCCACCTGTAGCTTAGTCTCCTATTCTGAGAAGTGAGAATACAGCTGTACACGTTTATTCTGACTAAATATTGAAAGCTATATTTGATGCCTAGAGTAATAACGAAGCAGTACTTTGTTTCGAGTAACCTTTACTTTCCCTTCGATGGCTGCTGAATTTAATGGCGTCTACTGTAGAGCGAACCTAAAGAAATAAATTGTATGACTTTGAAAGGGCGCATTGTCCTTATGTTATCGTCAAAGTCTCCATAAAGGAAAATTACCGTAGAATTTCAAGATCCAAAGTGGAGTCCGACAAGGTTGCACCATATCCTATCCTGCATCTTATAACTAATTGTGAATACTCTACACACGATAGGTATCGTTCCTGAAATCTTTCAGGTATATTAAAGGCCGACAAATATAAATATAAATTTTTGGCGCAACAGGCTCGTTAGGGCCTAGCTTTTTCTCACACCATTCATGTGTGCATGTGATCTTCTTGAGCGTTGGCGGGACCTTCTTTTTCTATGCCAAATCCGAGTGGCTAAGTTGAGATATGCTTTAAATGCACTTTATTCGGAAACAAATTCAAATCATCCAAAATGCGCCGCAAGGTGGTTCCACTGACGTAAAATTCCTGGGCGCCGTGATGACACGACATATATGTGGGTTCTCGCAACACTCTCTTTTCTTGTCTTGGGAATTGAACTGAAGTTTCAGTTTAATCTCTACCTAGTCAATCGGTTCATAAATGCCACAGTTGTTCAATGTATACATACCGACAAAAAAGATGGCGCACCCTATACAATGTAGCTTTGGATTGAAGATAAATTTCGACAACGCGACATTAAGTAGCTAATGTTGTAGAACGAGGGCAAACTCTGATTCGCTTTAACTTGGCGAAGCCCAGTCGTTATAACTTTGACTACACATCAATGGTGCTTGTTTTACCTCCAAGTGGTAACCATCGGATACTGGTCTCATCCTTCCGGATTTGACTTGCTAAACTAATAAATGCGAGTCTTGATAACAAGACAAAAAAAAGCAGCACTGCTTGGTCAAAATTCTTGGCACAGAATACCCGGCCTAATGTCCTCAGGCGAAACTAGATGAGCTACTTCAACATAACTTTGCTATCCGTTAGTAGTAGTGTCACAATTTGATTAAAGTACCAATTAGTGTACACTGCCACTAATCACATTTAAAAAAAATTATGAAAATGAAACGACAGCCAATAATTTCAGCCAATCTTCGCTTTCTTTTTATCATCACTAATAGCTACCGTCCAACACTTACAACTGGCCTCTCAACATACTCCTTGCACTCGAGACAATTTCAGTCACAATATCTCAATTATTCACAGCCTCCCTCAGATACCCTAATTAGCCGACTTCATACACAAATTTGGGAAAAATCCACTTTTCTGCTTTCATTTTTAAGTAGCTCCAGTATAATAAGCCCCACTTGTCAAAAAATTGTCAATATTTTCCGATGGATAATGATATGTCTACCTTAATGGCAGACAAGTTAAAAATCAGCACTTTTATGGCAAAAAAAAAAACACGACTCGAACCACAATCACCTTTGGACTCGGTTTCAAAAAAAAAAAAAAAAATCTCCAAAAATAAAATAACCAGCATAACGCTGACAAGGTATTCGTAAACAAAAGACCCAAATACAGAACACAACCAAACAAAAGAAAAAAAACAGAAAACCTCCAACAAAAGCTACAACTTTCGGTGTACTGAAGTTGGGACAGTGGATTCTTGAATTTGTATCTGAATTCGTATACGAATATTGTTATTGTATTTCCACTGTCCAGGGAATGCAATCGCAGAGCATATGTAATACACGCTGCCCAACGTCCAGATAGTGCACGATAATATGGCGACTTGGACTTATTTGCGGCACGGCACCTTTCCATAGTGAGTCTTGTGAGCCCGTGTCGTCGATCGACACAGTTTCGTAATTCATCGTAACATTGGTCTTCAAAAATAACTGCTCACTTATGGCGCGGGCTATAAATAGAATTCCAAAATTATCGCGATTAAAGAAAAAGCGAGATATAGATACTTTTTCTGTTTGGTTTTGTGAAAATGTTGTATTTGGACAGATACTCAGAGGATTGGTGGATTGGTGGATGAGCGCGGAGGACAAAGGAGGCGGAATACAGTGTCGATGAGGTTTTGGTTGTGTTTTTTTTGTTTATTTGTCTCCCATGAAGCTTGTTTTCACTTTGGTCGTTTAATTCGGAATGGAAAGCAGGCACAAGAAAGAAGAAACCCAGCCGATACATGGTAGTGTAATGGTGCAATGATCTGGGTATCTACTAGGGTACCTATATTACATGTGAATTGTTGCATAAATGATTTATTAAGTGGAACCTGTAAAATGACAGTTTTTGGCTATTCATTTATTTTTTTATCTCCCAAAATTGTATATGTAATCGTAATGTAAGGTTTCATAACCAGATCAATTTTAAAGAATTGCGAAAGCATTAATTTTAAGTGAACAGTAGTTCTATGTTTCAAAAACTACCCAGAACTACCAATTCTGTAGTAAATAAAAAATAAATGTTTTTTGGTATTTCCAATGTTACTATAAAACCTTTTAGAAAGTTAAAATATTTAAACAATTAATAATCTCATGTAAAGACAAAATATCGAGCTTTGCAATGATACACTAACGGTTATTGTGCAAAAGTCCGTTCAAAAGTTACACTCGAGCAAAGTCGAAAGACCGTTTTTTGCAATGACCACGGATCTTTGTATGTATACAATATACATATCGTACGTTTTTATGTATGAGAACACAGCTGAAACTATATGCTTTAAGGCTGCATATAACATTTATTTTATAAATTTATTTTTGGTACTTTAGATACAACGGCATACCGTTGAATTTTATTTTTTTGTTTTTTTTTTAAATCAGTTTTAGGTGTGTGGAACTCCTGGACGGAGTCCTAATGGATTACAATATAAAATGGATATATAGCGAGTTTAACGCGAAAATCGGATATTTTTTGGATTAGTGTTGCAAGCACAAATTTCACGATGACAGTAATTTGACTTCTGACTTACAGACATTGCAATAGTTTGTAATATTTTAAGGTGATATGTAGCACAAGGTTTTCTCAACTTAGTGTCCACAAAGTAGTTTGCCAATCTCCAAATGGCCGAGCTCTCAACCAAAATGATTATACATATCATCATAGATGTTAGACATGCATCCAGCACCCTGACATTCAGAATGCGGCAAACGTCAAATCTGACAATTGTCTCGGAGCAATTTTCCTTTTGACGAGCTCAGTGGCGCGATGGTTGGTACGATGAAGGTCTGGGTTCGATTCCCAGCCGTAACAACACCTTTTTCACTGGTCCTCCACTCGTGATGATCTGACAAATCATTCGAGTAGTATCGATTGTCATGAAAAGCTTATCTCAACTAAGTCATTTGGCATAAAACAGGAGGCCCCGCCATCGTACAAGAAGTACACACGCACACATGAATTGTTGTGAGAAAGCTGGGCTCTGGGTACTAACAAGCCTATTGGCCCAAAAATTTGTATTTCAGTTTTCCTTTTGACAACCTTAAGGCACTAGAGGCAGTCATAAACTACAACCAGTGGTAGATCGGTGTACTGAAGTTGGTACTTTGTAACAAAATATTGAAATACCAGGAATACACGGCCCACATAGGCCCCAAACCAAACTTCTCCATTTATTTGTGTGTATAAAGTTACATTTCTGCCCCAATGATTGGGAACTCGAGTTTAATACCAATTCCGAACGGTAAGTTAGTTAGAGAAGCTTCTCATGAATGTTGTATATTAATGGATGTTTGTAAGACTTTCGCATGAGTTGGGTAAGTGAAAAATACTTAGGTGTTACAACTGTGAGAATTTGTACAAGAGACCCCACGTCTAGTAGTCCAACGCACTAACCATAAGGCCACTATACCTATTTTGTAGTCTCAAGATATCTCCGGGGACTAAAGGTGGTCAATGTTAATTCTCTTCTTCTGCGCCATTCTAAGTTTCTTCATATAAAGAAAATCAACATACAGTGGAAGCAGTAGATATTGCTGCATCATATGCTGCATCATTCGTATAGAAAAGACAAAACACTTACAGAAGCCTCGTAACCAACAAAAATATCTGGTCACAGTTTTTCTACCTCCTTTTGCCAGCCCATTCCATTGTATTTCCTCGATGGCACTAACGTCTGATTTGTAGCAGCTTCCACGGGTTGATCGGCTTCACATTTTCTGTTAAGTTTTCCAACATTCAAGGTGCAGAAGCGAGCGTCGTTTTTTTTTACGCCAAGCATGGTCGCCAAAAGTATCTTCCTTACAAAGGTTTTTGGTTGCTTTATAACAACAAAGTTTTTTCATGGGTAAAGCACAGTACAACCCCCAGTTTAATTTTTTCAGATACCCCTAGCGCTGGCGTTAGCATTCCAGCACATCCGCCACTACTTCTCTTCAATGGGCCTGACAAACCCTTTAAATGCCTGTTGTCCATATGAACTGTAACAGCGTTGATTCCATCTTGAGAATTCTTTCGCTATCGTCTAAGGAAGTTTTTTGATTGGGAACCTTACCCCTAACCTTATATAAGTCCGGGAATTGTATTTTATTTTCCACCTATTGACCTACCCTACATATCTACAGAGCGTTCTTTTATCCACCACCTGAGGATTACCTGGAGAACTATTTAAAAAAGAAGGTGATACTTTGGTTGAATGCACCACAATACCAACCAAGCTTAGATGGACGACAGTACCTTATGTCTTGGTTGAACTATCTAGTGAGGGCTTTACGTAGCTCTGACAGCACGTTGAGCCCAACCAATGATGTCAATATCGTCGGCGTATGCTAGTAGTTAAACGATTTATGGAAGATTGTGCCTCCTATATTGGTTCGGGAGTTTTTCACAATCCACTCAATAATGAGATTGAAGATGTCACATGACGGTGCATCGCCTAAATTCTCTTTGAAATAAAACTTCTTTTGGGATGGTGTGAATTGGGTTTTATGAAACGAAAAAGTGTAACGAAAAAGTGAAGCAACTATTAATGCATTTATAGGGTTAAGGCTGTGAACTTACACTTTATTTTGGTATCGAAAGTGTCGTTGAGGTCGTTTCCGACCCGAATGGGGCAGTGACAATTGTCCATCGTCATCCTGCACAGACGGACGAATTTGGGCGGTTTAACAAAACAAGGCTCTGTAAATGCTATCGTATGCGGCTTTGAAATCGATCAACAGGGGGAACGTATCGATTAGCATTTCTTGGTTTTTTTTTTCAGGATCTACAGCAGTGTGAAAATTTTATCAGTTGTGGACTTTGCAGTCTCAAAACCAAACTGATAGGGGTCGATCAGCTTAGTGGTAAACGGGTTGAGATGTTCACATATCTAGGCAGATTGGATCTTGTAAGATATTTTGAAGAGACTTCTGCCTCTCTGGTTGGTGCCTTGCGGAGTGTCCCCTTTTTGTGGATGTCATTCCCAGCTGCTATTTGTAATAAAAAGTCTTAGTCCAACATCAACACAACGTGGAAGCCGTATTGCTGCATCATCACTGGGGCCCTTTACACAAAACAAGGGTATGAAACAAATACTGCGTAAGAAAAGTACACAGCAACAGCAGAATTCTCCTAACCAGAAAAAATATTCGGCCATAATGTCATCCCGTCCCCAACCCATTCCAAACAAACGTCGATGTAATTTTTGTTTTACTTAGCATGGTCGTCAACAGTATAATTATTCTTTTCCTAGGCTTTAGGTTGCTTCGTAACAATTAAGATTTTCATGATTAAATAGGTGTCCTAAAGCACAACAACAATTTATCAGTTTTCCTAGGACATAGGGCCATCATTATCGCATAAGAGATTAAGCGCTGCCGCCACCATATCTATTCAAAGGGCCTGACTAACCCAGTCCAGTCTGACTTCAAACCCCACTATTGATTCCATCTTGAGAATTCTTCCGCTGTCGTCTGAGGAGGTTTTCTGAATGGAAACCTTAGACAATTTTGGCCCCTAAGTTATATTTTATTTCCCCTGTATACAGTCGACTCCGCTTAACTGAAACACAATAATTGCAGAAAAATTGTTTCAGTTAAGCGGAGTTTCCAGTTAAGCGAACTTCGGATAACTGAAATTTGTTTCATATAAACGGAGTTGTGCCAAAATAAAATTATTTTCCCTTAGTCTGAAAATCAAACATAAATAAACATTAGAACGACGCAATGACATAATTTTATTTGTCAAAACAAATATAGCAGTATAAGATACGTCTGTTTACATGTATTTCAAAAAAAATTTTAAAAAAGAAAAAGGGTTAAACAACATGAAATCCATACTTAATTCACAATTATTCATAGTCAAACATCAAAATTGTTTATGAAAAAAATTATCAATTCTCGTTTGTTTGCGGCTCTGCAGATTATGAAAAGACAACTTATCTTCCAAATCATCTACTTTATCGGAAGCTTCCAAATTTCCGTGAAAGAAATTTTTTAAAGTGCGAAGAGAATCATACGCGTCCTTCAGTGTTGGTTTTTGAAGAGCGACCACTGTTTCATCATCAGAACTATTTTCAACGGATTCCAATGTGGATGCGGATAGAACTTCATTTACTATGTCTTCGTCAGTCATATCACCAAAGCAAGGTAGTTCACTGTCCAAATCTGCGAGAGAATCAATCTCTTGCCTTATAGCATTCGGAAAAAAATATGTTTCTTCATTGACTTCTAAAACGGATTAATTATGGACTGAGACGTTGCTATCAATAAAACCAGCTTTTTTAAAACAATTTTGTATGGTCGTTGGGGTCACCATCCACCAGGCTCTCTTGATCATTTTTAATGCTTCAAGCAAATTAATTGTTTTTGCAAAATCAGTCAACGTTTGACCAGTATCTAAATGGAGAATCTGTCGCCTTAATATACATGTCCGGTACTGTGATTTAAAGGAACGGATTATACCCTGGTCTAAGGGTTGAATTAGTGACGTTGTGTTCGGAGGGAGAAACTCAATTTTTATATTCTCCAAAACAGTATCTTTTAGTTGGTGACATGCAGCATTATCTACAAATAGAAGCACCTTCTTACGTTTTGCAATAAAACGTTTGTCAAGTTCAGTTAAAATCTCTCTCCAGATTGTTATCGTCATTCAAGCCTTTTTATTGGCGTAATATTTCACGGGAACTTCACAGTTTCGAAAGCATCTGGGATTTTTGGACTTTCCTATACAAAAGATCATTTTATCATTTCCCGACGAATTAGCAACAAAAAGTATGGTGAGCCTATCTTTGGGAAGTTTAACAGCTGATGGTCTTTCAGTTCTGTTTGCCAAAGTTCCCGTTGGCAGAGCTTTATACATTAATGCAGATTCATCTGCATTGTAGATATCATCTGCCGTGTATTCCGAAAGATATTTTGGCAAAATACTGTTTATCCATTCCTCGGCACCATGAGTATCGGCAGACATTTTTTCCCCGTGAACTTTTTTGAAATGTATGTTTTCTCTTTTCTTCCATCGCTCAAGCCAACCGCTTGATGGATCAAACTCAACATTTAGCATAATTGAGAGGGCCTTAGCTTTTTCAATCAAAAGTGGGCCGGTCAGTGTAGCGTTTTTAGCTCTCATGTCTTTGAACCACAGCAAAAGGGCATTTTCAACATCTTTTTGAGCTCCAGTTCGCAATCTTTTCCTTGACAGGTTTTGATTTTGTACCGCGATATTGCGAATAATTTCTTTTCCCTAGATAATTCTTGTTAACGTTGAACGACTGCATTTGAACTCCTCGCATACAATTTTTCTTGATTCTCCCGCTTCAACTCTATCCAAAATGTGTTGCTTAGTTTTGAAAGACAAATTCTTGCATTCCTTACTTGGTCTAGCTGCCTGAAATTGAAAAATTGTTTTATTTCCCGCCGTATTATTGCGTCAGTCATACTTTTTCTGCTGACATCTTTTACGGTATCAAACAAAAATAAAATGTAGTTACAACTCACAATCAACAACCGGCAGGGTTTTTTTTATTGCTTTATGACAACACATAAAATGACAGAGGGAATGAAACGCACAAATTTCAAAAGTGTGTTCGATTTGAGATTAATTTACGCAGTATGAGTGTTTCATTTTCATGTTTCACTTAAGCGGAGTGGAATAAGTGTAAATGTTCATTTGAGGCGAAAATGTTTGTGTCAGTTAAACGGAGTTTTCACTTAAGCGGAGTTCAGTTATGCGAAGTAATTTATATGAAAAATGCCGAAAAAAGCGGCTTAATAAATTTCTTGTTTCAGATAACCCTTTTTTTCAGTTTAGCGAAGTTCAGTTAAGCGGAGTTGACTGTAGTAAATATGAATTCACATCGCCATCTTAGCGACATCGAAGATGTTTTTGTGGCTTTTTCTAAACAGCAATAGATGTCGAGGATATTAATAGATTTCTGCATTAAGAAAGCAGTATCTCTGCAGATGATTGCAGTGACCTGATGTCTGCAGTAGAAACGGGTCAGATAAAGCCTTGTTCAAAGGTCCATCCAAAATCTGAAAAAAAAGTCTACAGCATCAAGAACCAGCAATTTTTGCGCTCCAGGGTTGTGTCTGTCAGTTGATACTAATTTAGGGTGGTAGTACTTTCAAAATGACCATCACTTTCGCACGAAACCTTTAAATCCTAGTAAGCAGATACTTCTGGATTAATATAAAGATTTTCTTGTTAAATCGCATGTAGAACGTGTCAGGAGACAATAGACATAATATTTGGGGAAAATCAGTCATGGCTTGAAAACTAAAGACCGCCATGCCCTTGTACACCGTGGTATCTAGTTACCGATATTGACAGAAGAGCTTTGCAGAATAAACAAACTGTTAAGGAGAAATTGAGATATGTTGGCATTTGACTGGATCTGGCTCAAGGCGCGATTGTTAGGGTAACAATTGTCATGAAAAGCTTATCTCAACTAAGCCATTCGGATTCGATATTAAACAGGAGGTCCCACCATTGTACATCCGTTCACATGAATGGTTGTGAGAAGAAAAAGCTAGGCTCTGGGTGCTAACGAGCCTGTTGCGCCAAAAAAATGTGTATTTGTATTTTGAGTTACATCACGTATTAGGACTAAAATATAGTTTGCACAGAGGCGCTGTCGACATTACATAGCACCCATGTAGGTCTTTACAAAGAAAGTGAAACATTTTTTCTTTGGATAGATGTATCTTTTAATGCGTACAATAATCATATCATACGATTTTACGTACGAATTTGAAGTTAAAACTATCAGCTTTCAAACTGCACGTAACATTTTTTTTTAAATTTATTTTAACCACTCTAGATACAACAACAAACATTTTTTGCAATTTTATCTTTTGATTTTGTCAAAAGGTAGTTTAGTTATTTTAACCGTTAATTGAAAAAACAACAAACCGGTGTTTCTATAAGAAAAAGACGAGGTTTGAAATGGTTAAAACTTTTTTCCAATCGGACTATTGTTTCAGAAGATACCGCCGCTTAAAGACAGAACACTGGTTTGCGAACATAATTGTACGTATTTTAAACGTTTGAGCCGATCAATACCTAGGTACAAGATAATGATTGGCTCATGTTTACAGAGAGTCAGAAAAAAACACATTCCCACAAAACATTTACATATCCGGATAGATATCTCTATATCAGCCTTAAACGTACGCACGTTTCTTCCCAGTGTGTGTACAAAAATAGCCACCTCGTAAGCTTGTTACGCCTCTAAAGCAAATATAATTAAAAAGAAAATAAGTCTCTTCAACACCGGTTCGTTGACTTCTTCATACGATACTCTACACAGCAGTAGCTTGGTTTGGCGGCTGGATGTTACAATTATCGCCTTTGGGTCCGTTCAAGCCATTGCATTACCATAGTAGTGCATCGTTCAGTGAGTCGTCGGCAACGGTTCTACGAATCGAATGAATGCGACTAATTAGCGCACCAAATCGAATTGTTATGTAAGCTAACCAATCACCGATATACGAGGGTATCTACATGCAGCCACGATAACAGACCCTTGTGTGCAGCATAAATTGGGGCACCGATTGTGTTCATTCCTTTGAAATTGTTTTCAATTTTCCTTGCACCACATAACATTGTGCGTTCATATACTTCATCTACACAGTCTGTCCCAATGTGTGAATGTGTGTGTCGTCAGATAAACGTCATAAATTGGCACATGTCCAATGCAATCTCTCTCCCCCGCTGCGATTGCGCGAGAACAAATGTCATGACAAAATATTTCACTCTCCGTTGCATTAGAGTGCATTACCCGCTGGCAAGTGTCATTCAAAGTCACAAAAGTCGCAAAGTCGCGCAGTTGTCAAAATGTTTTCAGCGTTCTTTTACACAACAGTTATCTGGGCTTTTGTACAGATAAATGGATTTCTGTTGGCGCGATACACTTGTGATTTCGACATCAACACAAGCCCGAGCTGGATTTCTAGTGTTGGCGCGCAATAAGCTTTCTTAACATCTGTCAGTTGGGTTGCCTTAAGTGCACATGCGCAATGGCATGACGAGGTGACAGCGATCGCAATTCACCCAACCGACAATTGAGTGGAAATAATTTGTCACGGAACTGTAGTTAGCGGCGAATTCAATCGCTTAAAAGGTTCAGGACCTGTCAACACCACTCCCAGTTAAAGTTTCAATTAATTTTAGGTCCACAACAACTTCCTACATCATTCTGGGTTACTAATCGCAGCCGTTTGGTTAAAAAACTCTTTACGATGCCATTACGTTTACTGCCAACCGACACAGGACAATCTCTAAACCTAACGACCTGCCCATTAGGTGTCCACCTGCAATGATTCTAAAGCCGAAATCAAAACAAATACCATCAAGCAAATAATTTAATGGCCACTTAAAGCGCAGATGTGGAGTTATATCTAACAGATACTAGATACAGCGAGTTGTGTCGTGTGTTGGTTGCTCCCCTAGAATACCTCCACCGGGGCGCTTCACTCTGCATCGATCGTCGTCGTCGTCGTCTGTTAAACGGAAAATTGCTGTCGACATCGTTTGGGACCGGCAAAGCTATAATCTATCTCAGATCACCCCGTTGTTTGAGGAGCAGATATCCCCTACACGTAGGACTATTTATCGTTCACGCACAATTACTCCATCTCATCCGTTAGTCGGGGATGGCCTGTTGAATAGTTTACGACGACCAACGCGACGCCTGAGAGAAAGGAACCGATTATGAAATAAGGATCGTCGTCAAAATGGCAGGTTGTTATCTCTGCGCAAATGGCGACGATGACCGTATAACAGCAATTTGAATACCCACAACCAGCGAGTAGCCGCGTGTGCGCGCGCACTAGTTCTTCTGATTGAGTGCGCCTTAAGGCGCAGCGCCGATCAGTGCAGCGGTTAAGAGTGTGGAAATGCAGACGATCCTGGTATTAATCGGTGATCGGCATGGCGCGACGCGACGTTGCAGCAACCACTCTTACGCTGGACTCTCGTGAGATTTTAATTAAAAGATAAATTGCTGTGTCACGTTGGAAAAAGGCATTCATTACTGGTGCAACTAGTGTGTGCAGGCAGATTGAGGACCAGCTAAAGTCCGCGTATCTAATGTGATTGGAATTTTATTTTTCGCTGAGAAATTGGTGCTGATTTGTGCAGATTAGTGGTGACGCCAATTTCTAATTAGACTGGACTGGGATCTGTTAGATACACAGAAATGAAGAATATTTTTGAGCTAGGTATTTGTAGGTGCGAAATTATACCGTGGGACTGTGGATGATGTTACTAGATTTCTATTTTACATCGAATATCCTTAGACATATTTGGTAATCAAACCGCAGCTTGTACAGCAGTGATTGTGGAACTCATCAAGATGGAAACCCTTACAGACGCGACACATAAACATCGTGCATCACCTAAAAATTACAGAGAACACCGACGACACCACGAACCGATTGGGCTATCATTCCAAGTCGTCGCAGTCAAATGGAAGTCGGACTCAGTGGAAATAACAACAGATCACATCTACACTTAAGGGTCCAAAACAGACTCTGCTGCGGGGTGGATTGGTGTCTTCTCATTTTCTTTGTTGTGGATGAAGTGTAACCTTTTTGTGCCTGAGGTGTAACGTGATATCTGTGAAGAATATTCATGAAGCGAAAAAAATTCCTGGGATCTATCTCACTTACATCATAAACTGTAGCGAGAATGCAGAGCACTTAAAAACATTCATCCCCCTGGGTGCAGGGACACAGAGAAAACCCAGGGAACTGTAAGACTTTTCATACTTTCCACCATCCTTGACATACGGCCACAAGTGTTAAATTGAAATCCGTACTGGAAAAGTTGTCTGAACGAGAAGGAGGAGGAGTCCATTTCCCATTCCTTTGTTCATGTTCACCTCCTCCAATAGAACAAGACTTCACTTCGGAAAGGGTCGGTTGTAGAATCAATGTGGCGGTGATGGCCAGTAATACTGTCAGAGGATCGTTATGCATCAATCGTTCTCGTCATTAAAATCTTGAAGCGAAGTACTACCTAATCCCACCCTATCCTCAATCCGTATACCCTTTCTTTTTACATCCGTAGCCAACCCGAAGGACTGGGCTGATTCAATAAATACCCTGTCGCAAACGGTAGAACTCCGGTTTTAATTTAGCCTTGTTTATGTACGCGGAGCTTTGCTTCGTATTTCCCAAAATGGACAGCTGTCCGGAAGGGGACCAGACAATTCTGGTTGAGGGAGACAAATTCCTCCTCAGCGTAAGTGGACTAAGGTCACAATCTGAGAATGAAGCTGCAGTTAGTCTTATGGATAAATAAGTCTTGAGGATGAAGGCAGTTCGATCAGCAATGGTAGAACTCCGGTTTCAATCTTGTGTTGTGCGTGTTTCGACAGGCTTCACTCGTTATTCATGGGACTGAATATGAACGCTGCGGTCAGA
This sequence comes from Rhingia campestris, assembly GCA_932526625.1. Lineage (NCBI taxonomy): Eukaryota > Metazoa > Arthropoda > Insecta > Diptera > Syrphidae > Rhingia > Rhingia campestris. The sequence continues at coordinate 30,961,148 of OW052185.1, read as the reverse complement.
CTTATGAAAGAGGAACTCTTGAGGATGATGGCAGCTCCATCGCCAGAAACTCTTTGAGCGCAAAATCGGGTTCCATTTTAACAACGAGCGATAAATGTCGAAAGTTTTTTTTGACTTTGCGGAGGGTTCAGACTTCCGGAGGATTTTTAGAGATAAGAACTCTGATTCGAACAGTTTGCGTGTTTTGTAAAAAAAGGAATTCTGATATGGTCTATGGATACGCTGGTGGTGGTTAAGACCTGTCAACCGGCACTGATGACTCGATTAACACTTCCACGGAGAAATGCCTTAACACGACATTAAGACACACCCAGTGGGACGCAGACTCGTTTACTCTAGCCACAGAAGAACAGCGTAGGACAACGTCATGAACTCGCGAATGCGCTTGGCTCTTTAGGTTTGGATCCTCATCTAGAAACTCAGGAGGTTGTACATCCTAACCCCGGCAACCCTTCGGTAAGACCAAATGTCCGGTATAAAGTAGAACCTGAAGTTACGTAGGGAATTTCCCCGCAAACTGAAGGAAGACCAGATGGAGTAGCGGGATACAGTCTGAAGTATGCTACTTCAGACTGCAGTCTTGAATCATATGCTTCTTCAGACTGCAGCCTTCAATCTCCCCCGAAAAATTAAAGGCTATCACAAAACGAAGGTCCAGTGGTGATTTTCCAATTATTCTAGGTGTGGCGTTTATCTTTGAATGTAGGCACGTATTAGCAAGGTTCAATTTTTTTACTGAAAGGGGTTCGTTATGTAGACTTTGAGGGCATAAATGGTTTGTGTTGCGATTTATGATAGTTTCAAAAAAGCAGTTTAAATCATTTATTTGTACAATGTGGCGCAAAAGTTGTCACCCGATGTTTTTTGGCCGCCATTTTTTTAAAGTGTTTTGCAAAAAAATCGAAACAATTATTATAGGTGGCGCATAAGACATGAATCATGGAATAATTTTTTCTACTTTTTTTGCTGAAGAATTTAAATATTTGCAACCAAAAAACTTCGGGTGACAACTTTTGCGCCACCTTGTACGATCCTAGTGGCTAGTTTACAGCAAATATCTGCCATTAGGGGCCCATACAGGGAATCAAACCTAGCTTCTCTCTTCATTTGTTTGTGCGATGTTATTATTTTCTCCACAAAGAAGAGGATCCACTCACTAACTTCTAGGCCCCTGCATCTGTGAAATAAAACCATGCACTTAAAGCTCTCGTGCAGATAATGTCTATCGTGATCTTCGCTCTCAGGCGTGTAGTTCCAGGCTTTGGAGTCACATGTTATCGTTATTCTATCATCCTGTTTAGGGCGGCACCTGAAGTAGCTTATCGCCAATCTGTAGCTCTCGTCGCTAACAGCGATGGCAATGCAAGTTTTTGGAAGATGTAGGACCGATGACTCCGCAAGACAAAATCCACACCAATCAGTGACTTTTTGTGATATCCATTTGGTGTATCTGACTATTTTGCTAGTTTACCCATTCAAGTATTCAAAAATGAGCCTCATCGCTAATGGTTTTTTTTCTGGGAAACCTGGGTATATTTCGATTGCTCCATAGCTTAATTATGGGATACATGTGGATTATGGTATTTTACGTTAAGGTCCTGAGTCTATTTTGATTTTATGTCCCGGTTTTCACACATAGTCTCAATAAAGATTTTTGCAGATTTTGCGTTTTGGTGACATAAGGACGTTGACCCGAATTTGGCCTCAAATCGGAGAATAATCAAATATATAGCATGGTTGTGGTGAGAATACAAATCACAAAGCTTCTTGAACCAAACAATGTTATGGAATTCATCATTCTTTTAAGCTGCGAAGTAAGGAAACCAATTTTTTGGCATGAAGAGTTCCCTTCTACTAATAATATTGTTCCGCTGCATAAAAAATCGCATCCAAGGCAGCAAAGGTTAATCTCTGAGAGACCCGTAAGGTGATAATTCATTAATTTCTTTTACAAAAAAATTGACAGATGTTGCTTAAACAACATGGCCGCTATAACAATTCCTCTCATAAGATCATATGCCTTAACTTATCATTCTGGAACATGAATTGGAGTTTTCTAAGGCGTTTATCGTTAACTGGCCGTGTTAACTGGCATTAGTTTAACAATGAAATTATAACCTAAATATAATTAATTAGTTGAAAATTGCGGTAATTTTTTAGGATCGTCATTTTTTCTTCAATTTAATTTGTTGAAACAGAAAGCTTAACCTAATGTCCTCCCCTATAAACCAATCACTTTCATCACTCTACCCACACCAACATCAATATATTTAAAATGAACTTTCCTGCCATCACCTGACATTTTAAATCTTTTAATGCCCCAAATTACGAAAATATCAATTAGGGATTACAAAATCTGGTAAATAAATCCATTTCCATATTTCTGAAGACTGCCCACATGTAATCCCCGTGAAAAGATAATACTCACATGACAGATGAAAAAAAGGAAACTCCTACAAAGTAAACATTTGCATATTCATTACCAATAGCCTCTTGAGTCTTCTTATTCCTTGCGCTGTCCACACTCAAATTACTCGAGACAAGCAATAAACTCTCGACCTTACTGTGATGATGTTGATTCGTATTCGTACGGATTCCTTTCACTATGCAAATGAGCTGTCACTGTCAGTGCGAGCTTCTGTGTACAGAGTTTAACCAGCACTCGGTATTGTAGTGCAGCGCACTCTACACCTCAAATTAGCATATTCCTTAAATAAATTAACGGGAAATTTGTTTGTCTACCAGAGTGGTGTATTTTTTTTTTCTGAAAAGCAATAAACAAACGCACACTTTTTGTGTGGGGACAGTTTTATTGGTACAAATGTCAAATTTGTTTGGAGGTTGGAAATTTATAAAACAATCGAACAGAACTTTTGTTGAACATAGACAACATGGATTCAGTGATTGATGACAAATTTGAGAGGAAGTATTCCAGACATGAGCCGGGCGTGTCTGTTTCCTCTTTTTTTTTGGTGATTCATTTTGAATTCGGGTAAATTTGAGATTTATTTGCCGACAAGAATCTCACCGATGAGCAATAAATTAATATTTGAGGGGGACATCTGAACTTAATGGCGGCTGGCCTTTGGCAGTGTTCAGGGAGGTAGATTTCATTGCGATATTTATTGGGTGCAGTTAGTGGATGTGTACTTTTCGATAAATGCCATTATTTGTACACCCATTGACAGTTGAAATGTCATTAAAGTGATGATGGTTATATTTTTTTTTGTTGAGCAATAATTATGCGTGATACTTTGCTTACAATAGTGTCACGATATTGGGTACATTTGCACCGGAGGCTATATTTGGACTGCGACTATATATATCAGTCTCTGACTTTTCTGTTTACACCGTGTAGGATTAAAGGCCTGCTCAGAATGCATATCTGTAGCTGGTATCTGAAGCTGAGTGAAACGTCAAACGTGAATCTGAAGCGTGAAGTTGAACCCCATTCAACTTCAAGCTACAGATTCACGGGAGATACACATTGTGAAAGCGCTTACGGGTTGCCTTGTTTTTAACTTTCACTCAGCTACAGATACCAGCTACAAATATGCATTCTGAGCAGGCCTTAAGTGGAGAACCAACGCCATCTATGCTTTATTAGACGTCACATTGCTAATGTCAAATTTCTTACAGCTGTTAATATAATTGTAGTTAAGTCCCAGAATGGATTACAAAAGAAGACATCTTTATGGGTGTTCCACTTACGGATTGCTGTGATATCTCCGAGACCTCCGTAAGTCAAACACGATTCCGCACTTGTCAGAGCGGAGATTTGCTGCAATATGCTGAGACTTAATTTTGTTAGATTCCTCTACTCACTGATTTTACCAAAAGAGTTAAGTTGGTTATTTTGTATGTACCATGTATGGAATTAAATGTTATTGTAAGCAGCACAGTAAGGAAACCGATCGATTTTTTTGACTATGCTAAGAATGTTTTTCCAATGAATAAAAAAGATCAGCTTATGCAGCGGAGGAAAATCTCTGAGGGATACGTATATAACTGTTAAGATGGCTGGGTCATATTGAGCGAAATCACGCCCGATGACTGGAATTTTAGCTCCATATGCTCTATCTACCAGAAAGGCGATCCCATGTTGTGCTCCCACTACCGAAGCTTATTCCTACTGAATGTCGCATATACGCATATACGCATATATGTGAACGTCTTCAGCATTTCTCCAACAGACTTTTCGGGATACACCAGTGTGGCGTTTGCCCTGTCAGATCGGCCGTAGAGCAAAATTTAGCACAAATCCCCGACCGAACAATGCGGTCCTCTATGGAGCAATGACCAAGTTCGGGATTCCATTAAAACTCATACAGCTGTATCGCCTACCACTGGAGAACACCCTACACCACGTTCAGTCTGGATGGAGCTCATCTGAACTTTTTTAACCTTTTGTCGATTTCGACAAGGAAGCTCGCTATCGTAGAAAGGTCAACCCCGCGCTGGAATAGATAGAGGATATTGCAGGAGTTAGCACTGAAGGCACTATCTTTAGCGAAACTCTCCAGCTACTGGGCTACGCCGACAATATGGACACCATTGGTCGCTCCCCTAGTGCCGTTCTAGAAAAATGTTCGGTAATTGGTAAACAGGCGAAACACGCGTTGATCTTATAGTTATCGAAGACAAGACAAAGCCTTGTCGACTAGCGCCCTTTGGCAAAAGTTCACATTTGTTAACAGGCACAATGTGGTAGTAGTTTGATATAACTCGGAGTCAATTCCATCCTCACTAGTGACACCGCAGTGGAGTCTCAGTAATGGTTGACTCCAGAAAGCCACTTTGGTCAAGCCTATGGTTTGACGAAGCAATTTGGTTTAAAACATCTTTCCCGAGAGTAGAAATCCATGTTGACCCTGATCTTTATAGTCTTATCCCAGGGCTCTGAGGCTTGACGATAAGCATGAAAGCGAAGTAGAAATGAACCTTTTTTCGTCGAATATTTGGTCTTGTAGGTAAGGGCGAATGCAAAATAGCATCAACTGACGTCTAGATTAATCGAATTTACTATAACGCTCTGGTCAAGGTAAACATCGAAACTTATACCCCAGTTACAGATAAGATGGGAACTGAACCTCCCATTAAGGGATACCAAATGGCTTACTTCGAGCACTCTCAACGGGTCTGGAGTTAAGCCTGCTTCCTAAAAAAAACTTCAGATATACGAAATCGTTATAGACTGAAGCCATCAGCTCCATCCACAAATCAACAAGCCTATTTCAAAGCAAAAAAGCTATAAACGACCCTACATGAGCTAGCACCCGCATTAGCTACATTCCTTGACATAGAAAGTGCCTTCAAAAGACGTAAAAATGGAAAGCAATAGAAATTCCATTTACATCATCTCATGTAGACAAGGAATTCAATGGATAGACAGTGACTATGCTAATAGGTCGGATCATTTCATCGTCATTGGGTGAGTATACCAAACAAGTAACCAACATCAATAGGACCCCCACAGGGAGGTACACTCTCTGGACTTCATTGCCAGTTAGTCTGTAACGATGTACCATGGAAACTGGAAACAACTGCAATGCAAGCAGTGCCATATGAAGTCCGCAGATAATGTCCTGATGGCATGTGGCAAATAACCATTAGGCCTGAGCGAAGTCATGCAGTTAAATATGATTGCAGCTATCAAATGGGCGAAATAAACGGAACTGGTTCTTTTCACTAACGAGAGATCGATCTCAGCTATTGAACTACTGTCCTTGGGATCTCATCCATCTCTTGTGGTATGAGGTGTCAAATAGCTGGAGCTCATATAGTCGTACCCGATAGAAAGCTGAACTCGAAAAGTGAGAGTAAGAAAGGAAAATGTTGCAGCCGAATGGGGCTATTGGGTTTTTAAGAAAAGAAGCGAAGTGTTAAGGGAAATAATAAAATGGCTTTGAAATGGCAGGGAGAGACGAATCCTTATCACGGGGTGGTTTATTCGGGGGAATGCCATGGAAAAATCAAAATATGACAGCTCTTGAAAAAACCCAGAGAAGAGCAACTCTGTTGACAACAGGCTTGCTACCATACAACCTTACAATGCATTGCCATATTGGGTCTTCCGGATTTCAGATTTACTTAGACTTCTGTGAGGAGAATAGGAGCCCCTGTGTGTGTGTAAATCGCGAGGACGGTCCTCCGAAAAAACCTCCTTCTAGCACTTCAGGAGTGACACCTGGAAAGACTGCCGTGGCCAAGGCAAAAATTACGTTGGGAAATACTGGTCTGAGCCAAGTAGGCAATTGTGGAAAGGTGGGGAACCCGAAGGACTCAGCAATTTTCGCGGTTCCTACCTTTCGCATCTGTTCCAGGGAAAACGGGAAACACAATGTCCGAGCCCAAATCCTGGACGAGAGTTGCAAGAGGACTCTCTCCCAACCACCCTAAACCTTAAAGGATCAACCGGCTGTTCGGCTTTGAGCTCGCACCTCGTTCCACGCCGAGAATGGTTCATACACTTCTCCGACCTACACGCTGGTTCAGCATATTGGTGTCCACTCTTGGCAGTATCACCGCCGCTTACATTAATACTTTGGGAAAACCTGGTCCAAACGTAGTGGATGTGTGTGCGCCAAGGAAGCTGATACATCTATGGCTAATAACGCATCTATGGTTATGGAACCTGGTTCGATCTATAGCCAAAATATGGTAGGGATACACCCCAATCCGTACTCTGGCTCATAGTCCTCTAGCTCCAAGTATGTCCAACCTGTCAAATCTGCCTACAGGAATACACGGGCACTTAACAAAATGATTGCTCTGCGCCCAATTGCCGCAACCTAGGCCTATATCAGGGACTATTAAGAGGATTGCTTGCGCAGAACAGAGGTCCAAAGATCTGAAAAAGATAGCAGTGTCCAGGGCAGGGGATGTTTGGCCAAGAGCACAACTGGAGGTACATAGTGGAAATGGAGCAGAATCCTAACCGCCCTCGTGCGAGAATTGCGGTTGAACCATCCGATCCAAAGGACATTCTGGGCATAATAAGGATCAGTAATCCTTCCAGTTTCCAGTAATTCTTCCAACCCATAACTGGCGAATTGCCAAGGTTGAAGAGCCTAAGGAAGATTCCAGGAACGTTTGCATAATTGTTAACGAGGGAACGAGGAATCCATGACAACTTTAGCTGCTGCCGATGTAGTCACAAGTCATGGGTCTCTTACCGAGAATATAGACCTTACATTCTTGCTAAGGCTCTGAAAGGCCAATTGTACAAAATGCAGATAAAATCATGGAAACCTTCAGACTAAGCACTGTTGAATAAGACTGGAAGCTGGATGTATGGGTTTCACACGAACCTCAAGGAGCTAATTTTCATCTGTGAATTCCTGCTGAATCGCAACAAAATCGTCCCATTTCAGAAGCGATGACTGCTGATTGATGTCCAGAAAACTTTTTCTGTGTGTTTGGTGGGATTTTCAAGAAATCATTTACTCTGGCCGATCCTCTACGGCAAAACAAACTATTCAGACCTATAGTGTTAATAATAAGACCGTCTGAATGAAGTACAAGCCTCTGCCAGCTTTGTGCCTTAGAAGAGGAATTGTGTTCCATCAAGACAACGCCATGCCACACATATAGTGATAGTGACTCGCCAGAAACTCTGGAGCTGGGTTTGGATGTTCTTATGCATCCACCCTATGGCCCGGACTTGACACCAAGTCCGATAGCATTTGCTCTATCGCAGTATAGTTCAAAATCCATAAAAATAACGCATCCGTCAAATCTATTACTTAAACATGTCCACACCACTTGCATTCCCATATCATTGACATACTGTCAAACGATCCTACATAATATTCTATCAAATAACCAACTTGACAGTGACAGTTCTTATTTTGACATTCAATCTACATTCTCACTGTCATTTGTTTATCCTCATCAATTTCATAATCACCTACATATCCATAAAAAGATTCCCTACAACCCATACAAAAAAACTCTATTACATAAATCCCAAAAGTCAAACTAAACGTCACGACTTCGTTACATTTTCCTTTCGCAGTTCGTTTATGGACGCCAGATTGATTTTCCTAGTTCACTTTTACTTTCATTCTTAGCATTGAACACAATGTGCCGTAGGTACCGTACACATATCGTTACATAATGACTCACAATAAAACCGTAATCGTGCCCTTTCAGTAGATATCAAACTTCAAATTTAAAAAATAATTTGACAGCTCACCGTCGCTTACAATTGATTATTTCTTCTATTCAAATATAAGTTAAGGTACCCGATATAGCTCTAGACAACGAGACCCACGAAAACCAGATCAGTTCCGCATACATTCGTTATTAGTCCAAGTCACGTTGACAGCTCGAGTTGCAGTTGCCCATTGTGAGAGATTTGACTCTTTTCTTTGTCGAAAAAAAAGGCTCTTTCTTCTGTTGACATTCATATATCATAATCTATAGTTTTGTCGTCGTCGAATTGCCAAATAATTCACTTTCTAAAGCGTGCATTAAGACGCCCTCTGTTGCTTGTCCCGCGCGTCTGTCACACGAACTCAATGGGCAGCTGAAAAGGGCCAAGTGCAAGTGACACATTCATGGTGTTTTCACTGCTGCTGCGTCGCCGGGGATCTTTGTATATATTTTGTGTATCCAAAGTTGGCCACTTCTTTTTTTGCAGGGGTACCCTCAACTGTCACATCGTCGAGGTGTAATTAATTTCGTCAGCTTTCTTTATTTTGCGGTTTTCTCGCCGAATACGGCACAGCATCGGCATGCAAGTGCATTTCGGTTATTCGTGTATGTGCTGTCACGGTGACAAATATTTACGATGCGCATTGGTGGCAGATTGAGATGGATTTTTGCTCCATCGCCAACGAAGTGAAAGAGATATGTTTGGTTTGACACCTCGATAAAGTGACGGCTGTCACTGTCACATGCATCGGTGGGTGATGGTTCTATTGTTCAAATGGGAGATTTGAGGGCTCGGTTTGACGATTTGTTGGTCATCTTTAATTCATAAGTGTCTATGAATTCTGATGAAGACTCGTGGGGAGGAGATGCATGCAGCAGACAGTTTGCAATCATTGGATGACATCTCTGGGTAGAGAGTGACAATTTCACGTATATATGCGATGATGTGAAAGTGATTTTCATTTCTAATGAAATGGAAATCGTTCTGTGGAACCGTAAAATTGAGCGTGATATAGTGGGTGCTTAAGCGGTTGTTTGATGATCAATAATGACACCTCGAGATTGACACTTATTTGACATGGGAAATTGAATTAATTTTCGTCGGTGTTTTGTTGTGTGACAGCTTGATTGCAGGTGGTTGGGTGTGGATTTTAGGTAGGTTTCACATTCTAGCGATAATACTTACGGTCACGGCGCTGCCGCTTAATGAGGGGAGAATTGTTTGCACGTAGCCTCCAAGGTTTGATTGACTTACCTGGAAAGAGAAAACGAGAAAATATTTAAAATAAACGTCAGATTTTAGGAAAGTTTTATATATATTTTTAGAATTGGTTTGAATAAATGATTTATTTCCTGTAGTAAAGTAAATAGAAGTAGGTGTACATTCGTAGTCGTTTATTCGACGTAAAACGTTACAATTTTAAGCATATTATTGGTTCGTTAGAAGTTTCTTATTTGGTGTCTGAGATAAGCCTCGATGTTAAAGGGTTCATTAGAAAAATATAGCAAACAAATAAGAATATCTATATCTGTATCCGTAGAAAAGTTGAGCGCTCCTTCAAACATGTACACTGCCCTTCAAAGCCCTTCATAAAATATATAGAGGCGCTCCCGGACCACCACTTAATTAAGAGCTGACAAGTTAATTCCTAACATTGGAAGACTTTGGGTCCAATAAATAATCTCCTTCGACAAATGACCCAGTCAATCATCATGTATGTAGGCTGCTTTCATCTGGTCACCGGTAACAAGTTCTGAGTCAAACATGAAACAGACTTTGTGCATCGAATAGAGTATCTTTCAACAGAAGGGCTCTCATAGTATTTATATGTAGCGTGTTTTTTTAGTGGAGAAAAACGATTGAGATAGCCTAGTATCCGATCTATCAGGGAGTATACGGGCTTTTTGGTGATTACTAATTCATTCACAGAATATATTTCGACAGAAAGCTAGTAGTCTAGTAGACTTGTATCCTATCGCTCCCCTAACCAACATGAAAGCTTCCGGGAATACCCCTAAAAGTATAAAATAGCAAAGGAAAATTATGTTGTCAGTGTGAAGGCAAGTTATTAAACGGACAAAATATGAAGGACCTTAAACTATCGCAAAATATAAAATAGGTATTGCCATTAACTTACGAAGACTAATTTTAGTCCTGGTATCCCCAAAATCTAGCATAAGCACAGCATTGCCAATTTCATGCATGAGTAACATCGGGAAACCAAACACCGGAAGCACAATACATAGGCTATAACAGAAAATTGGAAAAGGAAGGTCTTGACGAGTAATGTTCAAGGAGGTAACACGCCATGTTTGGGAGTGTTAACTTCAACATTACTTCATGGAATTTGACGAATTCTGCTTTTATAATGCACGTCTAGACAAGTAGTACCCTAGGAGGTAATAGGCCACGTTTGAGAAAGTTCCGAAAGAACCGTTTTTATACATCATTCCTGCATCGAATTTGAGGAATTCTGCCTATCAGAAGGGAGGTCTTGCCCTGTGGTTTCCTAGGACGTAACATGGCATGTGAAAGCTGTTTAAGACTCGGAATCATACACCACTCCTTTGTCAGATCAATTTTGCTTATATAATAAAGGTCTTGACAAGTGGTACCCTAGGAGGTAATATGCCAGAGTTGGGACAGCTGTTTTGAACCCATTAACATGCACCATTCTTGCATCGGATTTGAGATATTTCGTCTATAATAAGGGAGGCCTTTTCAGGATTGAGAGAACTGGTTAGGACACGTTAACATGAACCATTCCTTCATCGGAATTCATCGGTTTGCCCTAGGAAAGATTTGTGGGAGCTGTTCTGAACCCATTAACATGCACTATTCCTGCATCGGATTTGAGAGATTTTGTCTGAAAGAAAGGTGGCCTTGTCAGGATTGAGAAGACTGTTTAGGGCACGTTAATTTGTACCATTTCCTAATCGGATTCTTGACCAGTAGTATCCATGGAGGTAACAAAACATGGTTAGCAGAGGTATTTGAAAGCAATTTTCATACATCATTCCTCCAACGAATTTGAGAAATTCAACCAATAAGAACGGATGTCTTGGAAGGTGTTATCCTTGAAAATAGGGAGAGATGTTTTGTACTATTAAGCATACCCCATTCTTTCAGCGAACTAAATGGATTTTGTCTGTAGGAAGGAAGCTTTGGCACATGGTGTCGCAGGAGGTAACAGAACATGGTGGAGAGAAGATGCTTAGGATACAATAATAATATTTTGTCTATAAATCTATCAGGGATAGGTATTCTTCACTTTATTTTGTTTGGCATTTCTTTTTTGGGAACTACTCTTAAAAAGGCGGCTTCGTATAATTTCATCCCACATAACGTGGCTTTGCGTAGTCAATCGATATCCTAAGTACACTGTCAAGACAGTCTGACAGGCCTCCTGAAAACTATTTCTCTCTATTTCACAGCTCTTACTTCAAAGTCAAGTTTAACTAAAGGTTATTGTGTTGGACTTCTAAGGACAGGGTCCCAGGTTGTTTCCAGTGCCACATCACTTGCGAAATTTGACGAATATCCAAGAGTATAAAAGTGTCATGGAAAGCTTTTCAAATTTGCCTTTCGCAATCGGCGTTAAACTATAGCTCCCATTCTTTGTGGCACAAATTTAACTTTTCACACACAAAATAGTGTAGAAGGTAGGTTTGAAGACCGCCGTATATGTATATCTCGTACTGCTTTCCTTTCTTTAGTTGTAAATGCTTTTGGAGTGATGTGAGAGCCACTTTAATTCCTCAGCTGCCAGTACACAATGCAGTGCCTGACCATTTCTAATTACCCATACAAATAGTATCGGTGATATGATGCAGCCTTGTGGGACTCTATTTTGGATTACGCAAGATACTTTTCGTGCCTTAATCCGGCTGTTAAAGCCTCTTTTCAAATAGTTGCTATGAATCGATCTGGAATGAATGGTTCAAAGTCTACACCAACAGCTATACTTAAACGGGACAAGCATTTTACGTATAGCTTTGGGTATTGCGTTTTGGTATCCGAGAGACTAAAAATTTTGCCACTGGTAGCCTGAGGTATCAATCAGAAGATAAGCTTTCCTTGACAATTGATATTCCTCGCATGATTCGCCAAATCATCGCCAGTAAAAAAAACATTCAAAAAATCATAACAATCGCTCCACTGAGCCCGTCGCCTGCAAGTATATGCTTTTGATTTTTCCTCACCTATAGGCCCTTATGTACCCCAGTGAAATCCAGAACTGTTACTATCAGGGCATTTTTGTTGACATTACCAAATCCAAATGAACCATTCTCACAACTCCCTAATATTCAGCTGAGACTATGTTCATATAGGTCTTTGCGAAAGTACCTGAAAAGCTCTAACCAGACGAACCATTCTGACAACTCCTTGCCAAGACTATGTTGATACAAGTCTTAGCGAAAGTACATGCAAAGCTCGATATTACTTGCTATATGCTTGTAGTGGACGACAAGCTTTTGATCCTCGGGCCACTGAGATTTGGATCAGAAGGGCCCGAAAGTAATTGGTGATGGTTTAAGTCAAAATTTGTTCTCATGTAGCCCAGTGGAAACAAGAACTGGTGCTCATATTGCTATCACGAATATAAAAGCCAGATGAACTACTCCGACAACTCCTTTCTTAGGGGAAAGTTTTTGAAATACAGGTCTTCGCCAGAGTTCCTTATTGATTCGTAAATATAGGCATGTGGGATCAAGAACTGGTGCTCATTTTGCTATCACAAATATAAGAGCCGGATGAACTACTCCGACAACTCCTTTCTTAGGGGAAAGTTACAGGTTTTCGCCAGAGTTCCTGAGTGATTCGTAAATATAGGCCTGTGGGATCAAGAACTGGTGCTCTTTTTGCTATCACGAGTATTAGAGACGGATGAACTACTTCGACAACTCCTTTATTAGGGGAAAGTTTCTGAAATACAGGTCTTCGCAAGAGTTCCTGAGTGATTCGTGAATATTTGCTTTAAGCTAGTAGAAGACCACAATCCTTAAATCTTTGACCAGGTTAGAGTCCATATTTAACCTTAGGGCGTCTACGAATGTATGATGCCAACTGGGGAAAACTATTTTTGTGATGTGAAGAAAGGTAAGTGTGTTCAGAGCATGTAGTGGTATGGTGTCGTTAGACAGTGATTTGATGTATTACCAGAGTCTTTCTGGCGCATCTGAAGGCGATTTCTTGAATTGTAATAGGAAAGGACGGATATCGGTATCAGTATTCTTTGGGCACGGTTTCCTCTTTGCTTTGATCGCCACTCGAACTAGGTCATATAAAGGAAGTCATTTGGGTTTTATATTATCAAAGCTGAAAAAGAAATTCGACACAATATGTTCCAGCATATCCACATCTTTACAGAAGATTGTATGTTTCCACCCAACTACTGGTCTCTTCCATACAATACACCTTCCGGTCAACGAGATGAATGGAAATCCAAACAAATCCACAACATACCCAACAATGGCTACGTTAAGATACTTAGTATATCTCCGGACTTAGCGCTGTTCACTATGGAAATGCACAATTACTGACCACGATACCTGATTTGCATGGCACGTCCTCTCCAGATACCCACTACATTCGAACGTTACGCATAAATAAATAAAATTATATTCCAGTAATGACACGAATCCCGCCTCTAGTGCAACAACGACTTGAACGACGGAAACTGTCTTTTCGTGGACATCTTACACATTCTACAGATTCTCTTCGTTCGCACCGGACACATGGCTGAGCGTCGACAATGACTATGATAATTCCAGGGAAGAGCCAACCGACGACGCACCAACTCTTCTCAGATCATTACAATGTTAATATGCAGTGCGCGCTCACACACAAGACCATCTTCAAGCCCTTTTCCTTGCAAAGCCGCAAAAATTCTCTTCCTCGTCGCGGAACCAATCCGCAATTTGGTATGCACTTGGAGTCTTAGAATTGCCTAGCCCCAAGTATACGCCACGTAAAGTGCTCGTACATGAAAATCATTTGTCCGTATGCGACGTGTAAAGGTCGTGGGCTGTGACTGGTATCCCGGCGACGACGACAACGTCGTCATAGTAGTCGCCGTCTTCGTGCTTAGAGAATAGAATAGATTCTAGGCGTGGATACATATTCGCGAAAGCAACCTCGCATAGCCAATCATTAATTGCGCATATGAATTATGTTTAGGGATTCCATTGAACGAATCTAAGTGGAAAATTAATACTGGCGCCTCTGAGACACACCAGTTGGGCGCGCACGCGTACACATTCTATCCCTGCGATTCCTTTCCAACCGCATGAGCATGTGCTGCTGGGATGCTTGGATGATGGAAAATGCTTGCTCAAACATAGCGGATGGAAGAGGGATAGCTATTATAGGAATTATGCTGGAGCCGGGTCTGGAGGCATCGCACCTCCTCCTTTGTCAAAATGATCGGTTTGGAAATAGAAAAATTCCTTGCCAGGTTAGCGTCTATAATTAGCCTCAGGGAGTCTGTGGGGAAAACTATTTTTGTGATGTGAGAAGGTAAGTGTTTTAAGAGCATGTTGTGGTGTGGAGTCTTTAGACAGTGATTTGATGTATTGGCGGAGTCCTTTGGGCGCATTTGAAGTCGATTTCCTGAATTGTAGGAGGAGAGTTAAATGAATGGAGCAGTCAGGACGGATATCAATGTCGGTATATATATTTTTTAATTTTTTGGTATGTTGTGGCTTTATACATAATCCCTCATCCTTTTTGATAATCTTGGGTTCAGTATTTATGGGCTTCGTAAACATTTTTCCACCCTGGCGAACGATTGGCAAATATCTTCCTTGAAAATCGCGTTTTCCAGTCATTCAAATCGAAATCACAGATCAAAGGGTCCTTTTTACTTCATGAAACAAATTTGTCATCTTACCAACTTAAGTGCCACGACAGTTCAGAATGAACTTGGGCCTAAATTACCATATCTAACATTAGCGCATTTCAAGTTGGTTGAGGTCAGGTTTCTTCTTGTGCACGCCACTTAAGACGAGGTCTTCCTCAGCTGGGTTCGACAATCGATCATCTCATAACCGATGGTACATACAGGAACTTTACCGAACCAGCAGTTCGCCTTCCAAAATATACGACATTCTCCTTCAATCTTCTGCTTTGTGGGGACTGACAGCAAATCTATCCTTCAACGTGGCCCTACCAATTTGGACGCGCTTTAAAAAGTTTTACGGGAATATTTTCAGTCTGCATTAACAAAGAACGACAAATGAAAAAATCTGCAATTCCTACCTAAAAATGGGAGTGCCAACAACATTTATCGTCTCAAATGAACAAATTCCAATAATAAGGGCTTATCGTCCAAAAATGGTTGAATGCGTACATATTTTAAGGGTAGTTCCTTGGGTAAAGTGGGCGTGGTTAAACCACCCTGAAATCAGTAACAAAGTCCCATTCAACACCCTTTACAGGTACATTTACAACAATAATAATGAAAAGAACCCGTAGTGTCCGTATACATATAACTCGAACATGCAGCATAAAGTATTTAAAGGACCGTCAGTTCTTTGAAAACCTACAAAATCTCCATCTCCCTCTTCTCATAATGAGACACATAACAAATCATTTTCAAAACATTTGATTTTTGACAACATAAGCTTTATAAATGAACTTTATTCAGATGTTATTGGAGTTCCTCAGGGGAGTCACTTAAGACCCTGTTTAATTCTTAAAAATGTAAGTAGTGATGCAATAAAAAAGGGAAATTTATTTATTACCTTAAAACTTATAAAAATACCCATAGATACATGCTTCATCGATGTCTTTATAATTTTCACAGATTTTAGAACCGATAAGGGTATTCTTGAAATAACCGAAGATACCAAATTGTACCAACAAATCATGGCTTTGTACGAACTCAAAACTCTGGATACGCATTTGAATTGACATTCCTCCCGATAGATCCATCTCAGTAGGTGCAGTGCAATAACCCTAGCTTGTGGGGCTCATTTCCTTTGCAAGCATCCAAACTCACCCGTAGCCAAATTCTAACAGCGAACCGAGGCAGGGGAGTTTCAGTGCCCCCCGTTGCATGTGCCCCGCACTTAGATTCAAACTTTGCATTCACCAAAATTCGTACTCGGATGTATGCGAAGTATAAACCCCCCTGCTTGGGCCAACTGTTGGATTTGGGATGGGTGCGAAATTGAATGTATTCCAAGCCATGCGGGGGTTATTTCCTTTTTTTTTGGAAATTTATCCCCACGGGGGTTTTTTCACTGCACCTCTCAGTAATACAAGGGGTGTCAGGCAGCGCAACACATTCTTGAGCCAGCAGAAGACAACTAGATAATGCTAAGGATAATCCAATCAACTACGACAACAAAAGAAGAAGCCTCGAGTAAAGTCAGGTACAAAATAAAGTCAGGTGGATAAAAGTATCTTTGTTAATTTATTGGATATACCCTTACCAGGTTTAACTTTGAAAAAAAAAATCCAGCTTAATAGCCCTGACCGATCGATGCAAACTTATTTTAGAGCAGCATGCTATCGTAAATCCAAACCTTGCAGAGACCATCACCATCAGCTCCTAGGTCACCAATCAAATATTGCCAAAGTGGTATCTGAAAAGGTTTGAGAATTTGGCATCGCTTAGTATCAGCTTCACCATAAGTATCATCACTTAAGACTGTTTAATAGGCAACCGCCAACAAGACTTGGCATTAAAAAAATGACTTCAGCTGGAAATCTATTGTCGCAACCCTCTCAAAGAAAAAGAAGCTTCAACTTGGTGCCTTTTTCTTTGAAAACCTTAGCAGTTTTGATATGGAAGTTGAGAGCCTCTTCATTTTAATTCAGAACTTTTGATGGTTTAAAAAAAAGTAAATGGGGGAATCCCCCAATATTCACGTGGAATCATACGAATAAATCTGGTCTTAGTGCCAGGTAATCTTACATCGTAATCTTTTGTTCTGTTTAGATATGTTCTGATTAGATATGACTAGGAGGGTTAGATCTATGACCAATTTGCTAAAATTCTGGTCCCACTGGTTCGTGGTGTTATAATCGGTGATCTCCAGATGTTGCAACATAGTCATGCATCTAGGTATTCACTGAACTCGATTTCGTCGAATGGAGTAGGACCAATATTTGCAACATTTGTACATAGTACGTGCAAGAAAGGCTAAAGAAACTCAACACAACCAGGTCTATCTTAGGGTATATGGCAGTCTTAATGTAATCAAGGTCGGTGATATCAGCTTCAGAAGTTTTGATTCACTCTCAAGCTGAGAAAGCAAAACGGATTCAAGACACATCTGACAAAGCATTACAGGTGTATCTATTGTCCCGAAAGCTTATTCGTGCTTATCCGTGCAAAAAAAGCTAAAGAAAGTCAACACAACCAGGTCTATCTTAGGGTATATGGCAGTCTTAATGTAATCAATGTCGGTGATATCAGCTTCAGAAGCTTTGATTCACCCTCAAGCTGAGAAAGCAAAACGGATTCAAGACACATCTGACAAAGCATTCTAGGTGTATCTATTGTCCCGAAAGCTTATTCGTGCTTATACGTGCAAAAAAAGCTAAAGAAAGTCAACACAACCAAGTCTATCTTAGGGTATATGGCAGTCTTAATGTAATCAAGGTCGGTGATATCAGCTTCAGAAGTTTTGATTCACTCACAAGCTGAGAAAGCAAAACGGATTCAAGACACATCTGACAAAGCATTACAGGTGTATCTATTGTCCCGAAAGCTTATTCGTGCTTATCCGTGCAAAAAAAGCTAAAGAAAGTCAACACAACCAGGTCTATCTTAGGGTATATGGCAGTCTTAATGTAATCAATGTCGGTGATATCAGCTTCAGAAGCTTTGATTCACCCTCAAGCTGAGAAAGCAAAACGGATTCAAGACACATCTGACAAAGCATTCTAGGTGTATCTATTGTCCCGAAAGCTTATTCGTGCTTCTCCGTGCAAAAAAAGCTAAAGAAAGTCAACACAACCAAGTCTATCTTAGGGTATATGGCAGTCTTAATGTAATCAAGGTCGGTGATATCAGCTTCAGAAGTTTCGATTCACTCTCAAGCTGAGAAAGCAAAACGGATTCAAGACACATTTGACAAAGCATTACAGGTGTATCTATTGTCCCGAAAGCTTATTCGTGCTTATCCGTGCAAAAAAAGCTAAAGAAAGTCAACACAACCAGGTCTATCTTAGGGTATATGGCAGTCTTAATGTAATCAATGTCGGTGATATCAGCTTCAGAAGTTTTGATTCACTCTCAAGCTGACAAAGCAAAACGGATTCAAGACACATCTGACAAAGCATTACAGGTGTATCTATTGTCCCGAATGCTTATCCCAACTCATCCGTTCAGTTTTGGTATAAAACTGGCGGTCCCATCATCGTGGAAAAAGTACACAAGCAACATACATGGAAGACCATGGAAACCCTGAAAATGGCAGAACGCCTCACTGAAAGTTGCATGAACCTATAAATTGATATCAGAGCTGGGACCAATGAAACATTGAAAACATGGAGTGGGTACAGGTTCAAGACCTAACTTAAAACAAAACTCCTAAGTCGAAATACTCAGAAACAAAATCCCTACTCCATTATCAACAATAGTTAGTGCCGTTTGGAGATTTTGAGTTTAAGGATTATCGATTTGAAAATCCTTCAAAAGGAATATGGGATTTCGGGTTTTGTGCTGGAGTATTAAATGGTTCATCGAATAAGACCAATCTTGAAAGTTATAGGTGGTACTTGTAACCTTAACCGAATTAGCATGGACAACTTGCCAGAAAGTATGTTCTTCATGCGACAAACAAAGCCTCTGAACATGAATAGTTTGACTGCTAAATATCTCCCTTAACATTTAGAATACAACAGCGTGTATGTTGGGAGAAGACCGCCGTACTCAAAGCCATCATCGCAAATCTTTGCGCTTGGTACATGGACTACAACCTTTAAAACATTTTTTGTCAAAACCGTAACAATAATCTACAACCTGCGAAAAATCGGCCTAAACTTCGACAGGAGCCTTTTAATAAAGCTTAGTCGTATATCTAGGCATTGAATTGGTTGATGGTTCGTTCTTGATTTCAACCTCACAGATTTGGTATGAACCAAGCGCTGCTGCAACATCCACCTAGGACCTGTTTTTCAGTGCTGACTTTATAAAAAAAATCAATTGTTTCCTGCTGAACACTTTAAGCCTCAAGATCTCAGGTCAGGCTATGTTTCAAAAGCCCAGTATACGTATAAAAGCTCGAACTTGAACTTTCCCTTGCGCTGGAGGTCGGAGTGATCCTCAATTAATAACCTCTCCATAGGCAGTTCGATAGTATGGCTAAGGTTACCCTCCTCCTTTGCGTGGTCCCTCAAATGTCAATTCGAACTAACTAGGCCACTGCAGCCAGCAGTTACGTTAAAATGCCTATCAAGCCTACGCTGTAGGTACAATAACAGCTCAGTGATTAGCGCGTTTTGAACTACTGACTGAGTGGGGAATCAGGCTTAATTTCTTAATTCTTAAAAGTTTGAATAGTTATTGTAGGTATGCGATACTTATGGCAGACCCTGCTCTTGTTTTTTGGTTCGATATGCTTCTGGGAACGTTTATCATCCGAGTACCTAAGTTTCAGCCTTCATTATGGTCTCTACGTTAAAAACCTTGTAACCATTGTGACTGTTAGGTTGGTGCTCGCCGGATTTATTCCCGAAAGACGCATTTCCAAGGTATTCATTCGTATACAGCCTTAACAGAATACAGCCCAGTTTGGATGCAAAAACTCTGAATGATTTCTGAGCGGAAAATTATTTAAAATTATGGGATGCCATGCTAAACTGCATGAACATAACTCTTGAAGGCCAGAGTATTTTAGGCCCGTAAGTTTCGTTAATCCCTTCTGTATATTATCTTATTTCTATAACTGGAATAACACAGTGTACCCCAAATAAGCCTAAAACATGAGAAATCGTCTTGCCTTTGCAGAGAAACCCATTGTTGAATCATCAACAAGTGACAAGTATCTCAAACGTGCAGTTCTTATGTAACATCTCACCTCCCACACTCTGTCAACATTTCACAGCTAACTTCTGACGACGATTATAATTTTCCCACACCTTAAGCAATCCCAGGCTCATTCATAAGTCCACCTCCGAAACCATCACTGACTTTCTTTCAAAACTCTCATCAACCTATTCATTGATAAATATTTACCATTCACCATTCGAGAGGCGTGTGTAAACACAGCCTCTTCAAATCGTCAGTCTTCAGTCACGCACGTCTCCATCATTTCACCAGCTCGTCCTTGATTTTATTCATATTTACCCAGTCTCAAGGAATAACATCGACAGAACACTGAAAAGGATTTCCATTTGGGACAAACAAATCAGGTGTCACATCTACCATACCATCTGGTCACCAGTCGCGCATTCCGCTCTTTGTCCCCGAGCACACACATCCACAAACAGAAATCCCGTGCGAAAGTCAAATAAACCGAATGCAAGGATGGCAAGGAGATGCGCATTCACTTCACTGCACATTCCACACGTTCTGTGTTTACTTCAGTCCAAGATCATGGTGCACAACAAATTAACCCCCAGGTCTGGTCTCTCTGGTTAGATATATTTTTAGAGGAACAAGACAAACATTTTTGGAGTCCGCTTACTTTAGCACCAGTGGAGGCATAAACCTCATTACACCCGGCATTGTGGACCATGAATTCCATATCCATTCACATGATTGGTGTGCATGCACACCTCGGAGGAGGATGATGAGCTGCAACAAGCCGGTGCAGTATGGTTTAGTGCGCAAAACAGATGGAGAAGGGGAGTTTTTGAGTGTTGTTTTGTCCGTCTATAGAAGTACATAGGCCGTAGTGTACACTAAAACTTAAAAGATAAAATCTGAGAATCCTATGGAGCTATTTTTTGCGAGTGGTCTTTTTGTTTTGTTTTACTTAATCACAGTGGGGCTCACTGGTGAATCAGAGGAGCATGATCGGCGAGTTCCCATGGAACATATTCATAATCTTTAAATTTAAATAAAACAAAGTG
Organism: Rhingia campestris; assembly: GCA_932526625.1. Classification (NCBI taxonomy): domain Eukaryota; kingdom Metazoa; phylum Arthropoda; class Insecta; order Diptera; family Syrphidae; genus Rhingia; species Rhingia campestris. The sequence continues at coordinate 30,939,958 of OW052185.1, read as the reverse complement.
TGTGTGAGATCATAGAAATGTTTTATTCGTTTAAGATACCTATCGATACCATTTTGTAATATAACATCGTGTTCCATGCCTTTTCTGGATGGCGTGCATCAGAAATATCCAATTTTCCATGACTCTGGCTTGATTTAACCGATGGCTTGGTTTACGTTGGCTTTGATGTCCGCTGTGATTTATGGCTTATACGCATAGATCTGCGACTTCATAAAATCAAACAAGAGAAAAGTCTAATGTGGTCAAATCGCACGATATCGATGGCCAGTTCACATAACGTCTACGATGGATGACCTTGCCCTCGAATCGCAGTTCACACGGCATTGAAATTCTTCAATGCCGTGTGAACTGTGTATCACGTAGCGTCGTCCTGTTGAAACCACAACCAACCGTTGGTGTCCATATCATCCAATTCAGGCCAAAAGACATAGATTGCCTGGCCAATATCGTTCTCAAAGAAGTGGGTACCGACGACGCCGAGCCGCTAGCCCAAAATCAACACCACACAGTCAGCTTCCGGGTCTGTTGAATTTTGTGCGAGTGCAGGTCGAGACGGGAAATTCGACAAGTTGTGGTCCGCTAAAGACCGAGTTCTTGTGAGCAACACGAAATCGCCATCCTCGGATTTTACTGCACACTCTCCCGGACAGTGGCGATGTTTTCGGGAGAACTTGCGTTTCGTCGCCGTATCTACGGATGTTGGTTTATCCAGCACACGGCCAATAGTCCTTTAGGTAGGACGATTATGGCGACCGTAAAATGGGCGAAGCGAGCGGAACGTTGGCCAAACAGAACACTTATGTCGATAATAAAGGGTGTTTTTTTTAGAGGTATAGAACTTTTTTAAGTTTTACCAACGTGTAAAACGTAAAAGACATAGATACAAGGCTCGAACAGAATCCTGTTGAGATGAACAAGGAAATATCGTCGTTGAGATACAGTCGATGATGAGGATATGGAAAAACCACTTTTGCAGACTGTTAAACGGCGATGACGAACAACATTCCGCTGTCAGGCAGAACTAACCATTTAATATTGGCAACGGCAGCGAAAACTGCCAACCACCCGACCTAAGTGAAGTGAGGATAGCAATATCTTAACTCAAGCTTAATAAGGCCGCCGGAAATGACGGCCTTCCCGCTGAGCTTTATAAAGCTGGCGGAGATGACTTGGTAAGTAACATCCACCAACACATAAGCCAAATCTGGTCGGATGAAAGTACGCCTGAAGAATGGAACCTCAGCATCGTTTGCCCGATCCAAAAAAAGGAGACCCTCTGAACTGCGCCAACTACAGAGACATAAGTCTCCTCAAATTCGCCTACAAGATCCTATCTGCCGTAATATGTGAACGCCTCAAACCGTTTACCAACAACCTGATCGGCCCTTATCAGTGTGTTTTCAGGCCAGGAAAGTCCACAACCGATAAAATTTGCACACTTCGGTAGTTTATGGAAAAACCCAAGAAGTCCAAATCGATACACACCACCTATTTATCGATTTCAAAGCTGCATACGACAGCATTTATAGAAACGAACTATACAGAGCCATGTCTAGTTTTGGTATACCGCCCAAACTCGTCCGTTTGTGTAGGATGACGATGGAGAATTCTCGCTGCTACATCGGGGTCGGAAACTACCTCACCGATACATTCGATACCAAAAATGGATTTAGGCAAAGCGATGCGCTGTCATGTGATATCATTGATTCTTGAGAGGGTTGTGGAAAACTCCCGAGCCAACACCAGGGGCACAATTTTCCAAAAATCGGTGCAACTACTAGCATTAGCCGACGATATTGATATCATTGGTAGGATTCAACGTGATGTCATAGCCATGTCTAATATAGAGAAGGAAGCGGCAAAAATGGGTTTAGCAGTCAATGAGGGTAAGACTAAGTAACAGGTGATCCAAGTAGAGATACTTTTTTCAATAGACTTTTTTGACAGATCACGTGTGAGTCGTGTCATGCTGTCATGTTATTTTTGTTTAGTATTGTTTGGCATTTCATAATGGAAAGACTTATGCGTGAACAATGTTTACAAATTGTTCAACTTTATTATGAAAATTCACATTCTGTGAGGAATGTGTTTCGTGCACTTCGCTCAACTTATGGTCAACATAATCGGCCTACTGAGCGTACTATTCGCAACACCATCACCCATTTTGAGACCCAGCATTCATTATTGGATAATATTCGACCGAATAGACCACGTCCAGCACGCTGTGAAGAAAATATAGCGGCCGTAGCTGAGAGTGTACACGAAGACTGTAGAGAGTCGATTCGGCGCCGTTCGCAGCAACTCGGACTGACGTATGGAACGACTTGGCGCATTTTACGTCAAGATCTTAAATTGAAAGCGTACAAAATACAGCTTGTGCAACAACTGAAGCCGCTCGACCTTCCAAAGCGACATCGCTTCGCTCTATGGGCTCTGAAAAGTTCCAAGAAAGATCCGACGTTTTCGAGGCAAATTTTGTTTAGCGATGAGGCCCATTTCTGGCTCAATGGGTATGTAAACAAACAAAATTGCCGCATTTGGGACGAAGAGCAACCTGAAGAGATTGAAGAACTGCCACTTCATCCAGAAAAAACAACGGTTTGGTGTGGTTTGTGGGCCGGTGGAATCATCGGTCCATATTTCTTTAAAAATTATGCCGGTGCGAACGTAACCGTCAATGGCGACCGTTATCGTGCCATGATAACCGACTATTTGATGCCTGAAATTGAAGCTCGTGATCTCGGCGACATTTGGTTTCAGCAAGACGGCGTCACTTCCCACACATCGCATCAATCAATGGACTTATTGAGAGACGTTTCGGTGAGCACATAATTTCACGTTTTGGGCCGGTCGATTGGCCACCAAGATCGTGTGATATCACACCGTTAGACTTTTTCCTGTGGGGATATGCAAAGTCAAAAGCTTATGCCGACAAACCCGCTTTGATTCAGGCCTTGGAGGAAAACATCACGCGTGTCATTCGCCAGTTACCAGTCGAAATGCTCGAACGAGTGATCGAAAATTGGACTCAACGAATGGACCATCTGCAACGTAGCAACGGCCAACATTTGATAGACATAATCTTCAAAAAATAAATGCCAAAGAATGTTCTTTCAAATGATAATAAATATTCCTCATTAAATTTGAATTTTCTGTGTTTTTTTCTTTAAAAAAGTAGGGAACCTCGAAATGGATCACCCTTTATATGCTGTCAACACGAAAGGACACACAACATCGACGAAGTGGACAGAACGTCACCATTGACAGATATATCTTTGTCAACCTCGTCTCCGCTATTAACTCTGACCCTGATCATCCCAGTCCTGCTCTACGGCGCTGAAGCATGAACCGTATCAAAAGCGGATAAAGAAATCCTTGGTCGATTCGAGAGAAAAATTCTTCGAAAAATCTTCGGTCCCATTTGCGTTGACGGGCTATGGAGAACCAAAATCCGCGTAAGGAGGAAGCGCTTTTATATTAAAACGTGACGACCACTTTACGATGGAGTTTACTTGCTGTGTTTTAAGATCGAGAACATTATATATAGTTAATTTCAATTTTTTAATTTCTTCTCTACCTCATATTGCCTGCCAGACCCCACTGTCTACCTTTAACCACATTAAATTCTATTCTCTCCGCACTGTGCCGCGAGAGCTATTTTCAATGCTTCAGTGGCATAGAAATGATCACAATTATGTCTTTGACCATTTTGAAAACGACTTGACATTCTGCTCTCTCTCTTCCAAAAGAGATGAAAGGAAACATAGATACACCATACACATACAAGCAAACAAAACCGCAACATAACTAACAAAAAGGAATAATAAATTTTATCGCACGTTGACGATTATTTGAATCGCATCGCATGCATGGACATTGCGCACCATCTAAAGAGTTCCAAGAATGAATCCAAGTGGAGTGTCCAACAACAACAACGGCAGCTGTAGTTAGACAGCAGTGATACTGCAAAAGTCATTGTTAGAGCAGTCCTAGCGCTCTAGCAGTCTCTAGCACTAGCACCGAGCTAAATGCACCAGAAAGATGGATGTAAAGGAGCGATTGAGAGATAGGCATGTTTAGGGCCTGATAGCGGCCTGCAACGACGTCGTAGATACACTTTAAGAGTGCGCGGTATCTTTTGACGAATAGTGCACGTTTTTTTTTCTTCTTTTTTGGGTTTATGATAATTTATAGGGGAGAGTACGGCTTGGCTTTATATACCGTAGCGGTATCTCTTTGGAGGCCGTTGCTTTTTTGTATCTTTGCTTTTCGCTTTTTTTGCATTTGAAGTGCGGAATTTGTGGTTAGATTCGGATTAGAGGAGAAGATGGTTTTGTGCGTCGTTTCCTATTTCTGGGCCGTGTTATGGAAACTGGAAAATGTACCGATGGAGATGTTGCATCAATGAAACCGCTTTTCTGTGGTGCTATTTATAGGAAGGTTTCTTTCTTTTCATGTTTTTGCGATTATTAAATACGTCAAAAGGGATAGAGATGATTGGAGGTTGAATTGGCAGGGAAGAGGCATTTTGAACTCAGTGAGGTCATTTTGTCATAATTTTGCGTATAATATAGTTTTCTTAGAGATCATTTATAAAGAATTGACTTAATGTTTGGTGGTGGTGTAATGCAAATGAATTGAGGTTAGAAAAGAATAGGGTAGAGTCGCTAGTGGCCGGCCCCTTAAGGATTTTTCGTGATGAAATATATCACAGTAACAACATATACTAACATTTTCGAATTATTCTTAAAATAAATTATTATTTATTAATTTGTTCGTCTATAAAATAAAGAAAAAAAATAATTATTGTAACCAGAAAATTATTTAATTAGATTTTAGTAAAAGAAAAAAAAATTTCCAGTGGACGGCCCCTTTTTTCCTATTTCCGACCAGCTCGTGTCCCATCCTCGGCCACCCAGTAAAGAAAGGGCTTAAATTGTTTAATATTTTTTATTCAAATGTTTTATTACAGGAAAATTAAGAAACAAATATTTTTATTATAGAAATAAATTAAAACAAATTAAATTAAAATTTCCTTTTTAAAGGCTAAAACAATTATCTACAAAACTAAGAACTAAAAAAATCCTTAAATTTAATTCAGGTAGGAACATTTTTTTAAAGCTAATAAAAATAATTTGATAGATAAATATTATTATTTTTTAATACATTTTAAAGAATTTAATAGGTAGGTTTAAGAGATGTTTAATTGAAAAAAATCATTTAAGTTTTTTTTATCACAGTCTTGCAGCTATTTGGGACAGTCTTTTTTCGTTTCGTTGTTTTTTTCTTCCCTTCTCTTTTTTCTTGCCGCTCAAGCTTCCTTTTTTCCACTTCGGAGGCTTTAATTTTTTTCTCATCATCTTTGTTTTCCTGGAAAGTTTTCCAAGCCTGAGATGATATTGACATTGGTGGCTTGCGAGCCTTTATAAATCTTCGGACGGAGTCTTGTATTGGTTTCGGGTATTTCAAAAACTTTTCAAAAATGGATGGACTTTTTGGGGTTTGAGGTTCTGTGTGGTAAAAATAATTATTTTAATTCGTTTAGGTAAAAATGAAAAATTAAGCATACGAATTGTGGTTTGTGTGTTTTCCTCCATTAAGTGGGAAGAAATTTCTTGTAAAATAATATTATCATTCACAACGGGTGAAAAACTTCTTTCATTTTGTATTTCCAACTCCATATTAGTATCTTACAAAAAGAAAAATTTAGTTTAAATAAAATGCAGATTCCTTATTAAAAGTTATGGCTACCTATGACTGCTTCCCAATCGTGTGGACTTTTATCTGGTAAGGAAGCTTCTTGAACACTGTCTTTATTGGGTTGAAATACTCTTAACAATGTGCCATCGGAGGTAACTTCGTAGATCCCTTCAATATCATGGGTACTTTGAGAATCGCCAGAAACTGTTTGTTTAGCCTGACGAATAACTTCAAGCACAACTTTATGGTCGATATTTTTATTTTGGAGATCATCTTTTAGATGAAGTATTACTCTTTCGGCTTCTAAAAAACTTGCATGTGGAATATTTTTAGCATTACCACTTCCAACATTCACAATGCTGCCTATATCGCAATCGATGTTGACCGCAAAGTCCTCATTAAGACAATTTCCTAGACCTAGATCGCCATCTTCATCAAAATCCAAACAATCAGCATCATTTTCAGGGTCGCGAGCAGACACACGACCAAAATCTGGACCAAAATTGCCCGCAGAATCACCAGCGCCACCAGAATTACCGTCAGAACCATCTCCAGATTTACCACGAGAATCACCACTTGAACCACTGCCAACATCAGCACCAAGATTTAAAACTTCTAACGCATTTTTAAAACATTTCGAGTAGTCGACGGCATTCGGATCAAATGGAAATATTCCACATTTTTTGAAAGCATTTTGTATGATGGTCGTCCTATCCTTGTAATTCAGGAGCTCATCTAACACACCACAAAAACTCTCCTTATTCATTGTGCTGCCGTGACTACCCGAACGTTTGCGCCATTCGTTTAAAATATTTTTATAATCCGACTTCAGGCCTTTAAAAGCTCCCACATCAGCCGGCTGAAGAATATGGGTGGTATTTGGAGGAAGTGCATACAAAATTATGTTTTCGCTGCTGCAAAAGTAGCTTAATTCAAGCGACATGTGGGAAGCGTGTCCATCGACAAAAAAAAGAACTGGACGTTTAATATTATTTTTGGAAATCCAAACGTTCAGACCCTCTTTCACAAATTGCAGAAAAGTTTCCCCCCGCATCCATCCACTGTCCGTCTTGCCAAAAACCCAGTCAGGCTTCTTATTTTGCACTAATTTCAGCCAGTTAGGGGACCTTTTATAAGGCAAAACCACCATTGGAGGAAGGGTTCTTCCATCTGCTGAAAAAGTCATCAGCACAGTTAAGTTCTCTTTTTCATTTGCGGTCTTGATTTCGTAAAGGTTTTTGATTCCTTTTGGAGCAATGACATTTCCAGTTTTCGGAGCCATGCTGAAACCCGTTTCAGCGGTTCGTAGGCTTAAATCGGGATGGCGTCGCATAAAACCGTAGTACCATTTCTTACCGGGTTTGCTGTCCTTGAAAGGAGTTTTGCGGCCTTCTTCTTGGAGAATATCTTGAACCGTTTTCAAGAGGTTTTCACGGGTCTGTGGAAAACCACATTTCGCTAGATTTATAAGCCAGTTTTTGAGCTTGTTTTCTTCTTCTGCAGAGAGCACAGGGCAGGGACCGAATTTCCCAATATTATCCGCGGTTCTGTTGTGAACTCGGTCCTGAAGAGTCGTCCTTGGAATATTAAACCTTCTTGCCGCTTCTCTTATTGGCAGTTTGTTTTGACGAATTTCAAATAAGGCTTGTTCCAAATCTGTGCCGCTATATAAAATGAAACGTTTCTTCTTGTCCTTAGCGTGCTTCTCACTTGCCCGGGTCATATTTAAGCGGCTTAAAACAAGAATTTTTATATTTTAAAATCAAAAAGTAAGTGGGAACCTTTGAAACACTTGTTTTTAAGCCTAATATAAAACAAGGGGACGGAGTTAGGTAACGTGTGTCCTAATTACGGCCACCAACATTTCTAGTTGAAAAGGGACGGCCGAGAACTGGAAAACTTTGAATTTTAACTACATTTTTTTCTACAAGATGATCAGAGTAGGTTTATCTGTCATTTGGCGTACTCAGTTAAAAAAAAAAAAATCGAGTTGCCTATCTCCGGCCGGGGCGGCCAACAATAGGCAACGACGTTTATTTGAGTGGCCTAACTCCGGCCGTCTTGAAATCGACAATAAATACAGAAGTTTTTAACATTTTAAAGTGAATTTTAATGAAAAATAATATATTTTATAAGAAAAACAACATTTGAAAACACTTACCCACAAAATTTTCACACAAAACACTAATTACCACCGCAGTTTCACTAACGTTTTGACAGTCAATTCACACAAAAACCTACCCCGGCACAGCACAAGTCAAATTAATTTTATTTTTCAAAGGCGACTGAGCACACGCAACAAGAGTTTTGACATATTAAGAGAGAAGATAAGAGAAAAATTTAAGACTAAAAATTTCGAAAGAGAATTATATACGATTCACTACTTACAACGACTTTTGTATGAGGTGGCCGGCCACTGGGGTAGGCCGCAATCAGGATACTCTATAGTCCGTTGCATCCGTCACATCCGTTGAGTTGTGGAATATGTATACGCCGAATTTGGCTTAATGAAGATTTGTCTTCTGTTTCCTAATGTTTCCACCAATATCCATTATCAACATTTGTGAATGCACAAAGTAAAGTCTTGGTTAGATTTTAAGGGCCGTTGTTGATTTTGAATAAAACACAAATTATTTAGGAAATTATGTAGTTTCATTTCTTTTTATTATGATAATATTGGTATGGTTCAATTATGTGGAACAAAATATCGGCCAAATGGCCGCGACGCGACCTCGGCGGCACACCTCCATCCGATGGTCCAAATTTTCGATGACGCTAAGGCATAATTGAGGTTCTATGCCTTTAATGTGCCGAATTATCTCATCATTTAGCGCTTGAATTGTTACTGGCTTATTGGCGTACACCTTTTCTTTCAAATAACCCCAAAGAAAGAAGTGCAACAGTGTCAAATCACATGATCTTGGCGGCCAATTGACATCGCCACCACGTGAGATAACACGGCCATTGAATTTGTCGCGCAAAAGAGCCATTGTTTCGTTAGCTGTTTGGCTAGTGGCACCGTCCTGTTGAAACCACATATCGTCCACATCTATATCTTCCAATTCGGGAAATAAAAAGTTTGTTATCATCTCACGATAGCGAACACCATTCACAGAAACTGCCTGACCGTCAGCCCGATTATGCCGGTGGTTGGTTAAGTGGCGCTACAGTCCGGAATGAACCTGGGCCTCAATCAACATGCCTCTCCAATTAGCCCGGTCCTTAGCTAACTGCCTCCAGTTGCGCACTCCAAGTTGGTTGAGGTCGGTTTCCACTTGTGCGCGCCACTTAAGGCGAGGTCTTCCTCTACTGCGTCCGACATCTGGCTGGGAATCGAAGACTCTGCGAGCCGGAGTATTGGTGTCCATTCGTTCTACATGTCCTAGCCATCTTAGACGTCCAATGCGGAGTTTTTTGACCAGGGGCATGTCGCTGTACAGCTCGTATAGTTCTTGGTTGAATCTTCGTCTCCATAGCCCGTCAACGAAAACGGGACCGAAGGTTTTTCGAAGAATTTTCCTCTCGAATCTACCAAGGATTTCTTCATCCACTTTTGATACGGCCCATGCTTCAGAGCCGTAGAGCAGGACTGGGATGATCAGGGTCTTATATAGGATCTCCTTAGTAGTCGAGTGAGGGCTTTACTACTAAATTGCCTTCTTAGCCCGAAGAAACAGCGGTTGGCAAGAGTAATTCTTCGTTTAATTTCTGACGAGATGTTGTTGTCAGAGTTAATAGCTGAGCCGAGGTAGACAAAGTCCCGTACTACCTCAAAGTTATATCTGTCAATGGTGACGTTCTGTCCAATTCGTCGATGTTGTGAGTCCTTTCGCGATGACAGCATATACTTAGTCTTACCCTCATTTACTGCTAAACCCATTTTCGCCGCTTCCTTCTCTATCCTAGCAAACGTGGCTATGACATCACGTTGAGTCCTACCAATGATGTCAATATCGTCAGCGTATGCCAGTAGTTGCACCGACTTTTGGAAAATTGTGCCTCTGGTGTTGGCTTTGGAGTTTTGCACAATCCTCTCAAGAATCAGATTAAAGAAGTCACATGACAGCGCATCGCCTTGCCTAAATCCTTTTTTGGTATCGAATGTGTCGGAGAGGTCGTTTCCGACCCTAATGGAGCAGCGAGAATTCTCTATCGTCATCCTACACAAACGGACGAGTTTGGGCGGTATACCAAAACTAGACATGCCTCCGTACAGTTCGTCTCTATAAATGCTGTCATATGCGGCTTTGAAATCGATGAATAGGTGGTGGGTATCGATTTGGACTTCTTGAGTTTTTTCCAGGATCTGCCGAAGTGTGAAAATTTGATCGGTTGTGGACTTTCCTGGCCTAAAACCACACTGATAAAGGCCAATCAGGTTGTTGGTAAACGGTTTCAGGCGTTCATATATTACGGCAGATAGGATCTTGTAGGCGATGTTGAGGAGACTTATGCCTCTGTAGTTGGCGCAGTTCAGAGGGTCTCCTTTTTTGTGGATCGGGCAAACGATGCTGAGGTTCCATTCTTCAGGCATATTTTCATCCGACCAGATTTGGCTTATGAGTTGGTGGATGTTACTTACCAAGTCATCTCCGCCGGCCTTATAGAGCTCAGCGGGAAGGCCGTCATTTCCGGCAGCCTTATTAAGCTTGAGTTTAGATATAGCTATCCTCACTTCACTCAGGTCGGGTGGTTGGCAGTTTTCGCTGTCGTTGCCAATATTGAATGGTTCGTTCTGCCTGACAGCGAAATGTTGTTCGTCATTGCCGTTTAACAGTCTGCAGAAGTGGTTCTTCCATATCCTCAGCATCGACTGTGTCTCAACTACAATATTTCCTTGTTCATCTCGACAGGATTCTGTTCGAGCCTTGTATCCTTGGCTTTGACGTTTTACACTTTGGTAAAACTTGCGAACATCGTTCCTGGAGTGGCACCTCTCTATATCCTCGATCGCCCGATTATGCCGCCAGCCCATAAACCACACCAAACAGTCACTCTTTGTGGGTGCATTGGTTTTTCGACAATCACTCTTAGATTATCATTCGCCCAAATGCGGCAATTCTGCTTATTGACAAATCCACTGAGGTGAAAATGTGCCTCATCACTGAAGATGATCTTCATAAAAAATTGATCATCCACTGTTGCCATTTCTTGCCACCATTCTGACCATTGACGACGCTTGAAATGGTCAAGAGGCTTTAGTTCTTGATCGAAAAAATGCAAGCCTTTATGCCTAATGTTCATCAACGACGAGCGTGAGAGGTGCAATTGTTGGGCACGACGACGAGTTGAGGTGGACGGCTCTTCAGCCACTCTATCGCGAACAGCAGCAACATTTTCTGCAGTACGAGCTGTACGAGCATGCACTGGTGTTTTCACACCTCCTACAGACCCGGTTTGCCCAAATTTTTGCACGATTATTCTGATTGTACGCACATTTGGACGATTAATTGATCGAAAAAATCACGAAGTGCATTCTGAGCATTGAACGCCCATTTTCATAATAAGCCTGAATAACTTTAACGCGTTGCTCGATTGTGTATCTTTAGATGGTTCAAATTGAATAAGTCTGGAATTGAGAAATGTCAAATGAAATGCAGAAAAAAACTCATGTTTAGGTGTGGTTCACATTTAACATCAGCCCTTAATATTTAACCACCCGCTACAATGTGAGACAGTGTGAATGTGTCAAACTGTCAACGGATTAAATGGATAAAAAGTAAAAAGTAAAATACCTTTTTTATTGCTTTCGGCAGCATATACCTTATTTATGAAAAATCATCATCCAAAATCGGTTGCGCATTTTTTTTCTAGCCATGAGTTTAAAACGTTTACGCGATGGATTCAAGGGATAATTTGAGTTGGGGTTTTAACGTTGTTGAGTCAATGATTAAGCATTCAAATAAAGCGCAATACCATAAAGGAAATCTCAGAAGGAAACTGTAAATCCCGGTTAATTCTATGAAACTAAAGGGAATATCAGATCCCATAGTTGAGAACTGATCCACTCTCTGTTTTTCTTCGTATTGTGATAGAAGCTGCATGAAAAAAAAAATAAAAGAAACTCCTTATGCCCAGTACCTACTCTTCTCTCATGGTGAGGTGTTGGCTAGATCTAGGATTTCACCTGATGATCCTAATCATTCAGCTTTCTTGTGCTTTCAGGTGCTGCAGCATTTAAGAGCATTGAATTGACATCATGATGAACTGTATTGTTCAGTCATGGAAAACATTATGGGGATGTTCTGCTTTTTTCACCTTCTATCGAAACAGAACCTGAAAGATATAGAAAGCCCTCTGGATCTCGAGTCTGTCCGGACATGAACAGATCCTAGAGATATGTAAACTCTGATTGTTCTCCTCATCTCGGAACGTTGATCAACCATTCTTCCGCTCTTTCTCGAGAAGGAACGAGTAAGAGAAGAATGAACATACGAAATGGAAGTGATATGTATCTAAACAAATGGAGCAAAGATGGTCTGTGGAACCGATGCTTGCATATCTTCTGTGTAATTGGTAAAATACAAATCAAATAACCTTTCTAGACTTAGTATTTCGGCATGGGATACGACTGTAATAGAAAATTAATTGACACCCAAGACCATACCATAATGTTACTGAAATAATGTTGAGGGTACTTGTCCTTTGATCCGAAAATCTAAAAGCTCTAGGCTGAGAGAATAATATTAATCATTAGTTCCTGGTCCAAGCGATATAGTCAAGTGGTAGTAGCTGACCACCCTTGACATGCCAAGGAAAATCTAAACAGAATATGACAAGATCCTAACCAAAAAAGTTCTACGGTATGACTGAAACTGAAACTGTCAAGGTATGGTATGTAGGGAAATTTATTGAGGAAATTTATCTCGTAAAAAAGTAGTCACTACCTCTGTAGAGGTTTCAGACTTCAGTGACGAAAATACTAACGAAGACAAACCTCACTTACCCTTTCACTGAATGAGTCGCTGTAGATCACCTGAAAGCCATGAATAATTTTCAAAAACGATCTACAGGCCAATAAGCCTATCCTCATTCCTACTGACGCATACTTAGTCTATTTTCATTTACTGCTAAACCCATTTTTGCCGCGTCCTATTCAATACTAGCGAACGCGGCTATGACATCACGTTGAGACCTACCAATGATGTCAATATCGTCGGCGTAAGCAAGTAGTTGCACAGATTTTTGGATGATGCCTCTGGTGCCTTTGGTGTTGGTTAAGAATCAAACTAAAGAAGTCACATGACAGTGCATCGCCTTGCCTAAATCCGTTTTTGGTATCGAATGTGTCGGTGAGGTGGTTTCCGACTCTGATAAAGCAGCGAGAATTCTCCATCGTCATCTGGAAAGCCGGTGTTCTTCCCTTCTTCTATGCCTATAGAGCTCAATGGCAGCTATCGTCTTCACCTGCAGCTTAGCCTTGTAAGCCCCGTTCTTGGCTGCGAGCATCTGTCGGCATTCTTCATCAGACCAGGGGTTTCTTGTTTGTGGGCGCGAGAAACCTAGCACATCAGTTGCGACTGATCTAATGGCTGGTTGACATCGTCGCCATTCGATGCTGGTGGTATGGTGTTAATCGAGAGGTTAGGGATAATCGTTGCGCGAAGGCCTTGGCGATCTCTTGCGATTGCAGTCTTTCGACACTAAATTTTCAGAGTATTTCTGTTTTGTTGTGGCCTGTTGTCCGAATATGTCGAAGAAGCTCATCTAGGTTCGCTTGGGACAGCAGGTCGTGTATTTCGTACCAGTCTGACCATGCTGTTTATACTGTTGCTGGTTTTCGTCTTGTTATCAACACTCGCATTTATCGTTTAGCAAGTCGAAGTCGGAGACCAGTTGCACTTTACATAGCTGTAATAGAATCTGCAATAAAACAAGGGGCCCCTTCCCTAAGATCACGAAATGGCTATACACAGCTATTGTCAGACCAATCCTTACATATGGTTGCCTAGTCTGGTGAAATGCAATGATAAAGTCAAAGCATATGACTGGACTAACAATGGTACAAAGAACGGAATGTCTAATCATAACAGGAGTCATGCGCACCAGTTCTAGAGTAGGTTTGGAAACCATTCTAAACATTCCACCAATTGACCTCCAAATCAATGACACAGCAGCGAAAAGCGCAGCATGACTCAAAGAAGCGGGTAAATTAGAGCTTAAGGCTCTATGCAACCAGAATTACCCCAATAAAATCAAACTTATACACCAACTATGCAGGAAATGCGGCAAGATCAAGACGTCGAGGAAATCTCACACTTTCTATGTCACTGCCGCACGATCAGCAACACCCGTTTAAGCTCCTTGGTAGCTTCTACTACGACAATCTGACGGAGCTAGAAATAATCCCTGTAGCACTATCTATTTGAATTCAGGTATAACGATACATAAAAGGTATCCACGCAGGCCTATGCGAGTTTGAGGACTCATCTAGGCGTGAACCGCCCATTTAACCTAACATAGCCTATAACGAAGTTAACATCTGTCTTCCTCAATATATCGGGATGGCTAGATATTGACGAATGGCCCAGAGAGAAAGGATAGAGGACATGAGCAAAACTTTGCTCAAGGGTATCAAAATCAGACTATGATGACCTAAGTGTGGCTGGCTAGAGAGTACTCTACTTCACTGATTCATGAACCTAACCTAACTTATTAGAGCATAGCAGGGATTTTACGTTTTTTCCCGATTTATTGACGTCGTCTCTCCGTGATACTTATGCAATCCAGAAACTACGCCTTGAATAACGTTCGTGTTTCGTTAGCTGTTTGGCATGTCGCACTTATTTAACTTTGCATGTCGCACAGTCCTGTTTCAAAACACATGCCGCTAATATCTCAATCATTTTGACACCATACAAACTCAAGTATCATGGCTCTAAACCCCTGTTCATTAATAGGAAAACTTAGCCCCACTCAAGTCTTTTAAAACAGTTCCCGTCATGCCGATTGGTCTATAACTCCGAAGTCTACAAAGGTGTTGGAAGAATCTCGCCCGATATTGGGGGCGGTAAGGTATGTGCCATATCACAATCGACACATGTTCGACACAGGGAAGTAGGCTTCAGTCTTAGATGATTGATGTGAAGTTTTTTTTTTCAAAATTCGTCAAGTTAAAGCATACGAAACGTCATGCTCTTGAGACGTGCCAATATTGACACTTTTTGTTGCGGTGTGCAACCTGTACCATCGCAATATTTTCGGTTGACTGCGTGGTTGTCGATGTACTACGACGTCACGGTCTGCCACTGAAGCACATAATACGCCAAATGTTTGCGTTGTAAGGATGCTCGATTCAGTCGTAAATCGTATTCAAAGTGACAAACGTTCAAGTTACAGATCTGGAACTTGATAATCAAATGGCGAATACAAAATACATTGACAGATACTGTAGAGGCGTTAGTCTCTTCACACTTCGTCTACGCGAACGCCTGACAACTCCTGACAACCCCTGACACCGTTTACCAACAACCTGATCGGACCTTAGCAGTGCGAACTTCGGCCAGGAGAGTCCACAACTGATTAAAAGTTCGACAGATATGCTTGCTGGTAGGAGTTATAAATAGACGAACTCGTGTAAGGTATGCTTCGGACACGAACAACGCCATCTAGTATTAAATTGATTGAAAGCCAAATGAAGACATTCTTTAAAAGCAAAAATCCGGCAACCTGGGAACAGATAATTGAAAGTGCTGAAAGGTGCTCTTTATCTCTTTCTAAGAATGGCCCCCTAAAAGGGGACAACATTGCTTTGAATACGAATACCTTTATGAATACCAAATGCACTTCAAAAGAATGCCAACTGATTTGAGTGCTTAAATAGTCATCCAAAGCCAGGTGGATCTGCTAGATTCCCATAAATTCACATTTCCCCCCGTAGCGACCTAAATCAGCTCTTTAGTTCTATTGGGACTTAAAATTCACCCAAATCGGCCATAAGCTACCGCGGTAGTTTTATTGACAACTGGTAGAACTATATGCCTTAATGTCACCCCATTGACATGTGTGTAAGCAGCGCTGTCATCTGATCTTCATCAGCGATAAGAAATCAAAGCCCACGATTTCGACATGCCCACATGACTATTTGAAACCGATATGGCATTCATCGAAACAATGAAATTCAAGTGGATTCCTGAGAAATCCAAAACGCTGTTTGTCTTATCAAGATGGTCATGATATCCACATACGTATGCTGCACCCACTGACCCACGCATGGAAAAAAAAGCTCTCTCGTGACAATTCTCACCTCGCAGACAGAACAATCCGCGTTGTCCATCTTCAAATAGGCAATGACGTCGCCGCATCAAATGTCAAGGGTGTCAGCTAACGACATGAGAATAGGCTCGGCCGGTTGCCGCGCATGCACATCGAGTATCTATTACATTGCGCAACTCTGCAGTATTGACATTTCACACAGTTGGAGTCCGATCAGATTAATTGTCATCTGCTGGCAATGTTTGGGATGCAAATTAGGCTTGAACATCCCATTCGAGTTCGCCTCAAGATTTAACTACTCCCAGCGAGATGATGATGGCGAAATAAAATTCGCTTACTTTGGCAAATTTGATATCGCGCTTGAAGCCTTACTCCATTGGATTTGCATAAACGTTGCGCGAGGAGTTGCAGAGAACTCTTGGACTTCGTGACTAGAATTCCCGATTGGCCAGAGATTACATACATTGTAAGCTTGTGGTGGTTTTACATGTTGAAGAGTGGCTACTGGGCGAGTGCATTCCACACTTATACACACAGATCTTGAGATGGAATTCACACTCACTCATTTGCAATTCAAGTCGAGAGTCGATGGGCTATACCTTTTACGATGGCGCCCAATCGCCCTGTTAATTGCATGACGAAACATCAGAAATCCATTCGCATGATGATGGCCATCGTTTGAGTGCATTTGGAGTCATTCCTACACAACTACCGATTGAATGAACAGTGTTCATGCTCCACATTAATCAAATTGACCCATTTCGGATACATCTCCAGACGTACATGACAAGTGATTGTGTGCTCTATTGTGGGCTACTTTATAGGTCGAGACGATAAAATGAATTGTTGCCTTCAAACGCAATTACAAATCTCCACATGACCCCAAAGAATGTGTGTGTGTTTATGTTGCAATGCAGCACTCACATAACACACACAATGCGCCTTGTCAAATTTAATGAACTTAATAAGTCCGGCAATTATCCGTCAGTCGGTCATCACCGCTGACAAAGAGGTTAATTTTCTGACTAAGATTCGAAATGTCATATATGGCATACAATGGAGGCTATAGTCGCGTTTGGTCGACTCCTTTTTGCTACCGGATATGCAGCATGTGTATAGTCGATGCGTGTGTCCTTCAAAGTCGGCATCGAGCTTATAGAGCCATACCTGCCTGCCTCCCGGGGGCAGTGAATGCCAATTAATTGTGAGTTGAGCTGTTTCGACATTTGGTCCGTCAGAATGTGTTTTTTTTTTGGTTGTTGTCTCTGCTGTCAACTTGGAATGCTGACGAGTGAATTATGCTGCCTTTGGCGAGATTTTGCTGGTTGTAACAATCAGCGCAAGTTGACGAGATTGATGCGTTTGCAATGCGTGAGAGCTGTTTGGATTTCAGATGGGAAGGTTTCGGTGGAGGACTGCAATTCCATGGATTTCACAAAAGTGTGATAAACCCATGGAAAACTTTTGGGATGATGTTGTGTAAGTTAAGGGATTAAAAATTCAAAATGGGGTGGCGTTCACTTATGGGAAGTTTGATTGGTATTGGGGTCAACAATTAACATCTGGAGCATTAATCTGGGATACTGTTGTTCATCAGATCCGACGACTTGATATTTTTACCGAGTGCGATGGTACTGAGTCGAAGAAAGAATGCGATATCAACTCTTTGCAGCGTGTTCTAGTCGGAACTCATGGCGATCAAAGAAGCCTTATCTTGGCTGACAGAGAATGTATAATACCTGCCAAGGATATGAGCATTTTCTCGGATTGTAAATGGCCCATAAAGTCCTTGGAATCAGTATAATCAAACTCAAAGACAATCCTAGATTGGCGCTCATCTCGTCAAAAGATGGCAGAGCAGTTTAAAATTATCACCTCTGTTGCCCAGGCAGTCGAGCATAGTTACATTCCAAGCAACTGTAGGGCGCTGAACTCGCCAGATAGTGAACTAAATTACCAGTAGTACCCGACACGGGTGCACTTGGTATTCCTATCGATACATGAAAAAGTTTAATAGGGCAGCATGCTAACAGGAAATCAAATCTCAGATGGAGTCTTGGCAAGAAGTGTCAAATAACCATACAAAATTTGACCAAAGCTGGATTTAAGAAGATCCAAGGGACGGAGCTCGATCTCTAGACCACCATAGGTGCCATCACTGGACACATTCTAAGAGGTAGGCACGTAGCAAGACTATAGGCCTTTATTCGAACGACTTCTGCAGAAACTGTATGGATGGAGAGGAAGATGAGACAATACTTCATCTTCTTTGTTACTGCCCGGCCCTATCAAACAAAAGGCAACTTCATCTTGGAGCTTACTTCTTTCAAAATCTCTGTGATTTTTCAAACATGGAAGTGAGAAGTCTCCTCCGTTTCGTTAACAGCTCAGATTGGTTTTCTTACAGGTAACAAGGAGAATGCACAAGATACTCGTGGTATCACAATGGACCAATCACTGGCAGCCACTCTAACCTAACCTAACCCTTTCGGTGATGGTTTCCATAGGTTTCCATTTGGTCAACATGTCCCATCCAATTTAAAGGTCCAATGCGGATTTCAACTATTTGACCGTAGAGCTTAAAAAGTTCGTTGTTGAATCATCGTATCCTAGTCATCAACGCTAACGGGTCATGACATTTTTATACCCCTGGATCCGACTTTCAGATTTGACAGAATTTCACGAGAAGTGCGGAGCAGACAAAAACTTGTCACTTTCCAGGTTTGGACTAGGGATCCCGCGATTAGTAGTCCAACGCCTTAACCACTAGGCCATTGAAAACAGGACAGACGATTTTTAACTCGAAAATATCCATCCGCTATTGCTACGGACCTGGCCAAATGTCCTAATTATTTTCCTTCTATTTGTTTGCCATTTGTTTGAATCTTTTGCTCATTTATGGAGGTCAATCGTCTAAATACTTAATTACGTCACTTATCGAGCTCCCGACCCGTGAATAGTCTCAGGCTGAGACACTGCAGCCTTCCATCCTCTACGATCTCGGACACGCTTCTTCCAGTTTTCCAGACCAAGCGCTCTGGCATCCGCGATGGATTAATTTTTGAAACGGATGTTCGGTCTTCTTTGTCTTCTCGAACCTGGGGGCTGGGATTTGAAGATACTCTTGTAGTCGACGTGTTTTGGCTTTTGGACTTCATCCACATCTTGGTACTGCTCATAGAGTTCGCGGTTGTATCTTCTCCTCCATTCGCCCTCCTCGTGCACAGGACCAAATATCCGCCGAAGTATTTTTCTTTCGAAGGAGCCCAGTATCAGCTCTCCCTTCTTGCTTATCGTCTTGCACTCGGCGCCATACAGCAGAACTGGCAGGATAAGGGTTTTATAGAGCACACATTTCGTCCTTCGAGTTTTGAACCGAGTTTTATTGCCAAACCGAAGTAGCAACGGTTTTCCAGGGTAATCCTTCACCAGATCATCACTAGGGTGTCATTCGTGGAGTTTATGTTTACTTCGAGGTAGGTGAACTCCTTAACTACGTCGAAATTTTTGCTATCAATAGTGACGGTTTGTTCTAGGCGGTGGACAGATGCTTGTTTGTTGTTGATAGCATGTACTTAGTCTTGTCCTCATTTACTTTAAGGCCAATGGGTTTCGCCTGTTCTTCAATCGCCGTGAAAGCTTTTATCACTGCACGTTGGGAGCGACCGATGATGTCAATATTGTCCGCAGTTGGTCGGACCTGTTGAAGATAGTGCCTTTCGTGTTGACGCCTACCCTGCGCATTATGTGCTCCAGTACGAGATTGAAGAAGTCGCATGATAAAGCATCTACTTGCCCAAATCCATTGCATGTTTGGAATAGTTCGCAGGAGCCACTTCCAAACTACACGTTGCAGCTCGTGTTTTTCAGCGTCACGCGACACAACTGAATGAGTTTTGCCGGGATTCCAAATTCGGCCATCGCCATATAGAGCTCCTGATGATGTAGGCAATCATACGCGGCTTTGAAGTCGATGAATAGATGAAATTCGTTGGTCTTTTTCAGAATTTGCTTCTCATCGTCTAAATACGCCTTCCAAATAATTTCACAGCTACACAAAGTTCATTGGACCCTTTAAAATTAAGGTCCACCAAACTATTTCTAACCGCCACTATCGACAAAACACACCGCAACCCCTTAGCCATCATTCCCTGTTACATCGCAATTCACTCCCATGCTTCGATGAGGCCTAATCACCATACACACAGAAACCAAGTCCAAAGCGACCTAATTAGTTGACTAAAACAGCCCCGGCACGTTCTCCGCATACACCATTAACTGCCCCCGTTCAAAAGACTCAGCGCCTCTCACCACCGCCCCCCCTTCCCAAGTGGTGGCACATTACAAATTTCCCCCAGAGCTGGAGCGTGTGAAATTGAATCACTGCCACGGTCCACGGATGCTGTTTCGGACGGTCGGTTGTCGGCCATCCAATAAGGCACCTCACATCGTCGCCAAGCTCTCCTGGGCGCGCAAAAAAAAAATGTTAATTAGCATTAAAAAGTGAGTTGTTAATGGACCTACTTTGTGCCAACTGGCAACGACAAGACGGGCCATAAGCCACTGTGTGTGTGGACCCTAGCCCACAACAAACATCACACATTCGACACTTGGCGCACGCGAAGGAGGAGTGCTGGTGTGAGGCCCTTTTTTCGCGCCGACGACGTTGCTACCTATTCAGTGGGCGCATACAAAAGGTGCAGACAAAATGCATGAATGAAGGGACGGTGGCGATGCGAGGGACTCCAGTTGACACTCCAACATCATGGCCAGCGCTGTGGCTTCTGTCTAGACGCGTTCGTGCTGCCATGAAAGCGTTAATGGAAATGAACTGTAAAGTGGCCAGAAAGTGCCTTGAGATTGCATTCATTGGGATTTGTTGGTATAGGATAATACGTCGTCCCTATATCCAGCTAGCGTGGAGGTTTCAGGCGAAATGTTAATTGAAGTGAACCTATTTGCACGTCGTCGTTGTAGACGTCGCGTCGGTCTTCGTCGGGCTCATGGAAAATTTTAATTAAGCACAAGACTTTGTCGACTCGAGGTACGTGAAGGAATGAGAGTGTTGAAGGTGACGATGAGGACTTGTGTCCAGGTTGGGAATTTATTGGTAATTGTGTGTTTATGAAACACACAAATCGATATGAACACTGAAAGTCACTTCCGAGGGAACACACTTCACGGTCGAGAGTGTATCTAGTTGTGAATGGGAATTGGAATTGGAATTCCTCAATGGGGTCGGCTTGGGGAAGTTCAATGAGGTATGAGGTGGAGGAATTCCTTTTTTTGTATGGAAATCTGGTAGAGGAAGTGGATTTTAATGGAGTTTCTGGTGAGCTGCAATGTATTTGATGTTAGGAAGGCTACATTACAGGGGAGTGCTTGCCGATTATCTATTTATCTTTGGAGCCAATGAACGCAACCAATGGATAAAGCTTTTAAGACGTATACGGCAACTGTAGGTATGTAGAGAGGGCTGGTAGGGTAAGAGGACTGGTATCTGAACACCTCAGTGATTTTTGATTTTACTTTCAGCTATACAAGCTATACTTAGTAAACTGTATTACCGACTGTAGCCTTTAAGTTGTGGGGTTAGTGGAACTGGCGTTTTCTAGAAATGGAAACAATTTTTAGAAAACGCATTAAAAATTCCATGCAGACTTTCAATTCAGAACATCATACACTAGGGCTGTTGCCGATACCAGGAGCAAGTGGATGGATAGGCAGACTGTGGCGGTGAAAGCTTTATCTTTGACTTAGATTGACCATTTTTCATATTTTAAGCAAAGTGCGAACGCGAGTCTTCATATTATCGAAAAGGGTATGAACTTGACTGTAGGGAGAAGGTCATGTTCTATGAGCCAAGTTTACGGGTTAGGCCCGTCAGATTCTTCGATCCTGTTTTTGATTGTACCAAACCCCGAAATTAGAAAACGAATTTAGACGATAAGGCTCAATTCAATAGAATAGACAATTAAGGCGATTTCCAGACATAATATGTTGGCTTCATCGTTAAGCTGCGGCGTTTAAATACTAATCAGGATCATCATAATATCAGGATAGGATAGTACTAAAACGACAGAGGCACAAGTCTCCTCAACATCGCCTACAAGATCCTATCTGCCGTAATATGTGAACGACTGAATGAGTTTACCAACAACCTGATCCTTAATTATGTAGTTTTTGGCCAGGAAAGTCCACAACTAATCAATTCTTCACACTTTGGCAGATCCTGGAAAAAAACTTCAAAATCGATACCCATTACCTGTACGTGAAGTTCAAAGCCACTCAGGGCAGCAGCTATAGAGACATACTATACAGAGCCATGTCTAGTTTTGGTATACCTCCCAAACTCATCCGTTTGTGCAGGATGACGATGGGGAATTATCGCTGCTCCATCAGAGTTGGCAACGACCTCAACGAAACATTCAACACCAAAATAGCATTGAGGCAAGGCGGTGTACTGTTATGTGACTTCTTTAACATCATTCTTGAGAGGATTTTACAGGACTCCCGAGCCAACACCAGAGGGGCAATCTTCCATAAATCGGTGCAAATACTAGCATACGCCGACGATATTGACGTCTTTGAACGGAGTCAACATAATTTTACATCCACGTTAGAGAAGGCAGCTCCAAAAAAACGACATCTCATCAGAAACCACAGAAATTAAACTTGCTAACCTCTGTTTCTTCAGGCTTAGAAATCAATTTTTTAGCCGGACGTAGTAGAGGAAGACCTCTCCGCAAGTGGTACGCATAATAAGAATAGGTGTCAGTCCTCACCTAGCTTCTCCCTTATTTGTGTGTGCGAAGTTATTATTTTTGACACAAAAATGTTTAATGACGAATCCGTCCGGTAAATTAGAAAATCCTGTCATGACAGTGTTACTCTTGGATGTTTCTCAGACAAGTAGAGAGGGATGACTGTATTTTTGTTTGCTTATCGTATGAGAAAAGAGAAAACGCAGTTTCCCAACTAAGGGATGTCAAAGAGGTTCTCAAAAATAAAAAGCAGATATCTTTGCGCCACTGTACTCATACCTTTCAAAAAGCTAGAAAATCGCAACCGCCAAATAGCAGGAAGCTCAATACAAAATAAGAGCGCAGGTTCTACGAAAAAGCAGTGACATGAGGTCAGTCAGCATTTCTAACAGCCATCCAGTCAACGAAGAGTCTTCACTCTCAGATTTGAAAAAGTCAGTGTAGCCATCAAAATGTTGCAAAATAATTAGGTTATGCTGGATTGTGTGGTAGTTTACAAGCAACAAACCATCAACCAAGTTTGGATGGACAAAAGTATGCCCGTTTAGAGAAAGGTCAACACCATATGTTCCATCTGGACCAAAGACTATCCACTGAACTACTGAGATGTACTGTGTGAACCCATCATTAACCCAATAAATGACAACTTCGCAGAACTCCGACAAAGATTGAACTTTTGAACCGATGCTATGTAAAGTTTAAAGGATTCTGATCCTACAAGTCCTACTTCAAAGCTCCAAGAGTTGCAGGAAAGCAGATACGCTCTACTTAAGACACTTTCGAATAAAACAATGGAGAAGAAAATATAACCGCGAGCTTTATGCGCATGTTGGTTTGCCAAATTAAGCGAATACTCCAACAAGAGAAACTTCAACTTGCTGGAAATTGAGGTTCAAACCTCAGGTTCAATACGATATGGAAGAATGAGGATCAAAAGAACGCGGGCGAATGACTAGACGCAACAAGCTTGAGTACTTTTAAGTCCTAAGGGCATATTGTGGCCAAAATAATGAAAGTCATACAAACGGGTTCCCACAAGGTGGCATCTTGTTTCCGTGCAAAATGGCTACGTTTACCGCGTGGGCTCTATTTGAGCTGGCACAATGGTACTTAATACTTTAGTCTTAGAAGTGTTTGTTTATACCGTACAGGACTAAGTGCAGACCTAACAACATCTTTACTTCATTAGACATCTTTTGTATCTTTTGCCGTGAAACGTCAATTTTTGGTCAGTCGCATTTATTTCGTTGTGTCTGTCCCCCTTGCAACTTATAGTACTCAGTGTGTTCGGCAAGATAGCCTATTGCTACAAGCACCCTAGAGTTTTATGTGATCAGCGCCTGATCCGCTTGGTAAAACGCTGCGCTCGTTGAATACGATTTTTGATATAAACGTATTGGAGTGTCCCAACTCACCCCTTAGGGGTGGAGTTTTGGGGAAACATCTTTCAGCCTTTATCTAGGTTATTATAGGAATGTACTGCCAAAATGTAAGCCTTTTAAATCTATAGGTTTGGTTGTGCTCCAACTATCGAAGCATATCAGCACTTATCAGCACAAACCAGGGTACTCATTCCGTTACTTTTAAAACGATAATCGTTGACGACAGTGAAGGAGACTTCCGGGTAGTCCCTTCTTTCAGACCTAGGAAGTCTGTGCACATGCACACACACAATATAGAAAGTACACGCTACGTACCTAACTAGTCTCCTTCACTATCGTCAACGATTATCGTTTTAAAAGTTACTAGTGTAGCTTTCGGGCTGTCAAATCGAGGATACACCAAATTTTTGACCATAGGCAAATCCTTGAAAAGACCGAAAAAACTTTCAAGTCGAGACTCATCCTTGTTTCATTCAACTACCTTAGAGCCGCTTAAATTAGCATCCACATCCTGCAGATCTATAGGGCGATGACAGAATTTGGCTTTCCACCAACATTGGAGGACACGCAATGATCAGTATGGAGGAAGTTTATCTGATCTTTTCAAAACATTTTCTGGAATAGATAGGGCGTAGGGCAGGCGTACACACGGAAGTCTCTCTTTAAGAAATCGGTCTACCTATTGCGATATGCGGACGATGTCGATAGAGTTGGTCCATACCAGCATCACGACAAAGAAGAAAGAATCTCGTTGGGCAGTGGGGCTCTGATTTCAATCTCAATTCCAATATTGTTTGGAATAGATAGTGCGTAGGGCATTCGTATACACGGAAGACTCTCTTTAAGAAATCGGTCTACCTATTGCGATATGCGGACGATGTCGGTAGAATTGGTCCATACCATCATCACGAGAAAAAAGAACGAATCTCATTGGGTAGGGCACGCGTACACACGGACTCTCTTTAAGAAATCGGTCTACCTACTGCGATATGCGGACGATGTCGATAGAATTGGTCCATACCAGCATCACGACAAAGAAGAACGAATCTCGTTGGGCAGTGGGGCTCTGAATTTGATTGCGACGTGAAAATAGTCCAAGTCGAAGTTTGATCCTCTGAATGCGTGTGTATGGTTCGACCATATGAAGATCGCTAGGTTGCTTTGTGGATCCGATGTCATGGGAACCTAGTGCTGCTGATAACAGTATAACATGCTGCCGTAAAGTCCGTTAGTCGAAAGAAATGATCTGTTGAGGTTTCGAGGAGGCTTCCAATTAACTCGCGGAAGACGTTATCCATACTGAAGTTCTCATTGAAGGCTCCGTGGGTTCCATTAAGGAGTTAAGGAGGTGGTTGAATTACTACTAGATAAAGTCTTCGGTATCATTGGTAGGCGCATGTACCCACGTAAGGCGATCACTTACCAGGTTTAAGTCGATTACTCTTGACCTATATCGGCTCCCCCAACGAATCCGCAACCTAATATGTGTAGCCTTGGGTAACAGCTTAAATAAATTTCGCATTTTTTGTTTGTTTTTGTAATACTGATCCTGTCAAACGTATTTTCTGAATGGCGGTTATGCTTGCCCTGTACCGCGCGAGGACAGTTTCAAGTCGTTGTCCTGGTCGTCCGGGTCTGGTTGGTATGTGAGGAGGTCGGTTACAGAAGACTGTTGCCTTTCTCATAACTGGTCATTTTGAGGGTAAGGAAGTTATCCAACCCCCAACCTGAAGGGCCACCTCCAATTCGTGAGACACCTCTAAGACACGGAGAAATCAGTATCCACTACAGGTATGAGCATTTCGGGTCATCCGCCACCATTTCTGTTCAAGAGCCTGAGTTAACCTTGCGATTTCTAGATGACCTATTGTCCGAATATGTCGAAGCCGCTTACTTACGTTCTTTACTTTGTCCATCCTAACTGGGACACCACCGTTGATTGCATCTTGGGAATTATTCCGCTGTCATATAGGAAAAGGACTGTGTGCCTTAATGTACGGGATTTTCGCCATTTTAAAGAGAGAAGTAAGTTTCAAGTGGTAAGTTTGTAGCGGTGCCGATCTAATTCTACTTGGACTCTGGAGTTTTGTATACTCAATAGCTGACCCGTCTAACTACGCTCATGGAGTAGGGTTTTCCTGGACATAGAAGTTTTCCAATTCAATCCCGAATGGATTTTTTTTAAGAGATTAGGTATGTCACTATAGGAATGTTATATCCATATGTAAGCCCTTTAATTCTAGCCGTTTGGTCTGTCAGCAGTCTATCAAAAAATTGTTTTATAAAGGTTGACTATACTAAGGACGACATGATCCACCGAAAGGGAGTCGTTGTTAACTCACTCCAGGTGGTTGTGGTTTCTTTGTTCATAGATATTTCAGTTTGACAAGATTGGGGAAAAGCTTTCAACGGATTTGACGAAAGAAAAAGTTTTATGCATTGCACACTTCACATGAGCAAATGCACATCACACTGAGTTGTCGGTTGTACACTTTGATGTATCTGAAAGAACGGATTGTTTTGGACTTAAGCATCAGTCGTATATATAAGCTAAGGAGTGCAGAGTTCTATATTCAATATGAAGACGGGGTTCTATCAATAAGTTTTTGGACGCAAACATAGTTCTTATATTCAATGAAACGCAGAATTCGTACTGATACCTAACCTGTATTTACCCCACAGAATCCCACTTCTAATCAAATTCATTTTATATCCTCATTCCCTTAAACTTCAACCAAAGAGTAGCAATGTAATTTTACCATCGTACATCAAAAATCCTCCTCCCAAGATACGGGTTAATCAAAGGTTAATCAAATTCCCCTTCTTTCCCTTGTTCAAACAAAAAAAAATCCCATTACTCACCAGACTGCCGGACGACGATACCCTATTCCCACACGAACTCCTCCACACATGATCGGTTAATTAGAAAACTGTTCATTGTGCGTTTAGCATTAGCCACCACCCCCATACTGGATTTCAATTGACCCATCTTGACCCTTATGCTATACTGGCACTCGTTTTGAGAATTCCATTAGATATTCCCAATCGCTAATTATACACTTAAATCTCTGTTGAGAGTATCTACGTATCCATACGCGAGCATATGCACCATGGGAAAAGCAAAATCTTTTAGCGAAAGTCTTTTAGATACTAGTATCTGGAGCGAAACCCAGAGTTTGTGGAGGAGGTGGAGAAACGAAATAGAAACGAATGCTCAACTAGAAAGTTTAATGTTCTTTGGCGAACTGCAATACCTATAGATACAAGATTTGCACAGAAATGCGAACGACATTTTGTTGTGTTCCTTTCATTTATCTAGAGTTGTACTTGTGTTAGTGCTCCTCTTCATACATGAATGCAACGGATAGACAATTCAAAGAGATTTGTAACGTAGAGATACAAAATGCGTATTGTTTGTGTGAACTACATTTTCACTTGGTTTTTATAGATTCAATTAAAAGTTAGGGTTTATCGTTGCAAGGCGGTGTGTGTAGTTTTGTTGGTTTTATTCCAACTCGGTACTTTGTTTAATTACCGCTACAAAGAGTGACTTGGCAAATTATCGTGTAGAAACCTTTGTTCGCGGTAGAGATAGTATCTGTTTACGTTTTGATTGTATTTAGTTCAAGGAACTTTGGCATACCGGGTCTTTAAGAAAATGCGAACAAATGTTTGCCCACGGAAGAGCTTTGGGATCGGATGAATGGAGTTAGTCGTCTTATTAAGAATGGACCGGTGTTGATGAGGAATGGTGTTGATAAAGGTATTTAGACCTTGGAATTGATACCAGGTGAGGGTTGAATGAGCAAAAGGGAAATTAGTGTGGGAGATGAGTTTTATTCATGAGTAATAGAATTTATTCTTTGTATCCAAAAGATTGTTTCTGTTATCTGTAGAGGGACGCCATTCTCAATGACCTACTGACATTCGTCATGATATGAAGTGATTCGTTTAAAAAATAAGTCGGGGCGGATCGATTTCTTAGTAAAATAGTTTTTTTTTGACTCCCAAAAAATTGCGAGTCCTAGAAGATTTTGCCCGAATCTTTGAGAAGATCTTTCTCTATATTAGGGATGCAATCAAGTAGATGAGCTAAGCAGAATCATTCTTAGGTATGAGCCATATTTTTAGGATTCTGTCTTGTTCAACTAAAAACAACACGAACAACATAATGCCAAAACTAAATTCGATAAGCAAACAATGATGCCTGAAGACATAATGACAGCTTGTGTAATCTTCACGAATATAGGACTTCAGCCTTACTTTTCCATTCATTAGTGTGTGCAAAGCTATATTTTTTCCAGAAAGAATGGGATCATCAGGTTAAAGCCGATTCCAAAAGGCGAATTCGAGAAGCTTGTCATGAGAATTTTATTCTTTTGGATTTTTGTCAGACTTTCGCAAGAGGTAGGGCAGTGTGCAAAACATAGGGGTTGCTTCTTGAAGCTTCTCAAATTTACACTAAGTGGGTTTTATTTAACACCTTTATTATTTGCAAAGGCCCCCTTCTTTCGCAATGATGTGACAAATCATTTGAGCAGTATCAATTTCAAGAAAAGCTTATCTCAACTTATCCGTTCGGATTCGGCATAAAACAGGAGGTCCCACCATCGTGCAAGAAGTACACACGCACACATGAATGGTTGTGAGAAAAAAATAGGCCCTGAGTACTAACGACCCTGTTGCGCAAAAAAATTGTATTTGTACACAGCGCACCCTGGGAATTTATGAGCAGAGTTGACAAATACCTACTGACGGCTGTCGCCTTGATCCTTAGGTATGGCTTATGCAGTCTTGTGAATGGATCTTGATGGACCAATCGTTCTTGTCTTCCCATTGGTGATGATAATTACATCCAAATCCTCTCTTACCATTCGATCCGTTGTTGAGGTCATCGTATTTTTTCCAATAGTGCGTAGGACCAACAAACACCAAGTCGCAAACGGTACAACACTGGATATCGCCTCTGGTTTTAATTAAGCCTTGTTCACGTAACACAGAGCTCAGCGCTACTCCTTGAAACTAACATAAACAAGTTCCTCTCACTGTAAGTGGACTAATGCAATCCGACACTGATAGATAGGGATCTGAGGATGAAACTGCTGTTACACTTATGAAGGACGAGGTCTTAAATAATAACCGAAGCTCCATCTTAATTAATTTAGCGAGCTCAAAACCAGGTGGGTTGCAGTTAGGTTGGGTGAGGTTATAGTGGATGCACACGTGCATACTTAGAACATAAAGGTCCGTTGTGATACCACGTAGAGGTTTTTTTAATGGATCTGTCGACTTTCGTATATTCGTTCACCTAATTGAACCTTTCAGAACGAACCATTCAATATTGGCAACGACAGCGAAAACTGCCAACCACCCGACCTGAGTGAAGTGAGGATAGCAATATCTAAACTCAAGCTTAATAAGGCTGCCGGAAATGACGGCCTTCCCGCTGAGCTCTATAAGGCCGGCGGAGATGACTTGGTAAGTAACATCCACCAACTCATAAGCCAAATCTGGTCGGATGAAAATATGCCTGAAGAATGGAACCTCAGCATCGTTTGCCCGATCCACAAAAAAGGAGACCCTCTGAACTGCGCCAACTACAGAGGCATAAGTCTCCTCAACATCGCCTACAAGATCCTATCTGCCGTAATATGTGAACGCCTGAAACCGTTTACCAACAACCTGATTGGCCCTTATCAGTGTGGTTTTAGGCCAGGAAAGTCCACAACCGATCAAATTTTCACACTTCGGCAGATCCTGGAAAAAACTCAAGAAGTCCAAATCGATACCCACCACCTATTCATCGATTTCAAAGCCGCATATGACAGCATTTATAGAGACGAACTGTATAGAGCCATGTCTAGTTTTGGTATACCGCCCAAACTCGTCCGTTTGTGTAGGATGACGATAGAGCATTCTCGCTGCTCCATCAGGGTCGGAAACGACCTCACCGACACATTCGATACCAAAAAAGGATTTAGGCAAGGCGATGCGCTGTCATGTGACTTCTTTAATCTGATTCTTGAGAGAATTGTGCAAAACTCCAAAGCCAACACCAGAGGCACAATTTTCCAAAAGTCGGTGCAACTACTAGCATACGCTGACGATATTGACATCATTGGTAGGACTCTACGTGATGTCATAGCCACGTTTGCTAGTATAGAGAAGGAAGCGGCGAAAATGGGTTTAGCAGTAAATGAGGGTAAGACTAAGTATATGCTGTCATCACGAAAGGACTCACAACATCGACGAATTGGACAGAACGTCACCATTGACAGATATAACTTTGAGGTAGTACGGGACTTTGTCCACCTCGGCTCCGCTATTAGCTCTGACAACAACATCTCGTCAGAAATTAAACGAAGAATTACTCTTGCCAACCGCTGTTTCTTCGGGCTAAGAAGGCAATTTAGTAGTAAAGCCCTCACTCGAACTACTAAGGAAACCCTATATAAGACCCTGATCATCCCAGTCCTGCTCTACGGCGCTGAAGCACGGACCGTATCAAAAGCGGATGAAGAAATCCTTGGTAGATTCGAGAAGAAAATTCTTCGAAAAATCTTCGGTCCCGTTTGCGTTGACGGGCTATGGAAACGAAGATTCAACCAAGAACTATACGAGCTGTACATCGACATGCCCCTGGTCAAAAAACTCCGCATTGGACGTTTAAGATGGCTGGGACATGTAGAACGAATGGACACCAATACTCCGGCTCGCAGAGTCTTCGATTCCCAGCCAGACGTCGGACGCAGTAGAGGAAGACCTCGCCTTAAGTGGCGCGCACAAGTGGAAACCGACCTCAACCAACTTGGAGTGCGCAACTGGAGGCAGTTAGCTAAGGACCGGGCTAATTGGAGAGGCATGTTGGTTGAGGCCCAGGTTCATTCCGGACTGTAGCGCCACTTAGAGAAAAAAACAAAAAAGAATTGAACCTTTCAGAGCTGACTATGTAGCGTAGGAGGTTTCTGACATTAATATTAGCCTGGTCACATAGGTTGTTAACGAAGTAGTATCCTAGATGGACAGAGCTGGACAAGAGAAAAGAAGGTGCGGAATACACTCCTCCTCCTCATTCAAGCAGCATCTGCAGAAGTCATTGTGTTGGAGGCCTAGTCTTTTTGAATGTAGCCCTAGAGGGGAGTGTGCTGTAAGGTACCGATGCTGGTAATGATGTTTGACATGTCTATCATAATCAGAATTGCCTGGATATTTGACACGTTGTCCCGTTTATCCTTCTGCGGTTTGCTTTCTTGATCGCACCCAATTTGATTTGTGATTTCCATGTTTCCATGGCATACCTACTGGCGGTAGAAAATAATGTCCTGTCTGTCAAGCTATAATTAGTAACAGCTCTGGACCGTCAAGCTCCAATGGATCGTATCAATGGATCCTGCACCAAGGCTTAGCCAACGTCATCTAACAACTCGAGTGACTATTCCATTGCAGCGAAAAAGGCGGAAGGGGGCGATTTGATTGGATTCCTCGAATCATCGTCCTAAGGATATGTTGATGTTGGTTGAGTCTACGACAATGGATCTCATTTGAAGCCAATCGGCCGCTCCTGGTGAATATTTAAATACCACCATGAATATCTACGTGGCTTAACACGACGCGACGATAAGAAGAGCAGAAGAGGACAGAGAATCTATCTAACTAGCCTCGTGACTAAACAGTGGTAGTGGATAACACGCGAGAAGTGTCAAACGAAGACTAAGAAAAGTCGCTCTGGATAAACGGCGAAGGCAATATCGTTTGAAACTTGCAAAAGCGCTCCCCTCTCCAGTCTTGCTCCTCAACCGATAAATTCCATTTTCACAAATCGCAATCCGTCAGGAATTTTATTGGCAGTTGGAAGAAGTCACATCTGTATTGGTGGGCTACACCAAAAGTAAAAAAGATAACAAACCAGTAGTCGAAACCGGCAGTTCTAGAAGGAGAGTCCAAAGCAAAATTGGATTTACCCATCGGACCTGAGGCAATGTCAGAATGGCGGGAATGACGAAAGGAAAACGTTTTTACAGTAACAAAGGAACTATTGTTACTTAGTTAAACAGTGGTTAGACAGATTGAAGGACCAGCTGATTTCAAGATAGCTGCAGTAAGCCCCGAAGCCAACTCCTTCGTCTATGTGCAAATCCGTGACGATGATAATGGATTGAGATTGGCCGTATAGGACTGCTATCTGTTTCTATCTGCTGGTTTCAAGGTCGATGGAGTGAACCCCGATAGCAACTCCTTCGTCTGTATAGGACTTCTATCTGTGTCGAGGCAGTTTTATTTGGAATGTCAAAATTGTATTCTAGGTTGAAGTTCGTTTTGATTAGTAAGGGATTGGTTTTATTTCGTTGATTAGGTTGTGTTAGCATTTTCGCATGCCTAACACTATTTTCATTCCATCGGAGGGTATCCCTTCGCCACAGGACATAGTTGGTCGCTATTTGTCAAACGGTAGCAAGTGAAGTACTGTTTGGAGAGCGGGTAGTGCAACTACACCGCAAAGCATATTATGGTAAAACGTAATGAACTCATGCGAGGTTTTTTTTAAAGGGAAATAAAAAACCCTACGCGAAACCCACGAACTCCCGCCTGACGATGGACTTACCCTTATTGTTTCGCTGCGAAACGAAATATCACGACGATAGTGGGGACGCTATGAACCATAGGCTCATTCATTCACAGCCTGAACCCTAAAAATACAATTATGTTTGTCTCTTTTTCGTTACATTTTTTCGTTTCATAAAATCCAATTCACCCCCTCCCAAAGGAATTTCACTTTAAAAACCGCATCCATGAATAAGACTTACAAGGTAATGTTTTATAAGAGAATGCCTTTGAGCTTTATAAGTAAAGGCATTAATCTCCTCCACATCGCCTTTGAGATCATGTCTCCAGCAACATGTAACCGCCTTCACTAACGTCCTGATCGGTCGGTCCATATCAGTGTGGTTTTAGACCAGAAAAGTCCGCAACTGATAAAATCTTCGCACTTTGGCATATCAAAACCCAAGCAGTCCAAATCAAAGCCACCTACGATAAGCCTTTCTAGGGAATTCCCGCTTCTCCATTAAGATTGGCAACGGTCTCATTCGATATCAAATGGGGATTTATACAAGGTCTTGCTGGCACTGCATTTTGCTCAGTATGCGAAGATTCACTTACGAACTTAATGGCTGTGCTGCTACTCATATCTGGTCGAAACAAATACGCATTGGATCATGTGATAAAGCAAATGGAAACCAAGCTAGATGATAGACATGGTAGAACATTTTGCCTAAGACGTGACGCGCATAATTAGAAGCTCACCTGAAAGAACATGCACTGTGCGACTAAAGGCAGTTAGCTAAGGACTGAGCTAAATTAAAGGCTCTATTGGTTGAACCAAAGGTATGAATATAATACGATGTTAGGTTAGATTGGTGGGTTTATGAGCTGATGAGGGAATACGCCCGTTGGGGTTCCACGTACGTGGTTGGTTCTTTTTGTTTTGTCCCGTTACTGTCCGTTATTTTTTTTTTAGCCATTTAGATGTTGTTGAAAACCTGAAAAGACTGGAGAGAGGGATTTCGGATAGATCCGTGAGGTAATTGAAAAAAATATTTTCCTGAAGTTCTTTTTCTTAGATGACCTGGCCTGAGTAGTAGCACAGAAAGTGAAGGGCATCCTCGTGTCCAATAAATATCCCCACCAGTGTCGAAATAGATTACCTGTTTTTTCGAAGAAGTTTGTGCGGGTGCTGGCTTACTCGGACCACATCCTTCCACCTGTTTTTGGCAATATCCAGTGTTTTCTATCACACTCGTCATACAAGGGCACATGGTGGAGGTTTAACAGACTGTTCTGCCTTCATTGCCATGTACAGGACACAAAGGCGCCCGGGACCCAGCAGCACTTAACGACAGAACCTTCAGCTCTTCATGACAACACTTCACAAGCTTGGACTTTATTTCGACGGCAGAAATTGCTTTAATTGCAGCCTGGCTATCAATAAAGATAGTAAAAGCATCTGGTGGTATCGCGGGCATTGAGTTCGGTTTGACTGCCTCTGCTGCTGCTACCAAAACCTCCGCATGAAAGACGGAAAGTACTCTTTAAGGTTTGGAGCTTCGGAAAACACTCTCGCTACGACGCCTACGTTCATTTTTGAACATCTGTATAGAGTGGTAGGGTTTCGGTGCCCAGTTCCTTCCACTCTCACTCCTCTCTACTTATGGAAAGATGTAGGAAAATGGAAAATGGAAAGTCAGGGTGAGGCAGCTTGTAGTCAGAAGATACAGCTGAGCCCAGGTATCTGTTAAGAACTTGAGCGTGTAATCGTGAGTTTATTTTCCAGCAGTTAAGCGTGTCCTCGTCAGTTTATTTTCCAGCAGTTAAGCTGGCTGATTCTTAGTGCACTTTTGGCAGAAGATTCTTGCATGTAAAAGGGTAAGGTAAGCAGGTTAAGGATGTTTTCCAGTCCCGCTGTTGGTGTGGTTCTCATTTTACTAGTAGCTTCCACACATGCTATCTTTTGTATCTATGTCATGTTTTTCAGATTGTGGATTGCCACCAGGGAAGACCTTCATATATTAATATAGGTTTACAATAGCCGTATGCATCCATATAATAATCTTGGAATTTTGACACTGAATATTCGGTTATACATATGGAAAGCTATTGTGACCTTTCTTATGGGTTCCCACACATACGATCTTATTGGCAATAAAGTGGCGCTACAGTATGGAATAAATCTGTGCATGAACATGCCATCAGCTACCATCATTTAATAATTTAATCATAACATCACAAATTTATTCACGATTTTTATAAAACATTTATTCCAAGCCATCAACAAATTGAAACGCAAATAACACCTGTGCTCTAGTGTTCTACAATAAACCCTTATCTTCGACTCGAGGTCATTTGCAATTCCTTGGAAATGACTACCAAGTTACAAGTTCGATAAGATAACCTCAAGTTGTCAGATAAAAAGAGAACAAACACCTTTAAACGCGAGGTAGATATTGAATGTTTTTATTGGCCAAACAACTATGAGTGTCGAAACATTCCTCCCCCTATAGCAGATTATGTCTCAATCAACATTCCAGAGGGCAACTTGCCAACTCGATATGTCAGTGCACTTGTTCTGACAGTTGGCATGTTAGCATTCCCCCCATTACACCTGCCTGTCAATTAACCTGATTAATGTAAAAATGGGGAGCAGAACATTGAAATAATTTATACCAAATGGACCTTCCCATTATGACGACATGTATTGCACAACCATCTAGCCCCTCTGATTCACAAACAAAGGTTCAATTTAGATTTCAATTGGTGCTCGACTTCGACCCTACAAATGCGCGTTCTCTCCGATTGTCATTCTCATTTCGTATTCACAATGCGAGTGACATTTCATCCGAGTACACATTAAGTGGCAACACTCCAGTGCGGTCCTTCAGTTCAAAGTGTCAAAGCTATTGCATGGAAGGAGACAAAAACGCGTCGCACATATGGCGACAGACAGTGTGTGCTGACATGGGTGAGAACAGTGATTACTGTCATTAAATTGAAATAACAGCAACTGTCAAAAAAAAAATCATTCTCAAGGCCTCCAGTGGATCTACAATGGCTTCAGCCTGGCATGGCTACCGTGTGTTTATTTAGCTGGAGATTTATATTACGAAACATCGAATGAATCCCAAAGTGAATTTGAATTATGATTCCGATCCGAAGCCGGGTATCTGCGGATTGTTGGTCGCAGTTTATGCGACGACGCGACGGCTATGGCGACGTGCAATATCATTATTCAGCGGCTTGCGGTTGTGTCGTACATGAGTTGAACCTAAAAAGTGCGATAGATACAGTGTGTGTAGGGAAGTAGGGGAACACTCTTGTTAATTGGAATTATGTCAGAATGATGTTAACTATTTGCACTTGGAATGGAAATTGTAAGTTGATTGCGTGATTTGTTTACAGTTATTATCAATTTAATGATACTGCTTATCTGTATGTGGATGGTGAGTCACTCAGTTCAGGAGTCCCAAATCAGCAGCGATGAACAGGGATTTTGGTGTAAAGTAGTATAGAATGATTGGTTTGGACAATGCAATGATGATATATGTGCAAGCGATGATGAGATAGGAATTACTAAGCTCTTTTTGACCAGATGTAACAAACAGATGGGACCCTAAGCAGAAAGCTGCAGTGTCGAACAGAACTTCTTGAATACATCGTTACCTATTTGAACAGGTTCAAGTAATAGATGGAACCCTAGCAAGAATGTGTCATAAGAAACTAGTTATTTTGAAATTACTGAATTTTACAGTTTTAGGTCTTAGGAATAACATGACATGACATCTTACAACGACAAGAACAATTCAATACCAAAACATGTTTTATTACAGAAAAAGCAAACAATGGGACGAACTTCTAGATGACATATATCCACCAATATCTACAAATATCTGCAATCAACTCAATTCATCATACGTTAGCATCTCATGAGAAGGGTTTACAACAAAAAAAGCTGGAAGCCTTTTCAATCTTGAAACTTGTTTCCTCTGTGTAGGCCGCACAACCTATAGCAGGTATTGGGTTTTGTTTAACATGCAGAGGCCTACCGAGCAGAGTTTGCGGTTCCTAAAAGATTTTTTTGGTTCATCAGAAGCTTTAGAAAAAAAATGACATCCAGGCTCGTGGCTATGAAATCGCCTACGTCCACACCTTCAATTTACTCAGAATTTGAATAATGTTATTAGTTTTTAAGTATGTTTGGACCTAGCATGCCATTACTACAAATGAATTCAAATGTCGTTCCCTGAATATGATAATATTACTGAAAATTGGCGATAGGTGTACGATTTCGACAATCTAATGCTTTGTGTAAAAGAGAAAAAAATGGATAAATGCCAAATTACTGGCTAACCACTTGCAGCCCAAATCGCAATCAAAACACGTTTGCCATTGTTTACAGATTCACTAATTAATTTAAACTCTGTCAGTTCTACTCGCCAGTGTAACCCAGGAGTCAGACAAGAAGGAAAGTAATGGTGAAAGCTCTTATTTATATCTTCGGCAAGTTAAGGAACATCGATTTTCTAAAGAAAAGAAATCCTATTGAGACCGACACATATCTTTAATCCACACTTCAAGAGAGATAGTTCCACTGGATAGGGTCAACTAGTAAGATTTGACCAAAATATAAAAATATTCAGTTTGTTCAGTTCGCACCTCGACATTCATAAGCGGACTTGGCGGTCTGCAGATAAACGAACGGTCAATCAAATTGATCATATTGGACATATTTTGGATGCCTGAAAATTCCGAGGGGCTAACATCGAACACTATCTGGTTGCAGCGAAGGTAAGAATTCGGATATCCATCACGCCACGACAAAGTAACATTTTATTTTAAAGAATGTCAAAAGAATGCAATCGCAAGAGACCGCCAAGTCCTTTACAGAACGAGTATCCCTTAACCTCTCCATTAATACCATACCACCACCATCTAATATGGAAGAACAATGGCAACGATGTCAAATATCCATTAGAGCAGCCGCAACTAATGTGATAGGTTTCTCGAGCACAAGGCCAAGAAACCCTTGGTTTGATGATGAATGCCGACAGTTGCTCATGCTAACAGCCAAGAACGAGACTGCCATTGAGCTCTATAGGCAAAGAAAGAGGGAGGAACACCGGATAGAGTGGGTAGAGGATACGAGTGGGCCCCCAAAGGAATAATCTTGGCAAGTTTTATCGAAGTGTAAAACTTCAAAGCCAGGGTCGAAAAGAATCTTGTCCAGATGAACAAGGGAAATCTCGTAGTTGTGACAAAGTCGATGGTGATTTTATGGAAGAACCACTTCTGCAGAAAAATCTCCCGCTGTCAGGCAGAACGAAACATTCAATGACGACAGCTTAAATTACCAACCCCCGACCTAAGTGAAGTGAGGATAGCAATATATAAATTCAAGCTTAACAAGGCTGCCGGAAATGCCTTTTCACCGAGCTTTATGAAGCTAGCGGAGATGACTTGGTAAGTAACATAACATCAATAATCAAAGTTTGGTCGGATGAAAGTTTGCCTAAAGAATGGAACCTCAGCATCGTTTGCTCCTCAACATCGCCTACAAGATGCTTTCTGCCGTAATATGTGAACGCCTGAAACTGTTAACTAACAACCTGATCGGCCCTTATCGTTGGGTTTTAGGGCAGGAAAGTCCACAACCGATAAAATTTTCACACTTCGGCAGACCCTGAAAAAACCCAAGAAGTCCAAATCGATACCCACCACCTATTTATCGATTTCAAAGCCGCATACGACAGCATTTATAGAGACGAACTATACAGAGCCATGTCTAGGTTTTGTATACCGCCCAAACTCGTCTGTCCGTGCAGGATGACGATGTAGAATTGTCTCTGCTCCATCAGGGTCGGAAAATACCTCACCGAAAGCTTCGTTACCAAAAAAGACAATGCGGATGCATTTTCATGTGACTTCTTTAACATCATTCTTGAGATGATTGGACACAAATAAATCGGTGCAACTACTAGCATACGCCTACGATATTGACATCATTGGTCGGACTCAACGTCATAGCCACGTTTGCTAGCATAGAGATGGAGGCGGTTTAGCTGTAAATGAGGTTAACACCAAATATATGCTGTCAAATGAAAAGTACACACAACATCGACAAATTGGACAGAACGTCACCTGTGACAGATACAACTTTTCTACCTTGGCTCTTGTATTACCTCTGACATCTCGTCAGAAATTAAATGAAGAATTAATCTTGCCAACTGCTGTTTCATCGAGCTAAGAAGGCCCTCACTCGAACTACTAAGGAGATCCTAGGAGGAGAATTTGATCATGACAGTCCTGGGTACTCATTCTGTAACTTTTAAAATGATTATGGAACGATAGTGTAGGAGACTTGCTAGGTACGTAGAGTGTAATTTGTATACTGTGTGTGTGCACATGTATATAAATCACACGGTTGGTGCCCAGAAAGTTGAATTCACTATCGTCAACGATTATCATTTTGAAAGATACGGAATGAGTACCCTCCTCTTCGGCGCATAGATGATGAAATCCTTGGTCGTTTTGAGAGAAAACTTCTTCGAAAACTATTCGGTCCCGTTTGCGTTGACGGGTTATGTTGAAGAAGATTCAAACAAGAACAATATGAGCTGTACAGCGACATACCCCTAGTCAAAAAAACTCCCCGAAGATACCAATTGTCTTTTGAACTTAAAAACCCCTTTCACCTGGTACTTTTTCTTGCCACCCACACTGTCCATTGTTGTATGTAACTTGCATACAAACTGGCATTTCAGTTGTGGTGTGTTGGATTTGTTTTACCATTTTATTTTTGGGGCTACTGAAATACCATCCATAACCGCAAGAGGCCAATCTCCACAAATCTCTTAGAGATCCACTATGCGATGTTGTGTATCTCAAACCAAAAGATGCATTCATGTGAACGCAATCACGTATACCATATACACTGCAGATGCATGTATCTTCTAAGGAGTCTTGTGGTGGTGTAATATTATGCAAGGCTTCTTCTATACTCTATAGGTTGTGTGCATGTGTGTGTCGTAATGATATGTCATCTGCATGATATGATTACATTTTGTGGTTTGCCAGATGCAATGAGGCCATACCGCCGGAGGAGGCGCACTATAAACATTGTCGTCGGCCTTTAACGTTCTATCTTGTCGCCTGAATCCCGAAAAAAAGTGTACAGCACAAGGCTTTTATCTTAACACAGACTATCGGCTATCGGCATCTTCATCTCGCGCAGTTCCACTTTAAACGAGTTCGTCTACTGGAACATGATGCTCGTAGACTAGAATTAAGTCGTCCACGAGAACATGTGTGACCGCAAAGTATCAAGCATGTATTTGTCGCTAGATAGACTTGCTTGCATCTAGGGTGAGCACGCAGATATAAGATACACTCGACTAATGGCATTTGATAAAAATCGCATCGCTTACGGGTTTTGGTGGCGCATTCCCGTCGTTCGGTGTGGCGGCAAATGATGAAGAAGATTTGCTGAAGGAATTCTTCAGAATGTTGACGCTTGAGTGTGTGCATTCGATCGAGATGCAAGGATGCGCGATGTGGTTTTGTCGATGGGGAATGTATCTTTAAAGTGATTGCATGTGCTGGGTGCTTTGTCGTATATGTATAGTGAAGGTTGGCTTTCAGTGCAGAGGTGCACTTAAAGTGATTCTCTGAGGAGATTGTTAAGGTCGGAGAGATACCGCAGGATCTAGAATGGAATGTGAACTGTGATGGGTTTATTAAGACGCGCACATTGTTGGAGTGGAGTTAATTTTTGACTCCCTTTTGGTTTTGTTTCAAATTATTGGAATACCTTATATGGATCATGTACGTGCAGAGATGTTCAAGGAGTACATACCTGGAAAGATAGAGAAAAAATACATTTCGTAAGTTAAAATGTATTGAATGGTTGTATTAACGTAAATATTAATGTTAGGTAAGAGTCTTATACAATTTTCCATTATCAATTATGAAATACCAAACTTAGCCATAAAAACTTCAAACTGAAAGGTTCCCACTTTAAACGGATTCACCAATTTCTCTAGCCCAAATGAAGCCATGAAGCTAGGTATATCATTTGAGTCAATTTGGCACATCTTAATGGATTTTCCATTTTCGACATTGTCAGCCGAACAAATTTGTAGTTTCGGAAGTGGGAAAGTGAGCATAACGACGTGTGAACTTGAGCTTAATTAGAAGCCTTCTTATTTTGGCTGGTGAAAGCCATGTGGCCATGAGTGCTATAGTAGCAGTTTTAATGAACAGATGTCCAAATATTATTCAAGCGGAAAATCTGTCATTCAAAATGTTTACCTATAATCGTACATGGTTGAGTGTGTCGTGTTGATTGTATCTGCAATTATTTTTGATGCCATGAGTGCGGCGCGTTTGTTGACACCACTTTTAGAAAGTGAGAATTAAAAATGCGTTTAAGTGCTAAGAAGGCCATAAAGTATTGCCACCGTAGAGGTTTTACTGGATTAGATACCTGCTGCTTTACCCTTTTGCTTGTATAAGTCTTGCCATCACTAGCATGCAGAGCAACCAAAACCCTATGTTAACACAAATGTCTGCTTTGACTATGAAAAGTGACTTTGACAAGATGATTCCAAGTTGAGCTAGTAGACGATATTTAATTTTAATATGAAACACCGGATTGATGGAAGGAGAAGAAGTATCTTTTATTTGAAAGACCCCTGGCTAAGGCGACTAAATGTAGACCGATTACGTTTTTACGTTTAACCTATGGGTCAATGTTGGTCTTTTACCCTGATTCCGTTTAAACACTAGGGATGCAATGAAATATTTGGCATACATATGCGATGTCAGTATGTCTGCCAAAAAAAAAAGGATCTCCGTTTAAAAACGAAAATGTTCTCATTTGGAAATATCTGACCCCAATTGCCGGTTTCTAAGGCATGGTCGTCAACGAAAAAGAAGGCTAAAACAAGTAAAGTGACAAAACTCAGATACTCATATTGATGAGTTCTTAATTGGGGGAAATCAGCAGTCTTCTACGTAGCTCATGGGGGAACTGTTGCTATTTTTCAAGTTATAGGCACAAAAACGCAGAGCTCGCGTCCATATCGACAGCAACATTCTAGAGATCTAGAGTTGATGTTGATGTCGGTGCCAATTAGACTCGCTATATTAATGTTATGGTAGCCAATGCCATTATATGGAACCTTGAGTTTTCACCTAGCTGATGCCAACTCCGACTCTCAGACTTCACGTAACACTTGGCGACCGCTGAGTGCCTAGTACTTTGACCTTAGATAGGGTCTCACTTTTTGTAAAAAAGTCATGGCGGCAGCAGATGAGAGCCGGGGAAGAGGGTAATGCACGTATTCCATTCCAGGAGGAAGCAGAGCTCCCAAGATGGAGTAAACGGTGGCGTCAACAGACAAAGTGAATAGACTATACATGAGCTGCTGCGACATCTTCGGACGACAGCTCATCAATGAATCTCAAGAGTAAGTCAGTTTCCTTGAATAGAGACGGTAGTGGATGATACTGATGACCCCTGTTCTAGTGGTATCTAATAATTCAAAACTGGCCCTCCAGGTTGGGGGTTGTGCTTTGGGATAACTACCCACTCCCAGAAAAATATTGTTATTACGAAGCAACCAAGAGCCTCGGAAAGGAACGATTTTATTCATGACGACCAAGTTAAACGAGAAAAGGACAATGGCGTTCGTATCTGTACCTGGAATTGAGAACATGCTATAAGAGAGTTGCATCCGAACAACTAGCAGAAGCCCTAAGCTGCTGCAATGCAGACATTACTGCCATCCAGGAAATTTTATGTTATTGGTCGGGCAAAAAAAGGATGAAAAACTGACATCTACTACGGACCGTGTTAAAAGGAGCAGAAATAGGGACTATTTGGATTTATTATTGCTTCCAGCCTTAGGAAAGCAGTCCTATGTTTTCAGGACATTAGCAAACGCATTGTATGTAACAATCGGCATCAAGGCCAAATTCGCCAACAAAAGCCTTACATATATGCGATCACGCTCCGACGGAGGAAAAATATGATATTGCGAAAGACTGTTTCTACGAGCTCCTGGACAAAACTTATGAGCGACTACGGACGTACGATGACAAGATCGTGCTGACAGAGAAGACATAGATATAAAGAAGTGTGGTCATAGGCTAATTGACTTCGCTGCGGAACGAAATGCCCCTATAGCCCGCATACGGTTTTCTCACCTCGATATTTATAAGGGGACATGGTGGTCTCCAGAACTGACAGAGAAGACATCTTTAGAAGTATTGTCAGAAAACAAAGCCTACACGACGCCACGTCCAGCAACGGACTTAGGCTAATTGACTTCGCTGAGGAACGAAATGCCACTATAGCCAGCACACGATTTCCTCACCTCGATATTCATAAGGGGACATGGTGGTCTCCAGATCAACGATTCATATTGCGATAGACAAGAGGCATACACCCAGTATTTTGGATGTCCGATCATTCCGAGGAGCTAACATCGATTCGGCAAGAGACCGCCAA
The DNA here is from genome assembly GCA_932526625.1 of Rhingia campestris. NCBI lineage: Eukaryota > Metazoa > Arthropoda > Insecta > Diptera > Syrphidae > Rhingia > Rhingia campestris. The sequence goes on along the minus strand of OW052185.1, from coordinate 30,896,837 downwards.
GGCCTTTGTAGAATGCGTATCCCTTAACCTCTCGATTAATGTTATACAACCAGCATCGAATGTCGAAGATGAATGACAACGATGTCAACAAGCCATTAGAGCAACCGCAACTGATGTACTAGGTTTCTTGAGCCCAACAGCAAGAATCCCTTGGTTTGATGAAGACTGCCGACAGATGATCGCAGCCAAGAACGAGGCCTTAAAGGCAAAACTGCGGATGAAGACGTGAGCTACCATTGAGCTCTAAAAAGGAGGAAAGAACACCTGCTTTACAGAAAGAAGAAAAAAGGGCAAGGAAAGCGAGCTATTCGGGATCTAGAGAGAGATGTCACTCCAGGAATGATGTTCACAAGTTTTACCAAAGTGTAAAATGTCAAAGCCAGGTGTACAAGGCTCGAACGGAATCCTGTCGAGATGAACAAGGAAATATCTTAATGGAGACACAGTTGATGCTGGAAGAACCACTCCTGGAGACTGTTAAACGGCGATGTCGAACAATCTCCTGCTGTCAGGCAGAATGAACCTTTCAATATTGGAGACGACAGCGAAAAAACTACCAATTACCCGACCTAAGTGAAGTGAGGAGAGCAATACCTAAAGTCAAGCTTAAAAATACTGCTCGGCCTTCCCGGCAAGCTTTATAAAGCCGGTGGAGATGACTTGGTAAGTAACATTCACCAATCATTAGCAAAATTTGGTCAGATGAAAGTATTCTTGTGGATCGGGCCCAAGAAGACGGGTCTTACTATAATATTGCCTGCATTGCAAGTTCCAGTGAGCTCCCCATTTGACGTTTATCTTCCGTAACGTTGCAATGTTTGAATGTTTCAATCTGCTGAGGACCCTTCTTGACGTTTTTCTTTCGGAACTCGGTAATGTGTAAAACTTCAATCTTCTCAGGATAAGTAGAACAATTTTGAAATAAAAAAAAATAGATGTCTTCAAAGAGGTGTAAGGCGAAGCAGTTTGATTAGACCCTTCGAGAGCTTGGGTCGAACTCCTACGAGTCTTTCTACCTTGCCGCGGTGTAGGAGCTTAGTACGACTCGGGTATACACTCAGTTGAGATCCGAAGCCAAGAGTAAGTCATCCTCTCCTACCCCTCCCCCTTCCTTACCTCCCAACCAATCTCTACCCCTCAAACCACCACTGGGTCGGATTCAAGTGTCATACGACCAGTGCCGATAATCAGCCTGACTGGGGACCCACTCAAAAAAGCTCAGCCACGAACCGAGTATCCGAATACCTGGCGACCTTCGGATTAACTAGACTTACCTGCGCACAGGCGCCCCTAGATTGCCGATCATCTCTGCAGGAGATGTCAACGCATTTTAACATTCACCTATGCTGGGAACTGTAAGGCTGATGAACTCGCCAGAAATGGAACCAAATTACCAGTTGTACCCGACACGGGTCCACTAGGTATTCCTATCGCTACATGCAAAACTTATTAGCGCAACACGCTAACAGCAAATCAAACCTCAGATGCAGTCTTGACACGACGCGACGGGTCAAACAACCAGACAAATTTGGCGAAAGGTAGATTTGAGAAGATGAAAGGGACTGATTTCGCTTGATAGACCGTATATTTGCGATACCATAGGTGTCATCACGGGACACTGCTTAATAGGTAGGCATGCAGAAAGGCTAGGCCTTTTCTCAAACGACTTCTGTAGGAGCTGCATGGACGAGGAGGAGGAGGAAACAATACTTCATCTCCTTTGTAACTGCCCGGCCCTATCAAACAAAAGGAAGCTACATCTTCGAGCTTATTAGTTTCAAAATCTCAGTGATTTGGCAAAAACGGAAGTGAAGAGCCTCCTCCGCTTCATCAAAAGCTCAGAATGGTAAGGAGATTGGACAAGATCCACGTGGTATCACAACGGACCAAAATGGTCGAAGTGTGCTGGCGAACGCTAGCAGCCACATTACCACATCAGTTATAGAGTGAGTAAGTATTCGGCATTAGAAGCTGAAGGGAAAGAAGTTTGATTAGAATCTTGAAAATCTTATTTCTTGACTTGCAGGTTAGCCTCCTATTAAGTAAGCACAATTCCCTTTATTCGGCATGAAATGAAAGCCTCTTCTAAAATGTGTACCTCTAATCAATAGTAGACATTTTGACAGCTCAATATAAGCCGGCTATCTATCAATTGGAATGATTGGATCAGAGTTCATCAATTCCATTCCGCCAAGGGAAATTCAATTAAATTTAGAAACCACACAAAACCTCACTTGGAAAGTGCTCCATCAACTAAATCCATTCAGATACTCCAATTTTAATCAAGTGCCCGACAACAGTTTGACCCCAAGTGCATCACCCTATTGTCAAACGAATGTTATCGACGTGTAATCACTTCATTTAGTCAATCCGAACGCGTATATAATTTAGTTGATTCCCCACTGCAGTTGATTGGATTTTTAATTAAAAAAATAAAATGCCCACCAAATAAAGACCCAACCACCTGAAAAAAAAACTTAGCATTCACCAGTCGACACCATGTCTGACAAACTTTAATTGGCGTTCCACATTCGTCGGCTGTAGATACTCCAGCGGGCCAGTCTAAGAATAAATTAGTATCTGCGCCATCGATGTAACGTATTTTTGTGGCGTTTGTTTACGTTTATGAGGTAAACCCCCTACTACGTGGTGTTTCTAAATTCTTTAAAGTTACGGAAATAAAACAAAAAAAAATAATTGTTGACTAGGGCCTAGACCTAGATACCTCGCAATAAACCCTGTCGTGTTGCCCATCTCGATGGAGATTCCAAATCGAAATACCTCTTGACAAGCTAAATGTAAACATCGCCGTAGATTAGTATGTATATATCTTTTGTATCTTGTATCTATTTCTGATTATTGAAACAAATTTCCCAATTAGATCTTAAGTACCTGACACAAGCGGGGGGCTTAGAAAATCCATTTGAAAACTGCCCAGGGATGTGCAGGGACCGCCCGTTGGGTTAGCTCTTGATGACAATTGTGAAAAATAAGGTAAACGGTATTTTTTTCTCAATTTTAATTGGACGGTTCTGTTGGTTTGGGTCAGTTACAAGAAAATCATAAAAAATGAGGAAAAAATATTTTTTTTTATGAATTTATAATCAAGTGCTGGTGGAACAAGAGAAAACCATGTCAAGTGTCACTGACACTACTGCTGGCTTCGTAGTATGGGTGCTGGATATTCATTGTTCTTTCGCAGGATATTTATTGTTCTGCATTATTCTCTGGAAGTGACTTCCTTGTCCACATGGGATAACGCTGTGAAAACTAAGTGAATTGCTGGCAACGCGGAAGAAGAGTGCAATTATAGGTATTCATTGTGGACGACTGCAGAGAGATGCATTGTTGGGTGAGAGGATGCAATTTACATTGGAACTGTGCCAGTTTAGCTTAGGTTCCTTTAATGTTGCAGGACTGTGTACATATTTATGTAAGATGGAGTTTAGTTTTTTTTTTTTGCTCAATAGGAGTGGCATGGACGTAAAGTAAATATGGCACTGGCAGTATTAGTTTTTGCTGGAAGTGAGTTACTGAAACGATTTATCAATGTTGATGTTGATTTACCCAGCACTCGATGTAGTAATGGAACCTTAAGGCCGTTGTACTCATTTTCGATGTCGGTATAAGGTTTCAGTTTCATCGTCCTTAATGGTCGAATATAAAAGCAATGTTGCTATCCAAATATTGTGTATACCAAGAGTCCTTTATATGGTTGTCCTTATTGAAAATGAGATTAGATTTGGATTTGAAGTGGGATTGTCTCTGTCCGAGAATCGAAGACTCTGCGAGCCGGAGTATTCGCTCAACATGTCCTACCCTACTTAAACGTCCAATGCAGAGTTTTTTTTTTTTACTAGAGCCATGTCGGTTTACAGCTCGTATAGTTCTTTGATAAATCTTCGGCTCCATAGCTCGTCAACGCAATTTTGATGCTTTAGCTCCGTGGAGCAGGGCTGGGATGATCAGGGTCATATATAGGGTCTTCTTATTAGTTCGAGTGATGGTTTTACAGCTAAATTGCCTTCTTACCCCGAAGAAACAGAATTTAGTTTCTGACGAGATGTTGTTGTCAGAGTAGCAGAGCCAAGGTAAATAAAGTCCCGTACTACCTCAATGTTATATCTGTCAATAGTGATATTCTCCCCTATTCGTCGATGTTGTGGGTCCTTTCGTGTTGAAAGCGTATACTTGGTCTTACCGTCATTGACTGCTAAACACAATCTTTCCGCATTCTTTTCTATACTGACAAACGTGGCTATGACATCAAGTCCGAACAATGATGTCAATATCGCTGTCATATGCTAGTTGTTGCACCGATTTATGGAAGATTATGCCTCCAGTATTGGTTCTGGAGTTTTGCACAATCCTCTCAAGAATAAGATTAAAGAAATTACAAGACTGTGTCGGTATGGTCGTTTCTGACCCAGATGGAGCAGCGAGAATTTTCCATCTTCATCCTGCACAGACGGACGCTCTTAGGCGTTATACCAAACCTGGATATGGTTCTGTATAGTTCGTCCCTATAAATGTTGGCTTATGCGGCTTTGAAATCGATGAATAGGTGGTGGGTATCGATTTGGACTTCTTGGGTTTTTTTCAGGATCTGCCGAAATGTGAAAATTTGATCGGTTGTGGACTTTCCTGGCCTAAAACCACACTGAAAAGGCCCGATCAGGTTGTTGATAAACGGTTTCAGGCATTCACATATCACGGCAGATAGGATCATGTAGGCGATGTTGAGGAGACTTATGCCTCTGTAGTTGGCGCAGTTCAGAGGGTCTCCTTTTTTGTGGATCGGGAAAACGATGCTGAGGTTCCATTCTTTAGGCATACTTTCATCCAACCAGATTTGGCTTATGAATTGGTTGATGTTACTTACCAAATCATCTCCGCCAGCTTTATAAATCTCAGCGGGAAGGCCGTCATAGCCGGCGGCTTTGTTAAGCTTGAGTTTAGATATTGATATCCTCAGTTCACTTAGGTCGGGTGGTTGGCAGTTTTCGCTGCCGTTGCCAATATCGAATGTTTTGTTCTGCCTGACAGCGGAATGTTGTTCGTCAGCGCCATTTAACAGTCTGCAGAAGTGGTTCTTCCAGGTCCTCAGCAACGACTGTGTCTCAACTGCGATATTTCCTTGTACATATCAACAGGATTCTGTTCGATCCTCGTATTCCTGGCTTTGACGTTTTTCTCTTCGGTAAAACTTCGAACATTATTCCTAGAGTTGGACCTCTTCTTCTTTTTGAAAAGCCTGTGTTCTCCCCCTTGTAGGCCTCGTTTTTCGTCATTCTTCAAAAAAAAAATTTTCTTGCTGGTATGTGCGCGAGAAACCAACTAATGTGTTGAGGCCTCTTGGCATCGTTGCCATTGTTCTGGTATTGGGTTAATTGAGAGGGTAAAGGATACGCGTTGCGCGAAGTCCTTGGTGGTCACTTGCGAGTACATTCTTAGACAATAAATTTGTTCACAGAATTTCTGAATTGTTGTAGGAGGGGTGGATATCACCATTCATACCTTGGCTGCAGCAAGGTAGTCGCCCGAGTAGATGTTAGTCCATCGGAATGCTCGGACATCTAAAATTCTGAATGAGTGCCTCTTGTATATCGCAATGTGATCAATTTGAATTGACTGTCTGTTGATCTAGAGACCGTCCCCTTGTGAAAATCGAGGTTAGGAAACCGTCTGCTGGCTATAGTGGCGTTTAGTTCCACAGCGAAGTCAATTAGCCTAAGTCCGTTGGCAGACGTGTCGTTTAAGGCTGTGTTTTCTGATAATACTGCTTCAGTTGTCTTCTCGTCCTACCTTTAAAAATTAAAATCTCCCAGCACGATTTTACCAAATTTCTTCGTTAGCCACTCATAAGTTTTGTCAAGGAGCTCGTAGAAGCAGTCTTTCCCTATCTATGGACAAGGTACTAGGCACTCAGCGGTCGCCACAAAGGCTAAAAGTCGGAGTTGGTAAACATCAGCTAGGTGAAAACTCAAGGTTTTATATAATCACATTGAATGCCTTTTGACTACCTAGAGAACTTCATTGAACTTGTCATGTGGCCAATGTTATATGAAGCCTGTAATGATGGTCATAGGATTCAATTAGAACTGTCCGGCATTGATCAAAGATACTTTTTGTATACCCTGGCAAAATGCTCAGATCAGCAGTCACGCGCGCATGCAGCAGCGTGTGCCATATGATAAACCTGGAGAACTATAGGTAGGAATGGTTCCCAAGGTATAATTAAATGCTGTTGAGGAGGTTTCATATTAGTCACTAAGGAATCATGTTTAAGCTTGATTCCTCAGACGAAATATGATACTACAAGCCGGTCTTTTTTGTCATCTTTTGCGATTGAACTTGGGGTCCTGAGAAGATTTAAACTGGTAAACATTGCCAAGTTCTGGAATATAAACGTCAACTAGGGAGATTCATAGAACTCATCATGAAGGCAATTTCGTAGTAATGCCCGTCTTATTGCCTTATTTATGAAAACCTTTTGCCGCGTCTGACTAAAATGTTATATGAAGCTGATCAACTTGATGTTTTATCGCAAATGCATGACGGAAAGCAAAAGTTGGTGGCGAGGTTCAAATTCCAATCCACTGTGAAAACTGTCAGGTTGCTATTCCTATGATTTACGAAAATAGCAATTTGCCACTTCTGACGCCACTGAAATATGAAGCTTTCAAATAACCTTTTCATCATGTTGCTTGAACATGATATTGTAAGGACATTGTGAAGCAATTTTCTTCAAGTCTTATCAGTAGGAAAGGATAAAATGGCTTCCAGTTGTTCGTCAGCAGGTTTAGATCAAGATGTCATCCGTTTTAAGCCTAAGACCCTAGACGAACTTTGTTTGGATATTTCAAAAAACTTTCATGGCTTCGATTCTCAAACCGTGGGATATTAGTTCTGCATTTAGGTAGTTGGGGATCTTAAAATAAAATACCTTCAATCTCATCGACTATTAGTTCAACATAAATTTGGCTCGCTAGCACTTTTCAAGACGAATCAAGTGATGAACGTCGATGTCACTTCATAAGAGACTCAAAGCCATCCTCATGGTAAATTTACTGTGGAAGAACTTAGGAATCATAAAAAAACGTAATTTATGTAGCTCAGCTCTAAATAAGCACCAATTGACAGAAGAAGTCTATCAATAGAACGAATACGGTGTATAAATTAACACCACAATCTCAAATTAAAAAATGATTAACCAGTTCCGTAAAGACCTCAATGCCATCCCCACATTCCCCTTGAATTCTTCACCGTGCATACACCTCAATTAGTCTCACCTGGCCACTCAACTCTACACAAGTCTTGAAGTATTTATTTTTAATTATTGCACAATAAACAAAGCACAGGTATGTAATAAAAAAATAAACAGTTTCACGACATTTGTCTGTTTGTTTAATGAAAGATTGTTGCCATAATCGCAACCAACATCGCAGAAATGCGCAACAGTTTTGCGCATAAAACTGCATAGTTGCAAACATTCACCACTGCAGAGATCAAAGGTTATCCAGCTCACACTCAAGACCGGATATTGGCAACAATGCACACTCTACCTGTCGATAGTGTGTGGCATTTTCAACAGATTACTCAAAGCTCACACAAAAGATACAAAAAACAAAATGTATCTCAAACGCGCCGCAATTTAGCCCCGGCACACGTAATGAAAGTGCTTTAGATTAACGCGCTTGCTACACGTAACGACGTCGTTCGATATTCGGCAATTTCGACGATTTATTTCACCGCCATGGCGACTGAATTCATAAATAGCAATTGTATCTTTCGGATAAATTGCATAGATACCAAATGAAGCGTGTACCTCATGAACAACCACGCAGATCGAATCGCACCAAAAAAAAATACTTTGTCGCCGGAAGCTCACACACCGTGTGCATTTTATCAAGCCAATGTGATCAGCTTTCAAAGCGCACCATAACCACGCAGACGCAACGCACCATAGCAGCACAGACCCTAATGATTTACAAAAAAAATCCGTAGACCATAATGATGCCAAGAGTTGGCCGGGTATGAGTCGCAAAGCAGGAAACAGGTGACTGCGAGCATGACACCATGCAATATGGCATAGTGATGCCGAAAGTTTAATCTTGATCGCAAAATCGAGGGCCCTCTTTGGAATGCTGCGCATGTGCAGTCGCACGAGTGTGCCCATTTGGGTAAAATGCGCTTGGTAAATCTGTGATCTATTTTTAAACAGTGCCCGCAGCTATGTGGTGTAGTGGGATGAAGAGATTTGAGTCAGGTATTCGAAAGGTGCAGTAGAATCATGTGTACCTCAAGACCTGAGGTTCAATTTTGCCTTTTAATCATTTTTTAATGGAGAGGACCTCAATGCAGGGTTAAAGTTTGTTTTAGTCTTAATTTGGTTAATTTGACAGTTGATAGCGGCCATATTGTTGAAGCTACATCTGTCAAATTGGCTGTCATTTATTCAGTCTGTTTTGCCAAGTCACTAGGTATGGACATAGCGTTCAACAACACGTCAAAAGATACAAAAGATACAATTGGGTGTTCTGTGCGGGCTTTGCCCATTTTACGATCGCCGTAATCGTCCTACAGAACGGACTATTCGCGTTCTGTAGTACATCCGTACTTCTACGAAAGGCAAAATCTGCCGAAAGTATCTCCGTCCGTGAGATTGTGCAGTAGACTCCGAGGCAGTCGATTTGGCGTCGCTCACAAGAACTCGGCCATTCGCAGACCACAACTTGAGGAACTTTGCGTCGTGACTTGAACCTGCACCCGTAAAAAATTCAACTGACACAGGAGCTGAAGGGAAACGACCATAGAGCATAGAAAATTTGTGTCAGTTTCCAACTGCTCCAGAGCCCATTCAGCGAATACACGTAGTTGTTTGCTTGGGTCTGGAGCAGTTGGAAACTGACCCTAAATTCATCGAAAAACCATCTTCAGCAATGAGGATCATTTATGGATGAATGGGTACGTCAACAAACAAAATTCTTCAATTTGGAATGATACCGATCCACATGATATCCAAGAGCGTCCAATGCATCCCGAAAAGGTTACTGCTTGATGTGGATTTTGGGCTGGCGGCGTCATCGGTCCATATTTCTTTGAGAACCGTCAAAGCGAACGCTATATGGTTGATGATAACCATCTTCTTTTAGTCTGAATTGGATGATATGGACACCAAAGACATGTGTTTTCCACAGGATGACGCAAAGTGCCACACAGCTCACGCCACATTGGAAGTTCTTCACGAGCTATTCGAGAGCATGCTCATCTCATGTCGAAGTGATGTGAACTGGCCACCGAGATCATGCAATTTGACCACGTTAGACTTCTTTTTGTGGAGTTTTCTGAAGCCGCAGGGTCTTAAGCAATAAGCCACATACCATCGTGGCCCTCATAACCCATGCCATCGGTCAAATTCAGCCTGATTTAATCGCCAGAGGCAATGAAAATTTGACATTTCGTGCCACCCAAAAAAGCAGACAGCAAAGCCCGAGTGATTGCGAAGGATTCGAAAGAAGCTGGAGGCAAGTTCCACCTCTACCTTCATCCATTTTTCCGATGTTATGCTTCCATCCGGTCAATTTCCGCGAATTCCAGATGTTTTTTCAACATCTGACTAAACGTTCATTCAGGGGGTCTGAATTGCGAGCGATTGGTCGTTTTTTCTTTTTGGTGCTCCTCGGGATGTCTTCCACCGACCTTTGCCTTTTGGACGCGGAGTCTTCGAAGGAGTTGGCGAATCGTTTTTACTGTTCCTTGGTCCAGCTCAGAAAAGTATTTTGCTTTTCAGTCTGATCTGAGGTCAGGATGCCTTGCATACCGGCAATTATTTGAGTAAACAGGGTGGACTTGCTTGCTACTGGAGAACGAATGGTTTGGTGATGATTTGGGGTGGACCATCTGATACATCTGGTACATTGCCCAGATTGGTCAGAGTAAGGGTGGCGGTGTACCCCTCACATATCTTGGCTATGGATCGGACCATGTTCCAAAATCAATGACTTTTCCGATGGCACGAATGCGCATTGAGCCACAAATGTTTGACCTACCTGAACACACACATCCACTACTTTTGGACTTGGTTTTCCCTAAATCTTTACGTTAGCGGGGGTGATACAGTTTCTGACCAGAAAAAGTGTTTGAAAAAGTAAGCTATACTGAGCTCACGACTACAGCCTCTGAAGATTCCCGCGCAACTTTTCTCTAACATTCACAGCAGTCCAACGATTCGCTTAACCAACTTCAATAGCCACCTTCACAAATTCCCACATAGCAGCCTTATTATCTATTACCGCTCCTATTTCGCATTAAAACGTCATCACCACCAATCGCGTCCATTTATATCCTTGAACGTGAGAAATTTCCCATTGAATCGATCCGCTCATACCACCCAGAGAAAAGAAATAAATTCCCAGAACAATGTATCACAACTGCGCAGCCGCACCGATCATGTTTCTCAAAATTCACAACGATCCATCAAAATCGCAAAGCAGCACAAAAAATCTAAACCCTACCCAAAGCCATTCAGTTCCCAAGGCTAGGATTTATTATTGATAATCCAAGCCCCCCAGTTACGGACGAGGGGTAGGGCGTCCAAATGATCCCCCAACTCCATGTTCAAGCCGCAATGACAGACCGTTTATGCGTATATAAGTACCCTGTGCACGGCTTAAATTCCAAACATGTTCACAAGAACCGTAATGGCACTGCAATCAGTTTCGCCAGAGAGAACCTTTTCATTCTGCGCGGCAATTGATCGCCATTTGTCCAAGCGGTTGGATTGTTTTTCTACGGACCCCAGTTGCCCATACTCAATCACATTTTCATAGCGCGCTCCAGAACAATGAGAACTGAAAGGAGCAACACTGTTTGTGGATAACATTTGCCTAGAATGAAAAGAACAACGCGTTCCTAAACGGGACGATTAATATCAATCCGCACGCCATGTTCTGTGGGGCATTACGGCACCTTCTTGTCCAAGAGCGCGGTATGCAATTTGCTGTTAGGCTCGCGGGGATACAAATTTCTCGGTGGTGTTGTTTCCTTCGCATATTTGTACGCTGATGTCAAGTGACCAAGCGGTGTGTGGTGACTTGGCGCGCATGCGTGGTGGCATGACTCATGGTTGGGAAATTTGAGGGCGGGAACTCTATGTAGGTATGTCTACCGAATTCGTTGTGACCGTAGGCTGGCTGGCGATCATGTAGCATTATAAATCTCCTCTTCCCTGCGAAGGAGTAATAAGAAGATGACCGATCGTCTGGAGAAGAGTGCGCATGCGTGGGGAGCGAGTTAAGCCCTGACCTACGGTGTTTTGATTCGCCAGGGTATGTGATGTATGCGTGTTTGAGTCAGTGGAATGTGTTATTGGGTAAAGCAGCGGTAAGTGGACAATGCATGCTGTGCGCAAGTCCTTGATGTCAGTGAACTTTTCTGGACGCAAGTGGGATACTCTGAAACGTGATTGAGCGACGAGATGAGGGATGCACCGATGATGTATGGGAATTCAGAGGTATCAAGATTGTTTATCGATGTGTGTTCAGTAGACTAAAGGTTTGAGTTGGTGCATAAGGCCATGCGGCATATGGCCGTACTCAATGCAGCAAAATGGAGTTATGACCTTTTTTTGGAAGCGTCAGAGTGCAGTATTTGAGGGCACCGTTGTTAATTATCGCTTGCAATGGGGCTCAAGAATGATGAATGACTGATGGTCCGCTTTTATGATAAACTTTGATGAACTGCCGTGTCTACAAGGTGCGTCATCTTTTATGTCGGCATGTAAAAATTGAATAACTCTGACATTTATCAACCGATTGACTTGGGTGGACATGTTTTTTAAACGTAAATTGAGTGCAATTTTAACACCGAAACAACGCGTCAATAAAGTGACGCTGCACATCGAAAATAGTCGTTCAGTTGTGTCAAATCAACGTGCATATCGTCGAACATATAGTGGGCAACAAGCACCGTTTGACAACACTATTTGTCCTTTGGTGTGGAATTTTTTTTGAGCAAGGGACAGTGCGAGATTGCCGACATGCCGTTAATTAACGCCCAAGACGTTCCAAGGAACTGGCTGAAGCGATAAAAAAGAGTGTTGCCGGGTAAGTGAAACCACCTTGCAGCGCATTTTGAAGGTTGATTTGCATTTGTTTCTGTATAAAGTGGAAGGACAGACCGTCCACGTCGCTTCGAATACGGCCAATCAGTCGCTCGAATTGTTGACACGGAATCTGATTTTTTAAAGCAAATTTCGATGACCGACGAGGCCCATTTCGCACCCTCCTGCGCCATTAACAATCAAAATTACAGCAATTGGGGAATGGAGAATCCACATGAAATCCATGAAAGACCAAAAAGTGACTGTTTGGTCGAAAGTTGGCGCCAAAACCATCATTTGGCCATTTTTCTTCAGAGAAGACAAAACAATCGATTGGACTCAATATTGGTGAATGTTGGCTGCCCATAAATGTGTGAAAAAGGTCTGGACGGTTACAGGTTTCAACAAGACGGTGCACCATACTTAATATCAAACAATGAATGGCCAGCCAGATCTTCAGATTTGACCACTCCGGACTTATTTTTTTTAGTTATTTGAAAAGTAAAGTGTACGCCAGCAAATCTCAGACTATTTACAAACTCAAGGCAAACATTCGTGCTGAAATCGTAGCTACACCGACCGCCCGAGATGCTCGAAAGGTCGATGGCCATTTGATTGATGTTGTAGTCAAAAAATTGTCAAAATAACTTGTGGAGGACAAAATTTTAAAAATATACCTCATACTTGGATATCGAAAACGATCTATTTTGAAACTATGTCTTGATTTGGATATTTTCAAGCCCTACGATCGAGTTTGGTATAGGGCTTTGCTGGGTATATTGAGTGCATAAAGACTACATGAAATTCTCAGGGAGTGGATTGAAAGGACAGACCTATACATCAAGTTGTGGTATTTTTTTTTAAAATAGATATTCTATAAAGCCTGGATTACCTCTAGGGTAAATTCTCTTACCCATTCTTTTTTTTGCAGGTCATAAATGATATTTCAGGGCCAAAAATGGACCGAACTTTAAGCTTTGTATATGACAATACCAACGCACCCGGACACCTATTGAAGCTACTGTTACCTCTAAGGAGGTTCTTCAAAAGACTATACAGTGGTTCAAATGAACTCCAAAAAAACCAAGTCTGTCCTGTTTCCCCTATTGTGAAATGTTCTGGTCAATGAGCTACTAGACAATCTAGAAAGGAAAGGCTGCAAGGTGATAACCTACGAAGATGATGTGGCAATATCGTAGCAATACATTAATACCTTACAGAACTTCAACAAAATGGTCTCTCTGTACTCTCCAAATGGGCCGCCAGATGTGGACTCGGCGTGAACCCTCGACAAACTCAATTCCCCCTTTCAGCACATTGACAATCTTGCTTAATGGCGTTAGTCGCGAATTCACAGACCAAGTACCAGGTTCTGGTCTTCGATAAGAAATTGAACTGTAAAGCCAGTAATCAAGAAGAAAAAGCCATCGTAGCCTTATACATATTTAAAAAGGCAATCCGGAAGCGCAACCACATATCACTCTCTGGCCTTAGTTGTCTATCATTAGACCCATACTCTTGTTCGTATTGTGTTAGTCTGGTGGACGACTTTAGATGCCTCCAACCGCAACCTTCTGGAGAAAGTTCAATGATTAGCTTGCATATGCATTAGCAGAGCAACAGTAGATACTATCCTACAGCTAGTACCCATAGATATTGTTGGTAAACAGACTCTAGCTTGTACAGCTGTGAAACTGAGAACCTCGTTAGAAAAGACACCCGCTCACGGTGAACACGCAAAGATACTAATTCACACCCTTACCCAATTGCGATTTGACCATAACTTCAGGGCAACCATTCCCATTCGCCTCAAATGGGAATGGGATTTTATTGCAGATCACAACTAAATCAACATCTACACGGATGGGTATAAAACAGAGTCTTGAGTGGGTGTAGGTATTTTACCCGAGATGCCTAACTTAAGCGTTTTCCAGGCAGAAATCGTGGCAATTAAAGAAGCCTTGTCCTGGCTGAGGTGTAATATAATATCCACAATATTCGTCAAATCCCTGGGATCCATATCATTTAAATCGAAATCAGCATACGAATGTCGACTCCTCTTCTGGGTGTACAGAAATATACCAGGCTTGCCAGACTACCATTGATATTCCAATGCCAGTAGAAATGTTAGGTGTGCCCCTCGGTACATGCAAATCATCAATCAAACTAGATGCGATCAAGAAAGCCAACCGCTGATGGATAAACGGCACAACGTGTGTAATATCCAAAAAACTCCGGCCAAACTACAACCAGAAACACCATCTATGTATGATAATGCTGAACAGATCAAACATCAGTACCGTCATCCGCATTCTTACAAAAAAATGCCCTAAATGCAAAAAATTTAGGCCTCTTTAGCAATGACTTCTGCAGAAGCTGCTTGGGTGAGGAGGAGGAGAAGTGTATTACTCACCTACTCAGGTCTTGTCCCGCTCTTTCCAATAATAGAAACCTCCATCTAGGAAACTACTTCTTTGACAATCTTGGTGACCTGCCTAATATTATGTCGGAAACTTCCTCAGCGCGCGATTGAGAATATAGAGGTGCCACTCCAGGAACAATGTTCGCAAGTTTTACCAAAGTGTAAAACGTTAAAAGCCAAGGATACCAATCTCGAAGACAATCCTGTCGAGATGAAAAAGGAAATATCGTAGTTGAGATGCAGTCGAAGCTGAGAATATGGAAGAACCAATTTTGCAGACTGTTAAATTGCGATAACGAAAAGCATTCCGTTGTCAGGCAGAGCGAACCATTCAATATTGTCAACGACATCGAAAACTGCTTACCACCCGTCCTAAGTGAAGTGAGGATAGCATTATCTAAACTCAAGCGTAATAAGGCCGCTGGAAATGACAGCCTTCCCGCTGAGCTTTATAAAGCTGGCGGAGATGACTTGGTAAGTAATATCCACCAACTCATAGGCCAAATCTGGTTGGATGAAAGTATGCCTGAAGAATGGAACCTAAGCACCGTTTTCGCGATCTACAAAAAAAAGGACCCTATGAACTGCGCCACCTACAGAGTCTCCTCAATATCGCCTACAAGATCATATCTGCCGTTATATGTAAACGCTTGAAACCGTTTACTTACAACCTGACCGGACTTAAATAGTGTGGCTTTAGGCTTGGAAAGTCCACAACTGATCAAATCTTTTAACTTCGGCAGATTCTGGAAAAAACCCAAGAAGTCCAAATCGATACCCACCACCTATTCATCGATTTCAAAGCCGCATAAGACAGAATTTATAAAGACAAACTATACAGAGCCATGTCTAGTTTTGAACGTCAACATTGACAGATACTTTAAGGTAGTACGGGACTTTGTCTACCTCGACTATGCTATTAACTCTGACAACAACATCTCGTCAGAAATTTATTAGTAAAGCCCTCACTCGAACTACTAAGAAGATCCTGTATATAAGATCCTGATCACCCCTGCTTTTCGGCGCTAAAACATGGAACGTATCAAATATTGATGAAGAAATCCTTGGTCGATTCGAGAGGAAAATTCTTCGAAAAATCGTCGGTCCTGTTTGCGTTGACAGGCTATGGAGACGAAGATTCAACCAAGAAATGTTCGAGCTGTAGAGCGACATGTACCTAGTCAAAAAACTACGCATTGGACGTTTAAGGTGGCTAGGACATGTTGAATGAATGGACATCAATACTCCGGCTCGCAGGGTCTTCGATTCCCAGCGAAACATCCGATGCAGTGGAGGAAGACCTCGCCTTAATTGGCACACACATAGAAACTGACTTCAACCAACCTGGAGTGCGCAACTTTGTGAAACACAGGTGGGCGCTAATTTTGAAATTTCAGAACTCAGTCTTCCTGGATATAACTTAGTGCTATTATTCTTCTCTCACCGCGGTCTCGCCGTTTATATTCGTAGTGATGTAGCCTTCCAAACTCAACAACAATACGGCCAATGTTCCAATCCGGAATTTAATTTTATATGGCTGAAATTCCATGTCCGTAAGCAAATAATCCACTACTGTTTTATTTATAGAAGCCCAAATATGGACAGCAACTCGACTTATAATGAGTTTGATGAGCTGTCTGACTCCATCTCAAGAATTGTATCCCTGTATCCTCACATTGAAATCGTCATTGCGGGCGATTTCAATGTACACAATTCATCTACATTCTGGACAGTCAACACCCGAAGGAAGGTATTTTGAGATCTTTGCTGAGTTAAACAACTAAATCCAGCTTGTAAATGAGCCAACGCGAATCCCGGACATTCACAGTCAAGCCGCTAACACTCTGGACTTGTTTCTGACCTCTCATCCTAATAAATACACTATCAATGTGCTATCGCCTCTAGGCTCGTCAGACCACTGTATCGTATCGGCTACTTTCTCGAACTCCAACCACGTGGTTAAAGAACAAATTCCGAACAGAACCGTATGGCAATACAAGAAAGCCAACTGGGAAGATCATAACGATTTCTTTAAGAATTTTAACTGGTCATTATGCTTCCTCGATAATGACGTGGATGCTACTGCCGATGCGATAAGGAACACTATTCTCCTGGGTATGAAATCCTTTATCCCTCACCGGGTAAAGAGTATCAAACCTAAGGCACATCTGGTCAGGTGCAGCAAAAACATCATTGTACCTACTGGATAGGATACAAAAGCGTGCGATAAAACTGATAGGAGATCCAACCGTAGCGAACTCTATAGTCTTGCTTGAACATAGGAATTTCTCTTGCTTAACACTTTTTTACCGCTATTTTAACAGGAAATGCTCAATTGAAATAGCCAGCTGCATTCCGCCCCTTCAAACATTCAACCGTAATACTCGCCATGCCATGAATGCTAATTAATTCACCCTCAAGCCTATCTTCGGACGTAATATGATATATAGATGTTCATACCTAAACCGAACAACACGAATATGGAATACTTTACTAAACCCAGTCTTTCCTCCTTATTACAATTTACAAAAATTTAAAACCAATGTACATCGGTATCTCCTCTTTTCTTCTCCCCAATTTCCTAAATGCCCACGCTGTGCCCAAACATTATAAGGCTAAAGGTAACACTTTAGCGCGTGCTTATAAAAAAAACTGGAGGCAGATAGCTATGGGCCGTGTCAATTGGAGAGGCTTGTTGGTTGAGGTCCAGGTTCACTCCGTATTGCAGCGCCACTTAAGTAAGTAAGTAAGTACTTCGTCAGCTTCGTAGTTAGCTCGGAACGGTTCAATTAGGCAAACGAATATTTTTCCGTCTGTCTGTCAGTCTGTTCGTCTCTTCGCCTGTCAAATAGTTCGTTCCTCGCCAGATACTTAAGATCTGGATAGAGAAGACCCATTTCGTTAAGCTTGATTCGGAATGATTTATTGTCTTCCTTTAAACCTTTTCGTTTCTCTGAGTTATTCGATTTTGGTGCAGGAGATCTAGTTAACCTTAAACTTTTTGTAAAAGGATTATAGGGTTGCAATAAGTATCTCTCCCCAGAATCCTCAGAGCTGACCTCCGAAGAGGGTGGATTCTCCAGTTAAGCTGGACTGCCACCTGATGTATTAAATATTCTTGTTTGCATTTTTTTGTATTAATGCCTACATTGGGTATATTCTACTCCTCCGAAGATAGAGACTCCTTACCCAAAGGGGATGTAGAATGTCTAGAAAGTCAGAACGCTTAACAGAAAATGTCTAATCGAACAAGTATTAGCACATTTAGCTTTGCTCAATAGAGGCATCCACTTGATTGATGTTTTATTAAAAAAAAGTCCAAATAAATTGCATAGAACCAAGTTTTATAAAATCACTTCATATATGGAAATCAGTTGGTTTTTTAAAAAGTCATTCAACATCCACATACCGACAAAAAAATGGCGCACCCTATATAAGACGCTAAAATAAAATCCGTATGTTGAATATCTCAGAGTACACCAGCTTCTGTCTAATTATTAAGCTACCAAGCTCTGAAATGTTTCAAACCTTCAATCATCATCCAATTACCCGGTGAAAGCATTAACATTGACAGAGCATTAATCGCTTGCCTCCTATTAGTTGGGCAACCAGGAAACGCAATCTCCCCAGAAGCACTTAATCTCCAATATCACTGCATCGATCATCGGTGCACTGAGAAATGCTTCCAATTAATATACGGAAAATGCATACCTTCTCCAAAGCCGTACACAATCCGGCGCATGCATCCATTTGTCTCTCGGCTTTTTTCGCAGTGCAGCAGCTTTTCCATCGCAAATTCAGAAACCGCATATTTCCCGCTTTATTATCGCGTCCATGACGTTCCACATAACCGTCTTACATCCGAGGCCTAGTCATTTTACACCGCAGCTTGGTATTTACCATTTTTCATCCAAAACAACACACACGATATCGCTCATAAATCGGACTCTCGTCCTTTGACGGGCAGAGAAGCTTCTTTTTTAACGCTGGCTTCACAAACACACACAGTTGGAGCAACAGCTTGTTGAATTCATTAGAAGGGAAATTTGTTGCCACACTCGTTGCAGGGTCATCCGCACCTTTTGATAAATTGCGCACAATATGCGTAACGGCTGCGTAGAGGTGTATCCTGCGCACAGACACAAAACAAATTCAATTTGAATTTACATAGTTGTTGCGCCAACCGATCGGTAGTGGGTAATAAATTGCATAGAAGCTCCTCGTCGTTCCGCTTCAAAGAGTGTCTTCGACTCCTCAGAGGAGGCACGTAAGCAGTACCACAGAAAAAAAAAACAGAACGCCACAGGAAGACGCGAAAAAGTTGGAGTGTTGCTGCGTGGTTTTGTGTAGGATGCAGTAGTCTCCTACATCGGGTATTAAACGGGGAACCTGTTCCCTGCTGAGCTTCGAAAACGTCATCCTTTTGACTATCTGGTGTGTGGTGTGAAGAGGGCGGTACACTCTGTTATGCGCCAGACATTCAAAATAAAAAAAAGGCATGCGCAACTGTGAAGGAAATTCGTGTTCAACTTGAATATCTTTCAACATAAATAGTATCGCGCATCCGTTTACGTGTGGGCGCTTCAGTTTTGGAGCTGTCGCGCAATGGTTTTGATGTTGCTACTACACTATCTCCTGCGCAAATGAATGTCTCAGTAGATATGATTGCAATATGCATGTGTAAGCAAATGGTAATTTTATTATCATATCTGCGATGGAATGGTACTGTGAATGGGCAGGAGATGATCTGAGTCATAAGGGTCTATGAATCATCAGTTTT
The DNA here is from genome assembly GCA_932526625.1 of Rhingia campestris. Taxonomy (NCBI): domain Eukaryota; kingdom Metazoa; phylum Arthropoda; class Insecta; order Diptera; family Syrphidae; genus Rhingia; species Rhingia campestris. The sequence goes on along the minus strand of OW052185.1, from coordinate 30,877,532 downwards.
TGGAGGCTTTTGGAAACTATAGAACATTTGAAGATACCGATGCATCTTCCTTTGTTGGGTTCTATACTTTGTCAAGTTCACAACCTTTATCTCGTGAAGATACCCTATCGATCATTTTCCATTTTTTAACCATTGTGGAGATGGTTTATTAACCTGCGCTTTCAATACCAATATATGCAGTTTGACAAGTTACCAACGTATTTTTATAATCCCTCGACTTAAGGATAATCATCGCTAACGATTTGTATACTCATGTCATAAGGATAGTTCTACTATTTCATTAAATGGAGCACCAATCAGGAAGTGTCCACCTCATCACTGAGATCGTTGGATACCAAACAGAGGGAAGAGGGTTAAGATTCAATATCTTCTTTCACCATTGACAGCACTGTAAATGTCAAATACTGTTGCCCAATGCAAGATGGATTTGAGTGTGCAAAAAAATAACAAACACAAATTTTAGGCGCAACATGCTCACATGCGCCTAGCTTTCTCACAACCATTCATGTGTGCATGTGTACATCTTGCACGATGGCGTGACTTATTGCTTTATGCCGACTCTGAACGGGTATGTTGAGATAAGCTTGTCTTGAAAATTGATACTACTCGGATGATTTGTCAGAAAATAACTAGGGGTGGGTCAATGAAAAAAATCATTTAGGTGTTGCTACGGCTGGGAATCGACCCCAGACCCTCTGCGTGGCAGTTCATCGCACCAAAATTGCATCACTGAGCCCGTAATTATAATAATCGGGCAAACCTAGCTTCTCGATTAATTTGTGTGTGCAATGTAATATGTTTTCAACCAGACCCGGAAACGTCCACTGAGAACGACTAACGAGTATGCACCTGGAACCTACGCGCACGCTGTACACTTCGTGTGTTACTCAAAAACTTGAATCTGTCCTCGCGCGATCCAAGAAATACGTTTGACAGAATCAGGAATAAACAAACAAAAAACAAGCGACATTGCTTACAGATGTCTCCCAGGGCTGCACACATTAGGATGCGGATTCGTTGTGAGGAGCCGACTTAGGTCAAGAATCCTCGGATTTCTTACAGATGTGTCCCAGGGCTGCACACATTAGGATGCGGATTCGTTGTGAGGAGCCGACTTAGGTCAAGAATACTCGGATTTTAGCCGGTATGTGATCGCCTGGCTGTGATCCGCATTAGGGCAACGTTTTTCAACAATAGCCCTATATGTGCACACGCCCCTAACGATGAGAATGAGACTGAAGACACTATCAAGGAGCCATTTTACGACCCCCTTTACGGAGCCTACGGAGCCTGTCCGTAATACGATGTGAATATCGTACTAGGGGACTTTAATGCGAAAATCGGTAAGGAAACCATCTTCGGCGGGTTTGTTGGAGAGCACAGCCACGAAGAGAGAGCAGATAATGACTTCCGACTAACAGACTTTTGCGGAGGCATGTTCGGCACGGTTATCAACAGTACTAAGTTCGAACGACTTCAAATCCAGAAAGCAACCTGGCGTTCTCCATAATGTAGAACCGCCAACCAAATCGACTATTCGCTCATAGATGCCAGGCACGCATCCAACATCCTGAAAGTACACACATTTAGAGGGGCAATCGTCGACGCTGGGATGCTTCCCCAGTATGAAACACATCTGTTTTGTTCCCAGTTTTTTATGACTAGATTTATGGCTGATTTGGGGATTGCACAGAAGGGTTCAGGTCCAATGAAGGGGGTTCCGAACCTTTTCTGGCTAGTTCATCAGTTTTTTCGTTACCTTCAACTCCCTTATGTCCGGGGATCCACCATAGTCTGGTTTTGTTCCTGGAACTGAGTGTTTGGAGGGAGTTGAAGCAGTGTAGTACTGATTTGGAGTCAATGATGTGTGAGCTAAGGGCTTTTATAGCTGCTTGACTGCCCGTGAATATATGGATGTTTGCGCCTTTAATACCTTAGTTGTGTATTAAGTTTGCGCATTCTTTTATGGCATGGAGCTCAGCTTGGAATACACTAGGGTTCTTTCCCATAGGTATTGAGATGTTTTTATTTGGTCCATGTGAAAAGTTTGCCGGATAAACTATTAATCCTTTTCAGGTTTATAGGGGGTCAGTCATCTATCATGTGTTCATGAAACTCACTTGTGATTGTAGAGCCGGGAAAGTGTACCTGAAGAAGTGTGGTCAACGTTTCTTCCCGATCGCATGTGATTTTACCGTCAGACTAGTAATCCCATACAGTTTGTTTTATCTTTCGAGAGTGCCCTCTGGAGACTCGCCACCGCCGGAAGCTCTTCGAGTTCCTCACAGTATTTGCGCCAGGACGCTCTTTTTGATTTTCGCAACTCTGTGTTGTATTGGGTAAGTAGAGATTTATATTGGTCCCACTTACCGGTGCGTTTGGCTTTATTGAAAAGTTGTCTTACTCTTTTACGGAAACTTTACAATTGGATTGTCCACTACAATGTTGAATATATGATCGACATTCTCACCACAGATTGGCTATCGTTTGCTAGAAGTGGTGCTTTTCTGGATCTTTTACTGTGAGACACAGGACTGACAGTTACGGACAGATTAAGTCAACGCATGCGAAACTATTTACTATTTACAGATCGACAGTGAGCACTGTGGACTCGCCGCCGTAATACAGCTTCCGAACGAGTTTGTGACGTTGGAGGAGTATGTGCCTTTGCATTCTTACAACTACGGTAAGATGCGCTGGCCATGCTTCAACAGAAACCTAATAAACAACGAATCAACGAATACTTACAACAAATAGACGAAACTATTCAAAGAGCAATGAACAGGACGATACCAAAATACAAAGAACGTGACAAAACGTCTCCTTACAGAAACCCGATCATTGACGCACTACACAGACAAAAAAGCGGACTTCTGATTCTGACGAGACATAAACTCTTGTACAGACGACTGACAAACACACGCGGCCCGGAGATTAGTACACTGAAGGTGTCGATCAAAAACGTCAACCAATTGATCAAGGATCGGTTGTTTGCTTTGGAAAAACAGAATTGGCCGTAAATTCAAGCGACCCCAGAGTATGTTTCCACAAATTAATAAGGAAAGGTCATAACGATCATCCGTGTATTAAGGTCCAATGAACAACTGACAATACAAACATACATGTGACAGCAGGAATCGATCCTGAAGAAGCCGTCTTCGACGACGATTTCTATGCAATTGAAGATCCTCAGAAGAAAGTGGAGGCGGTGGGGGCTGTCCTTCAGGAAGTGTATAAAGTGAATGATAGCATTCGCCCGAATCGCGTCCATAATTTCTATCTCCGAAATGTCAAAACGAAATGGCGATCTGAGAACCGAGGTTGCACCCCGGTTCGATGACAAAAACTTGGCATAGTCGCCGAGCGAAGTGGGTCTAGTCCCCTGTTAATCTCAATGGTGGAACTCCAGATCATCTTCGATTCCATAAAGAAAAAGAAGTCAGCGGGTGTCGATGGTATTTCTAACACTTTGCTGCGACACTTACCCCCTGAAGCTGAGGACATTTACGCCAGGCTGTTCAACAATGCGCTGAATAATGCATATTAGCCAGTGCGGTGGAAGATGACGGTGGTTCATCTCCCGAAAAAGGGAAAGGACAACTCCAATCCAGCGAAATTCCGATCGATGAGTTTCCTACCGAGTATCAGTAAGGTATACGAAAAGATTCTCAATAGGGATCTGTTCAAGTAGTCTCAGGCCGATAATATTATACCAGAGAACCAGTTTGGTTTCAAGGCGGGACATGACTATATTCATGCCGCCTCCAAACTCATATCTGATATACATTGGAAAGTCAAAAACCAGTGCGCGGGTACATGCCTGGTTGATTTGGAGAAGGCTTTCGGTACCGTATGGTTAGAAGGCTTCTATCTAAAGCTGACCAGACTTGGCATAAGTAAACCACTGTTTTATATGCTTGATGACATAATACCTTGTAGAACGTTTGTTGTCAAAAGTGGCAATGTAATTTCCACCTCCGAATTTTTCAGCGGTAAACTCGACGATTCCCTTCAGCATTTACACCAGCGACATGATAGGTAGTCTTACTCAGGCAATTGCGTATGCGAGCGATTTCATTCGTATAGAACAGCCCCTAGTGTCGAGGTCATTCGAACACTTCTATACCGAGACTTCGACATATCCGGAGATATTGTGATGACTGGAAATTGAAAATCAGCTTTCAGAAATCTGAAATTATACTGTTTAGCACACCGTTGTCTTAGGCCTCTAGGGATACGAGAAAGAACTACCACAAGCTGATGATCCTTGGACCAAACGGACATCTACTGGCGAGTAAAAGTGAAGTAAAGTACCTTGACATCCGGCTGGATCAGTATCTATATATCGGAAGACATGTAGATGGTGCTCTGGCGAGAGCTAGGGGAGCGTTTGCCCTGATAAGACGACTGCCCTATAATAGCTCTCGTCTTGACAGCAGGGTAAAGGTGATTTGCTAGATGGCCCCCTCATCAGGCCGATGGTTGCCTATGGGTGCCTGGTGTGGTTCAACGTTGCCCCAACTCAAATGGAAAACATATTTATAAGAGCAATGATTATGAATTCTATACAGATGACGCACTTTATATAAGAAAAATTGTTCTATGGAGGGTCGTGCTGGTACAGCCCGCCATATGTTTTTGTTCTTGTTTTTCATGTGTTTTCATGCACACCGCCCGCCCGTACTATGAAGCTACTGAGCAAAAGTTTCTGTTTTTTATTCTCAATGCGTCATCTGTACAGAATTCATAATCATTGATGAGAGGCATAGTTTGAGAAGCTGCCTTGGACTTCCCAGAAAACCAGTATCTGACTACCCAAAATATTATTCCAATCAGGTCCTATACAACCGGCCAGTATAAACAGACAAGAGCGATGGCCTCGAGCAATATTCTAATCTTCGGGGTCTTCTATCTCAATGAGAAATATTTTAGAAGTGCACATTTAAGCGGCTTCATTCCGCCTGAAGCTTCTAAATGTTTGCTCTACCGGGCCCTAATCCTACCAGTCCTACATTACGGAGCCGATTGCTGGACAATAAGCAGGAAAGCTGAGCAAATATAAGGCACTTTCGACAGAAAAAGTGTTTGTCGAATTTGTGGTCCTGTATGCGAGGAAGAGGAATGGAGGAGAAGATACTACCGCGCACAAGATGTAGGTAACAATACGTAGACTACATGGGCCATATCCATGCACCAGCAAAAAGAATTTTCGGATGCCAGCCTTAAGGTTCGTGGGGACAAAGAAGACCGAACCTCCGGTATAAGGATCAAGCAATCGCGGATGCCAGACCGCTTGCACTGAATAACTGGCAGGATGGAAGAGTATGGAAGGCTGCCTTGTCTCAGGCAGAGACCTTCAAGGGTCGGGCGCCTGTTAAGAAAAAAAAGTATGAAGATGTTATATGTTTGCTGTAATGTGACCTCCTGTTTAACGGCGAATCCGCACTGCAAATTTAAGAAGCTTCTCATTTCTACCTAGGTTTTCAAAGGTGTTCGCAAGAGTTAGGGCAGTGAAAAAAATACGTTGGTGTTGTTGCTTTCGGGGTGTAAACCTGAAAGTATTTTTTTTAAATCTGCAAAAATAGGGCCTTAAATGGTATCAGATTGGCATCTCTCGAATGAAAAGATATATTAGAGATACGTCGAAAAATTAAATTTTGCTAAAATTATGTGATTTTTGTAAGAAGTTAAGATGTAGTCATGATCAATTTAGACGATTGTCAGATCTTCAAATATTTTCACGTACAGTGATAAAAGTGGATCCCAAATGTGTAACATTTATAAAAACTGGCAGTTTTAGTCTCACAACAAAAATGAAATACTATCAGGTCCTGCAATAAAAAATGGGTCCCAAATGTCTGACTACCATATAAACTGACAATTTTGGTCCCACACTATGTTTTCAAAAATTTCATTGTCAACCAATGACATTAAAAGGCTTCTGCCAATAGTATAAGCTCTCTTTAAGGATGAGAAAAAAAACGTCAATCTCAGCTTAGACACTTCATCCAAACAGATTACAGCACTGATCTATCGCAATATCAAAGGACCCCCTTGACAACATTTTACCTCTAACCTGAACCATGCAACGACATCGCAATTGATATCAAATTCGTGCCATCGATAGAAATTGCCCAATAGCTAGTTTGGAATATTTTTCTACAATCTCTACGGCGGAAAAAAAAAAACTTCAGTTTGACCTCTTCCACCAAAAACTGCCACCTCTCGCGGAGGAACTAAAAATAAATACCACCTCCCATTCAGTAAGCCTCCATCTTCCGCATGATCTGCATCCAAAACTCCTTCGCCATAAATCTCGTCGACAAACAGCGCGATTTTCTGTTTGGAGTTTTTTCCTTAATGAAACCACACCACCACAGACATGCAGTCAGGCATTAGTGGCACCACTTCAGCTCGACACGGCTTGAGGTAGGCAGAGGTAGATATGGTGGTAATGTTCAATCCTCTGAGGCTAATTTCTTATCCGTCGCAGTGATCACGTAAATTATGTCCAAAGTCGAAATGGTAAAAAAAAGACAAATCTCTTCTTGAGCACAATTGTGCATGTGCCGGGGCCATGTGGTGCCTCAGTAGTACCACTATGGGCCTACATCTTTTTTTTTCTGCATGTTTCCTCTCGCAGCAGACGCAACACCTCAAAACTTTCAAATTTGTCTAGACAGACATACTGAGGCTGATTACAACTTTATCCGCGTATCTTGTCCAAACGATCTGTACATATTCCACGACGGCATCTGCATCTATGAGTAGTTTTCACGAGTCAAATGCTTAATTTGCAATAAATGCAGTTAAAGGCATTTTCATTGAAGCGATTGCCATAAATTTTCTCAACTGGAGGACAAATGGACGGATGCAGTGCAGAGTGTGCATTTTTCTCTTAATTTGTGGAAATGCAATCGAAATAAATATATCAATCCGGCAACAGTACACCCGGCCACCATGCACCATCGAGCACCAGCAATATACCGATATACCCTCCTGCAGAGATTGCGATCGATATAAGATACTCGCGAGAAGTATCTCTATGGGGAGATCGCTCTGATATTCAGAGCTGAACGGTCGATGATTGACGTGCTTACCGCTTGGATATCATTGTAATTAATTTCGATTTACCGCCATGTTGCGTGAAAATGCTTTGCCATACCTAGTTAGATACAAAAATGCATACACATGCACACAGTTCAGGTGGACAGGTGATGTTGTGTTTTGTTACAGTATCTGTATCTATAATTGCATCTCATTCAGATTTACGATATATCCACAGTGTAGTTGGTGATAAATTTAGTTTTCTGTCAGATGTGTTTCGAAAACGAACAAAAAAAAATTTCAAAATTAAAAATTTATTTCTGTACGCATTTTGTAAGACAAATGCGAAATGTGTTCGAAACGTGCTTCGAATTAACGTACGTGTCACTTTCTCTGTGTGGACAGGCACAAAATCGAGGAGATCCCTCATCGGGAAGTCGTTCAACTCCACTCCTGTGTGGTTGGATGGGTTTGTTGCTTGTGGTTCTTTCATCGATGAGCGGGATAACAAATTGACGAATGGTGTGAGAAAATGTCGAAAATAAAAATAAACAGAGATTTGTAGGCTTTTGATGTTACATCTAGGTAGTGATCGTTTATGAGGGGCGAATTGAAGGACGACCCCACGATTTAAGGGCAACGTGCTGGGAAGATTTACAAAATTGACATTAACGAGGTGATTAACAGTTGTTGGGATTGACGAATGGATGGATGGAATTATTTTTTGAAGTTTTTAGGATTTCGTAAGGGGAATGGATGGGTTGGTGAGGGGGTGATGGGGATTGTGAACATTTTGATGGAACACTTAGATGTTGCAAGACTAGGAGTTTATGATGTGAAAAGATTCCTGGTGGTGATACTTACAGTTGTTAGCGATTTGTTTACAAGCTAATCCCTATAGAGGGGGAAGTATTCAAATATTTCACAAGTTGTTGGAACTTACCTAAAAAGAAAAAAAGAAATAAATTAGCATAGAACTGGATTCAACGCGAGTATGGTGTTTTATAGATTATGCTCAAAGTGAAATGTATAATTTTCTAAAAATTTAAATATATGAGGAAGTTTTATTAAATTTGGTCTTTTAAAATTTACTAAGATTAGTTTCTGAACGCAACAGTTGGCCGCATCTATTGACCAAATCTAATCTCTGCAGCTTGTTGGCATTTCAAATAACTTCAGTGAATGTCGGCATTTTTTGACAGCACACATCCAGGGAATTTTGTTGCAGAAATTACATTTTTTTTTATGTTTAGTGTGACATTGAGCACCGTCTTTTTAAAATCAGTAACCGTCAAGAACATTTTCAGCACACTTTTGTGGCAAGACAATATCCACCGATATCGATTCCCATTTACATTCTCTGAAGAAAATGTCTGAATGACGGTCTGCCCTTATAGGGAACGATATTTTCAACGATATGCAAATTGAGTTTTTGCCAAATAAAGTTTATCACAACTTATCTATTTGGATTTGGCACAAAACAGGAGGTCCCGCCTTCTTGCATTCATGCACACATGAATCAAACCACCGCCACCGTGACGCGCGGGACAAGCGGCTAATCCGCGACGAGTAGGTACGTCGACAATACTCTGGAGCTCCTTCGCTTTAGCACAGCGATATAAGATCGCGATAAAACGGATACTAAAAAGCAGTATCTGCACTGCCCCAGGACTTTGTGGACTTTTAGTCCACTCTTAAGTTTTAAGAATTAAATTTAGGTACTAGGTCTGGGGCGGGGCTTGTACATCATATTGGCGGACAATATGGTTAAATACATGCTGGCTGGATCAGTGGGGCAATGGTTAGTGCGTCGTGAAGTGAGAATAGCAATATCCAAACATAAGCTTAACAAGGCTTCCGGAAATAACGGCCTTCCTGCCGAGTTTTATAAAGCTGGTGAAAACCATTTGGTAAGAAACATTCAGCAACTCATAAGCAAAATGTGGTCGGATAAAAGTATGCCTGCAGAATGGATTCACAAAAAAGGAGAACCTCTGAACTGCTCCAACTACAGAGGTAAAAATCTCCTCAACATCGCCTACATGATCCTATCTGCCGTAATACGGGAACGCCTGAAATCGTTTAACAACAAATTTTAAATATGATTTCGGGCATGTGGCCGCCGCGGCTGGTTCGAATAAAGCCAAGTCTAGAGGTCCAATTTTCAACCACTTTTCGAGCATTTGGGGCTGTATCAGTATGTCGGCCATAACTCCACAAGTGTTGGCTTCCAAGTCCTCTAACGTTTCTGGTTTGTTGACGTAGGCGAGCGATTTCACAAATCCCCAAAGAAAATAATCCAATGGTGTCAAATCACACGATCTTGGTGGCCAATTGACAGGTCCATTCCGCGAAATTCATAGCTCATCGAATTTTTCCTTCGATAAATCGATTGTGCCGTACGCTGTGTGGCATGTAGCGCCGTCTTGTTGGAACCACCATCATTTCGGCAGAAGTATGGCCCAAGGACTCCACCAGCCCATAGAGCACACCAAACAGTCAGTTTTTGTGGCATATAATGGCGTCTCAAGGGTCTCATGTGGATTCTCTTCACTCCAAATGCGGCAATTTTACTTTTGACGTAGCTATTCATCCAAAAATGAGCCTCATCACTGAAGAAAATTTTGCGATGAAAATCAGCATCTGTAGTGCCACTTATGTAAGTAAGTATGACGTTGAGCTAAAGTTTGGCGATACCAAAATCACGCATTTTGGAATAAAAGGGCTAGATGCCAAATTCTGTCAAATGCCTTTGAAATGTCAAGTGCGACGATCTTTGCTCCACAAAAAAAGGAGACACTCTGAACTGCGCCAACTACAGAGGCATAAGTCTCCTCAACATCGCCTAAATGATCCTATCTGCCGTAATATGTGAACACCTGAAACCGTTTACCAACAGCCTGATCGGCCCTTAGCAGTGTGGTTTTAGGCCAGGAAAGTCCACAACCGATCAAATTTGCACACTTCGGCAGATCCTGAAAAAAAAAACCAAGAAGTCCAATCGATACCCACCACCTATTTATCGATCTCAAAGCCGCATACGACAGCATTTATAGAGACGAACTATACAGAGCCATGTCTAGTTTTAGTATACCGCCCAAACTCGTCCGTTTGTGTAGGATGACGATGGAGAATTCTCCCTGCACCATCATCAGGGTCGGCAACGACACATTCGATAACAAAAAAGGATTTAGGCAAGGCGATGCGCTGACATGTGACTTTTTCAATTTGATTCTTGAGAGGATTGTGCAAAACTCCCGAGCCAAAACCAGAGGCACAATTTTCCAAAAATCGGTGCAACTACTGGCATACGTCGACGATATTGACATCATTGGTAGGACTCAACTTGATGTCCTACCAATGATGAGGGTAAGACTAAGTATATGCTGTCAACACGAAATGACACACAACATCGACGAATTGGACAGAACGTCACCACTGACAGATATAACTTTGAGGTAGTACGGGACTTTGTCTATCTCGGCTCCGCTATTAACTCTGACAACAACATCTCGTCAGAAGTCAAACGAGGAATTACTCTTGCCAATTGCTGTTTCTTCGGGCTAAGAAGGCAATTTAGTAGTTAAGCCCTCATTCGAACTGCTAAGGAGATCATATATGAGACCCTGATTATCCCAGTCCTGCTCTACGGCGCTGAAGCATGGACCGTATCAAAAGCGGATGAAGAAATCCTTGGTCGATTCGAGAGAAAAATTCTTCGAAAAATCTTCGGCCCCGTTTTCGTTGACGGGCTATGGAGACGAAGATTCAACCACGAACTATGCGAGCTGTACAGCGACATACCCCTAGTCAAAAAAAAAAACTACGCATTGGACGTTTAAGATGGCTAGGACATGTAGAAGGAATGGACACCAATACTCTGGCTCGCAGAGTCTTCGATTCCCAGCCAGACGTCGGACGCAGTAGAGGAAGACCTCGCCTTAAGTGGCGCGCACAAGTAGAAATCGACCTCAACCAACTTGGAGTGCGCAACTGGAGGCAGTTAGATAAGGAACGGGCTAATTGGGGAGGCATGATGGTCGAGGCCCAGGTTCATCCCGGACTGTAGCGCCACTTAAGTAAGTAACTAAGACGATCTTTGCTCCACCATGATGCATTGATTGCGTCTTTTTGGTGAGATACATATGTCATCTACTTACCAGTGGACCTATTGCTATGAAAACCGTATTGTCGGTCTTTGAAGAGTTTTCGTAATTGAAGTTTTTTCATAAGCTGACGAATAATCAGCGTTTCCATGACATTAGAAAGAAAGGGAGTAAGTTTGAGAGAGAAGAAGGTTCGTTTTTTTTTTGCACGGGCTGAAGAATTGCTGTCTACTCGAAAAGGGTCCTGATGAAATGGAAAGGGATAAAAGCTTACGCCGTCGTTTTGACACCGTGGAAGAACACGTATTCAGAATTATGGGGGAGATACCACCTGGACCATCCGATTTTTGTATGTCAAGATCAATTCTCTTGCGACTGTAAAACTACGAAAGTGGTTTAGTTGCATATTTTAGTTTTCCTCATATAATTGGGCTTCTTTGATCGAAAACACAACTTTTTCAAACCAGCAGCATCTTAAAAGCTCGAGGTATACCACCCGTTTGCCGTAGGTTTTATATTCCCAAAGGATTTCATACCCAGGAGAATGATATTCGTTATCACATCAGCTGTTGCATCCACTTCACTATCGACGAAGCATGGTGACCAGTAAAAAAGAAACCGTTCTTCCTGCCCCGAGAGAAATATATAAAAAAAAATTCAATTTTCTCTTGAAGCCCCCACTGTACAATTAATTCAATTAAATTTTAATGTAAACATTGCCAGCGTGCCATGCACCAATTTACCTTCCCCAGCTGCATTAATTTACATGCAGGGAACTTTAAGAATTTATCGAACATTCTGAGTAGCAGTCTTAATAGCCCCCTGTCCTTGGCGAGTACTGGAGAATTTATGCCCACATTGTTCCACCACCTAGTACTATTCAAACAGATCGCGTGCACAATGTCTTCAATACCAGAATTGTAGGTAACATTAGTCTGATACTGAAACTGGGTCAATGCCAAGAACTAATTGAAAACATAGATATCATAGAGGAACCGGCCTAACAGTGGATATGGTTCTGATAAATCGCTTCATTCGCCTTGACAGTGTTAGACACGTTAAGTCAACAGTAATTGTCAATTTGTGTTAAAGGTTACATTGGGTTTGGTTTGTTCATTTAGTGACTGAGGTCTAATCGGATTTTGTGTGCTCAAAATGGGCAAAGGGAACTATTGACAGAGGTGATTAGGTGGGCATACATGTGACATAGGTAGAAGGTCAAAAAATAGTAGGTATGACGTGGTAAAAACTCATGTAGATATAGGTGCAGAATATTGAAAAGGAATATGAGTTCCATAAACAGGACAAATTTTTGAAATATGAAATTTTAAAATCCAAAAGATGGCACCATTAATACTTTAAATGAGTTATCCATCATCTAAGGTCGTTAAAAATTGTTTCTATCGAACATATTACAAAAACATTCAACCCCTTCCCTATTAAATGGCAACTGGCTCCTCATTAATATTCCAAAAATGTCAACCCATTAAAGGAACACAAAAGATCCACATAAAGGAAAATGTTACTAAAGCGCCTCTTACCAGCGTTTTATTGTTCTGCGTGCCGGGTGATAACATCAAGTAAATATGCGCGTTAATCCATAATATCCATCTCCTGTCTGTCAGTCGTTAATCCAAAAATAAACCACAAGCAAACAAACCAAGAAGTCGTCTCCAAGAGTGACTTTGGTTGCCTCTGCTGTTTGACAACACAACACGACCGATAAAATTTATTCCAATCACGCAACAAATACAGACACACACAGATAGATACAAATTTTGTATGGTATTCTCATCCACAGGTGAATTGCACTTTGATAGTAAATCTAATGACTCAACGGTTTTACGAAAAAGTATCTGCAAGATACTGTAAGCAGGGAAAGATGACTCTCATCGTAAGACACACTTTATTTTGTATCTGAATTTAATCTGAGTTGCAAAAGATACAAATTAAGAACAACACTATGAGAGATAGTGTATTTTTTTTTTGTTTTCTTTTAAACACACACCCGGGATGAGCGCACACGACATACAACCAACACGCCCGCACAATCAGAGTTGACTAGTTTTTACCAAAGCAATGCATGAGGTATCTAGCTCTAGCGCAGCACGAGAGACACTGGAAATGGGCCCCGAAACCGGAGTTCCATTCGTTCCGTGTTTGGTTTGGTTGGTCTTGGTGTTGATGTTTTCAAGCGTGGAAAACTCCGGTGGAATATTCAAAAAAAAAAATTTATTCAATCATGGCAGCGCACATGTTATGCTTATGCAGTCGAACTGTGAGAGAGAGAGAGAGTGCAAGGGTTGTTCTTGTTCTCATCATGCATGCGCTTGAGTTGTCCTGAAATCGGGCGAAGAATAAAAAAAATGCACTTGCCTCGATGCAATGTAAAGACGGGGGAATTGACTTCTTCATCGACTTGTCCTCTTTTTTTAGGGGAGGATTAATAATCCGCAGGGACAGTTTTGTTGAATGAAGTTGCAACCAACTTAAGGACACCCCTAATTCCACAATCTTATCGATTGTGTTTGAGATTACGGAACTCAGAGTACGGAGCATATACTGCGTTAGGGTTTATTGAACTTTGTCGAAGTTATTGGTGCAGACGGGTGATTGGGGCTTTGATGGTGGGAATTGAGAGGGTTGGTTGGGATATTTTTAGAAGATTATCCCTTTTGCACCGTTAATAGTGTGGTTAGTTTTTTTAATAGTCAGTCTGTTGAATCTGTTAGCTACCCTCTTGTCACTTGAGGGTGGGTAAAGTAGATTATCTCTGTCAAACCGACTGCAATTGAAAATAAATGATGCGAAATTGGGGGGTTGTGGAGGACACAAAAATAGGACAACGAGGAAAACTATTTCATGTCAGGGTGGTGTGTTCCATATTCGAAATGAAAATATTCCATCGGCCGGTTTTTTCTTTTTTTGGAAATATGCCATTTGGAGAGTGCGCTTTGTGTCAGGATCATGGGATGGGCTCAAAGATATTAGAGTGTGTGCCATTTGGGATATTGAAATGGCACGTCCCCGATGATATTGATCAATGATTGATTTTTTTTAAGCCTACAAAGAATTGCAGGTTTTGGACATGGAGGTACTCGAAATGATTTCGACTCGAAGTGGAGTAGGTAACTCTGAAAAACAATCCTCCGATTAAAGGACCCTATTTCATGATTATCATTAATCTTGTGTCATAGAAAATTGGAGAAATAATTGGTACAAAGGGTGAGCAAAAGGGCAATCAAATGCATTCCTGCAATTAGGGAATCGAGATTTGTGTTTGCTGGTCCCAGTAGATTAGGACAATGGAGTGTGGTGCAAATCCAAGAGGACATCAGTATGTGGTTGATGCAGGTAGATGCGATTGGTATTCAGAGGAAGTCAGATACATCTTATGAATGAATGAATTGTGTTGAAGATATAACACAAATTACAGTATAAAGTGACCATTATCCCCATAAAGGACTATGTAAGTAGACGTAGTGGTCATTATAAAGATAAAGGTTTTTTTTAGACAGCACTGCCGTATTTTATTCTGGGAAGGAATATCCTTTTTTTACATCCTTTTATGAGTTTATTTGAATAGGATTTGTTTGTCAATGAATATTGTAAAGAAATTGTAAATATGAAATTGCTAACATCATAGGCAATGTGAGGTTGGTAGATTGGCAAGGCAGTTAAGGTTCATCTTGCACTCTTGCCTCATCGTACTCAGGTCAATGAAGACCCATTGTGATGCCCATTGGGAATCCACAGTCCTTATGAGGGTAGCTCCTTCATTTGGGTCGATGATGTCGATCTAGTCTTTTTCTATCTACCCGGATGCTGTCGCAAATCCGATAAGGATGGATAAGGGGGCATTTCGGATGGATCAATGTAAGGTCTTTGGAAAGGTACAAGGTGCGTCAAATGTAATATCAAGTCATAGTGTAAATATCAAGTCATTTTGACAGATATAGCTTTAATATTATGGCCGCTATCAACTGTCAAAATTCGGAAGTCCTTATTGTAAGATACTTTTTAAGCTGCGCCACCTTTTATGGTTCGTAAATATTGTATAACATAAAAGAAACAACCAAGTCCAAGGTGTTTTTGTTTAGTTTGGTCCTTTACCATTTATTAGGGCTACCCTTTGATTACAACATCAAACAAAATGTGGACGGCGTTTCGGGCCGTCCATTGGTGAATTGACATGACAATTCACAAACGACGACAGGACTTGACATTGACCTACGGTTTCTAATTTTCAGGACGTTGTGACTGGGAGGTCATTAAGGGGATATCTGTCATAAACGTGGCCAGAGGGATAGCCATAGGAAGTCTTTAGGGACTTGAAGGGTGGGAAGGCCAGCCTTTGCCAATAGCAACCGGCATGTTTTGGGATCGAGGCGAATCTATCCTGCTGATGAACATTGGAAACAAGTTTTTCAGTGGTGTAGACTAGGCTTTTGATAATTTCTTTTCCGCCTTTTCTTGAATTTATCCTTTTTCTTTTAAAATCCTTTTAAGTCCGTTCGTGGTCATCATAAAGTTCTTTTTTTCTTTTTCTTCTTTTTTTATTTATATTTGATTCTGGCACGAACAAAAATGTTTGTTGAGCTGGGACGTTTGGTGAGAGGGCAAGAACTACCCCCGTCCGACGAGTTAAGTCGTGTAACCACAAGCGTGCCGTGCCCTTCTCTCCAACATCAAGGATGCCTCCGTGGCCTACCTAGACTCACAACAATGGCAAAAGCAAAATGTTCTCTTTTTGCTGCGTTTTCCATACTTTTCGAGCGTCTTGTTGGGTATAGCGATGATTTCAGCACGAATGTCTCCCTGTCTCCCTTCAGGCTTCAACGTACACGTTGTTTTTCATATAACCCCACAAAATGAAGGCCGAAGTGGTCAAGTCTGGAGATCTGGGTGCCAAGTAAATGTCTCCATTTTTTACCAGCACCCGTCCAGTTAATTTTTTTTGCAGTGAATTGCAGTGTGGTACAGCGCACGGTCTTGTTGAAACCAGTGAACTTTTAGACCTCCAGACATCCACCGTTATCCATTCTTACTGAGTGTTTCACCTTCTCTGAAGAAAAGTGACCCAATTTGCCCCAAACAGTCACTGCCCCAAAAGTCATGCAATGGTGATTGTTGAAACTCATGCGGTTTTTTCGTTCCCCGAATGCGGCAACTTGGCGGTCATCAATATGTGCTTCTAAAAATCGGGTTCAGTGTTAACCATTCCTTCAAAATGCACCACAAGGTGGTTACAACGGCCCCAAAATGCTGATCTCGGTGCCGTTACGACACATGTGGGTTTTCGGCAACACTTTCTCTTACCGCTTTACCCCGTTCATTGGAACGCTATGGGCGTTGATGAACGGCATATTGACGATCTCTGACACTCGGGTACTCAACAAAATTCTACACCAAATGACGAATAATGTTGTCAGAACTTGCTTGTTGATCACGATATTTTCGACGATATCCACTTTGAATTAACTCAACTGTACGACAATTAACAGTGTCACTAATTCGGGGCGTTGTTCCGGCGTTGAAATTGTACTGCATTGACGTTTTAAAAACATGTCTACTTAAGTCGATCGGTTGTTAAATGTCAAAGTTATTCCATGTTTACATACCGACATAAAATATGGCGCACCTACAAGAAATTGGAAAACTACTTCGGACTATGAGAACGGCCGGTTGGAAGGATCAGGCGGGAATAAATGAAGATTTGGATGATGGGTTTATGGAAGTAGGGATTATGGAGTTTGACATTTTGACAGTACCTTCCCAAAATTGCATGGATAACCACTAAATGAGGGTTTTCCGTCTATTTATAAGGCGCTCGATTGGAAACTCCAATTTGAAGATATATAAAAGTCTTATTGCAACAAATAGCTTTCTATAAAAGAAATACATACAGACTAGATTCTTCATTTTCTTTTTAAATTATTTTTTTAACAGGTTAATGAAAATCATCCACAATGTTTTAAAGTCTAAAGACGTGTAAAGATTTATCTAACTGAAATCAATCCTCTACTCAGACCCTGTCAATGAAAGTAGGTAGCGTCTTTTGACTAAAATCATCTGCCTCTGAATGCACCCTTTAAAACTTCGCGCCACAGAACATTTCATTTATTCAAACCGACGTACATTTCGTGTCATTCTCTCTGACACAGCTGAAGCACTGCACTTCATTCAAAAGAACCTTGCAACGACATCTCCCCCCCACTCTGACGTTCTTTTGTGTCTTATATAACAAGCGTTTTTAATTAGCGGAACTGAAGTTCTGCTACGTCTGTTCTATAATATTCCAATCACACTCAACTCGTGGCTCATTCAAGCTGTCCCGCAAGCCTCTATTGTTATAACAGCATACATGTGCCATACTCTGCTAATTGAGTCATTTATGGAAGCCAACATGATGAAAGGCTGAAGAACTGAAAAAAACCGATTCTTAGCGGATTTTTTCCATCCATAGATACATCAGGAAAAAAAAACGCCATCCCACGCGATAATGTTGCAGCTGGCAATTTGCTTGCGCGCCATTAGCATGCAGCATTTCACGAATGCACATCAAGTGCTACTACTCCTCTTCAGCCATCACCTAGCTTGCTTTGGGATGAAAGTATCTTGAGAGGGGTTTGTAATTGTGTTTCTCTGTCTATGCAACACCACCACAGTTGAGTAGCACACCAAATAGCATCCAGCAGCCCCCAGATTCATGAATATTGTCGCGTCAGGATGATTTCATAATAATTGCTCAAAGAAGATTCGTTGACATTCATCGAGAATGAGCGACAGATACATTTTCGTATTCGTCGTCTGAGCCAATTCGATTTGGTGCTCTGCGTAATTGCGAATTTCCTGTTCAATCAGTAGTGCAAGCCTTGTGATTTCTTTATTTGAGATCAGCTTAGAGACTTGACTTGATCTTCGGTGGTGAACTTTAATTAGCACGCGGGTGCGAGCTGTCTAGAGGCTGACATTTGGGACAAATTGAATTTATTGGATTGAGTAATTTGCTTTTGTGCGGGTATCTTTGGGGCATGTTGGTCAAGTGTTTCCCGTTTAAGTTAGAGCTGACATTTTTTTGAGGGTCATTTCAGTCATTCTTTGATGGGAATGAGAAATGAACATTCAACAGTTTAATTTCGCTAGTCAAATGAGTTTTCTTGGGGGAGATATTCGCAATTTGGTGCGATAGATAGATTGAGTGTTTTAAGTTTTATGTTGATCCCTCAGCTAGAATGTTTGTTCCCCAATGGTAAATGGTAACTGAAAAAAAGTTGTGGAATACCATGTTGAAGTCAAACCTGGATAAGCGAAATCTGTTGGACCAAAGTTGCTGTTCAACAAAAAAAAAGTCAACCATGGTTTTTTTTTTCCAACATGGGAAAATGAAATATCTAGGTTAAACCTTGCCTCTCCATTTATTTGTGTGTGCGATGTTTAATTTTGGCCACAAATAATGACCGCACCTGTTTAACGCCGACTGCGAATGGCAAGTTTGTGAAGCTTCCCATATCAGTTTTATACTTTTGGATGCTTGTCAGGCTTTGAATAAGGTGCTGTCCAACGCACTAACGTGGAAAGACATTTTGGATATTTTTGTATGTGCGCCATTTTTGAACGAATATGTATTTGTAATCCAGTAATACAGATACACGATACTAGGAGAATCACTAGTCGAAGCAAGCTAGGTGATGGCTGAAGAGGAGTAGTAGCACTTGATGTACATTCGTAAAATGCTGCATGCTTATGGCGCGCAAGCAAATATTTTTTTTTAATTTTTCAGCCTTTAGAAGGCTTTTCAACATGCATCTCTAGTCATTTATGCGTACGGAGTTATAATTCTGAAGCAAGGAAGGGACAATATAATGACAATTCTGATCAGCTGATCGGCAAATTTAAACAGCTTCTCATTTTTTTAGAGACTTTTAGAAGAGCATTCCTACTTTTGAAACTTGACCCAGCAATTCTTCACTTATTAATTTATTACTCCAAAATTTCGTTTTTTTTTTCACTAATGGCAGGATGAAAAAAACATCAGACACGATGGTGGACCACCTGTTTTTTTTGCCAAGTCAAAAGGCTGAGTTGTGATAAAGTCTTCATGACGATTTGATACTACTTGGATAATTTGTCACATCATCACGAAAGGAGGGCCAGTGAAAAAAAATGTCAGGTGTCGCTACGGCTGGGAATCTAGCCCGGACATTCTGCTTGGCAATTCATTACAGTACTCATCGCGGTACTGAGTCCCCGTACGAATGGCAGGATGATGATACAAAAAAAAAAACAGTGGAACACCCAACTAACAACAATTTCGGTTGGATAAAGCGATCTTTCCAGTTTTTTTCGATCTTTTAACCTTAGCTTTTTAAGCCTTCATTCGCAAGTTCTATGCATACTATGCTTCAGGTTTAGTTCGTCCGAAGTTCTACCGAAACATCTTAACGTATGATACATGAAAAGTCTCCGGAAACTTAAAAACAACCTTACAGAGATTATACCATCATAACTTCGGTTAGGCTTTTGAATTTTCCTGCATAATAAAGGGTGATCCATTTCGAGGTTCCCTACTTTTTTAAAGAAAAAAACACAGAAAATTCAAATTTAATGGAGAATGTTTATTATCATTTGAAAGAACATTCTTTGGCATTTATTTTTTGAAGATTATGTCTATCAAATGTTGGCCGTTGCTACGTCGCAGATGGTCCATCCGTTGAGTCCAATTTTCGACACTCGTTCGAGCATTTCGACTGGTAACTGGCGAATGACACGCGTGATGTTTTCCTCCAAGGCCTGAATCGAAGCGGGTTTGTCGGCATAAACTTTTGACTTTACATATTCCCACAGGAAAAAGTCTAACGGTGTGATATCACACGATCTTGGTGGCCAATCGACCGGCCCAAAACGTGAAATTATGTGCTCACCGAAATGTTCTCTCAATAAGTCCATTGATTGATGCGATGTGTGGGAAGTGGCGCCGTCTTGCTGAAACCAAATGTCGCCGAGATCACGAGCTTCAATTTCAGACGTAAAATGCGCCAAGTCGTTCCATACGTCAGTCCGAGTTGCTGCGAACGGCGCCGAATCGACTCTCTACGGTCTTCGTGTACACTCTCAGCTACGGCCGCTATATTTTCTTCACAGCGTGCTGGACGTGGTCTATTCGGTCGAATATTATCCAATAATGAATGCTTGGTCTCAAAATGGGTGATGGTGTTGCGAATAGTATGCTCAGTAGGCCGATTATGTTGACCATAAGTTGAGCGAAGTGCACGAAACACATTCCTCACAGAACGTGAATTTTCATAATAAAGTTGAACAATTTGTAAACGTTGTTCACGCGTAAGTCTTTCCATTATGAAATGCCAAACAATACTATTCTATCTTAAAATTAAAAATCACACAGCTTCCGGTACCAAGTTATTTATAAATTATTTATTTTGATGTTTGTTGATGCATTTAATATTCAAAAATTAGGATAAAGCTTTAAAAAAAAAACTTAAATTGTGAATATTTCAGTTCCTGCCTTATAATTTCCAAACCCCTATTCCAGAGTGCATTTAAGCCCATTCCTCTGTACACTTCAACCGCCTAAACAGCATCTTTTATATTCAAACAAAATTTCTCCCCACATCTTCACCTCCTATTTACCTACGTAACGTTACTTTGTTGCCAAAGAAATGTACACACCAAGCCAGCTTTGCAAGTATTTCTAAGGATCTTCAAGTGTCCTCAACTGCCGGCGCACTGCACAACCCTTCACATTAAATTGCTTATGTTATGGCTACATGCTCCAGCATTCACATAATCCTGATAAATGCAAGGAAGGCACCTACACACAAACAAGACAAACAAAAGAGCGCCAAATGCATCTCAACATGTTGACAACCTCTAAAAATGGCAGTGAACCAGTCTTTTCCATTTAACCACATCTTGGCAAGCCACCTACACGTCTGGGTATCCCGTTTTGGTTTGGCGGCGCTATACATGCGCCATCTCCTTTTAAGGACAACAACTTTCATCGGCAAGACACAAGATCCCAGCGCGATTGCAAAAGCATCTCGTCCCCTCGCTTGACTTTCAATTCGCGCGAAAAAAAAAAGACGCTAGCTGAGGCATAAAATTTATGAGTCCAATTCATTACCGAAGGAGTTAGTGGGGGGAGACTAACAGCAATTATTATCATGTCCGGCATGCATGGTGGAGCGTAACCCTACCATGCGCATAGTGGCAGTGCGCTCTGAAAAGAACAATACGTTACGATACGCATGCTCATTGCGCGTAATAAACGCTGGAGCTACGCAAAATGTATTTCAAAACCATGGTACCGGTACCAGTACCGCACCCTATGGTGGGTGGATGGTTGGATGTACCAACGACAATATTTCGCTTACTTTGTTCGCATGTGTAATCAAGGACCAGCAGTGCATGACGACGTCACTGTGACTGGAGGCTATTTCGTGACTTAAATGTGACGAATGTCAGTGAAATAACCACTTGAAGACGCGCGCACAAACCTTGACTTTCGTTCGAATGGGTTTGTTGTTTTTTTTTATGATTTTTTCGTGTCTTCCGTTAAGGGTGCATTTTCATGTCACCCTTGCACAGAGTGGTGGAGGGTTGTTCTTTGAAAATGTGTCCATTGTTGTGCAATCTAAATAATTAGTCGTGTGTCAAAGCAGTGGGGTGTCAGATTTCATAATTTTTTTTCGAAAACAACTGTCAACATGTGTCCGAAGGGTGAGGGTGCGTTTGTGAATACCATTTCGTATGCAAATGTTAAGGGAATCCGATTTCAAGGAGTGGAGAAGGGTCGGTATGTGGTTTAAGAAGGTATTCCGTTTTTTTTCTATTACCCTTAGATTATGTCTGACTTATGGCAAATGAGTCCTTAAGTTGTGTGGTTGAAAAAAAGAAGTTGTTGACAATAGTTGTTTGGAGTCCGATTTCGTGACATTTGGTAAGTGCTTAAGCGTTAGGAATGGACTTGGTTGGATAGTGGTGTATGCAAAGATACTGTTTACGTTTTCTAATTAACGAAATTAAAATGTTTGATATGCATCAATGGCTGCATCAATACATACTAAGATTCAACTGAAGGGAAAGTATGATTCCTGCAAAAAACGGACTTAGCTTATGTCAAATATCCCAGTTATACTTTTTAAAAAGTTATATTGACAAAAAACAAGTGATAAACGTGTGTGGGTATGTGTTTTTCCTTTTCGTAGTTTATGTATGAATGATCTTCATTTTCATCTTCTGGCTCTCTCTCTATGGTTGAAAATCTCGTTATCTGATGCATGACCTTACAACTCCATGGTAACATCTGCTCGATCGTTAGATTGATGAGTCAAATTCGGTTCAGAAATGGCGTCATGACGTGATGTGTCAAATTAGGTTCAGAAATGGCGTCAAATATAATTGTACTTTGAGATTTGTGGGGTATACTGATGGAGTAGTTGACAACAAGCACTGCAGAGATATTCACCTTAAGAACTGTTTATTTGACCAACTTCCGGTCTGTTGCCTTAAAACAGCATGAATTTCGACAGACTTCTGCCTTTAGGGATTTTAAAAATCTCGCGTTTAGCACATAAAGGGTATTCCAATAGGGACTTCTGAGCTTTGATAGTTGATAGCGGCCATATTGTTGAAGCTTCATCTGCAAATTGGCTGTCATTTATTCAGTCTGTTTTGCCAAATCACCATGGACGGACATAGCGTTCAACAATAAGTGCAAATGGTTCATCTGTCAAATTGGCTGTCATTCGGTCTGGTTTGCCATGGACGGACATAGCGTTCAACAATAAGTGCAAATGGTAAAATTGTTTCTATCAAAATGGGTGTTCTGTTCGGACAACGTTCCGCGCCTTTCGCCCATTTTACGGTCGCCGTCTTCGTCTTAGTGCGAGGACTATTAAGAGTGTGGTGGATAAATTTGAGTCCATTGGTTCAATAAATGATAAACCAACACACCCGTACGTTGACGAAAAGCAGATCTGACGAACATATCGCCACTGTCTGTGTGAGTATGCAGGAGAATCGCGTCGCTTACAAGAACACGGCCTTTCGCAGACCCCAACCTTGCGAATTTTGCGTCTTGACTTGAGCCTGAATCCGAACAAATTTCAACTGGCCCAGAAGCTGAAGGCAAACGACGGGAATGAGCTGAGTGCGCTGAATAGGCACTGAAGCAGTTTTAAACGGACCCCAATTATCATAGAAAAATCATCTTCAGCCATTTCTGGATGAATGGGTACGTGCACAAACAAAATTGTCGAATTTGGGACGATACCAATCCACATGCGATCCAAGAGCGTCTAATACATCCCGAAAGTCACTTGTGTGGTGCGGACTTTGGGCTAGCGGCGCCATCGGACGACGTTGGCCAGGCCAAAGGCGAGTGCTAAATGTCGATGATTACCAATTTATTTGGCATGAATTGGATGATATGAACAGCAACGACCAGTGATTTCAACATAGGACTAGGTGCCACAGAGCGGACGCCGCATTGGAAATTCTGCACTAGCGATTCGTGGGTTTCAAGTGGAAGTGATGTGAACTGGCCGCGATTTGACCCTGTCAGATTTTTTTTTGGGTTTCTGAAGTCGCAGATCTCTGCCAATAAGCAACAAACCACAGCGGCCCTCAAAGCCAACATAACCCATGTCATAGCTCAAATTCAGCCCGATTTTTGCACCAGAGTTATGGAAAATTTTACATTTCGTATGATGTAAGCCCGTAGCTGGTTTTTAGATCGACTTCCGAGAGCTGACGTGGTTGCAGTTATATAGGGCATATGTGTTCAGAGTAGACTTAAGTATATATGGCTTGGTCAATTCCATGACATATGAGAATCTCGTCTGGCAAAGGGTGCTGATCATTTGGAACCGATGGTGGGTAATCGAAATTCAATGCGGGCACCAAAAAGGACGAAAATAGATTGACTTTTGGTCTTGGAAACAGTACACGACTAAGTGATGTAAATTATCTAATAGAGGCTTACTGATATCACTCTGGATTAACGGTAAAAAATAATAAACGTCCATAAATATCAAACAAAATATTGCACTCCTCCCAATAATACGCTAGCAAGGCCAATGCGTAGGTAAGTACTCGAAATCGAACCGTATATTCTAATCGCTTGCGCATCTTTCACCGAACCAAATGTTCAACTCCACTTGGTTTCTCCCGGAAGTCGAAATCAGCGTAAGCCTACTCCATCGAAAAAAAAAAATTCAAGTTCACCCACTTAACTCAGAATCGTTTCAGAACATTGCCAGTGCCCCATGTACATATGTGGGTCACTTCTCTGGCATAATCTCGCAACCCAACCGACTGACGTTTCGTGTTCAGCACTCTTGACCGACATTTGGCATTTGGGTGCCGTCACATCCAAATTTTTGTTTGTTTTTTCCTACATCGGAAACACGATCGCGTTTCAACTCTAGAGTTTCAAAATAAACAAAAAAAAACTCACCATTCACCACACCGCTGCGCGTTGAATGATTCCATTTACAAATGTCAGCGAGCGCGACAATCCGCTCTTGGGAAAAAGTGCACCCAAGAAACCTTTTCACGTACCAAACCATCAACTAAACTAACATTTGACCAGAGCACACGTTTAGAGAGTCCATGTGGGCGTCCGATTACATTAGCACCACATCCTGTTAAACACGCATCAACCATCACAGAGTGCGTCCAGTGATCGACCCGTAAAAAAACGAGATTTTGCGCGTAGGATTCCATTCACAGAGTCAGGCCAAGCCAAGCGTGCTTTATGCTCGATCTGGTGAATGAAATGCGGCGGAGGTGGGCTACACAAATACAAACACCACCTGACGTGGATCAATCCGTTTGCGCTGCGCGACAGGAGTACGCGTAGGCGGAACCGCACGACATCAAGTCCAGACTATCACATGAGTGGCGCGAAGCAATTTCGCCTGGAGCTGAGTTTTAACGTGCGCCTTACGAATGAATTGGACGCACTGGGTAATTGGCAGCACAGCTTTAAGAGTTGTGTGTGTTCAATTAGCCCCTTTGGTAGCGGCGCGTGATGATTATGCCGTTATTCGAGAGACGGACAAACAGTTTCGAAATCGAATGTGCGCGAAATTGTTGTTGGTTGTCTGTCAGTTGGCGTGACAGTAGTAATTTGCTTCCGATTTGCATGGATGCCAATCGGGGGTCGGGTTATTAGTGTCAGATTGCATAAGCTGACCTCTTGGGAGGGTTATGAGTCGTTAAATTGGTTCGGTCATTGGATGGCGTGGAGTCGGCTTGTGGGAATCTATAGGTGCGAATGTAAAAAGTAAATTGACGAGGCTTGAGGCGGATAAACTAGGTGAAGGGGTTGAATGTTGAGTATGTAAACAAGATTGGGCTGAAGTGGTTATTATTTGGACGACGCACTTGTTTAATCCGGGGCAATGGCCAGTATCGGGGTTCGAATGACTTTCATAAGATCGCCGCACCAGAGAAACGTTTTAACAGATGCAAATAAAATGAAGACTTCTGCTAGGTTTTTAAAGGTGTACAACTTAACACACCTACAGACGGGAAGTACTTAGGAATTGGTAGGGCAATAGGAGGCTGCAAAACCTCTAAATTACGAGTATCGGCACCACAGTAGCTATTATGAGATCATGTCCTACTACTGCGCTCAGTTTAATTCTTGACCTAATATCTCAAGACCTCCTTATTAAAAATGTTGTACTGTGGATTTCAGTTAGAAACGAGGAATTTCGATTGCTGGTTCACTTAATCCAAGGGACATAGCAACAGTCTTAATTCTGTCCCACTATATTTGATCGACCCTTTCAACGGTTATATGATACCCAAATTGATAATTCATAAGCATTTCAGCTCTGGATTTCCAACAAGAGAGGGCTGGAATAAATGAAGGCTTGAAAAATACTTTAAAGCCCTCATATTGACTGTCGGCTTCAAAATCTACTGTAGAATAGGCTCAGATGTGTACTCGGGGGTGTTTCATTTCCAGTATTGTAAAGACTAAGAATATTAGCACTTGTCAAACCATTCTTCGACAACCATTCGGAATTAAGTTTTGTTTCATACGAACATCCAATTAACCTAATTTAGTACCACAGTCTGTGTTATTCATCAGCAAAATCGACGACTATATGGATCCGCTTTGTTTTTAGCGACAGACTTTGACAAGAAGCCTTATATTTCGACGATATCAGCGATTGCATTTTGAAGATTCAGATCAAGACCAAATTCGCCAACATAATGCGGTCACGTTTTGCCTAAGGAAAAAGGTTACATCTCTTAAGACTCTGCTGGGACACAGGCAGATTTTAAAGCAGGTGGCTTGGTCAGCGAACCCTTGAAAATCTGCGAAGCTTTACAGAAATAAAAAAGACGTTTTATTGCCATCATTACCTCCTTAAAGTTTTGTTTCCGACAATCATAATATTCACGTCTTCTGTTACCTCTTTTCAACTTTTTCTTCGTGGTTAGTAGCCTAAGGTCGATTTCGCAAAATCTTTCAGATCTTTGCATATACTACGTGCTTAAGTTCAAGATTGGTAAAGCCACAGCGCTTAACATCTACGCGTTGTTCTTTGCTATCTTGCTAACTCTGGTTTTTTAAGGCCTCCATAAATAATTTTTTATAATGGTCCCTGGGAACTTGCAGGTAAAGACTGTCTACTACGTTGTATAGGCTTAATACAACGTATCTCTGATGAGCACTACTACTATCGTTCTTTGTCCTTAAGCTATACCTTTGGCTTTCTAAGACCTTCAACAAGGTTTTTTAAAAGAGTCGCTGGGTTCTCGCCGGTAAGGACCCACGTGTAAAGATTTTAGGCTTATGATATAAGCATGATATAAGTAGTACCTACCATCTTTTTTTGTCCTTTAGCTTCGCTATGAGCCCAAGTAGGCCTATGCGGGTTTGACGGCTCATATGAGCGTCAACAGCCCATCAAACCTTGTCCTTTAGCTAGCATTGGCTTTCTAAAGCTCCTTACAATGTTTTTATTGAAGGTCGCTAACTATGGCTTGTGAAGGCCTCGAACAAGGTTTTTTTATTAGGGTTCCTGTGTTCTCACCGATAAGGACCGTATGAACATATTAGACGTATGATATAAAACATATCTCTGGTGCGCGTGGTATCTACTATCCCTCTTCTCCATTGGCTAACGTTGACTTTCTAATGCCCCTAACGATGTTTCCTTGTTAGAGTCACTAGGCTCGATAAGGACCGTGTGGATACACATATAAGGAATATTCTATAAAACGTTTCTCTGATGCAAACTGTTCGGCTTAAGGTCAATGATTTTTGTTCTAGGCAGGGTTTCAATAAGTCCGCATTCTAACGTGTGAAACCTTTTATCATAAGTTTTCCTTTGATCCTATCACTGTAATACCTGCCTTGTACCGCACAGGGGCTGAACAGCGTACGTAGGTTTGAGTGTCAAACCCGAAGATCGTTATTTTTGTATGTTCCCGTCTTTTTCTTTAAATCACCATGCGCTAAAGGGTTTATAAATACCCTTGCAATGCATGATCATATCAATAAAGGAATTGGTTAAAGAAGGAGGGGGAGGTTTTAAGAGTTTGGGGAAAGTTTGGTTGTTAGTCTTAGGAATTAATGTCAATATTTCATAGTACAGGCTTTAGGGTCTAGCCTTCATGGTACAGGTTTTAGGGCCTAGCCTTCATTGTACGGCGATTATAACATTTGAATTGTTGAATGGACGGATATTTTGTTTGAGCATTTGTTGCTAAAATGACGCTAAAAGAGTTTAAGGGCCGAGATATTTCTACGATGTTCAAGCGAGACTATGAAGTTCGCTACGATTTAGTTTCCTATTAGTTTAATCACACGCTTTTGTATCCTATGAAGTTGGTGCAATTAAGTTTTTGCTGCACCTGACAAGATGTGGTCTTTGAACTATATGAAGCATACACACGCTTGAGAGTGTCATTTGAGGGGATCTACAAGCAGTAGAAGTTGTTTGTCATACGTTGACGATACAACTCCCAACCTAGGGAGTCAACTCTGGGTCTTGAATATTTTTCAAAATCGGAAGTTTTTTTTTTCAATATCCGAGAATTTCCTCACGAGGTTTCCGTTTTCCGTGCGACGAAAAATTCTGGCCAATTGCAGCAATGGATAAATCGAAAGCAAACTGAGTTCCAACTGGAATTGAGTTTCGTTTCGGAAATTATTACGAAACAGCATCTCGACGGGGCTGTCGGCTTTACGGCTTTAAGAGCTACCGTTGATCTATAGGCTCATCCTTTACGACACTCTTCCATAAGACTGCGATATACCTGAAATTCTTTAAGAGTCTAAATGGAACTCCACTGACAGAGAGAGATATTACAGAGGATCATCGCTTGGGATTTATTCAAATTTTTCCATTTCAATATAAAATGTAAAGTTGACGTGTAATCAAGTTCGACAGTAAAAACAAACATTCAATACCCTTTTGCTGTGCGGAAACATCCAGTTCATAAATTTAATGAAAAGGTAAAGTGATAATGCGCATCCTTGGCGCAATTTGATCAATCACAGATTTTGCAGTTTCTATAAAGAGATCAGCGTTCTCCACTTACGGATCTCTCAGAAATTTTACCTGCACTGCCTCAGTTGAGTTTTTTTTTCTTCAGTGGAACAACATTCTCAGCAAAGGAGAACTTATTTGATTAAAAGAAACGGTATCCTTACTTGGCAGCTTATTAAAATGATGAATAGCCTACATGATGCATACAAAATAATCCGCTGTACTCTCTTAGTAGAATAGGTACGGAGACGAATCCAAAAAAGAAGGTAGTTTAAGTATATTGCAAAAAATCTCCTCTTTTTAAAGTGAGGCATCATATTTGACTTACTTAGATCGGAGGGATACGTAAGCAGAACAGGCCATCAACAGAGAGCTCTAAATTCCATATTGATGCAATAAATTCAAACCTGGACTCGACTACATAGTTTGAACGCGCTTCCAACCTATTGGAAACCTATTAGAGATGTACCTCTATGATGGGGCAATCTATTTTGGTACTTTTTTCAAAAAGAGGGTCAATCTAACCAGTTTGCAATTCCCATGGCTACTTTGATGAGGGGATAGATATATCATTCACACGGCCGATTTTTCAACGGTCAGTGAATGCATCGGCAATGTGACTTCACCTACCCACTATGGTAGCCTTATTTAGGTTTAGTTTCAATTGGGGCTACATACCACAAACCTGGAGGGAGGTAAACGTGGTATTTATCCCCAAACCAGGCAAACCAATAGAACTACCTAAATCATACCGTCCAATAAGCTTAACATCATTTTTCCTGAAAACAATGGAAAGAATACTTGACGTACACATTAGAGAGGGCCCTCCACATTTATATAAAATAGTGGCAATTCGCAGCTCACAGCAAGTTTGACACAAGCGGAAGAGTTAAACATTAGTGAACATCTAAAACTAATTGAACTTCTATCCGAACTTCCAGAACTTGACATGATCTGTGCGGTTACAGACCGCTTACCAAAGACACTATGCTTCGACAAAAGATTCTCAACGGAGATCACAACCAGAGAAGCATGGTGTAGCAACAACCCACCAAACTGCCTAAACGGCCTAAAGTGGTATACGGATGGTTCTAAAATGGACTCAGGGGTAGGAGCTGGCATTCATGGACCAAATAGAAACATCTCAATACCTTTGGGAAAAAACCGTAGTGTATTCCAAGCTGAGCTCCATGCCATAAAAGAATGCGCAAACCTAATACACAACTCAGGTATTAAAGGCGCAAACATCCATGTATTCACGGACAGTCAAGCAGCTTAGGGCTTTAGCTCCCACATCATTGACTCCAAATCAGTACTACACCGCTTCAACTCCCTCCAAACACTCAGTTCCAGGAACAAAACCAGACTATGGTGGGTCCCCGGACATAAGGGAATTGAAGGTAACGAAAAAGCTGATGAACTAGCTAGAAAAGGTTCGGAAACCCCCTTCATTGGACCTGAACCCTTCTGTGCAATCACCAAATCAGCCATAAATCTGGTCATAAACAACTGGGAACAAAACAAATGTTTTTCATACTGGGGAAACATCCCAGGCCTAAGACAGGCCAAAAGAGCTATTCAGCCCTTCAAATTAGATGTCAATAAGATACTAAATCTTCGCAGGCACGATATCAAAAACTTTGTAGGCTACCTAACTGGTCATCACGGTCTGCGATATCACCTAAATAAAATGCATCTAGTCGACTCACCAGAGTGCAGACTATGTCCAGAAGAAGACGAAACAGCCGAGCATATCATATGTGAATGCCCGGCCCTTTACGGTATGAGAAGGGAATCTTTCTGCAGGGAATTTTTAAGTCCCGAAGAACTGAGGTAATCTTCGGCTGAAAGTATTATCAGCTACATTAGGAAAGTAGAAGCGCTGCTAACCTAAAAAAACATCTGACGGCAAGCACAATAGATCTTTTAGGTCGATGTGTATATTACTGCTTAGGCGGGTCAGAATTAAAAAAAAAAACCCTGGGACATCCTAGGGATTTACTGCCTATAGATGGCCTCAAACCTAGCTTGTCTCTGCATTTGTGTAAGTAAAGTTATATTTTTGCCACAAAAAATCGACCCACAGTTTGAAGCCGATAGTGAAGGGCAATTTTAAGAAGCTTTTCATGACAGCTGTTTGCTCATTTAATCTACAGATAACTCACCAAAGTTGTTGGGTTAACTCCGAGTTGACTCATTTTTCTCGAGTTAAAATCATGTTTCTCGAGTTAACACAATGTTCCTAGAATTCGGATGATTTCGTACTAAAAATAAATCCCAAGTAATTGTTACTTTTGGGGCTCGAATTAGGGATCCCGCAGTCTAGAATTCACTCACTAAAGTTGTTGGACTAACTCAGAGTTAATTTATGTTTCTCGAGTTAACACCAAGTTAATCCTGAAACTAGGAAGAGCTCCCACGGAAAAGCTGGCACTAGCTGGTGTTGCAACTTTCGGGGTTCTAAACAGGGACCAAGCGCTTAGCAGTCTAAAGTTAACTTACCAAAGTTATTGTGTTAACTCTGAGTTAATTTATGTTTCTCGAGTTAAAATCATATTTCTTGAGTTAACGCTAGGTTAATCCTTAAACTAAGAAGATCCCGCATGTTGTTGTCACTTTCGTGTTTTAAACAGGGACCGAAGGCTGAGTAGTTTTGAGTTAACTTGCCAAGTTGTTGGGTTAACTCACCAAAGCTTTAAGTCTGAGTAAATTCATGTTTCTTGAGTTAAAATCATTTTCTCGAGTTATCACTAGGTTAATCCTGAAATTAGGATGATCTTGGGAATCAAAAACTTACTGTAGGTGTTTTAACTTTTGGAATATAAGTAAGATGCCCTTGGCTACGCAGTCCAACATGTTTTTTTTAAGTATTGAATGCATTTAAAAGAATATAGACAATGTCGTCGTTAAAATGTCTTCTCATGTAAGCTTCTCCAATTTTTTTTCGTATGAAAGATGCAATAAAATAAGGTATTAGGCGATTCCCACAGCGGTTTGCAGACCTCTCATGTGTATTTTTACAAAAAAAAAATTCTTTCAAGAATCCTATTTCATAATTCCAGGAGATATTCCTGTAGCCAACTAATCTCAACAACAACTGCCGATTTCCCAGAACGCAATCCATCCCCCAATAAGGTTAATAGCTTTCAATTTTATGGAATATTTATTTTTTTTAATCGCCCATCTATCAGCAAACAGCACGGCCGCGTCACGATGTTTTTACTCCATAAAGCCCGCAGTTTCGAAGTAATCACTCATCCGCATTACGCCAACGAACACATTTTCTGAAAGTCGACACACAAAACTGTTCCCATACAAAAAGCAAACATTCCGTACAAACAAATAAACGATCTTTTGATGCATAGATTCCCTTTCATCCGTGCTGGATGCCAAGTTGAATGGATGACCTAATTTCCACTTCATCGATACGCATCGATTCCATCAGTTGATTGCGACCGCGGCATGGCACCATTTTCCACGATTTTCCGCAGCGGGAGCGCACTTTTCTCTTTTAACTCACACATGGTGTGGGCGATCCATCTGACGCGCGACAGAAAGAAAAATCGAAAGCATCGGGCCCCCGATTGATTGGGGGGATATATGGGCGCGCACTGTCCATGTAGGTACCAACGGACTCTGACAATTTGGCTATCACTCGGCTTCGGCCGATGAAAGAGACCTATTCCATAGGACAGATACACACAACGAACACCGAACACATGGCTAATTGGGTCAAACGAGATAATAGTCCCGCACCGTCCACGGCGACTAGCCGGTGTCACATAAATCGATGTTTGGGAACGGATAACTTGTGTTCGTGGGCCTCATGCCATTTAAGGGATCACAATATGGGTTCCGTTGATTTACGCGCGCAGCGGTCTTTGCGCTGTGCCGCCTCTCTGTCATCGAGTCGGGGTGCATTGCTACCGATTCGAGTGATCGGAACGATCTCAGTGATCGCGGTGATCGCTGGGAATGTAAACGAGAGTAATTAACAAAAATGCATATGCGTGCGGGGGGCTATCGGACATTGAGTGCTCCTAACATGGTCTCGTGGTCTATTGATTGGCCTACTATGGCTCTGGAGTGTGTCCTACAATTATTTTCTTCCAATCAAGAGCGATATGTGTGGCATATCAATTCGAGCGCCAAGTGACGTTGCTGAGTCGATTTGTTGTTTATGGTTATGGAATGACAGATAGGGGCGGTGAGTTTTTTTTATGTAATGAGTGCGCCGCAAAGTGGAGCTGGAGGCGATCGGCGACAGGTTTTTTTTTTGTTAGATATTCGAATTTTATTCAATCAATTAGAAAGCATGTCGATTTGGTAATGATGTGAGTAATCAAGTGGAGAAGGAGTTCCCCAGTTGACACATTGCCTTGGCATGGGGAGGAGGTAATTGCATAGCGAGAGGTGGATTTTTGTATGTTAAAGACACATAAACTGTTGACTGTCGTACATAAAAAGTATCTAATGGGTAAAGGATGCAGTATACGGTTGAGATCTTTGAATAAGAATGAGCCTAATGTCACCATCACATCAATCCGTCATACAAACCACCCAACATCTCATTGGTATGCCTACAAAAAAGAAGTCATTCACCCTGCAAACCTCAACTCTATTTCAATTTTCTTGACCAACAAACCTCAAAATACCAATCACTTTCGACATCCACCACAACCTCCAAGACATTGCGAAATGCCCTCACGAAGTGGTCTCTCAAAGTATCTCTAGGTCTCCGCATAAGATCATTTATTTTAAATTAAAATTGTACACTCCTGCGGTAGGTAGGCGCACTCCAGACCACAGCATACACCATTATTACACCCAACTTTGGTCACTTTCCCTGTCGAAAAGTTCGTTCGCCACAAATCGATCGTTGAATAGGATCAGGATCGCGCACCTACACCTAGAGTCATAAGAAAAACCAACGACAACATCCATCCATGCTCAAGAGTGCTTCTCCGCTTCAACCACATACTCACTACTCAGCTGGATACCATCATACATCAATCAAACAAAACATTCAATCCAAAATGGGGCAATAAATTTGAGTGCACCAGCACCACAAGCCTGCAGTTGAGGTTGATCCATGGATACGACGCGACATGCGTGCGAAACTCAATCGTACGGGCACAAACGACAAAAAAGTCACTCAACCCGGCTTCACAAAAAGACTAAAGCCTCATAGTGACAAGTGATGTCAATGCGTGGTCGTTAGAGCCCCATAGCCATGTGTATTACTCCACCATCAACGCGTAGGTACACACCCAAAACTCTACACCTAGGAGGTTGTGTAAATCATGAATCCGTTGTAGCACGAGTTGAGAAAAAATGCCAACTGCCGATGCCTTAACGTTTATGCGGCTTGTTATTGCAGATTGGAAATTATCTTAAAGAGAAATATTAGATGCAATCAACATCAAACGGTCATCAATATCAGAAAATGGTAGTTGTACAACGGCACAGTGTTGCTAACAAAAAGGGAAACCATTTGGATTCATTTCATGAAAGTTTTTTTTTTCTTCAAAACATACGGTTGTTTTAGGTTTTTGTGAGTCGTTAAGGATTAAGAGAAATATTAGATGCAATCAACATCAAACGGTCATCAATATCAGAAAATGGTAGTTGTACAACGGCACAGTGTTGTTAACAAATAGGGAAACCATTTGGATTCATTTCATGAAAGTTTATTTTTTTTTCTTCAAAACTTACGGTTGTTTCAGGTTTTTGTGAGTCGTTAAGGATTCAAGTGAGTTTGCTTCAACTTACCTAAAAAGAAAAAAAAGAAAAAAATCATTACACTTGGTCAGAGATACGCATTGATATTCATAGATACTTTTAGGTCTGAGTTAATAAAATATATTTGTTGTAAATTGTAAATAAAAAGGAGCACCTACAACCTGTCTTGGCAGTTCATGAATATAGCACTCTTATTAGTATCAGGATTACGATTCAAAAGTGGGCGTGGTCACCGAGTAATATATATTCTCCCTCGCTATAAAAAGTGGCGCAAAAATTATAAACCTTTCCGAAGATGCTAAATCTTTTGCAAATGGCGGTAAATGTCAATTATACTTTGAATCATGAATATTTGTTGTGACAGGAATCGCGGAATAATTGTTTAGATTATTTTACGCCAAAGAATATATGTTGACAACTTTTGCACCACCTTGTACATAAATTGTGTGAGGGATATTCACCATATTTAACAAATTATAGTGGAAGAAACTTGAAGTAAGATTGTATTCAGAAAATTAGTTAGGGTTGCAGAAACCCAAGGTTAAGTACGTAAATGATTTTTGTTGGAAATTTTAAAATTCACATTGTTGGACTTCTAAACATAGAAGTACACGACTTTTGTTCGAAGTTTGAGGCATAAAATGGACATATGTTACAAGAGCCCTCAAAGTATCCATAGCAAAAACGATTGATGGAAATGACAAACAATGATCCAGATAAAACCGATTTACTGCCATGTACATGGCACAAATTTTTCAAAAGGAATACTTTGAAAAACCTGGACAAATCGAAGCTAGTGGTGGTATAACTGAGGTTTGGTTAGGTTAGAGTGGTTGCCAGCGAGTTCGCCAGCACTGTTGTGATACCACGTGGATCTTGTCCATTCTCCTTACTATCCGTGAGAAAACCATTCAGAGATTTTAATAAAACAGAGGAGACTTTTCGCTTCCGTTTTTGTCAAATCGCTGAAATTTTGAAAGTAGTAAGATCCAAGATGGGAGGACAGGACTCCACCTTGCGGGGTCTCTCTACTGTGTGTTGATAATCCGGCTATTAAGTAGCAAATTAATCAACATTCGAAGTTAGTGATCGACTTTCAGACATATTCGCGCCTTAATGATCGGTCCCGAATTACCGTTGTAAAAGGCACCTTCAATGTCTAGGAATGCAACCTTAGTATACTCCTTGCAGCACAACGACTTTGCGATAATGCGTACTAATGTGTGGAGGGGTTTTTCTACAGATTTGCCCTTGCAGTACGCATGTTGGGATGCCGATATCAGGCCCATGCCTCATATAAGTTGCTCAGTACTGACACTAAAGCTATTCAAGTAAAGGAATACAAGTGGGCGTAATAAAGGCTAGTCTAATCTTCAAGTTATTTGTATGGGCCACAACTAAGAGAATAAATTGTCTGTCTGGCCTTTGTATCTAAAAGACGAATCAAAGCATTCTGTTACGCACTTGCCGTTATCACTAAACCCCCCTTAGCCAGGCTTTTTTGTAGTGATTCTGTAAAATGGTACAAAAGAAAGCACTGAGCTCTCTGCACCATCAAGTTGCTATCTTAGTCGTTCACAACTTCATATACAACTCATTGCGACGAACATTTTTTTTTTAAATGTTTTCTCAGGTGAGGCTCCAGAAGCGCCCTGAGATGATGAAAATACGTCTTATGGTATTGCAATGTTCAGGGCCAAACTCTAAACATAAGAACATATTCAAGACCTGGTCATACTTACTTACTTAAGTGGCGCTACAGTCCGGGATGAACCTGGGCCTCAACCAAAGACCTGGTCATACTTGAGCTTTATACCGAGAAAGACGGTGGCCTGGTGTAATATAACTTTTAGCTCTAAAAAGATAAATTAGTTTGGACGCTGTTGATTTGGCAATAGAGGTTACATGTTGTTGCCATGATATATCTGACCCAATTTTAATACTGACAGATCCATCGATTCTTCCAATTTGAGGACTATTGAGGATTTGAACAAGGAAAACCTCGTCCAAAATGTATAAAACTCGATTTTGCATCAATATCCAGAGAAGGTCTTGAGTGAGCGTTTTGTCGGAACCCTTATTGCTGATCGGTTAAACTATTTCGAAGGAAATGGACCAAAGGTCGCATGTCGCAAAGGATTAAAAACTTTGTATCGTGAATTCCTAGGTCATGATTGATCCATTCTTATCATAACCTCACCGAAAAGGAAAAAGAAGGAGTGAGTGTTGCAACGGAACATATTCTGAGCACCATTAGCAGATTTACAGGAAATCTAAATATCCTGATCTTGAGGACAACAAAATTTAATTCATGGGACAGTGTACTTTATCAACAACGATCGTTGGAATATGATAAGCAAGCACAAGCTGGCAAACTTAAAGGTCCTACATTTCGGTATTCATTGTCCATCGGAGTGCAGTGGATGGCTTTTCAAATCCCAAAGATCATTGGCACGCACAGACCCCAGAGCTTAGATAGCACATATAACCATAGAAAAGCTAGACTGAAGCTTAGGTTGTGGGTACATGTACTATTATCTATACATGCATTCGGTTTACAAAACTTCTTATGTATCTTCAGTATCTTTCCATCAAATAACAAAAAAAAATAACGGAAAATCAGCTATCCAAAAGGTCAATATACGTCGAATACATTAGTTCGATCACAGTGAGCAAATGAACTGCAATACATTAACCAATAGGTGTGAATACAGGACCACCAGTCCGAGACCAAGTGATCGAAGATGCCAAAGCGTTAGGACTCAGTGAATGGAAACCCAAGATCGAAGGGTCTGACCAGCTGTAACTGAGAGAAAAGGATCTAGGCAGAAGTTCAAGGATTAACGAGTCACATATTACCCTTTGACACTAAATCTAAAAAAAAAAATATATATGAGAAGGCTACTTTCCGCTCTGCAAATTGCTTAATAGACTATCTAATCCCAGGTATCGATTCTGAGTCGATCCATATATATTAAGATTTTTCAGTGTCAAAACTGGATACTTTTATAGGACATAAAAATGTGCATGTCATGTTTCCTATTGAACCAACAATGTTTTTGTGACTCACAGTCACAGGACTTCGTAACCCAGTCCGGGCAACTATCTGGCAGAGTCTAATCGAAACATGCCAGCTGCCTTACATACTAGTTCGACGGTTATGTGAGGTACTTGATACCTTTGCTGCAGACTATGAAACGATTACATGCCAGATAATGATGAAGATACCTTTAGAGATACCGAAGCAAAAACGAGCTTCCGGGTAGAGTGTCAGAGATATTAGGATAGACCTCTAATTTAATCCCTTCCTCAATCCAAAGCATTACTAAATAGTCGTGTGCCACTTACTGATCCTTTGCAAATGGGATTTCTGCAATATGATGTGACAAAATATTTTTGGATTCTTATCCTCACTTATTCTGCTAAATGAGTAGAACTATT
Organism: Rhingia campestris; assembly: GCA_932526625.1. Taxonomy (NCBI): domain Eukaryota; kingdom Metazoa; phylum Arthropoda; class Insecta; order Diptera; family Syrphidae; genus Rhingia; species Rhingia campestris. Next base: position 30,839,656 of record OW052185.1, on the reverse strand, counting down.
TAATTTGGGTGTATCCATCGTTATTATAAGCTGCGAAGTTAGAAAACCTCTGCTGAGAATGTTGTTCACAGACTAAAAAATCTCAACCGATGCGCTTAATATATCGGCAGTCATCATTGGCTACCTTTGCTGGTAGTAACAATAACTGTTCTCACCTTCCTGTATTTATCAACACATCACTAAAAGCGATCCTAGATCATTCACTTCGGGTTCTGAGCCCAGTAAGTAAGTAAGAGATCTAGCCATTTTAGCTTCACATTTGTGTCCGTTATTTTAAGCCATGAAAAGAGTTGACAACTTAGCGCTACAGAACTTGATACAGTAACTTAACGTTTATCTATCTGCTAAGTCATCCAGTCATATTGATCTCTCACACTGATCATGATACTCTGATCGTTTATTTAAATATCAAAACGGATCCTCCCTTTCCCAACACACTGCCCATCATCACCTACAGTGCTAAAGAGCGTGTATCAACGATTTGATGGAAAGCCTCATCCACCAGTTGAAACATAATAACACAGAGGGTTACCTTATACTCCGGCACCTTTTCAATTGATCTCCGGATCGACTAATGACCGCAATAATCAAAGACACCTACGTTTGCCGCTGTAAACCGGCACGGCCACCATCACCTCGTCGGCATGTGGTTCCACCGTACGAATAGATTTCCTTCTCTCTCTCCATCGGATGCATGGTCATTTCCGTGGGGTGAAGTATTTCCAATTCACCTACAACAATCCGCGCGATTGCATTTCTTTTGTCAAAAAAAAACCTAAACCTCGTTCACTCTTTCCCTGGTCCCGGGTGCTACAAATGGAATAATCCACCGTCTGGCAAATTGCTATGCACAGACCTACCTGTGGTTCGCGTGTGCTACAATTGATATCTACCACTTGGTCTGCATAACTAGATACGAGCACAATTACCGTCTTACAACAAAGTGATCCGCATTGCCAAAAGGAAGACTGATTTGACGTTTTTGAACTTTAGTTAGGACTGCCGCCGCTGCCGGTGGCACCGGCTGGCATATTACTGACAACATATTTGGCAGCACCAGCAATCTCTGTGATGTCCCTCCTTTGCGCCTGCAACTCTCTGTGCAAGACCCTAAGAGAAAGTGGCTGTTTGTTAAATTTTGACAGGTTCATTTGACATTCGCATTTCAAAGGCTCTTGTGTGCGCTATGCATATGTGCGCGCCTGACGTTGGGATTTCCTGGGCGAGTCGAAGCATACACGTAATTTGTCAGAGACGGATATTTCACGGAAGCTTGGCAATTAGTTGAAGAAATAATGAGGATCATGCTCATTTGTCTCGTCTAGGTGTGTGGTTTGGCTGGTATACTTTTGCGTAGGTTTTGGTGAATGGGAATTCCAACTTTTGAAGTGAAGATAGGGTTATCGGTTTTTTTTTAGGTTTTATCAGTTTAAAGCGAATCGTGGAGATAGTGCAGCGTTAGTCAGAAGGTATTTTTGATTTTATTTATCAAACTTTCGAGGCACGATAAGACCTTTGGGGAGACAGAGACTTAAGGTGGGTAGCTTTTGCGCAGCAGTTGACCTCAATTTTTAATATCGTTTTTGGGTGGCGTATTTATGATTAACAGAAGAAGCTGAATCGAATAAAAATGAAGTAGGTACTTTGTGGGTGTGGCTGTCGAGGCTTGCAATTTATATAATGTGCGTTTACGTTTATTTTGTACCTAAGAGTGCTCAGTTTTAAATTCCCTATGCTAGGTAGGCCAAAATGTTTGGTCCTATCAGAAAGTGTCATATATTTTACAAATTGCAAAGAATTTCAACTTGGTTTTGACATTTGTGTAGGCACCAGAATTTGACTTTTTCTTTAAATAAATAAATGACGGACGCGGAATAATCTGAGAACGTGATAATCAGTAGGTTTTGTTTTCGGATGCGCCTAGGGTGATGAATCTTCAAAATATACTAATGGTCCGTACCATTAGTTATGTCGGATTCATATATTTTCTGGCCGATCATAGTTCCTCTCATTTCTTCAGTTTTATGATCACTACGACTGAGTTACCTTAACCAGTACAAGGTGGGCCAAAAGAAGTCATCCGATGTTGTTTGGCTCTCTTTTTTTTTCTAAATGAAAAACTTCGATTGTGTTTTCTAATTATGTTTATTTGATCCTTTAGAATTTCATTGGTCAAGTCGAGAAGATGATATCGGCCAAATGGGCGCCGTCACAATTGATTGCCACACGGGCTCGTTTAATGACATTTTTCGTCACTTCGGTGGGAACTTTGGCGACAGATTCTCGCACTCGTGTCGAATGTTGTCCTTAAGGGCTTCTAGGGTCTCGGGCTTGTTGACGTAAACACGGGACTTCAAAAAACCCCACACAAAAAAGTCTGGAACGGTTAAATCGGGCGATCTTGTGGGCCAGTGCAAATCGCCAAAACTAGAGATGAGGCGACCCGGGAACGCCGCCTTCAGAATATCGGTTGTGGCTCGAGCAGTGTGTGCCGTTGCTCCGTCCTATTGGAACCACATGCCCTCCAGTCCTAATTCGTTCAATTTCGGCAGAAAAAAACTCGGTTAACATGTCCCTATAGCACGCAGCGTCAACTGTTGTCGTTTGACCATCGGCTTTCTCGAAAAAAAAAATGGCGATGACTCCTCCAACGTGAACAACGCACCATTCAGTAACTTTTAGCGGGTATAATGGCTCCTCGTGCATTACTCGTGGATTTTCGGTGCCCAGAAGCGATAGTTTTGCTTGTTCACGTACCCGCTGAGGTGGAAATGAGCCTCATCGCTCATTATGATTTTGGTCAAAAAATCGCCCACTTCGTCCTCGAGATTGAGGATGGCTTGGGCGTAGATTAGACGCGTTTGGCGGTCGACAGGCAGCAGCTGATGAAAGGACTGGATTTTGTACTGGAACATGCGCAAGTCTTTGACCGAAATTCGTCTTAGGGACTACCGGCTGATGGGTAATTGCGAGGCACGGCGTCTGGTCGATGTTTCGGCGACAGCTCGACATCCTCGGCAACAGCGGAGATATTTGCGGCACAACGGGCGCTCCGGGGCCGGCCACTCTTGGCAACGTCTCGTGTGGTCTTATACTCTTCAGGGTTGGTGTTTGCGCAGTCGGTGTCGGACGACCTCAGATAAAATTGTATCTATGAGAATCGATTGTATCTATTGTATAGTTTGCACAGTAGGGCAGACTTTCAAAATGAGACATTACGTTGCAATTAATGATAACAGAAACTGAACCTTCGAAAGAGGAATATTTGAAGCCTATAATTTGGCTCACAAGATCTTATTATCTAAAGCTGATCGATTTTTTTTTCTTGAAGTTCAATGTTTAAAGAAAGGCGATAAAATGTCTGAATAGCATAAATAGGCGACCATTGGTCACTTGTATGGCATGTAGCGCCGTCTTGTTGGAACCACAGCTCGGATGTATCAATGTTGTCAAGCTCTAGCTATAAAAAGTCGGTTAAAATTGCTCTATACCTGAGAACATTGACGGAAACAGGGTCTTCTTTACCATTTCGAAAGAAATAAAACCAAACAGTCAATTTTTGAGGATGAATTGATGTATATTCAAGCACTTATGGATTGAGTTCGCTCCGAAAACGGTAATTTTGCTTGTCGACACAGTCGCTGAGCCGAAAATGTGCCGCACTCGAGAAGATGATTTTTTGGCCGAAACTCGGATCTCCGGCCAATATTTTCAGAGCACAATTAGCCGAGGTTTGGCACTATCAATGGTCTGCCGGTTTCAATTTTTTATGTCAGCACAATCTTACAAGGATGTGGGCCTAAAATCACTCACCAAATTAGCCGGGTTGGCTCTCAGAATCGACCTTTCTGTTTCATCTTCGATACTTGCCGCTACGGCTGCTATTTCCTAATTTCGAATTAATCTCTGTCTGGATGGTGGTTTAAGGCCCAAAAGAATCTTTAGGAAACATCAAAAATTGCATGATAAAATGGCAAACCTTTCTGAATATTTTAAGAGCTGGGTGTCATTGTTATAATTTGGATAGCTGCTGGATCATAACCATTGGAAAAAGAATCATTGCTATCTGGTCAACCTTTATAAATTTAGGATTTGAGACAGGGTATTAGAACTCCCGGATCAGCCATTCTTCCACCATTCAGTGGTGGTACAAAAATAGGATACTGCTGCATTTTTAACTAACCTAAACGATTTGATGTTAACAAATGCCTCTGGTAAAATAAAGACTGATGTGAGTCTACTTTTATATTCCTAGCCATCCTTCATAGGTTCGCTTCGGCGAATTTCCACTCAAAAGTACTGGAGTGTCCCAGTTAACTCACCTAGGGATAGTAGATCAAAAAATACTTATTTTTGGTCATGTATCTCTTTATAAGAATAAATTGTCAAAATTATCGCACAAATCCATCCCCGTCTGATTTTAATGTGCATCATTCAACCAAACCGATACTTTTAACCCGGATAAATGTTTCATCCTTCCACATGATATGAATTTTCAACCCATCCGTCCTTCAGGATCTTTTCTTTCGAACTTACATTCACACTTACAGCGGAAATTTATGTTTCAACCGTCACCGAATCTTCTCCATGCCTAACCACACTCTATACGAATCTATCCCGTCTGATTGTTGATTTCAATTCTGTTTTGCTGATCAGTAATTTACATAAAACTGTGTTTATATATGGGAGATCCTTAGCCCCGAATTTTAGGCTGTTATCGTTGGACATCACTCTTGCATCCAGCCTTCGAATAACCTTTATAATAAAATGTCCAATTCAATTGAGTCCCATCTCAGAGGAACTTATTGCGGTTGTCTATGTTCGCTAGAAACCTAGATAGGATCGGACACACAGTCTTAAACAACCGTATACTTTCAATAAACAGCTGAACCTTTAACCGTACGGTGCCAAATGCCTTCTTAAAGTCAATTCGACTGTGTTGTTTGTTTTAAATTTATTTCATTGCATTTGGGCCAGTGGCGCGAGTGTTAATGTGAACTGCCGCGGAGAAAGTCTGGGTTCGATTGTCAGCCTAAGCAACATCTGAATGATTTTTCACTGGCCCTCCCCTCGTAATGATCTGACAAATCATGCGAGTAGTATCAATTGTCTACGGTAGCTTATTTCAACTGACATGTTCGGAATCGGCATAAAACAGGAGGTCCCGCCATCATGCAAGAAGTGAATGAATGGTTGTGAGAAAGCTAGGCCATGGGTACTAACGAGCCTGCTGCGCCAACAATTTGTATATGAATGCAAGATGCATGCCCCATATTAAAACCGATCGAAAGCTCACAACCGATAGAAGACTTATTGAACAAAGATTAGCAAGGTTTGTCCTGTAAGTATCCCTTTTTGGTATAGTATGTGGCTCAATATCGGTAATGCTGCCAAAAAAAACGCAATGTACGATGATCAGAAACAGAAATGTTGATATGTGGCAGCCCTGTGGCACTTCGCTTCTATACACATAACCGTGTTAAGGGTATTGTTGGACACACTCATTTAGCAACATCACTCCTACACATAAGTTCATAAGATGAATTAAGGTGTCCTGAGCATTTATTTGTAAAGTCAGTTCAAGCAGATACTAAAGTTCGACGGATGGATTTCGGAATCGATGAATTTTGATAATAAAACTTGCAAAAAAAATTATGGGTTTTGGAAACTGGCATGGTCTTTCGAAGATGACAAAAGATCATTGTAGACAGACGTAATGAAAGCACGGAATAAACTATCGATGTCAAATAAGATTAGTAGTATCCATCTGCTTCTAAATCGATAGTTCAACCCATATATTAAGTCGTTGGAAAACCATGCTAGATTTCGAAATCTATCTTTTATAGGTTTGATGGTATTTTCTCCACTCCTCTGGAAACAAACTGACAACAATAAAAAAAACACCTCTCGAGCATAAAAAAATGGGTCAAAAGCAGATGCCAGTACTTGTACCAGATGACAAGCCTGTCTACTAACCATCAACCTGTCCATCTCAAGACCGGTATTCAATTAGCAAATTTTTCCATTATTTGCCTACAAACACACTTGATCATCGCCGCCCCATTTGCGAAGGAGAATTTTCAACCATGTACCCATAGAAGCCTGCAAAACATAAACACACAAGTACTACTCATATACTCGGTACCTTCTTCGTCATCACATCACTAACTGGACAACTGATGTTTGCTTTGCAAAAGATTGAAGTCGCACGTCAAACCCGACCGACTACCATATACTCTCCACCCGAAGCTGTGTACTCCCCCTCGGGAGATGTGCCAGCCTTAAGTATCTACCTCAGTTTTTCATAATAACACAATTTCACTGAATTCACTAATTACCGTTTGCAAGAATTTGTTACAAACGCTTCCCGCGGGCGTTGAATAGATCCACGATCGATGGGATCTCCTGCTGGGCCGGGTAGAAAATACAGTATCTACGATAGCAATCCGAATAGGCCTGCAGTAGAACCACCCGGATAGTTATGGCTTCCGACTTACTTCGACAGGTTGCATAATTGAGTCTTTACGACCTATAAATACACGTCCATAAACCGTTAGATACGAATTGCTCTGGAATATTTATGTTCAGTGGGTTGCGCATGCGCAACATAAGTCAACATCCATTTGCAAATAGCAACACAACAGCAGCAAAAGGAGGAGGATAATCACCATCAATACCGGTGGCTGGTAAGGTGTCGAATGTGAAAGTTATTTGGGTAAAGCTTGACCCAAACCAACTCCGAAAACGATGTCAAAAGTCTCGGGCGTAGTTAGAAAACCCCACCAACTAATCTTCTTAGATGGCGCGCGGCGGCTGAGCGCAGCCCATTAATGATTTATCATGGCGCATTCCAAAGATTTATATATCTTGAGGGGGGGCTGTTGCGTAGATATGCAGCATAACGGATGGCAATATGAACCGTTGTGAGAGTGCACTCTCGAGGAATCTAGGTAAAGCAGTAGCATCGCAGCTATTTGCATAAGCGCGCACGGACAGATTTATGAGGTTGCGCGCATGTTTTATGCATGATGCCGCTGATGATGCATGCATGTGCTACGCATCGATCGGTGATGCACCTCGTTGGCTATTCGAGAGTGCCCGCCCGATATGTATGATACATTTGCTTTTTCGAGTGATGGAATTCATGCGGTGGTGGAATCACCGATCGACGGGATAGATACTTGTATCGTGCGTGTGTACGACGAGTCATATGTGCAGATAGATAAGTGGCGCGGCAGTGGCAGCGATTAATTATTGTTATTGCACAACGATGGGCATCGGATTTTTGATTTATTTAAATATTCCAATGCGATTTGTCATTAACATAATCGCAGGCGCCATCGGCCAGAGCTTCGAATTGTGCGGATACGTTGAGTACGGGCACTGACATGGCTCTGATTGAGCACAGCAGATGTGCAATAGCCATGACCGATCTGTGTGGTGAATTTTTGATCGACAAGCTCCGGGGGAAGTGTATTTAGATACGATGGATGTGTGAGTAAAGTTTTGAGATGCAATATGTTTTGGATGATAGTAACTCGCTGTTGGCGGTGCTATGAGGGAATTTACGGTACAGGGGTGGGTTAAGGTGGTTCAAGGTAATTTAGAGTTGATCAGAAATTTTCATTTTAATTGTAAAGAAAAGGCTCTTTTGGGACCTTTTATGTAACGAGTATCTTCTCTGACGCGATTGCTGTGGGTGCCAAGAACCGCGTTACAGCCTGAACTAGGTTAGGTTATGTTGTAGTGGTCTTAGACCATGAAGGTCCGTTGTCGTACCATGTGGATCCATCGAGTTTCATATAGTCGTTCGCCTAATTGAACCATTCAGGGCTAAATATGTAGCGTAGGAGGTTTTTGACACTAATACTAGCCAGCCTAGATTAGACCGGTCTAACAAATTGACTATATAAAACAAAAACAACCAAGCACAATAAGAACTATAAAGCGAACTTCCATAAAAATGCCCCCCTACATTCATTTAGAGTAGCACCACCACTAACGGTACTGTTATAGAATTTGCTCTTAACTTTAATATGTTGTTAAAAAATATTTGGTCCCGTTTTCATTGGTGGGCTATGGAGACGAAGATTCAATCAAGAGCTGTACAGCGATGTAGACCAGGTTGAAAAAAACTCCGCATTGAATGTTTAAGATGGCTAAAACGTAAATGCAGATAATCAATCCGACTCGCAAAGTCTTCGATTCCCAGCCAGAGGTCAGACGCAGTATAAGAAGACCTCGACTTAAGTGGCGCCCGGGAGTAGAATCTGAGCTCAATATACTTAAAGTGCGTAACTGGAGGCAGCTCCACTTGAACACCCACAATTGACAACTCCATTAACGCAAGCAAGTGTGATATCACGCAGAAAGGAAAGGCGAATGTAGTAGTGCAGATGACAGAAAGTTAAATAGGAATTGAAAAACAACATGAGTCCTAAGATGCGTGCAAAAATTCTCTTGATCCCTTCTAAGCCTTGTCACATCAATTGGTAGGGTTCTATCAATAATCAAAGACTTAGGCCTTTGCCCTATATGAACCATCTAGACTTTCCCCAAGAATCCCCAATGCCGATCTTCAAAGAAGATCATCGTTAAAGATCAAACTAATTCCATAACTACTTCTGAAGGATGATCTCTCTAAGTCTTCTTGTATTAAGCAAATTCCTCTTAAATTTTTGTGTTAAGATATTAAAGATTTTAAGGTATTCAGGAAAGGAAGGATTATTGAATGTATTTTAAGCCAATCGGTCACATGCAGAAAACGCCATTTAAGTCTGCAGCGTACTGCATCTTTGCACTTGAGGATGTGTTAAAACTTAGAAGTCTTCAGTATCTAGACCCGAAGCTAAGACTAGATCGATTTCACCACTTAAAGTTGTTACATGCTAACCTAAACATTCTTTTTTTTAAGGCGGAGATGACCATATCGTGACCAATGGATTCTTTGTGACCTCTCCTCATATAAAGGAAGAAAGTGAGCACACATTTCCTAGCAAAAAAAAAAATAACATCCCATACGTGGCCTCATAGCTAGCTTCCCCATTAATTTGTGTATGCAAAGCTATATTTGCTTCCACAAAGATTGGGCCGTCCCATTTAACGTCTATTCCAATGGGACATTTTAAAAGCTTCTCATGATAGTTTTTCCCAAGAGGTAGATCAGTGAAAAAAAAGTTGGTATTGCCTGGGACCAAGTGCTTAGAAGTCCAATGCACATCTTCACTAACCCACTGTACCTTAAAACGCACGTATTGAAAGTGAATCCAAACTTGTTTTTTGCTAAATTTAACCTTAATCTTACACGTCTCGTTGAAGCGACAAACTCCTGACGCATTAAGCTCGTTGGGACCTAGGGCCAATGTTTATTCTCACTATAGCATTCATGTGGATAGACCTACAGTTTTCCTTTTCGATTCCTAAACTTTCAAGGTATTTATATTGGGATTGGCCTGAACTCGCCCCATCGATACTCCCATTTAAATAAGGTTGTCAAATATGTTTCTAGGCAAAAGTAGGAGCCCACAACAGTGTGCAATGTCACACAACAACAACTTGAATCGTTCACCAACAACTTGACCGGCCCATCAAAGTGTGGTTTCAGGCCAGGGATGTAAACAACACTGATCAAATCTTCACACTTCGCCAGATCCTGGAAAAAACCCAAGAAGTCCAAATCGATACCCACCACCTATTTGTCGATTTCAAAGCCGCGTATAGAGACAAACTATACAGAACCATGTCTAGTTTTGGTATACTGCCCAAACTCGTCCGTCTGTGAAGGATGACGACAGAGAATTCTCGCTGTTTAATCAGGATCGGCAAAGACCTTTCCGAAACATTCGATACCAATACGACTTCTTTAACATCATTCTTGAGATGAAATTGATGTAGCAAGTAGCATACACCGACGGTGTAGTGTAATAACCCTGGCGGAATTAGGCCCCGCGGGTCTAAATTCCCAAAAAATGAAATAGACCCCGCAGGGATTATTTCCTTTTCGAAATGGAAATTAGTCCTGCAGATGTTAATGCATTTTACATGTGGGGTTTATTTCCTTTAGAAGCATCCATTGTCGCACGCAACCCAATTCCAATAATGAGCCCAAGCAGGGGGGTTTCATGCAGCCACTTAACCCCCCACTCATATTAAAAATTTGCAAATTCCCACTCGGATGTATGAACCAGCATGGACCCCTCTGCTTGGGGTCTCTGTTGTATATGGATTGCATTTGAGGATGGAGCTTAATTCCGCTGGGGTTAATGCACTGCACAACGGCGACGCTATATTGACATCATTGGTCGGACACAAGGAGATTCCCAGCCTTGTTCCCAACAAAAAAGGGCACACAACAGCGAAAGTTTAGGTAGAACGTTACCATCGACAGATACAACTTTGAGGAAGTAAGGGTCTTTGCCTACCTATGCTTACCTGTAAGCTCTGACAAAGATATCTCGGCTAAGGAAACGAAGATTTACCCAAGAACTTTACGTGCTGTACAGCGTGATAGACCTGGTCAAACAATCTTTAAGATGCCTTGGACATGTACAGCGGGCGGCCTTTAATACTACGGCTCGTAGAGTCTTAGATTCTCAGCCATACGTCGGATGAATCAGAAGTGCTCGCCTTAAATGGGGCGAACAAGTAGAAACTGACCTGGGTAAATGGAGGGTCATCTTAGTTAAGGACCATGTTCGGTCCGGAATGACCATGTAACGCCAATTAAAAAACTAAGTAAATCATGTCCCATTTCATAGGCTCGGAATGAAAGAAACAAAAAGAACTTGGTGGAATGCAGGACTACAGGCTATACGAAGTAACCTTTAAATGGAATAAGGTGTTAAGTCTAGCTTACCTCATTAGACTTCATAATGCAGTTCTTTCTATGGAGCTACTTTAATCCGCAACAGAAAGGAGAGTAAAAGGTGTACAAAAGTAGATGTTGGCGCAATTCCTGTGTAAAGATCGAATGTAACACCCATTCTTGCAAGATGCATCCTCACCAAATCACCACAAATACCTAATATCCTAATGGACCCAAGAGGTACTAAGATATACTCAAAAGTGAAACCTCCGAATTTGAATAGCACTCACTTCCCAGACTATTCGCCAATATTCAAAATTTGTGAATACGGCGGTCCTTCATGCCATTCTTCAACCGTGTATCTTGTCCCATTTTTGGTTTTAATTTTGGACACTTTGTCAGTTAGGTTCCTCATAATTCAGTTGTGACTCTGACTGTCTGTCCCAAATAAAAGGTTTTCTCGAAATTTATCCAGATGCAGTAGTACCAGCAACATTTGGCTCACAAAAACGTGTATAAGCCAGATGCTCATCCGAAAAAAAAATATTTCTGATTCACATTACATCACCAAGTTCACCCAAACAAAATCCCACCTAACAGCAACTTACCACCCAACTCGAGCTAAAAAAAAAAATAAAAACATAGAAAGCTGCATCTTCTCATGGTCCATTCACTTTTATTATCAAAAAAACTCGCTTCAGCTTATCTCATGCATCCGTATCTGAATTGGCCTCAATCTATGAGTAAGTGGGATTTTTTTTCTCTAATTTGCTTCTCAAATGCAAGGTTCTTGGTGGCACACTATCACTCACACGGCATGACAAGCACACAACACAAATGGGGTCAAACCCGGAGTTTATTAAACATAAATAAGGCTAAGTGACATTGTCTAAGACAATCTCATAAATCATAGTACTCCGAGAGAGTTGCAGCGAAGATGCTGCTGGTGGTGGTGATGATGGCTTGCAGCAGGCATGCATCCCAACTATCATCACTTCAAATGTCTAACGAAGCTATTACATCTGTAGGCAATTAAGCACGCTGCACATACACTCGATGCATGAGTTATGCTTTTATATTAATCATACAGTGAAGGACAAGAGTTTGACATCACCAACCATTTTAGAAAGAGGGGACGTATTCTCATTAAGCTGTCTGGTTACAAGTGCTAACGAGGTAAGTGATTTGCCGAAGGCTTTAAAGTTTGCATAATGTGATATCTTAATGAACCTTAAGAAAGAGCTGCTTTAACTTAAAATCCGAAAATGTCAAGCCAAAGCGAGGACGGTTTTAGGAAATTAACTTTCGATTCAACTCTTGAATATCATCATTGGTAAGAACCTGGAGGGCACATCAGTAGTAGTCTGCAGTGCTTGCAACAAATTTGACGACAGATTTTTTTTTAATGCAGATGACGATCTGGCCTTAATTCCTAAAACCTAACATTGTTCTTAAATTCCATTTTTGACATTGTCAGGATTTATCATCACCCCAGAAATTGGATTCATTTCGAAGTATGTATCAGCAAGCGCAACTCATAATGCCTATTGCACTACAAATCCTTGCAAGATCTGATAATCATACGATGAGATTCAAGGCTAATGACTGGATGTTCTCTTTTTCAGATTATTTCAGGATAACACGCATTATTGACTTTGAAGTGCCGAAAGAACTTCCTGTTGGACAAAATTTAAAGGGCTGGCTAGTTTCAGTGCCCTATAGTGGTTATTTCGTTGGACTACTATACGTGGGGTCCCTGGTTCAAATCCCGAAAAAACACGTTTTTTTCACAGCCCCACCTCTTTTAAAAGTCTGACAAACATCCAAGAGTAGAAGACTGACATAAGAAGCTTCATCTCAAATTTGCAGCTCGAAATCAGCGGTAATCTGGAAGTCACTTTCTTGAAGGCAAAAATATAACTTCGCAAGTACAAATGTACGTTGAAGCTAGATTTGAGACCCATCTGTGCAGATTATATATTTCTATATCCTCGATCGCCAGCTTTTCTTGGTTTTTTTTTCTTCTATCTGAAAAGCCGGTGTTCTTCCCTTCTTTGGCAATAGAGTTCAATGGCAGCTCTCGGCTTCATCTGCAGCTTAGCCTTGTAGGCCGCGAGCATCTGACATTTCTCATCAAACCAGGGGTTTCTTGCTGGTGGACGCGAGAAACCTAGCACATCAGTTGCGGCTGATCTAATGGCTTGTTGGCATAGTTGTCATTCTTCTTCGACTTTTGATGCTGGTGGTACGATGTAAATCGAGAGGTTAAGGGATACGCGTTGCGCGAAGGTGGTCTCTTATTGCATTCTTTCGACATACAATTTCTTCACAGTATTTCTTGTTTGTTGTGGAGTGTTGGATATCCGCTTTCTTACCTAGGCTGCAACAAGTTAATGGTCGAGTCGATGTTAGCCCCTCGGAATGTTGACATCCAAAATACTGGATGCATGCCTCTTGTCTATCGCAATTTGATGAATTTGGTTGACCGTTAGTTGATCTGGAGACCCCCATTTCACCTTATGGAGGAAACCGTGGACCGGATAAAGCCTTAGTCTGTTGTCAGACGTTTTGTGACTGTATTTTCCGACAATACTGCTAAAGCTGCTTTTTCTTCCTACCTTTGCGTTAAAATCTCCCAGCACGATTTTAACATCGTACTTCTAGGAGCTCGTAGAAGAGCAATGGAGAAGAAAATTTAACCAAGAACTTTACGAGCTGTATGTCCGCATTAGCCGTTTAAATTGGATGTAGAGCAAATAGAAATGGACACATCGACAGGAATGACGAAAATTCCCCTTCGCACTTACCGCAACCGTCTGAAACGGCTACAAAATGTAGTTCTATACTCTTTGGTAGTACAAGGTGGGCCAAAAGAGATCACCCTAGTGGAAGATGCTCTTATTTTTGCAAATGGCCGCCAATGTAAAATCTGTTTTGACATTTGTGAACTAGACAGATGTAGAATACAAGTGAACAAGCCATGGAGCGAAACACTCCATGCGTAACAATTCGTCTGTATAGTGTTGGCGCAGCGCGAATTCCGTCGCCGATTCCCCGGCAGTCCGAGACCGACTGCGCAAATACTGCGCCGTATGGCCAGCAACCTTGATGAGCATGGGACCACACGAAACGTTGCCAAGAGTGGCATTCCCGGAGCGCCCGTTGTGAAGAGAATATCGCCGCTGTCGCCGGAAACATCAACCAGACGCCGTGCCTCGCAATTAGCCATCAGCCGGTCGTCCCTTAGGCGAATTTTGTTCAAATACTTGCGCATGTTCCCGTACAAAGTCTAATCCGTGCATCAGCTTCTGCCTGTCGACCGCCAAACGCGTGTAACCTACGCCCAAGTCATCATCAATCTCGAGGACGAAGTGGACGATTTTTCGACCATGAGCGATGAGGCTCATTCCCACCTCAGAGAGTACGTGAACAAGCAAAACTATCGCTTCTGGGGTACCGAAAATCTACGAGTCATGCCCGAGGAGCCATTACATCCGCTCAAAGTTACCGCATGTTGCGCTGTTCACGCTGGATGAGTCATCGAGCCATTTTTTTCGAGAACGCCGCTGGTCAAACGACAACAGTGGACGGTGCGCGCTAAAGGGCCATGTTAATCGATTTTTTTCTGCCGCAATTGGACGAGTTAGGACTAGAGGACATGTGGTTCCAACAGGACGGATCATAGGTACACACTGCGCGAGCCACAACCAATATTCTGAACGCGGCAACAACATCGGATGACTTCTTTTGGCCCACCTTGTATCTACTCTGCCAAGTCTTTAAGGGGTTATTATTATACCCTTCCGTGATATGTGCAAAACTGAAAGATCTGGCATTTACGGCCAATACAGGGCCTCAAATGAAGCTTCTCTCTTCATATGTGTGTGTGGTGCCACCTATTACAATCCCGACAATGTGTATCTTGATGTCCTTACAAACATGAAGGGATTAGATAATATCGGATTATTTTTGGATATCTTGAATTCTTGAGAGTAGTGGTTTCCAAGTTTTTTTGTCTTTGAAGTGACAGATACTCGGAGAGTGATAGAGAAAATGCAGTACATCCGTGTTGATATCAAGTCGGAATGTGGGGTGTATTAATGCTTTGTAATAAGTTCATAAATTCATCCTAACTGAAATTGCAGACCCCATCTTGGAACTCAAAACTGCGGTCATTGTGTTCTTGCAATTGGTGTGTATTTCTTAGTCACTACATGTATACCCTTTTATCAGAAACAGGTGACAGTAAACAGACAGTTAATATAAATAAAAAGCTCCCTTAAGTGATCTGACAACACTCCCAGCATCCCCACTTGTCCGCCTGAGGGTCCGCCATTTTTTTCTGGATTTATGTAGCTCACACTTGTTCGTTCATTGCGAACTATAAGTTTTTTTTATGTTCATAATTCACGGATTATGTTTTGCAAGGGCTTGTATCTCTGTAATGAGTGTCCAATAAACTGCATACTTTCATAATTCCAGACATTAGTTAGGTCTGATCAATCTTTTATAGTTCCACAACTTCAAGGCCACCTACTCATTGGGTAACTTCCATCTCCTCTGCCATCTAAAATAACTTAAAATGTAAACATGCTTAAAAGCTTCAAATAAAATACAACTTCCTCCCATAAGACAGAAGCACGTGTCCGATAGACTCAACAATCGATCGCTATCACAAATGTGTACCCATTAAAACCCCATTTCCATTTCCCCATCATAATCAAAGCCATCATGATCATCATAATTAAAATACCAAATGAGGGAGGTGTAACCTGACCATCAAAAAATGCACTTCGACTATGCGGAAAGGAAATCCCAATTTTCACAGGCATTCGATTTTAATTTGATTACGGTCCATTACGAAATTACATCGGTGTGCATCAGATACATACCAACATGATGGTAGTAATCAAGTTTCAAGATCATAATGGACGGGCATAAAGAAAAATGCCGCTGGCAACCTGCTCCAAGTGCTAATTACTAAAGCCAACCATCCGAACGATCACACGACTGATTAATTCGTAGACACAAGTTAATCAGCGATCGTCGGCAGTCGTCATCATCTCGCAGATACATGAATATGGATGAAGGCACAATAAAAATGTCCATCTCATTGGAATTCGATTCCCAGAGCCTCCCCTTTTTCGGAATCCATACCGCTATTTATAGCCTCTGATGTATAAAATTCCTGTGCCACAGGCCTACGCAAAAAGTGACATTTTTTTCGAAAGTGCATTGGCTTTCGGGGCATATATCTCCTAAGTAGCTGCCCACCTACCTAATCCCGGGCACAGCATATTGTTTGTTTATCGATGCGTATCTGCGGGATACGAATTCGATAGAAATTCAAATAAAAGATATTTAAATTCTCGCTGAGAAAATCAAGTTGCAATACAGATTAGAGATACAGTGGAAGAGAGATAGAGAGAGAGGAAGAGCTATGCCGGTTCGACAGATCGTCCATCACTTGCATTGGATTGT
Organism: Rhingia campestris; assembly: GCA_932526625.1. Taxonomy (NCBI): domain Eukaryota; kingdom Metazoa; phylum Arthropoda; class Insecta; order Diptera; family Syrphidae; genus Rhingia; species Rhingia campestris. The sequence goes on along the minus strand of OW052185.1, from coordinate 30,823,371 downwards.
GCCACGAGCCGAAGACATTTCGAGATCTCATTCTAAATTATGGATTTTGTAGTTGTTGTTGTTGTAGTCATCCATGTTGAAGTTCCCGTTCCGAATCTTAATAGAATTACAGTCTACATCTTGCAGATACTTTATGACCATGTAACTTTGTGTGGATGCACATTTCTCTACACCCAGATACATTCGATGGCCTATTGGGGTTTTATAGTAAGTGGTTGAGCCGTAGCTCAGGGAACGTGCCCATTATGATAAAGCGGGACAAATGGTATAGTCGATATGTGGGCTATGGCAGGGAATTCAAAGGGGCGATACAAATGGATACGTTATGGATGAAAAGTTTGAGGACACCATTAGCGGCAAGTGGTTCTAGAATTTTCGATAGTTGTTTGCTATAAACTATAGACGTGATTTGGAATTAGAAATTCTAATTAGAGTTGGTTAACGACTTTTGTTCTTACAAAGCTTTTGAGTTTTATAGGTGTTTTGCCTTGAGCTAAGTGATTCTAAAGTGTTAGATGGAAATTATGCATGCAAAAAAACTTTGGTGTGGATAATATCTATGTGCTACTTATGGGCTTTGAGAGGCCAAGTAAAGCCTGTGCAGGGTTTAAGTGGAATGGTTAAATTGTATGACTAATCGAGAATGAATTTAAAAAGACATGCTGTGCAATCTTTTGCTGAAATCAGAAAGTCGCCTTTGCAGGGATTTTTTTGAAAGATACGAGTCAATAGATAAGTAATAACAATTAGATAGCTGGAAACTGGAAAGTAGATTCCATAATGGTTTGAGGTTAAGTACCACAAAACCATTATAAACCCTGCATCTAGATATATTTGCCTGACTCTTTTCCAAGGAAAGCATCATAAATCGGATGCATGCATTCAGAATCCTTAGGGTAGATACATACATATATTCAAGCTGGCAAATAACTCCCAACATGGACTCAACGGTGGCAACGGTGGGTTGGAGAAAGTGGATCACCTAAGTTTCGCCATATTCGGATAACAGGTCATCTAGGAATCTCAAGGGTAAGTCAGGATCCTTGAACTGAGATGGTGGCGGATGAGCAGAAAAGCCAACGCTCAATCCCGTAGTGGATACTGAATTGGAGCTAAGCTCTCTAGTTTGGGGGCTGTGCTTTGGGATAAAATTGTTGTTACAAAGCAACCAGGGCCTCAAAAAGGACTGACTTTATTGTTGACGACCATATGCTAAACGAATAATGGACAACGAGGTTCGTATCTGCATCTGGAATGCGAGAACATTAAACAAGAGAAATGCAGGCGAACAAATAGCGGAAGCCTTAAGCTGCTTAATGTAGACATTACTGCCATCCAGGAAATACAATGGGATGGCCCTGCCAAAAAGAGGATGAAAACTGTGACATCTAGTACGGACCGCTTTATAGTGAGCAGAAAAAGCGACTATTCGCGTGTCTATTTGTTGTAAGTGCCAGACTTAGGCAAATAGTTTTAAGTTTTCGGGAAATTAGCGAACGTACAATAAAAATCCTCGGTCTGATGAAAAATGCCAATAGATGCTCGCAGCCAAGAGCGAGGCCTACAAGACTAAGCTGCAGGTGAAGACAAGATTTGCCATTGAACTCTATAGGCAAAGAAGGACGGAAGAACACCGGCTTTTCAGAAGAAAGAAAAAAGAGAAAATATAGCGTGCTATTGAGGATGTAGAGAGGTGCTACTCCATGAATGATGTTCGCATGTTTAGCAAATTTGTAAAAATATCGTTGTTGCTACACAGTCGGTTCTAAGCATATGGAAGACCAATTTTTTCAGACTGTTAAACGGCGATGACGAAGAATATACTCCTGTCAGGCAGAACGAACCATTTAATATTGGGGACACTAGCGAAAACTACCAACCACTCGGCCTTAGTGAAGTGAGGACAGCAATATCTAATCTCAAGCTTAACAAGGCTGCCGAATATGACGGTCTTCCCGCCGAGTTTTATAAAGCTTATAAAGAGATGACTTGGTAAGTAACATTCACATTGGCTTATGCTAAATTTGGTCGGATGAAAGTATATCTGAAGAATAGATCCTCAGCATCATTTGTCCAATCCTCAAAAAAAGAGACCCTCTGAACTGCGCCAACTATTGAGGCAAAAATCTGCTAAGCATCGCAATATGCGAACTCCTGAAACCATTTACCAACAACCTGATCAGCCCATTTCAGTGTGGTTTTAGGCCATTTAAATCCACAATTGACCAAATCTTCACACTTCAGAAGATCCTGGAAAAACCGAAGAAGTCAAAATCGATACCAACCACATATACATCGATTTCAAAGCCACATACGACAGCATTTATAGAGATGAACTATACAGAGCCATGTCTAGTTTTGGTATAACGCCCAAACTCTTCCGTCTGTGCAGGATAAAAAAGGATTTAGGCAAGGTGATGGATGCACTGTCATGTGACTTCCTTGAGCGATAAAGCTACTTTCGAGACTAATAATGTTTTGATATTCATTACACCGGTCGATAGAGCAGAGCGATGGTGGGACTTACGTGGTATCAACATATACCCAATCTGGTCTAAGTATGCAGCCGAACCACTGGCAGTAAGACATGAGTCAGGCATGATCATCCATTGCCAGTCGACAGAACAAAAGTATAGGTGACAGAATGCAGCATTGTCAAACAATATTTAGGATCTTGAATTCCTCTGAAAGATTGTCTCTTTCCAGGGTGTGCATTTCGAGGCATCATAATAAATATACTGTTGCCGGGATACTTTATCTAAGCATCAGCTAGAGGGACACAAATACCTATCTAGTTTTCGCACTTTCATCTAACCCCCTAAGCAAGTACTGGACAAGGCAAATACTATTAGGAATCAAAGCATTCTCGATACACAGCTTTGGATAGAACGTCACTGTTAATATCTAGAACTTTGGAGCTAATTAACGACTGACGAATGACACCGTAGTTACCATCTAACAATAATTGACCCATGAAAACCGAAGCTACTTTGTTTTGGAAAGAAAAAAAAAGGCCAAAACGGAAAACCACGTTTTAGCTATACGGAACCCTAGCTTTACCAGCCGTTTTCGAGCTTATAGGTCTTGCTTGGGAAGTTTTATGGTCATGACTCGTCAGGAAAGCTATTATCATCCCAATCCTTCTCTACTTTCGTGGTCAGATTAGGAAAACTTCCAAAAAGTGGTCCGCCAATCGTTTAAGCTGATCCAAATTCGTAAATGGTTTCATTGGATGTTGGTTTGACCTGTGACCAACAACCAGTCAGCACTTTCATGAGCAACTTTTCACGCTTAGCTAGGATTCTCTCACCTTCATACGTTATAGGGACTCCAGCTATATTCAACGATTTATAACTTTCATGTAATTAGCTCAAGCATCCAAATATTAACGTCGTAGGTTAGGTTTTAGATACATTTGGTCTGCCTGCCTCTGGGAACTTATGGAATGGTTTCCTTGGTTACCTGGTTCCTGGTGATTTATCAAAAACACATTCGCCTGCTGAGGTAAGTCTTTCTAAGCACTTGTGGGACTTCTGGTATTTGACAAGGTAGGTAAATTAATTTAGTGAGCTCTGTATTTCTGATCACCTTATGTTTCGGACTTTAGCTTCTGAGAATTCCGTTTTTTGTTTGTATAAAGATGAATGTAAGAGTTGGTAATGATGTCTTTTGACGCGATAATCGGCTTACTATAATTTCAGAAGTACATATGTCATATACCCCCGGTATTGTCCTCTGAAGAACGCTTCATAAAAAGAGATAAGGTCAGGTTCATAACTTCCCCAATTGTGATAAAAAAAACCCCCACCCCATCACAGATGTAAATCTCCACTTACAAGCTATCAACTTTCAGTCTCTAAATCTTCTGACACTCTCGCCCACTTAAACTCAAATAAATAGGGTCATTCGATCTGAATGTTTATACATGTTAAACTGCGCCCAACCTATCAACTAGTCAAAGACGTAAGGTAGGCATCATGTAAGCACATCACATCTCCGAAACATTTTCATAGGTTCGACAATAAAAATTTGATGCCCTATAGGTGTTCGTTTCTTAAAGACTTTCTTCATGGGCCTTTAAGTCATTAGGTCGCTGGATTTCCCTCTTTTTTTATTACCACTTAATCCGTGATCGAAATTTCCATTTCATTAGCCTACTCCATCAAACGGCCCAGGGATTGGGACCAACTTACCTATTTAAAGACCATAATCCCACAGCTTTAGGTGCTGGAAGAAAAAAACGAACGAATTTTATGTCACAAACATACACCCTCATGTTTCATTGAAGTCTTCCAATGAAATAAAGATAATCCCACGCCAGAGATACGTATCTAGAACACTCATTCAAAAGTTTTTCGACAAAAAAAAAACCGATCCGGGCAGTCATGTTGAGAGTGGCGTCAAAAGACTTCTTCTAAAGACTTATGGGAGTGCGCCCGTCTGAGATCCCCCGCAACAGAGTGTGATGTGCCTCGTTCTTGCCACCTCCTTTTGGCATATACCCATGTTGTGTAATAAAGCGACGGGTGAATATAGGTGGTTTTGAAATTGAATAACCTCAGTGCAGCCAGGACAGCGACGATGATGAAGAAGAACCACCACATGACCTACTATCTCAAATATACTATCGCTTAGATACATCTGATGTGTGGTGGTTTGTGAGTGCTCGCCGGTTAGCTTGGATGGTGTCACAAGCTAACGATGAATGCCAACCATTCACATGGACGTGGAATCACGTTTTTTTTTTCTCCAGGCTTCCATCATCTCCATTCTGTGTAGTTAATTCGTTTATACACATCCGAGAGATGTGTGTAATTGATAGAACATGGGAGGGCATCCGAGTTCAAGTATCTTACAATCACAAACTGAAGCTAATGCTCAGGAATATGATGCACACTCAGTGTTGTGTGTTGGGGTACAACTCTTTCCCCCCCGCGTCGACTTGAAGCCGCCTTTCTCTCTCGGTATAATGGACGTGTGGGCACGACCGACAGATCGGGTTCAAAGTTCTATACGCTCGAGAAATTACTTTCATGCAGATGCATCATGCATTCAAAGATCAACGTTGTAAGTTGGGTTTTAACTGCACACATCAGATACACATGGTGGGGAGCCGGCCTATCTCTTGAGATTCAATTTTCCAAGTGCTACTGCAGCGCGGAACGTTTGTAAAGGAAGGAGAAATATTGACTTTGGAGATTAATTATGTGTGTGTGGTATGAGGAGAGGTCTTAGAAGAGGAGCTTAGGCTCTTAGGATGCTTCAGAAATTAGGTTTACCTTTTCGGGGTGTTTTTCCATTGATTGGGTTGGGATTGTATTCGATTAGACGTTGGAGTGTTAAATTAGGTGGTTTAAGCTTAGCTTGGAGCACTCTCAATTAGATGGAATGTCTGTCTAATTGACGAGACTGTGTTTCCGGCGAAGTAGGTCGATTTTAGATTTAGAAACTCCATGTTATTCAATATCAAATGTATCTTTATAGTATATCTACGGCACGAAAATACTTTGACTTTTTGACTCGATTAAGTACTTTTTAGAGATGATCTTGAAACCGTGCTTTGTTTACAAATGAATCTGTTTTTATGGTGTACTACGGACAGAAACATGTATGGTGTATCTATGGCACGGAAATAAGTACCTACCAGGCTCAGTGAGTGAAATTTTCAAAGAACCCTTCAATCAATTGATTGGAAATCTGGTAGATTGAACCAACTTTAACGAGTGAAGATTTGAAATTTAAATGAGTTCACTTGCTTCGTCTGGTGATTTCACTTTTCTTTTTAATTAATTTCTACTCTTGTTTTTCACATTTTTTTTTAATTTTCCTCTTTGGGTTTGTTCCCGACGTTGAACATTTCCCTTTTACTCAGAATCACTGCACCGTGTGTGGTGCACCGAACGGAGATGAAAGTGAGTTTAATTGACCGGAGGTATTAAAAAAAAGTATCTACTCCAATTTTACACAAAAGTATGTGTTGTTTTATTATTCATAGTTATCACTCAAATGAACGTGTTTTTGAAAGGAAGTGGAGACCTAAAAGGTTATGCTGAAGGTCGCGATCTTTTGCCTCAGATCTGAAAACTTCTCACCATCGCTTTTGTTGGAAGAAGTACTCTTACCAAAGCAGTAATATAAGACGGCTTGCCTTGTAAACTGGAAATATATTTTTTTACTTTGACAATTCCAATGGTTTGAAATATTCCGACAACTTAACCCTTTGCTAACTATAGCTCTGCAGTTCATTTCTGTGACTGTGATTGGCACTTTTGAGGTAAGTCTTAAAACTTAAGTCTGTCAGCATTACATGATTGTTTAAAAGTTAATGGCTTAGGTTAGGTAAGGTCAGGATATATTGTCTATCAATAGTTTTACAGCACACTTGGAACAGATCTAGTCCAAAAGATATTACGTAGATCTTGAAACCCTTTTACCCCTTCGGGAAGTCGTGAGAATATACCCGTATAAGGCATGTCTGTCGTAAAAGGCGAATAAAATCAACTCTCCGTATACAGAGTTAAAAGCGCATACAAAAAATCTAACGCAACGAAAAGATTTAATATCCCAGATGGACATCCGATTTCACTGGAAAATCCGCCCTCTTCGGAAGTGATTTTGTAATTTTGCAAACATGTAACCCTTTCGGAAAAAGTTCGAGGATAACGGCGTCTCCTACATCTAGATGTTCAGGAGCTTGACAGGACCAGAAGTGTCGGCTATAATAAAAGCCTAAAGACCGAAAACTAGATTCTTCGCACAAGGCTTAACATTGTCGAACTACTATGCGAAGAGCTTCGTAAATAAATTCTCCAGCTTAAGCAGGAATATATGACCCTAAATATTTAGAAATACCCAATGATACAAAACCGAGTACAAATTGTACCATACGGATGAAGAAGAGCTCAGTCGGAGTATTTGTGTCCTTTTGTTCTACATGTCCTAGCCGTCTTAAACGTCCAATGCGGAGTTTTTTGACCAGGTGTATGTCGCTGTACAGCTCGTATAGTTCGTGGTTGAATCTTCGTCTCCATAGCCCGTCAACGTAAACGGGAAGGATTTCTTCATCCGCTTTTGATACGGTCCATGCTTCAGCGCCGTAGAGCAGGACTGGGATGATCAGGGTCTTATAAAGGATCTCCTTAGTAGTTCGAGTGAGGGCTTTACTATTCAATTGCCTTCTTAGCCCGAAGAAACAGCGATTGGCAAGAGTAAATCTTCGTTTGATTTCTGACGACATGTTGTTGTCAGAGTTAATAGCAAAGCCGAGGTAGACAAAATCCCGTACTACCTCAAAGTTATATCTGTCAATGGTGACGTTCTGTACAATTCGACGATGTTGTGTGTCCTTTCGTGTTGATGGCTTATACTTAGTCTTACCCTCATCTACTGCTAAACCCATTTTTCCCGCTTCCTTCTCTATACTAGCAGCCGCGGCTATGATATCAGGTCGAGTCCTACCAAAGATGTCAATATCGTCGGCGTAAGCTAGTAGTTGCACAGATTTTTGGATGATTGTGCCTCTGGTGTTGGTCAAGAATGTGTCGGTGAGGTCGTTTCCGACCCTGATGGAACAGCGAGAATTCTCCATCGTCATCCTACACAAACGGACGAGTTTGGGCGGTATACCAAAACTTGACATGGCTCTGTATAGTTCGTCTCTATAAATGCTGTCGAATATGCGGCTTTGAAATCGATAAATAGATGGTGGGTATCGATTTGGACTTCTTGGGTTTTTCCCAGGATCTGCTGAAGTATGAAAATTTTATCGGTTGTGGACTTTCCTGGCCTAAAACTACAGTGATAAGGGCCGATCAGGCTGCTGGTAAACGGTTTCAGGCGTTCCCATATTATGGCAGATAGGATCTTGTAGGCGATGTTGAGGAGACTTATGCCTATGTAGTTGGTGCAGTTCAGAGGGTCTCCTTTTTTTGTGGATCGGGCAAACGACGCTGAGGTTCCATTCTTCAGGCATATTTTCATCCGACCAGATTTGGCTTATGAGTTATCTCCGCCAGATTTATAAAGCTGAGCGGGAAGGCCGTCATTCCGGTGCCCTTATTAAGCTTTATTTTAGATATTGCTATCCTCACTTCACTTATGTCGGGTGGTTGGCAGTTTTCGCTGCTGTTGCTAATATTAAATGGTTCGTTCTGCCTGACAACGAAATATTGTTCGTCATCACAGTCTGACGTCAGTGGTTAGTCTGCAGAAGTGGTTCTTCCATATGCTAAGCAACGACTGTGTCTCAACTATGATATTTCCTGGTTCATCTCGACAGGATTCTGTTCGAGCCTTGTATCCTTGGCTCTGACGTTTTACACTTTGGTAAAATTTGCGAACATCGTTCCTGGAGTGGCAACTCTCTATATCCTCTATCGCGCGCTTTTCTTGCTCTTTTTCTTCTTTCTGAAAAGTCGGTGTTCTTCCCTTCTTCTTGCCTTTAGAGCTCAATGTCAGTTCTCGTCTTCACCTGCAGCTTAGCCTGGAAGGCCTCGTTCTTGGCTGCTAGCATCTACCGGCAATCTTCATAAAACTAACATCAGTTGCAGCTGATCTGATGGCTGGTGCGTTATGGTGTTAATTGAGTGGTTAAGGGATACTCGTTCTGCGGAGGCCTTGGCGGTCTCTAGCGATTGCAGTCTTTCGACATTAAATTTTCCATGTTGTTAGCCGCTGGGGATGTAAGGACATTTAAAATACTAGTCGCTCATAGCTTGTGTCAAGAAGCTCGTCAAAACAGTTTTTCGCTTTATAAACTTTTTTCTCCGTCGGAGGATGTGTAACCTATAAGGATTATGTTGGCTGTTTCTGCTCATTATAGCACGGTCCGTATTAGATGTCACAGTTGTTCATCCCCTTTCTGACCCCATCCTATTTCCTTGATGGCAGTTATGTCTGATTTGTAGCAGTTTAGGACTTCAGCTAGTTGTTCGCACTCACCTGTCCTGCTTATTGTTTTCACATGCTAAGTGCAGATACGAGCGTCTGTGTCCTTTTCTAATTCTTGCACCAATTGTATTTTATATTTTAAGCACCTATACGCTTGCGAATTGCAAGGTTCGGATCGTCACGAACAGACGGATTAACTCTCTCCACGTTGTCTATCGATCTTGATGATCTTGGTCGTCGAAAATGTGTGTATTTAGAATCGATGAACAACTTCTATGGATAATAATTATCAAAAATGTTCAATTGAAGTAATTTTTGAAAGCTTTCAAGCCTTTAATTTACAAAATAAATGCCACAATCGACACTATATTTGACTTCTATAAGCGACCCCCTGTTTGCAACACATTACACAATTCATTCATTCGCTTATCACAGTACCCCTAGCTTCTGTTGATTATTAGATTCTTACCACGACAGCATGGGGTGAATCATTTCGAGTGGAATTCAAATCTTTAAAATTCACAATGCTCTCTTCTGTCATCAAAACGAAACCAATATTTGAAGGTATTTTCCATGAATGGCACATATTCGAATTCGCTGAAAACGAAATGACTAGGTAGTCTGAATTTATATGCCCAAAATATGAATTCAGCGCCAACATCTGGTCGGGTGCAACTTTGCAACAAACAGTCAGGATTCAAACGGGTAAAAACAAATTTTATTGGATACATAACCATTGCGAACTCCTTAGTTTTGCTCGAACATCGAGAAATGTCCTCCACATTGTGTTGCTCTATTAATACGTTAATGCTCAATGATTTAAAGGAGACATATACATTACGAACTCCTCAGTTTCTCGCGAACATCGTCAAAATGTCTTGTGACGTGTGTTCTTTTACCAACCAATGCTCAAACGAAATAGCCAGTTGCGTTTCAATTTACTCGCAACCCTCGTTATGCTTTGAATGCAAATCAGTGTTTGAGAGTACAATATACTTCAAATGTAGATACACCTATCTTCAAATGTATGGCCAAATACTGAAAATCTGGCTTCACAAAACACCATTTGTAAACTCAAACTTATTTCCTCGGTAGCATAACTGTTAGGTGGATATTCTTTATGTAAATACAGATACGAACCAGTTATTGTTTTTTTTTTAAATCCAACCATTGAATATGCATGCAGATACAAGAAAACGAAAATAGATATAAATCTTGAAAACAAATAATCGGTGATATATATATATTTTTCGTCGTGTTAATACAGTTATTTGATTTGATATCAAAGTGACGTTTCTTCCACCCGAAAATATTTCGCCTGAAAAAAAAGTAAACACATTTCCCTGACGAGGACTGTAGCTATACCTTTCTCAAAACTCGTCTTATGATTACATCCACTTTCCAGCTCTTTAACACTTGATTTGGTAACATATTAGCATTTTTGCATACCTATCTAACCAATCTACTAACTATAAACTATTCCAAAGCCGTTCAGATTGCCTGTCATTGAACCTTGAACGCGAAGACAAGCTCTGTATATTAAGAGCGAGGTATGTTAAATAAAAACCCATAAGACCACATCGTAAAACAAGAACTCAGCTGCTTGATATACATTCACTGATCGAATCCAACTCCGATGTAAACAAAAAGATACATCTCTACCATAAATTCTATTCGATTGTTCGTTTTCCCTGTCCCTAATCCATTGCGATCATGCGACATCATCCACACTCTTCCTACCTGTGTCCTTTTCTAAGAAAACCTCCAATGAATCATCTCAAGTGTGCCGTTGTTCTTCGGTTTTATGTGTTTTTATCTAAAACACAACCACCACCATCAAACCGAACCCATTTAATTCCATGATCGCCTGCCATAATGATGATGATCATGGTGATGACGATCCCCGTAGATAACAATCGATTCACGAACCCATCGACCTGACGTCATCGGTTTTATGGATTCAAATATAGCAGAAGCCGCAACAACTCTGCCTCTGTTGTTGATGGGTCTTGCCTTTGTCTTCGGAGGCAATCCAACATCTGATTGCCGTCCGTTACTATTAAGTAACACTTGGCCATCTCTGAAGGTATAAACCTACCACCTATTGGAATGTGAGTATCTTTTACATTTGTATGGCTTTCTGAAGAGGTTTGGTAGGGTCTGTATTCTCTTTTTTGGTGTGTTCCTGAAGATAATTGTCTTCTGGCTCGTTTCTTCTTCAAGTGCGGCTCGCCTCAATCCAATGTCATTTGAGCTGTCAGTTTAGTTCGCTTTGTTGAGTTGTGTTTTCGGTTTTCCGCTTGTTTTTCTCTTTATTGAAATATCTGCGAATTTATTTTGGTTATCAATTTACAGCCCGGTTTTGGTTCAATTAATTTTTTTCAATCAAAACCAGTCTAACCACTTGGAAAAAATAAAAACAACACAAGTCTGGCGACGTTGCGGTGCGTACTTTGACAGTTTTTATACGTCGTATCCGATTCGTGTATCTATAGATACATACCAAGTGAGGCGATAATCCAAAATGTGAAATTGCAGACTATCGGATGTCCGTGCATGGTACAGACCTAACTCAACTTGGGTCATCGGGTAGGTAAAGTCTCTTAATTGCCTTGAACTAGTAGTATCGTAAAGACGTTGTAGTTGAACTACTTCATCGTACAGTCGTTGACATTTGAAGGTTGAATATTATTTCATTTTACGCCATCATAGAGGAGGAGGTGATCTCTCGGGTTGAAGATTGTATTTTTCTTTTTTTGCTCCATGACGATCGTGACAGAAGGCGGTGTGATCGTACAAGCCCACGTCGAGTCTGGCGTGCGTGCAAAGGTGAACTTTTAATTCGTGGTTTTGTTGTATCTTTCTGCGAATGGGAATTGTTTTGCGAATTAGTTGGAGTTGAGGTATGTGGAGCGCATGCGGAGAAGACGAAATCGTTGACCCACATCAACTGTCTGTGCAATTGAGTCCTTGGAAAAAGGTTAAGGTTTCGTAAATGAATGCTCATGATGTTGATGACTGGTAGTAGGTAGCAGATAACACAAATAATGAAGAAATGTGAGATGAAGATGCAGATGCAAATGGAGATGAAGATGATGATTAATTATTATTTGAGGACCGGAAACAAATTTCAACTGTGTAGACCATAATGGGTTGAATGAACTGTTGTGTCAACATTTCAATGTTTGTTCATTGAGAGATGAGAAATATGTAATTAGTTTTTGTATTGATGAATCACCGGTTGCCTTGAGTACTTAACTGTATCTCTAGTTGAGTGGAATTAAAAACGCCCAAAATACAATGATGTCTTCTGTCATCGAAACCGAAATTTAGAGGACTTATCCTTGAATACGTCTGAAAACCTAGGAAAATGTCTAGGTTTCCTAAATTGATATAAAGAATACTTCACTTCTTTTGTTCTGTCCTCAATAGGCAAAGCATTTAAAACCCTCAAGGGTGAGTTAAACGCTCAGATTATTTAGGTCAGGTACGTTAAGAATTACCTTACACCTACAGGACAGGATTCAAACGCGTGTGAACAAAATTGATGGGAGGCATATCCCTTCCGAACCCCTTAATTTCGCTCAAACACCGAGAAATGTCCCCCATGCGTTGTTTTTTAAAGAGCCAAACAACAATTTAAAGGATACATAGGCAATGCAAACTCATAAGTTTCGGCCGAACATCACAAAAATGTCACCTGCTTTCGATTATATCAATCATGCTTAAGGGAAATAGCCAGTTCCATTCCGCCAATTCAACAACTCAGTTGCATTCTAGTTATGTTCATTGGCAAAAGATTGTAAGCTAGATTTCTCATAAACTGCTAAGTAAAGCCACTCCTTATTGGCTATGGATAAGAAATTAAAAAAAGAATTTTGTGATGTTCGGATCTTAAGTGAAGGTGAATTCACGGCTAATAAATTATAAGTAAGTTATTTAAGGATTCATCTTGATCTATCATTTATCGTCCTGCATTCTCCGGAAACTAAGAAAAACTCTTAACTGTCGATCAAATCATCTCCAAAAATGTTCCACCAGATTCATTTTTATTTTCTAGTCACAAAATTTTAGCGATATATTTTACCATAGTATGGCTGTGAGGGTTCTGTGGATTTTGTGTTGTGCAAAAGCTGCTTCTGGCTATGCGGATGATGTCTTTGATTCACCTTTAAAAGGTGTTATGATTTTTGAAGTGAAACTTCTTTTCGGACGGCCTGAATTGGAATTTTTGAAACGAAAAATTGTAACGAAAAATGAAGAATTATAAATGTATTTATAGGGTTTAGGTTGTAAGAGAATAAGATAAAACGCGTTCGTATATATTTTCCCTATCCTTCGTCTCATCTTTGTGCTATGGTTCGTAGCGTCCCCACTACTCTACCATCGTATACAGTTTTACTTCTACCGCGTGTGAACTTGCACTCGATATTTTGAATTGAAACATCTTTTGGGACAGTGTGATGGATATGAAACGAAAAAGTGTAACGAAAAAGATACAATAAATGTCTAGGTTGTGAGATAATGAGATAAAACGCATAAAGCTGATGAGGATGATCGTGAATGCATAAATGTGGGGTACGGAGAAGAGTCGGTGAGGTGAAAAATTTTGCGAGTTGTGTGATGAGTAAGATGTTCAATAATTAAGGTTATGTGGTAGAGATTTGTCGATCAGGCGTGAATAAATATTTGATGAAAAGGATGCGTTCTGTAGGAGATCGTGCATGAATTCAGAATCGACGACATTGGATGGAGTTCCGGCGGTGAGGAAAAATGTTTAAGGTTTGGTGGCAGAACTTTCAAAGTGCATCATGATAAGCCAGGATCAATCGTTAATAAAATGAGAGTTTAAAAAAAAACAAAAATACTTTTCTCATGTTAGGCGAACCTACCTAACACTCTGAAGAAACGCTTTGAGATGCTTGCAGATGATTGTTAACCTGATTGATATATATATATATATATATATTCATATCTTGAATGGGATTAGTTGGTGTTCCAACCTTAAGAAGGGTACAGCCGATCATGGGAATTCTTCGGTTATACCACTGTAAGACCAAACTCGAAAGCCGCTTCTGATGACCCTGTTTCTGGAGCGCTTCGGTAGCTTAACAATGGCCTCCTTTATTGGCAAACTTCCCCTACTTTGAGGAGTTGGTAGACTCACCTTGAGACCAATACCACTTCTTCTGATTCGAAGACTTACTGGCTTCTATAGCTAAAAATTCCATCACCATATCAGACGGCTTCGCCTCAATCTCTCCCCTTGCATCTGTCAACTTGCTTTAATTCATCTGCTTATTAGCAAATGCAACTTAGAGGTTCTCTCGGGCGACACTGGTGTGGAGCGCATTGGTTGATTGATACTGGGCTTCGGACCCGTTTGCGTAGACGGGCTATGGAGACAAAGATTCAACAAGGAACTATTCTAGCTATACAGCCACATAGCTGTAAAAAAAACTTCCCGTTTGGTGTTTAAAATCGCCAGGATATGTAGAGTGATACCAATACCTTGGCTAGCAGGGTGTTCGATTGCGAGCCAGACCTCGGAAGAAGTAGATGAAGACATCACCTAAAGTGAGGAGCATAAGTGGAAACCGACCTCAATCAACTTGATGTCCGCAACTGGAGGCAGTTAGCTAAGGCCTGGGCTATTTGGAGTCATGTTGGTTGATGCCCAGGTTTATTTCGCACTTAAGAAAGTAACCGAACTTTATTTTAAATTCTTTGAATTATGATTTCATAAGTTTTGCCAGGTATAGAGTGCACAACTTTCCCATCAACAGGCGGATATATTCCTATTTACAATGTGCAAGTTCCTGAATTATGATTTTATTGGTTTTGGCAGGTAATGAGCGCACAAATTTCCCCTCAACAGGCGGATATATTCCTATTTACCATGTGCAAGTTCCTGTAACAAAGTATTGTTGATCGTCCTTAAAGGAAACGGCTGATCTGCACACTACAGTCGTGTCAACCGATGCAATCAAAGCACACTTTAGGGACAATTGCAGTTGATATCCTTCCAAGTCTGAAGTAAATAACAATTCCGATTCGTTTGTGTTTAGATATCCTATCTACAACGGATACCTTCATTCTTAAAAGAAATGTTACCTGGCAAACATAAACCTTCTAGGTTACTATATGCGATAATGTTCATTCAGAGTGTCAGTTACATATTTGCTTATCATAACCAAACAAAGGAGTTTTACTCCACAAGAAGTGATTGTATCTAAGGGTATATCCCACCAGTCTATTCAGATACAAAATTCTCTGATCAACGATTTCCTCGTTCCACATCCATTTGATGAACCCGCTACCTATGTCTCACCTTCGACCCCTTTGCTCTGATAATGCCTTCAAAACAGCGCCGCTCGGTGATTCCCTTCACCTTATCTCACGCCTGTCACAAACTCACCCGCAAACAATCCTTGCTAAGTAAACACTCTAAAACCATTCAACAACAAAACCCGCAGAATAAGCCCGCAGCCCATACGGTGACATTTAGCAATAGCGCACCTCCACTCTGAATTCACTTTGCCGGCTTGGAACACACGAGCTCATAAATCCAATTTCCAATAACGAATGTTTGAACCTACTCCCGACAGATACTCAACCTACAGTGGTTCTAGCACGTCCCGCATTGTTGGATTAAATTTCATTACACTGAGCCTACCCATACCTACTGATACCTACACCCGAACGCAGTCAGCCAGTTGGTGCAATGGCATAGTAGCGCAACGCTAATTTGTATCTATATAGATGCGCTGTTGCAATCAATGTCACACTCAGGATAGCTCCGCGTACTATCACTCTCTTATTGTGCATCCGGCGGGCTGCACATTGTATGTGACACCCACAATTTCATTCCCAGTCCATGTCAGTTCGAATCGTGTCTATCTGTATCTGTATCTCAAACTGAATCTAAAGTTGATTTTCTGCGACGCAGTTATTAAGTGAAATTCATCTATTGACATTCAACGTTGACTCTTAAGACGCGGTATACCCTCTCAATCGGGCACACACAGATATCGATATGAAAGTGGATTATGGTCATACTGGGGGTGGTCTAGCTGTAGCACGAGATGATCTCAACGAAGCGCTACATAGGCTAGGCAAACTGCTGTCAATTTGACTTAATTTAAACGCATCCACTGGATGGTGGAAGGTCACCGCGCGTGTATTGCGTTTATTGACATTTGCATCGGAAATTGGCTTCAAGGCTGGGTGGAGGATGGAAAAAGTGGCGCCTCCTGCTGCTGCCGGCGTGGTGCAGATCTTATGTCGACTCTAAATTGCTGCCAATTGTAGTTTTAATTGCTTCCAATGGAATCAACGCGAAATTATTGCCATTAATTGTAAGCGCTGCGATTTGGGGATCTGAGAGATGAAAGATGACTGGATGGGTGTTCACCGATCGATGTACGTGCTTGAGTGCGATTGGGAAGCCGTGCCCTATACACCACCGCGAGCAAACCATGAACGTGATGTGATTTTAAATTAACCAGGGTTGGGTGGATGTTTTTTTTTTGTTGTAGATAAATCGTGTGATTTATCAATGACATTTCCGTTGAGATATTGAACGGAGACTTGATGCATTGGCATGCAAATTGGTTTAGTTTGAGAGGGGTTTTTGGTCGTTTTTTTGGTTTAGGCCAGCATTCAGGTAGAGGTAATAAGTTTGCAAAAATGTCTGTTCAGATGTTGGTACTTGAGGTGGTTTTTAATTAAGTGTCTCGTGCATTGCAGGCGGTTTTATCGTTCCGGGAACTGGCCATGAATGGGAAATCGAAGATGAAAGTTAGGTATTCCATTAATTGGTGAAAATATTGCTTTTGAATGAGATGTCGTTATCGATGTTTGACCATGTGCCCGGGAGGTTGTTATATACTCGAAACAATTATCTTTGTTGTCTTAAGAAGTATCTTTTTGCTTTGGCTGTCAATAGTTATCCGATCGTTCTCCTGATAAAGAAAATCAGACTTTATCACATCTGAAATATTTTCAAAATCGTTTATATTTAAGCAGATTTTGAACACGGGTTCTCATTACTTATGATCAAGTTCCTAAAAATGATCAGCTCTTCGTATTGCTTAGACTATCTAACTACCTCAACAAGCTTGAAATCGGTCGTACATTTATTAGCTATGATCGTGTGTCGATAAATGGGGGGTACGGAGAAGAGCCGGTGTGGTGAACATTTTAGTGAGTTGATTATTTACTTTGGTCCGGAAGGATAGTGGTCTAGTAGTAAAGGCAATCCGGGAGGTTGAAAAAAGTTTGATATTGAAGGTCGGCTGATAGAGAGTTCTTAAGCGAAAGTGATAGACAGATCACGTGCGACTAAATAAAAGGATGGCTTTGATAGAAGGTAAGGCATGAATGGTCGAAATTGGTTAATGGTCAGATCGGGTTTCGGAAGATCAACATGGATTGAGTTCTTCCAAATAGAACCACTTCTGCAGACTGTTAAACGGCGATGACGAACAATCTCCCACCGTCAGACAGAGCGAAGTAATCAATATTGGCGACGACAGCGAATACTACCAACCACCCGACCTAAGTAAAGTGAGAATAGCAATAGCTAAACTCAAGCTTAACAAGCCTTAATAAAGCCGGCCGAGATGATCTGGTAAGTAACATTCACTAACTCATAAGAAAAATTGGGTCCGATGAAACTATTCCTAAAGAATGGAACCTTAACATCGTTTGCTAATCCACAAAAAAGGAGACCCTGTAAACTACGCTAACTACAGAGGCTTAAGTTTAAGGCCAGAAAACTGATCAAATCTTCTAACTTCTGCAGATCCTGAAAAAAAAAACCCAAGAAGTCCAAATCGATACCACCACCTATTCATTGATTTCGAAGCCGCATACGACAGCATTTATGGTGACGTTCTATACAGAGCTATGTCCAGTTTTGGTATACCGCCGCCCAAACTCGTCCGCCTGTTCGCTCGTCAGGGTCGAAAAAGACCTAACCGACACATTCGATACCAAAAAAAAAAATCGAGTGCGAGTTCACACACGGTAGAAGTGATAGATCAGCTGTCATTTCAACATTCAGAGGATTATAACCATATTAGCCACCAACCCCCAAATCTCTCCGAGAACAGAATCTTTTTCAGAACATGTTACCAAATGTCACATCCATACATCTATCGTTTGATTCCTTAAAACGAAGAATATTGGTCTTCCACCACACTTTCTTAGGTTGCCGGTGCTGCAAAGTCCTTTATGCTATATAACAAACACCATCTTCTTCGTTCTCCAACCAATATGCCAACTCGAAACCGTCAACGCGACGAGACGATACCACACACGTAGGTTAAATGACATACCAGCTGCGCACTTCCGACAATAGATCCCTTTTTGCACATCAACGTACGTGTTGACTGAGATACAAGTACACCCGTTCAATACACACGATCAAACAGCTACAACACTCCAAAACCAACTGCGAAATTTTGTTTTATCTTTTTCGTGACGCTTCTTCGTTTCATAAAATCCAATTCATATCGACCCAAAAAAAATGCACTTCAAAAAGAATTTAGGCAAGGCGACGCAGTTTCATGTGACTTTGGCATCATTCTTAAGAAGATTGTACAACACTACCAAGCCAACACCAGAAGCAAAATCTTCCATAAATCGGTTGACGATATTTACATCATTGGTCGGACGCAATCGGATATCATAGCCACATTTGTTATTATAGAGAAGGAAGCGGCAAAAAGTTGGCTAAGCAGTCAATGAGGGTAAGGACAAATAAGGCCGTTAATAACTCTTACAACATCTTGTCAGAAATTAAACAAATATTTTCTCATTCCAACCGCTGTATCTTCGGAATAAGAAGCCAATTTAGTAGTAAAGCCCTCACTCGAACTATACATCCCAGTCCTGCTCTATGGCGCTAAAGCATGGATCCTGTCAAAAGCGGATGAAGAAAGCCTTGGCCGTTTGAGAGAAAAATTCTTTGAAAAAGAACGTTTGCGTTGACGGGCTATAAAGACGAAAAATGAAGAAGGTTCACAGGATGATGTGTTTCATTAAGGCTTTTGACCGGGTTAGAGGTCCTATGGTTCACAGATTCGCAGTAACGTTATTCGTTAGGCCTGGGCGTAAAGTGCTTGGAAACTTCCTAAAACTGTTATTGTAATGACGTATAACTATGTACTATATAAGCTTTATATACGACAGTTTTCAACCTTTTAGAGGTGTTCCTGATAAAATCCCTCAAAAAAACTTCCAAACTGCTATTTTTATGTTGACAGAATTGTTCACTTTGATTTCTGAAACCACTTGCGTAGAGACAATTATTAAACTGACCAGTGAACAAAATTGGTCAGCTAACCACTAGTTAGTCAAAAAAAAAAAAGAGTCTGCATTCTCCCAGCTAGAAATCTGATTACTTAAAACCACTTTCACTCTATTTTTGTTATATAAGCACATCGTCCTATTTGAAAGTACAATCCTAAAGGCACATGATCACATTCCATAGTTAATGACAAATCCCGGATACAAATTTAACACTCAAGTCACAACCTCGACATTGTTATGTTTGCATAGTTGTGTCTTTTTATGTCATGAATTGTACCGCTTGACATGTATGTCAATATGACAATAGCTTGACAGTAAAGTTTGATGCAATCAAATGGATATTCAATTGTTTTGCAATTTTCTGTCACTGACCTTTAGATGCGATTGTCAATATACCGGCAATGTAAAAGTGTGTCAGACTTACCTCTGAGTAAAATAAATGCCTTCCTAGTTCATGATCTTTAGAGAGCGGGAAGGTCACTACGCGCATGCGAATCTGACTCATATCTTCATAAATAGGTAATTGACCAGCAAATTAATTCGCAAAATCAAAATATAAACAAGGGAGACCCCAATTGTTTGGTAATGCCTTGAGGTCAAAAGTGGATCGGTCGGTTAACAAAAAAAACCAAACACCTAATTAATCAACAAAAGTATCGATCGTTGATCCGCATTTCAAATTTTCAAATTAGTAACTCTCTCCCTCTCTTTACAAATCACACAAAAGATACAATACAAAGTTTGAAAAGCTCATTTGTATCTACCTATACACAAATGAGTATCTGGCTATTCATTTTGGCTTTTTTATTCGCATTTGAATGGAATTTCCAGAAATACTTGAAAAATACTTCCGATCGGCTAAATAATTGAATGTAGGTACTTGCAGGAAACAGAACGTTCTTTCAGCGAACCAGCAAATGACGCATGACGGGTTGTTCATGTTACTTACTTTTTTTATCTAAATTAAAGTGAACGCTTTTGTTGTCATCTTTTTTGTGTAAACGACCACATCCACATGAGCGGAGTTGGGTTAATGTCAAAAGTCAGTTAAGCGAGTGTCTTCCGAGTTGAATTGGTTTGGAAGTCTCTGGCAATTTATGTGATTTCCCGGACAAAAATAAAAACAAATGTCAAACTGACAGGAAGAAACAACCCTGTCAATATTGAAATAAATATTTCCCCGACAAAAATAAAAAAAAAACTGTCGAAATGACAGAAACAACCCTGTCAATTGAAACAAATATTAACCAGGAAGAACCAAACACATGATACATATACCAAATGCCTAAATTATCTCTGACAGTTGTGTCAATATATAGGGGCACTCTCTACCCACACCAATATCCAATCAATATCCACTAAATGTTATTTATTTATTTTTTTATCAAATTTTTATTAGGCATTTGGACACCAGAAAAAAAAACACAAAACCCGCGACTAAATTCGAATGAAATAAATTAGGGTCGCCGGGTATTTTTCGACTTTTATTTTTGTCGGCATTTCCCTTCGTCAACAACGTGTATCTAATGTAAAAAAAAAGAAGTATCTAAATGGCTTTACCCTCAAGTGAACTCGAACAAGCCAACCACTTCACTGATAGGGAGTCCCGGTCGTGGTCTCCAGGTCCATAAGCAGTGAAATAAGGAAACCAGAAACAGAGAAAGACGTAAAAAAAAAACACAAGAAGAAAAGCAGAACATACCAAAAAAGCGCTCCCAGCTTTCAGAGTCGTCCGATTCTATATCCATGTTAGATGTGAGAGTGCAGAGCTGTGTACGCCTGGATATTGCAGTTGGAGTGCTGTTCCTTATTTAGAAAGATGTGTTCCCAAAGTTTCCAAGAAGCATAAAATAATATGAAAAAACCATCTGTGTACGCGCGCCAGAGGTAGCCTAGAACCCGATTCCCGCAAAGAGTGTAATGCACTGCGAATCACTTATTGTTTAGATACACTTATTGCACGATGCAATATATTTTTTTTTATCTTCTGCTTTTGTTGGGTTTTCTTTTCTCGGTAATAATCCGATAGATGGAATTTATAGAAAATTGCAGATATGGCTTTGGGTAGTTTATTTCTCACTGCATCACTGGGTACGCGGATACTTAATAGGTGGTTTGGCCAGAGGCCGTTTCTCAGGTAAATCACTCGGTTAATCATACACTAACACGGTATATGCACAGTGGGCATACACATATAAATACCCTCGTTAGATAAGATAAGGGGCGATGATGATGAAAGGTAGAAATGCAAGTTAATTCCAATTTAATTGTATTTCAGACTCGAAAATCATGTATCTATGAGGTTTATTTAGAATCTGGGCGCCATAAATCAATTGACCACATAGCAGGCGGAGTGCAGAGGTACCCTTACGTCACACAAAACACTTGAGATACACACACATAAATTGTACAAATACAAAATAATACGTGTTCGCGGCGAAATTCTCTGGAAAATTGCATGAGTCGCGAGCTTCAGACCTTCTGTTTCTAATGTAAAGTTGGTAGACAATAACAACATTCAGGGACAACAAAATCTAAAGCCGACAATTTGAGGAAACACTTTGTGTACTGTCCATTGCGTGTTTACCGAGAGACAATAATTTTTTTTATCAACAAGCTAGATATACGATAAAAGTATTTTCGTTCTCGTTTTTATCTGAAAGATACGGGCGCGTTCACTAACGAGAGAGAAGACTTCACGCGCGATCTATCACTACAAACGGCTTAACTCAAACTGTTTGCATGGTGACGAAGATTCCAGTAAGACGATCGTCGTCGAGGCAGTGCAGTGCTGGAGAGCTAGACTGGAGTGGCTGTGGCATGGCAGTGGAGTGGAGCTGTTTAGCTGGAATGATATCGGTGAGGCAGCCACTCACACACACACAATGGTAATATGTCGCGGTGGATCGCGGAACGTGTAAGAGTCAATGGGGTAGGCAAGTATCTGAGAGCGTATGAATTGAATTGGAATGGATACAGACAGAGGAAGCTCAACACGACGTTGGACGTGCGATTTCAGGTGGAATAGTGTTGGATCAGATCGTGCAAAGTGATCGCGTTTTGATCGTGTGTGGTTTGATGTCGGAGTTGGGTATGGTTGCGTTTGGTTTTGATGGAGTGAACTCTTCGAGTGGAAAAAGGGTTGCCATGGTTTAATATAGAGCAGCATGGATACAAATTTAATGTGAAAAAGGGAACAATTAGGTAATTTTATTTTTAAAAATATCCATCAATTTATTTTTATAATAATCAAGGTACTCATTTAGTAACTTTCAGAACGATAATCGTAAACGATAGTGAAGGAGACTTTCTAAGAACTTACCGTGCAATACATATACATGTACATGTACATATACATGTACACACACACAATATAAAGATTACACGCTATGTACCTAGCAAGTCTCCTACACTATCGTCAACGATAATCTCTTTAAAAGTTACGGAATAAGTACCCGGGTTACTCCATCGACATCCTTTTAATTAGACATCCTTTTAAAGACCCAAATCTTTTATAAAAACATCTAGATACATTATAAATCACACTATAACCATCCTAACGGACAAGCCCGAGGAGGACCAGCAATACTAATAAGACAAGATACAGGGTGGGACAAAATTCGTTTTCCTACTTATATCTGGAATAACTTTTGAACAAAATGATATAAACTAATGAAATAAATTACAAATACAAGTTTATTTCATGGACATTTTTTACATTATGTATGGAAAATCATACCAGTTAAGTGGCCACCATTAGAAAGCATGTACTCATGGGCTCTCTTGATGACACTTTCCATGACGTTTTTAAGTGTTGCCGGTGTAATTTGGTCGATTTCTTTGTGAATTTTGAGTTTCAGCTCCTGTATATTGTGTGGTTTGTTAATGTAAACCTTTTCCCTCAGGTAACACCATACAAAAAGAGTCTGGATGCGACAGATTAGTCTATCGCGATGGCCATTCAAAATCAACGTTTTTTTTTTCAGATAATGCGATTTTGGAATAGTTCGGGTAACAAGTTCAAATCAGCTCAGCATTGTTGTATGCTTGCACAAGTGGAAAAAGAAAGTCCTGAAGCATTGTTCTGTAGCGTCACCCATTGACCATATGACCCATAAGACTTACGCGAGGTAATTCCAGCCCAAACAGAAACACGAAGTGAGTTTAAGGGCATTGATGGAAATTTTTTGCAATTTTGCTTGTTCACAAATCCGCTCAAATGAAAATGTACTGCAGAAGTTTTTCTCTGTCACCAGGATTGAGCTGTTGGATAAACTGTATCTTGTAATGGTATATGTGCAGATCTTTTCCTCAAAATCCGATGAATCACGTTAAGCGGGCCACCCTGTGTTGCATACAGTGTTTTTCTTTTTACAAACAGAACAATAAAGAAAATACGAACCAACGACAAAAAAAATTACATAACCGGGGTTTGAAATAATACCAGAAGATATATTGAAAGATCTATCTATCTTCAATTCTATTATAACACTTGACTTTCACCAAAAGTATGGATAGTGTTCAAAATAATAGCAATTCCGTAACCAGACAATGACGCTACAAGACCATCATCATATAGGCCATTAAGTCTTCTACCGATTGTTTCAAAAATATTAGAAAAACTTCTACTTGAAGGTCCTACTAAACCAGTAACAGCTTATAAAGCAGCGGAAGAATGGAGTTAACGGTAGAGTCTTTAGTCCCATTTAGGATAGACAAAGTAAACAACCTATTTGAGCTGCTCCGACATATTCGAACAACAGATCATTTAAGAACATCTAGGGTTATCAGGTCATTTGGACAGAGATGGTAGCGATGGATTAGGCTAATCCAATAAATTGGATCTGTCCCTCGAGGTTGCTGGTTGTGCTTAGGGTTAACTACCCACTCATGGAAAAAAATTGTTGTTACGAAGCAATCAGGCCTCGGTCAAGACTGATTTTATTGTTGACGACCATGCTAAATAAAAAACGGACAACGACGTTTGAATCTGCACCTGGTTTTTGAGAACATTAAACAGGAGCAGGCGAACAACTAGCAGGAGCCCTAAGCTGCAGACATTACTGCCATTACTGTATGTACCAGCGAAAAAGATCATGTAAAGCTGTGACATCTACTACGGATCGTTTTATAGTGAGCAGAAACAGCGACTATTTGGATGTGGATTTGTTATAAGTGCCAGGCTTAGCCAATAACTTTTATGGTATTAAGACATTAGTGACCACATTGTAAGGTAAAATTTGCTAACATAAGCCTTATATGATCTCATGCTCCGACGTAGCGAAAAACTGCTTCTACGAGCTCTGTGGCAAAAGTTATGAGCTATTTACAAAAGTACGATGATAAAATAGTGCTGGAAGATTTTAACGCAAAGTTAGGAAGAGAAGACATATTTAGCAGTATCGTCGGAAAGCACAGCCTACATGACAAAACGTCTGGCAATAGTTTTAGCATAATTGATTTCGCAGCAGAATAAAATGCCACTATAGCCAGCACACGGTTTCCCTACCTCGATATCCATAAGGGGACATGGCGATCTCCAGACCAACGAACGGTCAACTTGATTACATTGCGATAGACAAGAGGCACCGACCTAGTATTTTGAATGGCCGAAAATAACATCGACTCTGACAACTACCTGGTTGCAGCCAAAGTAAGAATGCGGCTGTCCACCACACCACAACAAATCAGAAATACTGTGAAAAAAAAATTGAAAAGACTGCAATCAAAAGTGACCATACCAACAGCATCGAATGTCGAAGAGCAATGGCAAAGATGTCAACAAGCCTTTAGATCAGAGATCAGAGGCAGAGGCGCAAGCGTCCTTGCGCCCACGAAACAATTGGTTTAATGAAGAATTTCGACATATGCTTCCAGCCAAGAACCAGGCCTACAAGGCTAAGCTGCAGGTAAAGCCGAGAGCTGCCATTGAGCTCTATAGGCATAGGCGGAGGAAAGATAACCGACAGAAAAAAACAGAGAGAGCAAGAAAAGTGCGCGATCGTGGATATGGAGTGGTGCCACTTCAGGAACGATGTGTGCAAGTTTTACCAAAGTGGTCAAAGCCAAAGATAAAAGGCTTAGATAGAATTCTGTTAAGATGAACAAGGAAATATCGTAGTTAAGACACAGTCGATCTTGGGGATACAACCACTTCTGTAGACTGATAAACGGCGATAAGGAAAAATATTTCGTTGTCAGGCAGAACAAATCATTTAATATTGGCGACGACAGCGAAAACTACCCGACCAAAGTGAAGTGAGTATAGCAATATCTAAACTTAAGCTCAACAAGGCTGCCGCAAATGAAGACATTCGAGCTTTTTGAAGCCGGCGCAGATCATTAGGTAAGTAACATTCACAAGCTCATAAGTAAAATTTGATCGGATGGAAGTATGCCTGACGAATGGAAATTCAGCATCGGTTTTCCGATCCACAAAAAAAGAAGACCCTCTGCACTGCGCAAACTACTATCTGCCGCAATATAAAATGCCTGAAACTGTTCATAACCTGATCGGCATTGTCAGTGTGTTTTTTTTATCAAATCTTCACACTTCGGCAGATCCTGGACAAAAAAAAAACCAAGAAGTCCAAATCGATACCCATCACCTATTTATCGATTTTAAAGCCACGTACGACAGCATTTATAGAAACGAACTATACAGAGCCATGTCTAGTTTTGGTATACCGCTCGAACTCATACGTCTGTGCAGGATGTAGACGGAGAATTCTCGCTGCTCCATCAGGGTCGGAAACGACCTCACCGACAAATTCGATACCAAAAAAGGATTGAGGCAAGGTGATGTACTTTCATGTGACTTCATTAATCACATTCTGGAGAGGATTGTGCAAACCTCCCGAGACAACACCAGAGGCATTATCTTCCAAAATTCGGCGCAACTACTAGCATACGCCGACGATATTGACATCATTGGTCGCACTCAAAATGATGTCATAGCCACGTTTGCTAGTATAAAGAAGGAAGTGGCAAAAATGGATTTAGAAGTGAACGAGGATAAGACTAAGTATGCGCTGTCAACACGAAAGGACACACAACATCGATGAATTGGACAGAACGTCACCATTTACAGATATAACTTTGAGGTAGTACGGGACTTTGTCTACCTCTGACAACAACATCTCGTCAGAAATTAAACGAAGAATTACTCTCGCCATTCTTCGGGCTAAGAATGGAATTTAGTAGCAAAGTCCTCACTCGAACTACTAAGGAGCTCCTATACAAGACCCAGACCATCCCAGTCCTGCTCTACGGCTCTGAAGCATGTACCGTGTCAAAAGCGATTGAAGAAATCTTCTGTCGATTTGAGAGACAAGTTCTGCTTAACCGCAAGAACTATACCCCTATAAAAAAAACATAGCATTATATGAACGTTCTAGTGCGAATGGGTAGAAGTAATCCGGCACGCAGATTCTTCCATTTCAGGCAAACGTCGGAAGCAGTGGAGGAAGACCTCGCCTTAAGCGCACAAGTAGAAACCGACGACGTCAACCAACTTTGAGTGCGCAACTGGAGCCAGTTAGCTAGGGGCCGGGTTAATTGGAGAGGCATGTTGGTTGAGGCCCAGGTTTATTTCGGAATGTAGCGCCACTTATGTATGTTAGGAACCCAACTAACAATTTCGCTTCGATAAAGCACTATCGATCTTTTCACCTTTTTGCCAATCTTTTAACCTTAGCTTTTTAGGCCTTCATTAGTAAGCTCTATACATGCTATGCTTCGGATTAACTTCGTGCGAAGTTTTACCGAAACATCTTAACTTTTGGTACATGTAAACACGTCTTCTGAATCTTAAAAACGATCTTTTAGAGGTTATACCATCATAACTTCGGTTATGATTGTGAATTTCCTGCATAATATCTTAATCAGGCTTCTACCCAAACAATCGACTTCGAAAATGCTCAACCTCCGCTCACAAGTACAGTATGATATAAGAAAGTCCAATAATCCCAAGAATTTCTTTCTTGTATCCGTTTTTGCTTTTACGCAATAAACGGTTATAAGAAAAAAATTTCTTATATCTGAACAACGGATACAAGAAAAAACTTTCTTATAAAAAACGGTTAAGAAAAAAAATAAAAAAAACATAAATTGTCTATTTTCAAGAAACAAAGGAAACAAAAATAAGGTACATGTTCAGTACATACAATTCATTTCATGTTATATGTAGAGGTACATATATGTTATCACAATTTACATTTATAGATAATATGTCCTACCTAAGTCCTTGCTCATATAAAAAAAAAGATCCTAGTACATTATGTATCTATACGTATATTCACATATTTGCACATTAAGAAATATGTGATTAATTATTTTGAACAAGTACTTCATCCGGTTGTCTGAAGAGAAGTTCTTCTATATTTGATGAAGACTACCTCATCACTTGCTAAATACTGTTTCAAAACAAAAAACGCTTTAACAGCTTCTTCTCTACTTGGCTTCATTACATGCATTTCAATAAATTTCGACTGGACCTCTTCGACAGTTTCACTGCTCAACGTCTCAGCTACTAATTCACTTTCGCCGATGTCCCCATAACAATCCTGGGCTTCCTCATCCGTTATGGCTCTGAAAAATTCTTCATTTTCTTCATCAATACGAGAGTCGATAACATCTGAGTCTTGGTTGCCAGTATCGCGCTGAATTTCAATTTCCCTTGAAATTCCGGCTTTTTTGAAGTAATTAAATATGGTTTGAGGTGTGACAAGCCACCAAGATCGTTTGATGATATGTAGCGCTTTTAAAATGGTAATTTCTTTAAATAAACTGTTCATATAACTGCCCTCAACTGCTAAAAGAAGAAAAATGTAATCGCTTTGCAGGCAATACTTTAAAGTCGCAGTAAAACTTCTTTAGTACCTAAATTGACACTGTACGTGTACACTTTATAAACGATATCTTAAGACTCAATAAATTCAATTCAATTCGTTGGCATAAGAAACTTGTAGTGTATATTCAAAATCATGTTCAAAAATTTTCTTTTAAACGATTTTTTTTTAAAAAACATGTAGAAAATTTGTTTCTTATATACGTTTTTTTCTTATAAGCATTTTTCTTATGGCCATGCAGTAGCCTACACGATCGGTCCAATTTTTAAGCACATTATCGATTGTGTGCAGCTGTATTTCACCAATGGCTTCACGAATATTATCCTTTATTATCAATTGTCTCTGACTTGTCGGCGTAACACTTATCTTTTACGGCACCCCACAAATAATACTCCAACGCAGCTCCGAGGTGGCCAAACGACATCAGCTCTGCGGCTGATAATGCGATCTTCAAAAACAGGGCGCAAAACATCGAGTGTAGCTTCGGCTGTGTGGCACGTAGCGCCGTCCTGTTGAAACCAAATGTTACCAATGTCCTCCTCTTCAATTTTTGTGAACAAAAATTCGTTCAACATCGCCATCGCCATTGACTGTAACGACC
Source organism: Rhingia campestris (assembly GCA_932526625.1). Lineage (NCBI taxonomy): Eukaryota > Metazoa > Arthropoda > Insecta > Diptera > Syrphidae > Rhingia > Rhingia campestris. The sequence goes on along the minus strand of OW052185.1, from coordinate 30,794,715 downwards.
ACTCATTGCTCATTTTCGAAGAAAAATGTCCCAATTATGCCTCTGGACCAAAATCCGCACCAAACAGTGACTCGTTTTGGGTGTATCGGCTTTTCAATGTATGCGTGCGGGTTTTCTGTGCCCCAAATGTGACAATTTTGCTTGTTTACATACCCGCCAAGATCAAAATGAGCTTCATCTGAAAAGATGATTTTTTTGCAAAAATCGGCATCTTCTCTAAGTCGATCATCGCAGGCCCACTTAGCGAAGCGAAAACGCATTGGATGGTCAGTTGGCTTCAACTCCTGAACCAATTGGACTTTGTATGACGTCATACCAAGGTCTTTATGCAAAATTCGTCTCAATGATGTCTCCGAAATGTTCAATTGTTGAGAACGACGGTGAATTGATGTTGATGGCGCTTCACGCACACTTTCTGCCACAGCAGCAATATTCTCGGGTGTACGCACTGTTTTTGGCTTTTCACGCTTTGGTTTATCGATGAGGATGCCAGTTTCTTTCACTTTTTTCACAAGATAACGAACATACGGAGCTGATGGTGCTTCTCTTCTTCCAAAATCCGTACGCAATTTTCGCACACATTCTGCAACATTACCATGATTTTCAAAGTAATGTCGCAATATTTCCCAGCGTTGTTCAAGCGTATACACAACCATATTCGTTCAGCGGAAGGATAAAACTAATTATCTGTCAAATCAAACATGAGCTAAGTGTTATTAATCACGAAATAAGCACTAGTTGAAAAAAAAACGTAAGATGGCGGACCCGTTAGTACCAGTGATGAATTACTGAATGTACACACTTCATCTCATGGAACTATATAACCATTAGGAGGTTTGCTAAAGGGTACATAGGTCAATCAAACCATATGTCACCCTAATCGCAATACATTTACTTCATTATAGGAAAAAACATTTTTAATATAATTATTCCATAGCTTCTCAAACCCGGACAACTCACCCAGAAAATATGGCACGAAAATTATTCTCTTCAGTATCCCAAAAGTATGCAGTAGAAATGAAGTCGTTTTTCGTTGATTTCAAATGTTTCATACGATTTATTTAAAAAATAAATATTTTGCCCCACTATTAGGACTAGATACATCAAACAATAAGCTTAACAAGAGCATCTGTAGATATCGCATTCAAGTTTTTACTTTTCCAAGACAGGCAGGTGTTCTTATTGCCGTTTTAATAATTTGTGGAACAAGTTGTCGGTAGAGCTGTGAAATGTTTTAGAAAGCTTTGCACTGAAACGAAATACAAAAGCAAAAATCCTTTTAAAAAACATGCGAAAATGGTTATGATTTCTCAGATAAACTTGGAGGATTTACTTTAATAAATTTGTATTTATCTCCAGACTGGAAACGACTGTCGTCGTCATCATCAAAATCCAATATTCAAAACGTAAAGCATGTATCTCCACATCGACCCTCGTTCAGCCTTCTCCGAATCCTTGTTGCATCATTTAGCAGCCATACCCCAAAACAGAACACCAATGTAGTATCAGAATTTTATGATGCTGATACCCTTGCTTCCACCGATGACAGCTAGACGGATGAATAATTGTCATCCACACCGAAAATGGTATCTCTCATGAATCACGACAACGTCTGTGTCAGTTTCACTTTAAATTTGCATCCACAAACAAGCGTCCTGAAATGGGTGGGGGGGTGTAGTCGCTCGATTATTCATTAAGAGAGACAAACAAGTGCAAGTGTTATCTATATGCGCTGCGATTCATCTGACGTTTTTCATGTTCGTCCAAGAATGTAGGTCAAATGCAAAAAAATGCGTTAAAAAACGTTTTTTGTCGGAATGGTTGTAAATAAACGACTTTGTGTGGCCGCATTTTCTCGTTCAAGGATCCTGCTTTATTGTTAATTACTGTCAAAAGCAATTGTGAAAATTATTAATGAGATACATGGCAAATGGAATTACATTGTTGAGATACAAATTTTGCACAAGCTGCGTGAGTGAATTATCTTGACTTTTTGTCAGTCTCTATGTGGGGCAGTTGAGATAATGAATTGGTAAAGGACTGCTTCCGGAAAAAGGTATATCAACTTGAAAAAACGGGACGGCAGTTATTGGACTCTGGTTGCCCGAATTGAAGACCATTAATTATACACCTAGGTGGTAGACAAGGCACCACTCTATAGTCGCCCGGTTAGATACTGCTACAACATGCTATGAGTGTATAATGGTAACAAGGAAAGCCTATGAAGAGACCCAAACTGCAATTATTAGACTAAGTGGACACTGCCAAGAAAGTTTTGGAAGTACTTATATACTAAGATACTTATGTGGCGCTACAGCCCGGAATGAACATGGGCCTCAGCCAACATGACTTTCCAACTAACTTGGTCCTTAGCGAACTGCCTCCAGCTCAGCACTTCAAGTTGGTTGAGGTCGGTTCCTACTTGTGCGCGCTACTTAAGGCGAGGTCTTCCTCTACTGCGTCCGACGTCTAGCTGGGAATCGAAGACTCTGCAAGCCGGAGTATTGCTGTCATTTGCTCTATACGTCCTATATTTCCTTCGTCATCTCGACAGGAATCTGTTCGAGCCTTGTGTCCCTGGCTTTGACGTTTCACAATTTGGTAAAACTTGCGAAAATCATTCATGGAGTACCACCTCTCTAAATCCTCGATATTGCTCTTTTCTTGCAATTTTTCTTCTTTCTGAAAAGCCGGTGTTCTTTCCTCCTTCTCAATGGTACCTCTAGTCTTCACCTGCAGCTTAGCCGGTAGGTATCGCTCTTGGCTGCGAGCATCTATATCGGCATTCCTCATCAAACCAAGGATTTCTTGCTGCTGGGCACGAGAAACCTAGCACATCAGTTGCCTCTGATCTAAAGGCTTGTTGTCATCGTTGCCAGTGTGCTTCGAAATTAGAAGCTGGTGGTGTTAACCGAAAGGTTTAGGGATACGCGTTTCGCGAAGGACTTGGCGGTCTCTTGCGATTGCAGTCTTTCGACGTTGAAATTTTATCTGCATTCTTACATTGGCTGCCACAAGGTAGCGCTCCGAGTTGATGCTAGCCCCTCGGAATGTTCGGACGTTCAAACTACTGTATGCGTGCCTCTTGTCTATCGCAATGTGATCAATTTGACTGACCGTTCGGTGATCTGAAGACCGCCATGTCATGTTCTTATCGATATCGAGGTGAGGAAACAGTGTGCTAGCATTTCGTTCCGCAGTAAATTCAATTAACCTATGTCGTGTTGCCGTGTAGGCTCTGCTTTCCGACAATACTGCTTAAGATGTCTTCTCTTCCTATCTTTGCGTTAAAATCTCCCAGCACGAGTTTAGAATCGTATCGCGGTTGTAGCTCATAAGTTTTGTCGAGGAGCTCGTAGAAGCAGTTTTCTTCATATTTCTCTTTCGTCGGATTATGAGCGCATATAAGACTTATGTTGGTAATTTGGCATTGATGGGGATTGTTACAATGCGATCGCTAATGTATTTACATCAGACTTCTTGCATAAAGGTTCGGTTCGGTTAAGTGGCGCTACAGCCCGGGATGAACCTGGGCCTCAACCAACAGGCCTCTCCAATTAGCCCGGTCCTTAGCTAACTGCCTCCAGTTGCGCACTCCAAGTTGGTTGAGGTCGGTTTCTACTTGTGCGCGCCACTTAAGGCGAGGTCTTAGTATACTGCGTCCGACGTCTGGCTGGGAATCGAAGTTTCTGCGAGCCGGAGTATTGGTGTCCATTCGTTCTACATGTCCCAGCCTTCTTCAACGCCCAATGCGGAGTTTTTTGACTAGGGGTATGTCGCTGTATAGTTCCTAGTTGAATCTTCGTCTCCATACCCCGTCAACGCAAACGGGACCGAAGATTTTTCGAAGAATTTTTCCCTCGAATCGACTAAGGATTTCTTCATCCGCTTTTGATACGGTCCATGCTTCAGCGCCGTAGAGCAGGACTGTGATAATCAGGGTCTTATATAGGATCTCCTTAGTAGTTCGAGTGAGGACTTTACTACTTAATTGCCTTCGTAGCCCGAAGAAACAGCGATTGGCAAGAGTAAGTCTTCGTTTGATTTCTGACGTGATGTTGTTGTCAGAGTTAATAGTGGAGCCGTGGTAGACAAAGTCCCGTTCTATCTCAAAGTTATATCTGTCAATGGTGACGTTCTGTCCAATTCGTCGATGTTGTGTATCCTTTCGTGTTGACAGCATATACTTAGTCTTGCCCTCATTTACTGCTAAACCCATTTTTGCTGCTCCCTTCTCTATACTAGCAAACGTGGCTATGACATCACGTTGAGTCCTAACTTCTTTTATAACTCTGGCACTTATAACAAATCCACTTCCGAATAATCTCTGTTTCTTCTCATTATAACACGGTCCATCCATCACGTACCATCCCATCGTATTTCCTAAATGGCAGTAATGTCTGCTTGGTAGCAGCTTAAGGCTTAAGGCTTATTAAATATTCCCACATTCCAAGTGCAGATAAATACAAACGTAGTTGTCCTTTTTTCGTTCAGCATTGTTGTCCGCCTACCTGTAGGACTAGTTGCAAATTATTATATATAGAGCGTACCAAATCAGTTGGCCAACGGTCGATTGCGCAGAGAGTGGATTTAAGGGAAATTTAAGATATTTTACAATAAATTTTAAGAGACCTGCGCAGTAGATTGGCCAACTGATTTGGTACGCACTATACCCATAGGTCACGAGGCCTTCAGTATCCACTATACGGTGTTGAGCGCTGCCACTCCAGGTGCAGATACGAACGTAGCGTCCTATTTCTATTTTCTTGTTTTCTCCAAAGCAATCCTTTTTTTATTTCCTAAAGTGAGTGGTTAACCCAAACAAAAACTCCCCCAACCGGAGGCAGGGCCCGTATTGAGCTGAGGCTAACAGACTGGATACTCCGCGCCATTCATGACAACAAGGCTTTACTCACAATTTTAAGTTTTGCAATTCAAAACCGCTTTGTTTAGATCAGTATCTGATCAGTATCCACTAGTTCCAAACACAATTGATGTCAAAGTTGGGAGTGGGCAATGTCCGAGCAAACGACACTCAGTATATCTACCCTCGTTTTACAAAACCCATCTATATATGTCGGTTTTTACAAATCTGCATCCGAATACTCAGTCGCTAAACCTGCTCACTATAATGCTGTTTGTAGTAATTGCCACAGTCAGTCGAATCTTCTTAAGCTACACTACCTCAGATGCAATAACCCATTACCATAACATCATCATTTAATTTAAAATCGATTAAATTAGACATCACCTTACCTCGAAAAACTCATTTAGCTGTCATCATCTATTAGACACTTTATTTACCAACCTATATATAGATGTCGAAAGTTCTATTAAAAAACACCACACACAATACAATAGATAAATCATATAAACACCCCCACACACACGTATTAATAAAAATTCAAGAATGTGTTTTTTATTGCTGTCAAGGTGTCTTATACACTTAAGGCTGCACGCTGCATTAAATCCTTCCTGACCTTGAGAGATTTTTAGACAACGCGATTCTATTCGAATTTTCTACGTCAACCGGCAAAGTGAAAACAAATTAATTGACAACACTAAATAAAAGAGGAACGTCAAGTCCCACGCTTTCGAAAATCACAATTGACGGACGCGCACGATGACTCAGGCGCAGTTAGGCGAATACACTTAAGTTCGTCGCCTAAAACCAAGTGTTCTTGCATCTGTGACCAAATCGTTAGAATATTTTCCTTAAGTTTTCGTGAACAGTTTCCCCATTTTTGAGCGGTCAAAAGTTGTATTTTTGGCAACCTTACGTGTTACTTGAGGTTGAGTGTTTGACGATATAATTTATGTCAAAATGCGATGATGGATGTGGGTCGTGGGGATTTAGGTGATTTTCAACTTCAAAAAGGAATCGGTTAATGCTGACTTGCGATGACTGAAGGAGGACAAAGCTTGTACAAGCAAAAGTATTGTTTTGTCACTTTTTAAAAATAAAAAAATATGACTATTCAATTGACATTACAAGGCCATTTTTAAAAATAGGTGACTAAGAATTATTAATTATAACTGATGACGACTCACAGGCTATTGATTTGTATGATCATCGATTTAACTGTGAAACAAATATCGTTCCAATTTTTTTTAAAGTTGCTCTTCTAGTTGCGGAGACTGTAAAATCATTGATGATGGCTTGATAATGGAGTCATCCTTAAATGGTTTGTGATTTATACGAGTATTAGTCAAACTATTAGGAACTATTAGTTTATTTCTGTCATTTTCTTAAGTGGGCTATAATAGTACATATTTGGGGAAGCGACTCACAGTGCGGTATTTCGATCTAAAACGTGGCCAAAAATCAATTTTGTCAACTTTCCCTCCAAGAATTAACAGGTCCCATAACAGGTGACCGCCAGGCTTACTTACTTACTTACTTAAGTGGCGCTACAGTCCGGAATGAACCTGGGCCTCAACCAACATGCCTCTCCAATTAGCCCGGTCCTTAGCTAACTGCCTCCAGTTGCGCACTCCAAGCTGGTTGCGGTCGGTTTCCACTTGTGCGCGCCACTTAAGGCGAGGTCTTCCTCTACTGCGTCCGACGTCTGGCTGGGAATCGAAGACTCTGCGAGCCGGAGTATTGGCGTCCATTCGTTCTACATGTCCTAGCCATCTTAAACATCCAATGCGGAGTTTTTTTTACAAGGGGCATGTCGCTGTACAGCTCGTATAGTTCTCGGTTGAATCTTCGTCTCCAAAGCCCGTCAACGCAAACGGGACCGAAGATTTTTCGAAGAATTTTCCTCTCGAATCTACCAAGGATTTCTTCATTCGCTTTTGATACGGTCCATGCTTCAGCGCCGTAGAGCAGGACTGGGATGATTAGGGTCTTATATAGGATCTCCTTAGTAGTTCGAGTGAGGGCTTTACTACTAAATTGCCTTCTTAGCCCGAAGAAACAGCGGTTGGCAAGAGTAATTCTTCGTTTAATTTATGACGATATGTTGTTGTCAGAGTTAATAGCGGAGCCGAGGTAGACAAAGTCCCGTACTACCTCAAAGTTATATCTGTCAATGGTGACGTTCTGTCAAATTTGTCGATGTTGTGAGTCCTTTCGTAATGACAGCATATACTTAGTCTTACCCTCATTTACTGCTAAACCAATTTTCGCCGCTTCCTTCTCTATACTAGCAAACGTGGCTATGACATCACGTTGAGTCCTACCAATGATGTCAATATCGTCAGCGTATGCTAGTAGTTGCACCGACTTTTGGAAAATTGTGACTCTGGTGTTGGCTCGGGAGTTTTGCACAATCCTCTCAAAAATTAGATGAAAGAAATCACATGACAGCGCATCGCCTTGCCTAAATCCGTTTTTGGTATCGAATGTGTCGGTGAGGTCGTTTCCGACCCTGATGTAGCAGCGAGAATTCTCCATCCTACACAAACGGACGACTTTGGTCGTATACCAAAACTAGACATGGCTCTGTACAGTTCGTCTCTTAAAATGCTGTCATATGCGGCTTTGAAATCGATGAATAGGTGGTGGGTATCGATTTGTACTTCTTGAGTTTTTTCCAGGATCTGCCGAAGTGTGAAAATTTGATCGGTTGTGGACTTTCCTGGCCTAAAACCACACTGATAAGTGCCAATCAGGTTGTTGGTAAACGGTTTCAGGCGTTCACATATTACGGCAGATAGGATCTTGTAGGCGATGTTGAGGAGACTTATGCCTCTGTAGTTGACGCAGTTCAGAGGGTCTCCTTTTTTGTGGATCGGGCAAACGATGCTGAGGTTCCATTCTTCAGGCATATTTTCATCCGACCAGATTTGGCTTATGAGTTGGTGGATGTTACTTACCAAGTCATCTCCGTCGGCCTTATAAAGCTCAGCGTTAAGGCCGTCATTTCCGGCAGCCTTATTAAGCTTGAGCTTAGATATTGCTATCCTCACTTCATTCAGGTCGGGTGGTTGGCAGTTTTCGCTGTCGTTGCCAATATTGAATGGTTCGTTCTGCCTGACAGCGGAATGTTGTTCGTCATCGCCGTTTAACAGTCTGCAGAAGTGGTTCTTCCATATCCTCAGCATCGACTGTGTCTCAACTACAATATTTCCTTGTTCATCTCGACAGGATTCTGCGCATGTGTGTTACGTCAAACTTTTCATTTTTATCACAGAATTGACAGACTGGGGCTGGTTCCTTGTTGAACAATTGCTTGTGTAAGCTCTAATCATCGACTTTGGTACATAATATGAATGAATAAATAGGTTTTTCTGCTGTCAGATTGAACGTTGAATATATGTGTTGATATAGAGTCCAGTTGCTCTTCATCAGAGTACATATATCTACTTACAGTGAGTAGGGCTTGGGACACTCTCGACGATTTAATAATTTGAAGAACCGCTATGCCACACATACACGAGAAATAGACGGCAGTAAGGAAGACTTGCAGTGAAAGAGAGAAAGAAAAGGAGTAGAACCTTTTCGAATTTTTAATATTTTTGTTTGTTGCTAGTTTTTTTGCTTCCTTATTAAACTGTTTAATTATATGATAAACTTTTACTTATTTTCATTTTTACAGCAAATAAATATTCTTTTTAAAATGAAAATGCGAAGTTTTTAAGGAAATACATATACGGAAGACAGGATTTAAATTTTTGTTCAAGATTATCTAACTAATTTATGAATTGTTTAGAAGGTCGTGTAAATCTCGCACCCTCAATTGGAAACATTTTTAACTCACACTTCTGGTTTAGGATTTATTTGATTTTGTTTTCCAAATCATAACCTGCGAAATAGTTAAATGCATTTTTAATACTGACGTCGACGGTTTTATTGTTCGGGTTTGAAAGCGAAATTCGTGATTTCAGCCGAAACGCAAAGCATTCTGGGATATAATTTCACATTCTGAAATTCGGAATTCCGCTAAAATGCTATTTCAAATGACGACCAACCGAGTTATGTCAAATCAAACATTACATTTCCCCTACAAAAAACTTTTTTTCTCCTAGAAACGTCAAATTGCTCTGCAACGATGTTTTCCCAGCAATCTTGATTAAAATTTCTTGTTAAGAGATATTTAACACTGTTTTCATTATTTCACTAAATATTCATTAATATTATTTTATAAAACGCATTTTTTTAAATCTGTCAAAAATAGTCTTCTGAACTTTTTGGATTCTCGAAATATAGATAAATTGAAGACATTCATTGTTATAGGTAATATAATATAAGCAGTTGAACACCAGCACCTAAACTAGATAAAGTATAAATCCAGGTGAAACTGTTGTACTTATCATTTGAGTGGCAAGCCTCACCTTAATATTTTTAAAATTATTTGGAAAAATGTGCTCATCTCTCAATTTGGGTGCCATTATAAATGAATTATTTTTATACCCTATCCCATAGGGGTATATTAGTTTTGATACATAGTTTGTAACATAGAGAAATAATTTAGCTACATATACCTCAAAGTATATGGATCGACTCAGAATCGATAGCTGAGTCGATAGCCATGTCTGCCCGTCCGTCCGTCCGTCCGTCCGTCCGTACGTCACCAGTTTTGGACCTTAAATTTTGAGCTTGAAGGATGAAATTTGGTATACGTGCTCTTTGTTGCTCCCAGCAGAACAAGTGTGAAAAATTTTGAAATCCGCCCACTGCCACGCCTTCTTTTAAGAAAAACGTATTTTTTGGCCAAACCATAAGGAATTTTGAAAAACTTTCTAAACAACATATTTAGACAATCTGAATATCTGTATTTCGTTCACATAAAGTTTTTTGCCACGCCCACTTTTTGGGGGCGTTTTTAATAAAAAACGTTTTTCGATCAAATTTTCAAATTTTCGAAAAAACTTTTGATGCAGAATCATGAGTAATATAAATATGAACATTTCGTCAATAGACCATTTTAACCCACGCCCACTTTTTGGGGGCGTTTTTATATAAAAACCATTTTTATATGCTACCCCATAACATATGCAGGAGAAAACCTTGTCTTTTGTAGAACCGTAAAAGTTTTTTATAAGCAGTCTGAAGAATTTGTTGTCACCATGTCATTTTCTTTGGTTGGATGCTGTAGAACGAGGGTAGACTCTGATTGGCGTTAACTTGGCAATGCCCAGTGTTGCAACTCTGACTACACATCAAATGTGCTTATCTTTACCTCCAAGTGGTAACCATCGGGTACTGGTCTCATCCAACCGGATTTGACTTGCTAAACGATAAATGCGAGTGTTGATAACACGACGAAAAACAGCAACACTATAAACACCCTGGTGAGAATGGCACGGAAGAATACCCGGCCTGCTGTCCCAGGCGAATCTAGATGAGCTGCTGTTTTTGATTGATTGATTTATTTATTTAGCTTTTCTAAGCCATTTAGGTTCATTTACATATGTTGTACATTTTTTAATTTCTTATATTCTAAACATTAATCTATATATATAAAAATGAAACCCGTTTTCCGTTGTCACGACATAACATGAAAACGGCTTGACCGATTTGGCTGATTTTTTTTTTTTTTGTAGTTTTCTAATACTCTGTACAAGGTTCTTACGGAAAAAAATATTGAGAAAATCTCTCAGGTCAGCTTTGAGAAAATAAATACTACTAACACTAAAATACTATTACGGACCCTAAAACGAAACAGTACCCAGGCGAAGCCGGGCCGGGCAGCTAGTCTATAATATATTTTGTTAAGAGAATGATTTACATTTTAAATTTAGTTAATGTATGTTTAATTTAATGTGTTCAGTAATCTTTCTTTTAAATTCGTTTATATTTGTTAAGTTTTTAATGTCATTAGGTAGATTATTTTTGCAATCCCATGTACGATATAGTATGTTGTCCTCTGGTTGTCCTCATTCTTCGTATGTTAAAATCTCCTATGTTTCTTAATAAATAATTTGTATTACTGCGATCATTTATATTATCACTTAAATAAGTTGGAAGCATATTGTTTTTTAATTTATATATAAATAAGATTGTCATAATATGTATTATTTGGTTTACGTTTGTCCATCTTAAAGTATTTAACATAAAGTTTATTGATGTATATCTATTGCACTTAAGTATAATTCGCATTGCCTTATTTTGTAATTTTTGCAGTCTTTGTTTTTGATTGTCAGAACATAAATACAGAATACTTGCACAATAATCAAAATGGGGCTTAATCAATACATAATAAACATTTATAGCTGTACTCATGGACATGTTACATCTAGCTTTTCTTAACACCCATAGTTTTTTGGACACTTTTTTACAAATATAATTGGTATGATTGTTCAAATTTAGTTTTTCATTTATAATGACACCGAGATATTTTATTTGTTTAACAATTTCTATTTCATCTGTGTCTATTTTTATATTTACATTTGCTTGGACATTATTTGGTATGTTGATAATAATACATTTAGTTTTACTCACATTTAACAAAAGCCTATTCATTTTTAACCACATATTTATACTTTTGAGGTCATTATTTATATTATTTACACATGTTTTTATATCACTTCCAGTACAATAAAGAAGGCCATCATCAGCAAAAAACATTAATTTTGACCATTGGACCACCTTTGTCATATCATTTATATAAAGTAGAAATAATATAACTCCCAAAATGATGCCCTGCGGTATGCCCACATAAATTCCTATTTCATGTGATATTTTATTATTTATTAAGGTCCTTTGGGTTCGTCCCGCTATAAAGGATTTAAACCAATTCAGTTCGGTTGATTTAATACCATACTTATAAAGTTTTTTAATTAAAATATCATGGTTTACAGTTTCAAATGCTCTTTTTAAGTCTATAAATACTGCAACTATTACATTCTGTTTATCAATTTCACTTTTCCAATCATTTATAACATAGTTGATGCATGTTTCGCAAGAATGTTTTGTTCGAAATCCCGACTGGTAACGATCAATTATATTTTGTTCATTTAAATGTTCTTGTAATTGTATTAAAACAACATTTTCAAAAATTTTGTCATATATTGGCATCATATTTATAGGTCGGTAGTCACTGAATGTTTTAGCATTTTGAATCTTTTTTACTGGTATTATCAATGATTCTTTCCAAGAATCTGGATACTTACCTGATGTTAATGATGTATTTATTATTCTTATTAATACTGGTCCGATTATATGTAATGAATCATTGATCATTTTTGTATTTAGAAAATTGTAGTCACTTTTAGTATTTAAGGCTTTTATTGCACATTTTAGGGTATCTATATCAATGTTTCTAAACTTAAATTCTATATTGCACTCTTCAATTATTTTCGTATTCACAAAATATCACAGATCGAGTAATGTCATTTATGCTTTGTACAAAGAAATTATTGAAATTATCACAGAGTGTATTATTATTTATTGCACGTTCATTACTATCATTTACTTTTATTGTTGTGTCAGTTCTTTGGTTTAGTACATACTTTTTTAATTTGTTCCACATATCTTTTTGATTCCTAGATGAATTTATTTTTCTTTTTATAAACATTGATTTAGCTATACTGATACACTTTTTGAATTGATTTCTATACAGACGGTACGTTCTCCAATCATCAATATTGTTCGAAAGTATAGCTTTTTGGTAAACATTTATTTTTGTCCGCTTTAATATTTCAAGTTCACGATTAAACCATTCCGCATTTTTGTATAAAACGTTTTTTTCTTTAACCATTGAGTTAACTGCCCTCTTAATATTAAATACAAATTGCTTGGATAAATTGTTTAAGTTATATGGCTGATTTTCGTCAAAAAGCATAAACACAGAATTTTCACATAGATTTGCTATAAAACAATTTTTATTATAAATACAATATTTTATATGTTTTGTATTATTGCACAATTTGGGTCTTTATATAATTATTTCTATTGTTTCATGGTCACTAATTTTTAAATGGGTATTTATTTTAGCACTCAATATATCTTTGCAGTTTGATAGTGCATAGTCAATTAATGTTACAGATGTTGCAGTTATTCTTGTTGGTTTTGCATTTATCAAATGTATGCTATTGTCGTTAATCATATATGAAATTCTTTGTCTGTATGTATCTGTGATATCCAACCAATTTATATTGAAGTCACCCAATATTAAAAAGTTATTATTGCACTGAAGTAAAAAATCTATTTAATTGTCCATTTCGCCACAAAATTCTCTTTTAGAAGACAGGTGGGATCTGTATATTGCACTTATATATATCACAGGGTAGTTTTCATATTGCACTTTTATTATTAAAAACCAATGCTCTGACATATTCGGACAACAGGTTGTCTAGGAATTTCAAGGGTTAGTCAGGCCCCTTGAACAGAGATGGTGGCGGATGAACCGAAAGGCCAACGGCAGCGCTCAATCCCGTAGTGGATACTGATGGCCCCGTGTCCTAGGGGTATCTAATAAATTGAAACTGGCCCTCCAGGTTGGGGGTTGTGCTTTGGGTTAACTACCCACCCACAGAAAAAAAACATGGTTACGAAGCAACCAATAGCCTCGGAATGGACTGATTTTATTGATGACGACCCTGCTAAACGAAAAAAGGACAACGACGTTCGTATCTGCACCTGGAATGTGAGAACATTAAACAGGAGAGGTGCAGGCAAACAACTAGCGGAAGCCCTTAACTGCTACAAAGCAGACATTACTGCCATCCAGCAAATACGATGGGATGGGCCGGGCAAAAAGAGGATGAAAAACTGTGACATATACTACGGACCGTGTTATAGTGAGCAGAAACAGCGACTATTCGGATGCGGATTTGTTATAAGTGCCAGACTTAGGCAAGAAGTCTTATGTTTCAAGCAAGAAACCCCTGGTTTGATGAGGAATGCCGACAGATGCTCGCAGCCAAGAACGAGGCCTACAAGGCTAAGCTGCCGGTGAAGACGAGAGCTGCCATTGAGCTCTCTAGGCAAAGAAGAAGGGAAGAACATCGGCTTTTCAGCAAGAAGAAAAAAGAGCAAGAAAAGCGCGCGATCGAGGATATAGAGAGGTGCCACTCCAGGAACGATGTTCGCAAGTTTTACCAAAGTGTAAAACGTCAAAGCCAAGGATACAAGGCTCGAACAGAATCCTGTCGAGATGAACAAGGAAATATTGTAGTTGAGACACAATCGATGCTGAGGATATGGAAGAACCACTTCTGCAGACTGTTAAACGGCGATGACGAACAACATTCCGCTGTCAGGCAGAACGAACCATTCAATATTGGCAACGACAGCGAAAACTGCCAACCACCCGACCTGAGTGAAGTGAGGATAGCAATATCTAAACTCAAGCTTAATAAGGCTGCCGGAAATGACGGTCTCCCCGCTGAGCTTTATAAGGCCGGCGGAGATGACTTGGTAAGTAACATCCACCAACTCATAAGCCAAATCTGGTCGGATGAAAATATGCCTGAAGAATGAAACCTCAGCATCGTTTGCCCGATCCACAAAAAAGGACACCCTCTGAACTGCGCCAACTACAGAGGCATAAGTCTCCTCAACATCGCCTACAAGATCCTATCTGCCGTAATATGTGAACGCCTGAAACCGTTTACCAACAACCTGATTGGCCCTTATCAGTGTGGTTTTAGGCCAGGAAAGTCCACAACCGATCAAATTTTCACACTTCGGCAGATCCTGGAAAAAACTCAAGAAGTCCAAATCGATACCCACCACCTATTCATCGATTTCAAAGCCGCATATGACAGCATTTATAGAGACGAACTGTACAGAGCCATGTCTAATTTTGGTATACCGCTCGAACTCGTCCGTCTGTGTAGGATGACGATGAGAATTCTCGCTGCTCCATCAGGGTCGGAGACGACCTCACCGACACATTCGATACCAAAAGAGGAGTAAGGCAAGGCGATGCGCTGTCATGTGACTTCTATAATCTCATTCTTGAGAGGATTGTGCAAAACTCCCGAGCAAATCTTCAAAACATCGGTGCAACTTCTAGCATACGCCAACGATATTGACATCATTGGTAGGAGTCAACGTGATGTCATAGCCACGTTTGCTATTATAACTTGAAAGAACACACAACATCGACGAATTGGACAACTTGATCATTGACCATTGAGGTAGCACGGGACTTTGTCTACCTCGGCTCCGCTATGAACTTTGACAACGACATCTCATTAGAAATTGAACGAAGCATTACTCTTGCCAACCGCTGTTTCTTTGGACTAAGAAGGCAATTTAGTGGTAAAGCCCTCACTCGGACTACTAAGGAGATCCTAGACAAGACCCTGATCATCCCAGTCCTGCTCTACAGTGCTGAAGCATGGACCGTATCAAAAGCGAATGAAGAAATCTTCGGTGGTTTTGAGAGAAAAATTCTTTGGTCCCGTTTGAGTTGAAGGGCGAAGGAGACGAAGATTCAAGCAAGTGTTATACAAGCAGTACACGAGCATACCCTTAGTCAAAAATTCCGCGTTGGATGTTGTATAGTAGGAATGGATACCAGTATCTACTACGGCTCGCAGAAACTTCGATTCCTAGCTAAACGACCGACGGTCGGACCCAGTAGATTAAGACCTCGGCTAAAGTGGTGCGCACAAGTAGAAACCGACCTCAATCAACTTGAAGTGCGCCCATATTCTTTCCGAACTGTAGGTTTACCAAATTTAACCTAACCTAACCTGATGATTGATATATACGGCGTGGTGAGATCACAGCTTTATGATCGCTTATTGACTAAATGTGAATGTCTTTATACAATTTGTGGACGTGCTTTCCATGGCACATCGATTCTGAATATTTTGTACAAGCTGTCTTTTTGGCATATCTGCAACCACAAACTGTCTACCGCGCAATATATTTTCTCCAAATCGACATTGCTATGGAGATTAGTGCTGACTTCATCTCTGTCCAACATGCCTACACATTTCGCAGGCTTCCAATTAAAAAGCCTTCAATATTGCCCAGCACATCATAATGTCCATGCTTTTGAACTCTGTCCCGAGATAAATTCGTAACCCGACTGGTATTCATGGCTGCATTCTTATTTATGTCTTCTGCATCAAAAAAACATTTCGTATTCCCAGCTTAAATGTTTACCCAGACAATTAACAATCTGTTGCTAATAATTCTGCTCACCCACCATGTCCTCGTCGCGAAATGGTGTCATTGAAGTTCATATCCGTCCACGATGAGTTCTTAATTTATGCCCTTGACACAGAAAAACCAAACAAAAGGATCTTCTCAGCTTACTGCGAAACTTGATATCATCCGCTAAATTTAGAAAATTACGATCGTTAATGTGAATGCGGTAAGGATTGCCCGCGTCTCCATAAGGGTCAGTCTCATACCGCCACCTAACAAGCAGCCATTGTCAACAAGCGATCTTGCAAATAATAATATGCTGCTGATGATGCATCTGAGATAAGACGCCTGTTTTGTGTGCAAATAGAATGTCGTCATAGAGGACGCCTCCGCACTTTTCGGTGAATACCGAGAGGTACCTCCAAAAGCCCATAAAACCGTTTTTTTTTTTTGTTGCCTGGAAGCCAGCTACCGTCTCCCGTCAGTGTCAGTCGGCCTGTCCCACCGTTTTCGATATGCAATCGTGGGGATACCACACTTTGTAGGTATATTGTATCTGTGTATCTGTAGATCAAGTGGAGAAAGATGCTCTCTCCCCCCGGTATTAGTGCAGTGGGGGTAGCGTCGTCGACAAATGCGACGACGGCTTTAACGATTGTTGGTGGCATTGTGACCGTACACACGGGACGTGTAGTATAATGCAGCAATGTTACGTTTACGTTCTTCTTCTTAGTCTATACGTCTCTACCCGTTTTTTTTTGCATTTTCTGTTGATGTTGCTGTTGTTGTTGTATTTGAGATTTTTTTTGTGCGATCTAGCAACTGACGTTTGGTGCTTCCACGACAATCAATGCGATCAGTTTGTTGTGCGGCTTGAATCGATGTGGTAGCTTTGTGAATCCGAGTGGAAGCTTAACAAATCGTATCCTTGTTGTTTAGTGAAGTAACGCGAGTGTCATACGACGCGGTTTTGACTTATACTCACCTTTAAGGTGCAAATATCTGAAATAGATACATTAGATATCATTTAAACTTCTTAGAGATACTCTTTATCTTTGTGATTGTGATAAAAAAAAATTATAGCAGACAAAGGATAATTCAGGTGAGAATATGCATTTCTTTTGATTTTCCGCATCCCTTAGCCTTGCAATGTGTTAATGGGACACCGAAGCAGTGTGCCAGATGACACCCAGCCTGAGTTGTATTCAAAGATTCGTATAACTATATATCTGTAGTGTCTATTTGTCACATCTGTAACAGGATATGAAGTGAAGATATTTTGTGGTTACAATATGAGTATCTCAATCTGAATTTATAAGTTCTACACCGCTGTTGGTTGTTCTCTGTTTGAGATTGGATTTCGTTGAATCGATCGAACTGTAACGGTTGCATACCTATTCTAATGTTTTTTTTCGGATTGCATATTTAATGACAATCGGGTGGGTATATATGCATCTATGAGGATTTGTTTATTCTGTATTTATAGAATCTCGTGTAAGTAATGCCATTTTGCATCGACCACAATATTAGCAATCATATGTCATGCTACATGCTACATGTTACACGTGTCTTCATAGTCAATCATAGACTAAGACTAGGTCTTCATTTTAGCACGGCGAACTACATACGACTGTTATTTTTAATTGTCTACTTCTTGACACAATGTTGACTGGTTGGTAGAGATAAAAGGTTGCAAACTAATAATAGCTGCGACACAAAAACGAAATGTATCTGTGATCGATAAAAAGTTGACAGGAAACTAATTGTTGGGACAATTTTATCTAGAACTTAAGTCGATCGTTTAAGGGTGATTTTGTTGTGTTTGCTTTGGGCTAGGTGCCATGTTTTTAGGTTTTTCGAGAGATTTTTGATTTGAAGATCAAGCCGGTCTATATCCTTAATGGACATCATTTCTACAACAAAACAAGGTATCATGACTTAATTTTTTTTTTATTTAAAGTGTTCTGTACATTACTGATCAATGTGAGCCCAGTTCTATCGGGAATAGGCAGTTTTCTCCATATTTCTGCATGTGTGCCATTTCCTACAGGAAATGTCGTTTTTGAGACTAGGGAAATGCAAAGTCAATCTAAACGATGTAAGTAAAGGGTGATCAATCAAGAGGTATTTTTTTAAATGCGAAATAACGCAAAAAATTAAAATATATCGTAAAATCTTTATTATAAATCTAAAGAACCATTTTTTGAAGATCATTCCTTTCAAATGTTGGCTGCAACTGCGCCGCAGCTCGTCCATGCGACCGTTCCAATTTTCGATGACGCGTTCGAGCATATTCGTAGGTATCTCGTGAATAACATGAGTAATGTTGGCCTCCAATACTTCAATCGTGTTTGGCTTATCCACAAACACCTAAGGCTTTATGTAGCCCTAAAGAAAAAAGTCTAACAGTGTGATATCGGATGATCTTGCTGGCCAATTCACTAGTCCGAAACGTGAAATTAATTCTTCACTGAAGCGGTCTCTCAATTGTTTCACGGGCTGTGTGGCAAACAGCACCATCTTGTTGAAACCAAATGTGGTCGACATCTGGGGCTTCAATCAAGAAATAGTCCGTTATCATGTCGCGATAACGACCCCCATTTACAGTAACGTTGGCGCCAGCCTCATTTTTGAAGAAAAACGTATCGATGATACACTCAAAACAACCGTGTGTTTATGGGCCACACGGTTGTTTGAGTGTATGTAACTGCAGATCTTCCCAACTAACAATTATTCTTCTATAAAGCACAAAAATTTAATTTCCACAAGCAATTATTCCTAAAGGCCTTATATAGTACTTGTGCGCGGAGGTTGAGCATTTTGGCAGTAGATTGTTTGAGTTGAAGATTGTTTAAGACTTATGCAGGCGTAACTTCTGTAAGGTTGTTTTTAAGCTTTCGGAGATGTAACTTCGATGGAACTTCGCACGAAGTTTATCCGAAGCATAGCATGTTGTATAGAGCTTACTAATGAAGGCTTAAAAAAGCTTAAAAGATCGGAAAAAAGGTGAAAAAAATGAGTCAACACGATTCAAGTAATTAGTTGTACTTACTCGTCTTTCATGTTCCATAGTACAGCCTAGTGCATAGCGTGTTGGACTACCCTGCGAGAGTTCGAACCCCAGTAAGATAAGAGTTTTTATATAATTAATTGCATTGAGTTCCATACTTTCATAATAAAGAAGAGATTGAAAATAATTAATGTAAATAATATAAGAAAATATAAAAACAAAAAGAAAATAATAAAAAATAATAATAAAAAAAAATAATAACTTCGAGAAGACTTTTTACGAAGCCTATAATTTGCATCTGTAAGGCCCTTATAAGCGAACAAAGTTTTTTCTGTAATTTTCTGTATTAGAAGTATTTAAAGAAGTCTTATAGAAGTAAATAGCTTCCTACAAGTGCACCAAATGTTTTTCCATGAGCAAGCAATATTGCTGGAGGGGAAATAGCTTCGAAGATGCTTTATCGAATCGAAATTGTAAGTTGGGTTGAACCTCTTCCGGTTGTTCTTCTGCCCATGAAAATTTTGCATATTAAAGTATCCATTGAGCCATAAATAGGCCTCATCGCTGAACAATATGTTGGTCGAAAACTGTGGATCTTCAGCAAGTTTCTCGAGAGTCTATTAATTGAAACAATTTGAACGATTTGCAAACGTTGTTCGGTTGTTAGTCTATCCATGATGAAATGTCAATCAATACTAATAAAAAACATATGAGAAGGCTACAATCCGCTGTGCGGATCGTTGAATACCCTATCAAACCCTATCCTATCTTTAAAACTAATATCCCCAAAAAGTGGGTATGGCTAACAACTTTATGTGGATAAAATTAGAAAATGACATTTTTTTTTTTTTTTTAAATTCTGACCTGCCTAAGCAGTAATATACACATCGACCAAAAAGATCTATTGTGCTTGCCGTCAGATACTTTTTAGGTTAGTAGCGCTTCTACTTTCCTAATGTAGCTGATAATACTTTCAGCCGAAGATTTCCTCAATTCTTCGGGACTTAAGAATTCCCTGAAGAAAGATTCTCTTCTCATACCGTAAAGAGCCGGGCATTCACATATGATATGCTCGGCTGTTTCGTCTTCTTCTAGACATAGTCTGCACTCCGGTGAGTCGACTAGATGCATTTTGTTTAGGTGATATCGCAGACCGTGATGACCAGTTAGGTAGCCTACTAAGTTTTTGTTATCGTGCCTGCGAAGATTTAGTATCTTGTCGGCATCTGATTTGAAGGGCTGAATAGCTCTTTTGGACTGTCTTAGGCCTGGGATGTTTCCCCAGTATGAAACACATCTGTTTTGTTCCCAGTTTTTTATGACTAGATTTATGGCTGATTTGGGGATTGCACAGAAGGGTTCAGGTCCAATGAAGGGGGTTTCGGAACCTTTTCTGGCTAGTTCATCAGCTTTTTCGTTACCTTCAACTCCCTTATGTCCGGGGACCCACCATAGTTTGTTCCTGGAACTGAGTGTTTGGAGGGAGTTGAAGCAGTGTAGTACTGATTTGGAGTCAATGATGTGTGAGCTAAGGGCTTTTATAGCTGCTTGACTGTCCGTGAATATATGGATGTTTGCGCCTTTAATACCTGAGTTGTGTATTAGGTTTGCGTATCTTTTATGGCATGGAGCTCAGCTTAGAATACACTAGGGTTTTTTCCCATAGGTATTGAGATGTTTTTATTTGGTCCATGTATGCCAGCTCCTACCCCTGAGTCCATTTTAGAACCATCCGTATACCACTTTAGGCCGTTTAGGCAGTTTGGAGGGTTGTTGCTACACCATGCTTCTCTGGTTGTGATCTCCGTTGAGAATCTTTTGTCGAAGCATAGTGTCTTTGGTAAGCGGTCTGTAACCGCACAGATCATGTCAAGTTCTGGAAGTTCGGATAGAAGTTCAATTAGTTTTAGATGTTCACTAATGTTTAATTCTTCCGCTTGTATCAAACTTGCTGAGCTGCGAATTGACACTTTTTTTATATAAATGTGGAGAGGTGTTAGTCCTATTATATGGCTTCCATAGCCGCCGTGGGACAGGTACGCATAGCTCCGGTAATGCCCAGACAGGCAAGCCGTTGTACCTTGTTTAATATATTTATGGTTGTTTTTTGGGTGACTTTGTTCCACCATACAATTGAAGCGTATGTTATAATGGGCCTGACCATGATTGTGTAGATCCAGTGTGTGGTCTTTGGAGAGATTCCCCAGGTTTTACCATACATGCTTCGGCAAGCCCAGAAAGCTTTGGTTGCTTTTTGAATTTTGTTGTTGATGTGGGAGTTCCAGTTTAGTTTTTTGTCGAGGATCACTCCAAGATATTTTACTTCGTTGGAATACTCAATGTATGTACCATTTATTGAAATTTGGGTAAGATTTAATTTCCTCCTTTTTGTTAAAGGGACGATGATAGCCTTGCTGGGGTTTATAGAGAGACTTTCTTTATTACACCAGTCTATGACTATCTTAAGGGCGTTTTGCAAACGTGTTGTAACTTCGTTTGGTTCTTTGCCCTTTATTATGATGACTAGGTCATCGGCGTATCCAATTATATTGAAACCTGCATTACTTAGGTCGATAACCAGAGACCATAGTAGGGGTGAGAGTACTCCTCCCTGAGTGACATTGTGACAACATACTGTTCACACAGTTGATCAAAATCTTTAATGGTTCGATATAAAACGATGTTTTTCTATTGCATATGCTATGGGGTAGGTCATAAAAATCGTTTTGTTAAGAAAACGCCCCCCAAAAGTGGGCCTGGGCTAAAATGATCTATAGACGAAATATAGATTTTAGTATTATAAATGATTTTACATCAAAAGTTTTATTCAAATATTTTAAAATATCTTAAAAAAAACAGCTCTCAATGATTTCGCTAAGTGGAATGAACAACATCACAAAAAGCTCCTCTAGAATGGAAAGCTATCAACGAACAGGAGTTTTTTTCCTACCTGGGTATTTGTTGGTCATGGACTGCCACCGATCTAATTACGAGACAGTGGCTGAACTTTGAAAGAGCAATGCGCATCCTCTATATCGAGCAAAAATGTCAGTCAGGCGATTCAAGGCGATTTCGCGATTTATACGGTTTGATTCAGATGCCACACAAACAGTTCGGATGGCCACTGATAAAGCAGCTCCTATTCATGATATCTTCGATATGATCAACTCGAATTTGAGGCTCAACTTTAGAAATTACGAAACACTTACAGTAGATGAGCTGTTGTTTCGCTTTAGAGGTCACACGAAGTGCCCAATATATCCCTTCGAACTAAATATGTTCAGTACACCTATTCCATATATCAATGATATCATTACCAAAGAAAAACTTCTTTGGGCTATAAAAAGCTTCAAACCATTGAAGTCCCCTGGACCAGATGGTATCATACCTGCGGAGCGCCAATACAACCTCGATATCCTCCTACAATGGTTACTAACCATAATGACCAGTTGTCTACGGTTAGCTCACGTCCCCAAAGTATGGACGGAAACAGAAGTGGTAATTATACCCAAAGCAGGAAAAAGGATCTCCGCCCGATCAGTTTATCCTACTTTCTTCTAAAAACTATGGAAAGATTAATTGATCTACATCTACGTAACAGTATTGAACCTGCTGCAATCTCCAACTTTCCATGCATATTGCAAAGGGAAGTCGGTTGAGACAGCGCTTCACTCACTCGTACGCATCATCGAAAACTCGCTTAGCGCAAAAGAGTACACTACGGTTGTCTTCCTTGATATATAAGGAGCCTTTAACAATGTCAAAGCGGACGCGATCACTAATGCACTTTCAGTTCTCAATGTCGATGACTCGCTGATAGTGCTAATTAATCAGCTTCTTACGGGCCGAATCATTAACTCAAAGCTTGGGGTCTCTTCCGCACGAAGATCTGTGAGTACTGGCACCCCACAAGGGGGTGTTTTGTCTCCTCTTCTCTGAAATCTGGTGGTCAATGAGCTGCTTGTTAATCTAGAAAGGGGAGGCTGCAAGGTGATCGCCTACGCTGATGACGTGGCAATAGCCGCATCAGGGAAGTACCTTAACACCCTAAAAGAACTATTACAAAACTGTCTTTCAGTATTCTCCAAATGGGCCGCCAAATGTGGACTTGGCGCGAACCCTCAAAAAACCGAACTAGTCCTTTTCAGCAGGAAATACAAAATCCCGCACGTCGACCCTCCAAAACTCAATGGCGTCAGTCTCAAGTTTGTTGTATCAGCCAAATACCTGGGTCTGGTCTTGGACAAGAAACTGAACTGGAAAGCCAACATCCTAAAAAGCCACCGTAGCCCTATTCTCATGTAAAAAGGCTATCGGGAAAAAATGGGGAATGCAACCACATATCACATTCTGGCTTTACGTGTCTATCGTTAGACCCATACTTCTGTATGGTGTGCTGGTCTGGTGGACTGCTCTTGAAACAGCCTCATACCGCAACCTTCTGGGGAAAATTCAAAGATCCGCCTGCATCTGCATAACTGGATGCTATTCTACATCTAGTGCCCTTAGACATCTTCGGCAAACAGACCGCAGCTTGTGCAGCTGTGCGACTAAGAGCCTCGTCACAATGGACACCCAGTCAGGGTGTACACACAAAGATATTAAATCATCTAAAGATTACAAAAAAACACTGACCACATCACTACCCAACTCAGATTCGATCGTAACTTCCAGTCAACAGTTCCCAGCAGACTTGATTGGGAACAAGACTCCGTTGGATTGGACAACTCGAGTCACATCTACACAGATGCTTTAGTATAGATTGTATCTACTTGAAAACCACAGTAGTAAAGCCAATGATTGTTTATAATTTTTAAAAACATATGAGGGGATTTCATCAGGCATGAATCATACTCAGTTTTAAAGATGTTAGACCCTCTAGAACATCTGAGATACAAAGAGCCTACATTTTGAGTATTAGTTACAAAATCACCTTGAGAAGTAATAACAACATTTGAATGATTCCTATACACAGATTCAAAAAAATGATGCGAACAATCCACATGTCCCTGTTAAATCAGTAGAGGTTTGATTATTATTTTACTTACTTACTTAAGTGGCGCTACAGTCCGGGATGAACCTGGGTATCAACCAACATGCCTCTCCAATTAGCCCGGTACTTAGCTAACTGCCTCCAGTTGCGCACTCCAAGTTGGTTGAGGTCGGTTTCCACTTGTGTACGCCACTTAAGGCGAGGTCTTCCTCTACTGCGTCCGACGTCTGGCTGGGAATCGAAGACTCTGCGAGCCGGAGTATTGGTGTCCATTCTTTCTACATGTCCTAGCCATCTTAAACATCCAATGCGGAGTTTTTTGACCAGGGGTATGTCGCTGTACAGCTCGTATAGTTCTTGGTTGAATCATGGTCTCCATAGCCCGTCAACGCAAAAGGGACCGAAAATTTTTCGAAGAATTTTTCTCTCGAATCGACCAAGGATTTCTTCATCCGCTTTAGATACGGTCCATGCTTCAGCGCCGTAGAGCAGGACTGGGATGATCAGGGTCTTATATAGGATCTCCTTAGTAGTTCGAGTGAGGGCTTTACTACTAAATTGCCTTCTTAGCCCGAAGAAACAGCTGTTGGCAAGAGTAATTCTTCTTTTGATTTCTGACGAGATGTTGTTGTCAGAGTAAATAGCGGAGTCGAGGTAGACAAAGTCTACCTCAAATTTATATCTGTCGATGGTGACGTTCTCTCCAATTCGTCGATGTTGTTTTTCCTTTCGTGCTGACAGCATATACTTAGTCTTATCCTCATTTACTGCTTAATCCATTTTTGCCGCTTCTTTCTCTATACTAGCAAACATGGCTGTGACATCACGTTGAGTCCGACAAATGATGTCAATATCGTCGGCGTATGCTAGTAGTTACACCGATTTTTGGAAAATTGTGCCTCTGGTGTTGGCTCGGGAGTTTTGCACAATCCTCTCCAAAATGAGATTAAAGAAATCACATGACAGCGCATCGCCCTGCCTAAATCCGTTTTTGGTATCGAATGTGTCGGTGAGGTCGTTGCGGACCCTGATGTAGCAGCGAAAATTCTCCATCGTCATCCTACACAAACGGACGACTTTGGGCGGTATACCAAAACTAGACATGGCTCTGTATAGTTAGTCTCTATAAATGCTGTCATATGCGGCTTTGAAATCGATGAATAGGTGGTGGGTATCGATTTGGACTTCTTGGGTTTTTTCCAGGATCTGCCGAAGTGTGAAAATTTGATCGGTTGTGGACTTTCCTGGCCTAAAACCACACTGATAAGGCCGATCAGGTTGTTGGTAAACGGTTTCAGGCGTTCACATATTACGGCAGATAGCATCTTGTAGGCGATGTTGAGCAGACTTATGCCTCTGTAGTTGGCGCAGTTCAGAGGGTCTCCTTTTTTGTGGATCGGGCAAATGATGCTGAGGTTCAATTCTTCAGGCATACTTTCATCCGACCAGATTCGGCTTATGAGTTGGTGGACGTTACTTACCAAGTTATCTCCGCTAGCTTTACAAAACAAAGCGGGAAGGCCGTCATTTCCGGCGGCCTTATTAAGCTTGAGTTTATATATTGCTATCCTCACTTCACTTAGGTCGGGTGGTTGGCAGTTTTCGCTGTCGTTGCCAATATTGGATGGTTCGTTCTGCCTGACGGCGGAATATTGTTCGACGTCGCCGTTAAACAGTCTGCAGAAGTGGTTCTTCCATATCCTCAGCATCGACTGTGTCTCAACTACAATATTTCCTTGTTCATCTCGACAGGATTCGGTTCGAGCCTTGTATCCTTGGCTTTGACGTTTTACATTTTGGTAAAACTTGCGAACATCCTGGAGTGGCACCTCTCTATATCCTCGATCGCGCGCTTTTCTTGCTCTTTTTTCCCCTTGTGGGTATCTATGTCCCCTAATAGATATCGAGGTGAGGAAACCGTGTGCTGGCTATAGTGGCATTTCGTTCCGTAGCGAAGTCAATTAGCCTAAGTCCGTTACCAGACGTGTTGTCGTGTAGGCCCTATTTTCCGACAATACTGCTAAAGATGTCTTCTCTTCCTACCTATGCGTTAAAATCTCTCAGCACGATTTTAACATCGTACTTAGGTTTTACCATCGGCTATCTCGTTGCAGCTAAATCTTTGTCAGCCAGTATCTAGTAGAGTTGACGTTATGCTGTAAGTTTACATTGGTAACAATAACGTTTACCTTGATATAGCGTAAATATCGCCTTGATCCTTGCCTTGATATTTATACCCTATCCCATAGGGGTATATTAGTTTTGATACATAGTTTGTAACATAGAGAAATAATTTAGCTACATATACCTCAAAGTATATGGATCGACTCAGAATCGCTAGCTGAGTCACCAGTTTTTGGGCCTTAAATTTAAAAATTTTTGAAATCCGCCCTCTGCCACGCCCCCTTTTTAGAAAAACGTATTTTTTGGCCAAACCATAAGGAATTTTGAAAAAGTGTCTGAAAAGCGTAGTTAGACAATCGTAATATCTATATTTCGTTCATATCCGCACAGCGGATTGTAGCCTTCTCATATGTTTTATTTTTAAAACAAATAAAGTGCGCTTGTCCCAAGCTATAGAAGAAGACTGCAATACTTCAAAAGGAGGTTAAAAAAAACGTATCAGTCTAACGACAAACAAAGATTACATTAACAGAGAAAGTAGTAATAAATCCTCGATAGCCCTAATAATCCATTCCCTAGGTGTTATTCTATATTCGGCAAAAATTTACTGCAAAATTAATGGTTTTATCCCAAGATAACCCAAGCCACCTATAAGGAAACCAAAAACTCAACCAATAGATCTCAATCTTCGAAAATTCTCTACTCACATCGACTTCTTTTGGCTGTCATCGTCCAAGTCACTCCAATAGCCCACATCAACGATCTAATAAAAATCTATGATTGATCGTCATTAGCACTTCTCCACTTTTATAACCCAATTAATGGCGACCGCAATAATTTTCTGCCATGATGATGATGATGCTATTTGCATTGATGGTCTCTTAAGATTACGAGTCTTGTTAACACAACAACCCGATCAATCTGTTACTGCCTCTCGAGATGTCTTTCATACGCTCCAAAGTTCAACGACATGATCTTCAAAACGAACCAAAATCAAAACACAAACAAAAACGAAAACATAGATCCACACACACACAAATATGTATCTCGAGTCCAAAAAAAAAACGACGCAGATACAAAGCAGACTGTCAAATGCGCAGAAAGCAAACAAACATTTGTTGGCCATTTGGAGTTTGGGGCCGTGTTTGGACGCACAAAAAAAACCGAACTGTCGGCGTTTGATATATTTACGATGTGATTCTGATATCGAAACTCGAACGAATGGGTGGTCTCCGAATATCCACTGGCAGATGAAAAAAAAAATTTTTTTTGAAAGGCTTGCAAACATTTTAGTCAGATCGATGGCCATCAAGATCGACCAACAAAAAACTTTCTCGTAACAAATCGCGTACTAATTCCACTATGGTGGTGGGCGTCTGCGCATCCATCTAAATCACGTTTTTTTCCCTCTCTACCAAAGTATCTACGGCATGCATCTCGCATCTAACATCTAAATGCGCCACTGAAAAAATAAAGAAAAATCGCCAAAAGGGAACAGGTATGATGGTACCGCCGAGCATATCATGATAACATCCTTATCTGCATGCGATTTGGCAAAAAAACAAAAAACCGTCACGGAAAAGTGGGGTAATTGTGACCGTGATTTTGTCTGCACGATTTCCCGCATACGGTACAAGCATTCGAGATGTATGTGAATCTGTTTGGACCCCAAAGACCGTTTAGTCATAGATAAATCATTTTGCGAGCGATTTTTCACGAGCTTTTCTGTTTTGGACTTTTTGACAGGCAACAAGTTGTTTGATAGATACCGTACATTCTAGCCCCACTCGATGAGCGAAAGATTGAAAGGAAAACGTTAATTTAGATAAAAGCCATCCGGGCAGCAGCATCATCGCCTCATAAACTATTTTAAGCAGCGTAACTTGGACTTGGAGGTGTGCACTCTTTGCGCTGACTTAAGCAGATCATCTTAAGTGAGGTTGACACATCTATTTATGAGTAATTACACAGGAATAATTTATGAGGCAGTTGTACGAGTGACTACGGCTTCTCTGGAGGGTATAAGGAAAGTTGCCAACGACAAACGAATAATGATTTGACCTACAGAACGCAGAGGCAGATCGGAGCACTACGATTTAGACCATGAACTTGACATAGTTTGAGAAATTATAAGTTGGATGGATGCGAGTTCCTGTTCGAAAGTGACAACGATTTGGAATGGAAAAATTCATTTTCAAGATTTTCCAATTCGTCATTTGTAGTTTTGTCTTAAGAGTGGCTTTGGTGCTTTGATGGTGTTACAAGATGACGTCAATCACCTGCCCTAAGAAGGTGTTTCTACATGGTGGACTTCAAATATCATCTTTTCAGCCTTTTGATGAAATTAGTAGAATCATCTGAAAGATGCTGTATTTGTAAATCGTACGCTTAAAGTTAACTATATGGGAAGATATCAGGAGCTATAAGGTCTGGGCCATATCCTTTTAGTTACCTACATAGGAAAAAGTCTAGTCCTATAAGATCTGGACAATAAGATAGAAATAATTTCTAATTTACGACCGCATGACGAAAATGCTACGACGAATTTTACGAGCATAGACCTCGTCAAAAAATTAGGCATGAAGAAATTTTATGGATGATATTCCTTATATTCTGAGATTCGAGTTTCCTAATAGCTCTTAGACTATGATCTTGTAGTTGTCAAGATCTGAAGTGAGAATTATAAATAAACGTTGGTTTCTCGACAAGTTCGATCAAAATCTTGAAATTTGCCACATGATGGACTTAGAATTGTGAGCTTCTATTTTTTAGATGAAATGGAGCGTCTTACTTTTATAAGTTTGTCAAAACAGGGCACATATGGAGCTTAGTCTTTCCTGTAGGGAAGGATGAGAACGGAAGAAAAGACGTATCTCTAAACTGAAACATATTTTCCTTTTCCAAGACCGCTGAGGAAGAATTTCAACGGTAGCATCTAGAGTCTCAATAAGGACTGACAAAGTTAACAACCAACACTACCTTTTCTTTTTATAATCAACACGCCCTTTAGGGCCTATCAATACCCTTATTGTGTTTTAGAACAGTGGGGTCATTTAGGAAATTTAGTATAAGAGATCAGGAGATACCGTAAAGCGGTGGTTTTAAATGTAAGTAAATTCTAATGACGATGAAAACCTGAGTTTGGTTAAGTATTCCATATTGGTGCTGTTCGGTTTAGGATATTTTTAATGGTACGCTCGAAGATATGGTCCGAGATTAGCATTCATTATACGGCAAGTATTGGTTGGGTGCTGTAGAACGAGGGTAGACTCTGATTGGCGTTAACTTGGCAATGCCCAGTGTTGCAACTCTGACTACACATCAAATGTGCTTATCTTTACCTCCAAGTGGTAACCATCGGGTACTGGTCTCATCCAACCGGATTTGACTTGCTAAACGATAAGTGCGAGTGTTGATAACACGACGAAAAACAGCAACACTATAAACACCCTGGTGAGAATGGCACGGATGAATACCCGGCCTGCTGTCCCAGGCGAACCTAGATGAGCTGCTCTGACATATTCGGACAACAGGTTGTCTAGGAATTTCAAGGGTTAGTCAGGCCCCTTGAACAGAGATGGTGGCGGATGAACCGAAAGGCCAACGGCAGCGCTCAATCCCGTAGTGGATACTAGGCCCCGTGTCCTAGGGGTATCTAATAAATTGGAACTGGCCCTCCAGGTTGGGGGTTGTGCTTTGGGCTAACTACCCACCCACAGAAAAAAAAAATGGTTACGAAGCAACCAATAGCCTCGGAAAGGACGGATTTTATTGTTGACGACCCTGCTAAACGAAAAAAGGACAACGACGTTCGTATCTGCGCCTGGAATGTGAGAACATTAAACAGGAGAGGTGCAGGCGAACAACTAGCGGAAGCCCTAAACTGCTACAAAGCAGACATTACTGCCATCCAGGAAATACGATGGGATGGGCCGGGCAAAAAGAGGATGAAAAACTGTGACATATACTACGGACCGTGTTATAGTGAGCAGAAACAGCGACTATTCGGATGCGGATTTGTTATAAGTGCCAGACCTAGGCAAGAAGTCTTATGTTTCCAAGACATTAGCGAACGCATAGTAACAATCCGCATCAAGGCCAAATTCGCCAACATAAGCCTTATATGCGCTCACGCTCCGACGGAAGAAAAAGATGATATAGCTAAGGATTGCTTCTACGAGCTCCTCGACAAAACCTATGAGCGACTACCGAAGTACGATGTTAAAATCGTGCTGGGAGATTTTAACGCAAAGGTAGGAAGAGAAGACATCTTTAGAAGTATTGTCGGAAAACATAGCCTACACGACAACACGTCTGGTAACGGACTTAGGCTAATTGATTTCGCTACGGAACGAAATGCCACTATAGCCAGCACACGGTTTCCTCACCTCGATATCCATAAGGGGACATGGCGGTCTCCAGATCAACGAACGGTCAACCAAATTGATCACATTGCGATAGATAAGAGGCACGCATCCAGTATTTTGGATGTCCGAACATTCCGAGGAGCTAACATCGACTCGGATCACTACCTTGTAGCAGCCAAGGTAAGAATGCGGATATCCACCACGCCACAACAATCCAGAAATACTGTGAAAAAATTTAATGTCGGAAGACTGCAATCGCAAGAGACCGCCAAGACCTTCGCACAACGCGTATCCCTTAACCTCTCGATTAACACCATACCACCAGCATCGAATGTCGAAGAGCAATGGCAACGATGCCAACAGGCCATTAGATCAGCCGCAACTGATGTGCTAGGTTTCTCGCGCCCACCAGCAAGAAACCCCTGGTTTGATGAGGAATGCCGACAGATGCTCGCAGCCAAGAACGAGGCCTACAAGGCTAAGCTGCAGGTGAAGACGAGAGCTGCCATTGAGCTCTATAGGCAAAGAAGAAGGGAAGAACATCGGCTTTTCAGCAAGAAGAAAAAAGAGCAAGAAAAGCGCGCGATCGAGGATATAGAGAGGTGCCACTCCAGGAACGATGTTCGCAAGTTTTACCAAAGTGTAAAATGTCAAAGCCAAGGATACAAGGCTCGAACAGAATCCTGTCGAGATGAACAAGGAAATATTGTAGTTGAGACACAGTCGATGCTAAGGATATGGAAGAACCACTTCTGCAGACTGTTAAACGGCGATGACGAACAACATTCCGCTGTCAGGCAGAACGAACCATTCAATATTGGCAACGACAGCGAAGACTGCCAACCACCCGACCTGAGTGAAGTGAGGATAGCAATATCTAAACTCAAGCTTAATAAGGCTGCCGGAAATGACGGCCTTCCCGCTGAGCTCTATAAGGCCGGCGGAGATGACTTGGTAAGTAACATCCACCAACTCATAAGCCAAATCTGGTCGGAGGAAAATATGCCTGAAGAATGGGACCTCAGCATCATTTGCCCGATCCCCAAAAAAGACCCTCTGAACTGCGCCAACTACAGAGGCATAAGTCTCCTCAACATCGCCTACAAGATCCTATCTGCCGTAATATGTGAACGCCTGAAACCGTTTACCAACAACCTGATCGGCCCTTATCATTGTGGTTCTAGGCCAGGAAAGTCCACAATCGATCAAATTTTTACACTTCGGCAGATCCTGGAAAAAACCCAAGAAGTCCAAATCGATACCCACCACCTATTTATCGATTTCAAAGCCGCATACGACAGCATTTATAGAGACGAACTATACAGAGCCATGTCTAGTTTTGGTATACCGCCCAAACTCGTCCGTTTGTGTAGGATGACGATGGAGAATTCTCGCTGCTCCATCAGGGTCGGAAACGACCTCACCGACACATTCGATACCAAAAAAGGATTTAGGCAAGGCGATGCGCTGTCATGTGACTTCTTTAATCTGATTCTTGAGAGAATTGTGCAAAACTCCAAAGCCAACACCAGAGGCACAATTTTCCAAAAGTCGGTGCAACTACTAGCATACGCTGACGATATTGACATCATTGGTAGGACTCAACGTGATGTCATAGCCACGTTTGCTAGTATAGAGAAGGAAGCGGCGAAAATGGGTTTAGCAGTAAATGAGGGTAAGACTAAGTATATGCTGTCATCACGAAAGGACTCACAACATCGACGAATTGGACAGAACGTCACCATTGACAGATATAACTTTGAGGTAGTACGGGACTTTGTCTACCTCGGCTCCGCTGTTAGCTCTGACAACAACATCTCGTCAGAAATTAAACGAAGAATTACTCTTGCCAACCGCTGTTTCTTCGGGCTAAGAAGGCAATTTAGTAGTAAAGCCCTCACTCGAACTACTAAGGAGATCCTATATAAGACCCTGATCATCCCAGTCCTGCTCTACGGCGCTGAAGCATGGACCGTATCAAAAGCGGATGAAGAAATCCTTGGTAGATTCGAGAGGAAAATTCTTCGAAAAATCTTCGGTCCCGTTTGCGTTGACGGGCTATGGAGACGAAGATTCAACCAAGAACTATACGAGCTGTACAGCGACATGCCCCTGGTCAAAAAACTCCGCATTGGACGTTTAAGATGGCTAGGACATGTAGAACGAATGGACACCAATACTCCGGCTCGCAGAGTCTTCGATTCCCATCCAGACGTCGGACGCAGTAGAGGAAGACCTCGCCTTAAGTGGCGCGCACAAGTGGAAACCGACCTCAACCAACTTGGAGTGCGCAACTGGAGGCAGTTAGCTAAGGACCGGGCTAATTGGAGAGGCATGTTGGTTGAGGCCCAGGTTCATCCCGGACTGTAGCGCCACTTAAGTAAGTAAGTAAGTATACGGCAAGTATTACGGTTGAATTTTTGCTTGGGATGAATGCAACTGGGTATTTCGCTTGAGCTTTTGTTGTCATAACAGCGGTAAAGGAGTGGTATGCAGGTGTAAACAAGTGTAAGGCAGGAGACAGTCCTACGATGTTCAAGCGATACTATATAGTTTGTTACAGTTAGGTCTCCTATCAGTTTTGTATTGCATTAATTAGGGAAACCATTCCATACCATGAATGGACAGTTTTTTTCGTTTTCGAGGACCCTTTAATATAAGAACCCAGGATTGCATTTTTAATTATTCATTTATACTCTATTAGACTTACAGCATTTAATTATGCTATCTAGGTGAGAATTTTATGAACTTAACATACTTGCCGTCCGAAGATGAAGCTCGTGTACTTTGGAATGAATATGAATTGCTGAGGTTACTTTCATCAGTAAATTTATGAATTTAATTTGTAGTTGCAGACACGAAATCATTAATAACGAGTGGTGGGTGCACGACTGGGTCGT
Organism: Rhingia campestris; assembly: GCA_932526625.1. Classification (NCBI taxonomy): domain Eukaryota; kingdom Metazoa; phylum Arthropoda; class Insecta; order Diptera; family Syrphidae; genus Rhingia; species Rhingia campestris. The sequence continues at coordinate 30,761,321 of OW052185.1, read as the reverse complement.
ACGCAACTTGCGCTTTCACAGCGAGGTGGGCGTAAGATCAAATCATAAGCATTTTGGTTACTGATATATATATTAAATTTCATTCAATTTGACATAGTTAAGTTAGTTTTGTGGAGCTACAGTCCAGGATGAACCTGGGCCTCAACCAACATGCCCCTCCAATTAGCCTGGTCCTTAGCTAACTGCCTCCAGTTGCACACTCCAAGTTGGTTGAGGTCGGTTTCTACTTGTACGCGCCACTTAAGGCGAGCTCTTCCGCTACTGTGTCCGACTTCTGGCTGGGATTCGAAGGCTCTGCGAGCCGGAGTATTGGTGTCCATTCGTTCTACATGTCCTAGCCATCTTAAACGTCCAATGCGAAGTTTTTTCAGGGGTATGTCGCTGTACAGCTCGTATAGTTCTTCGTCTCCATAGCCGGTCAACGCAAACGGGATCGAAGATTTTTCGAAGAATTTTTCTCTCGAATCGACCAAGGATTTCTTCATCCGCTTTTGATACGGTCCATGCTTCAGTGCCGTAGAGCAGGACTGGGATGATCAGGGTCTTATATAGGATCTCCTTAGTAGTTCAAGTGAGGGCTTTACTACTAAATTGCCTTCTTAGCCCGAAGAAACAGCTGTTGGCAAGAGTAATTCTTCGTTTAATTTCTGATGAGATGTTGTTGTCAGAGTTAATAGCGGAGCCGAGGTAGACAAAGTCTCGTGCTACCTCAAAGTTATATCTGTCGATGGTGACGTTCTGTCCAATTCGTCGATGTTGTGTGTCCTTTCGTGCTGACAGCATATACTTAGTCGTATCCTCATTTACTGCTAAATCCATTTTTGCCGCTTCCTTCTCTATACAAACGTGGCTATGACATCACGTTGAGTCCTACCAATGATGTCAATATCGTCGGAGTATGCTAGTAGTTACACCGATTTTTGGCAAATTGTTCCTCTGGTGTTGGCTCGGGAGTTTTACACAATCCTCTCAAGAATCGAATTGAAGAAGTCACATGACGGCGCATCGCCTTGCCTAAATTCGTTTTTGGTATCGAATGTGTCGGTGAGGTAGTTTCCGACCCTGATGGAGCAGCGAGAATTCTCTATCGTCATCCTACACAAACGGACGAGTTTGGGCGGTATACCAAAACTAGACATGGCTCTGTATGGCTTTGAAATCGATAAATAGGTGGTGGGTATCGATTTGGACTTCTTGGGTTTTTTTCTAGGATCTGCCGAAGTGTAAAAATTTGATCGAATGTGGATTTTCCTGGCCTAAAACCACACTGATAAGGGCCGATCAGGTCGTTGGTAAACGGTTTCAGGTGTTCACATATTACGGCAGATAGGATCTTGTAGGCGATGTTGAGGAGACTTATGCCTCTGTAGTTGGCGCAGATCAGAGGGTCTTCTTTTTTGTGGATCGGGCAAACGATGCTGAGGTTTCATACTTCAGGCATACTTTCATCCGACCAGATTTGGATTATGAGTTGGTGGATGTTACTTGCCAAGTCATCTCCGCCAGCTTTATAAAGCTCAGCGGGAAATCCTTCATTTCTGGCGGCCTTATTAAGCTTGAGTTTAGATATTGCTATCCTCACTTCACTTAGGTCGGGTTTTTGGCAGTTTTCGCTGCCGTTACCAATATTAAATGGTTAGTTCTGCCTGACAGCGGAATGTTGTTCGTCATCGCCGTTTAACAGTCTGCAGAAGTGGTTCTTCCATATCCTCAGCATCGACTCAACTACCATATTTCCTTGTTCATCTCGACAGGATTCTGTTCGAGCCTTGTATCCTTGGCTTTGACGTTTTACACTTTGGTAAAACTTGCGAACATGGTTCCTGGAGTAGCACCTCTCTATATCTTCGATCGCGCACTTTTTTGCTCTTTTTTCTTCTTTCTGAAAAGGCGGTGTTCTTCCCTTCTTCTTTGCCTACAGCCTTTAGCTTAATGGCAGCTCTCGTTTTCACCTGCAGCTTAGCCATAATAGTTTGCGAGAAATTAAAAATTTTCTTTATATTGCCTCAATGAAAAAATCCGTTATATGGATATTCTCGAAAAAACTGGGTATGCAGTTTTGTTGGAACTAATATGCTTATAGCATATGTAAAGTTTAATCAAAATCCTTAGAGCCGTTTTCGAGAAAATTGAGGTTATGTGTAATTTTTATATGGCATGCACCGTTAATAACATGGCTTAAAGTAAACAAAAAAAAATGGCCTAGACTTATGGCTAAAAGAAACTTGGATACGATATTTGAAGAAAATCAATAAAGCCGTTTAGGCTGGGAAGACCATTACGGTCAGACGGAACGACGAACCGAAGGACCGACGCGACGGACGGAATTCCAAAAACCACTTTTTTGGGTTCCACTATCATCGTAATGTTGGAATCATTAAAAATCTCGAGGGCTAACATTTTCACGAAAACAATATATTTTTCTTTGTAAGAGAAAGTTTAAAAATGAGAAAGAGTGTCGGAGACAAAATGGAGCCTTGAGGAACACCAGCATTTTTTTGGTGCCAGTATAAGAATTGAAATCGTCCAAAACAAGTTGATTTGAACGAGGTAGCCAAAAGCGATTTATGTCAAAGACTTTGATTTCGTCAACATGGTGGATTGATAGGTTCAACTTTTTGGTGAGACATGACACCAAATCACCAGTTGACCTGTTGTTACGAAAACCATGCGAAACAAGGAAATATCGTAGTTGAGACACAATCGATGCTAAGAATATTGAAGAATCACATCTGCAGACGAGCAATCCCCAGCTGTCTGACAGAATTAACCATTTAATATTGGCGAAGACGGCGAAAACTACCAACCATCCGATCTTAGTGAAGTAGGGACTTCAATATCAAAACTAAAGCTTTTCAAGACTGCCGGGGATGACGGCCTTTCTGCTGAGCTTCAAAAAGCCGACGGAGATGATCTGATAAATAACATTTACCAACTCAAAAGCAAAATTTGGCCGGAAGAGTGGAACCTTCACATCGTTTTCCTGATTCACAAAACACGGCGACCCTCTGAGCTGCACCTACAGAGCCATAAGTCTCCTCAACATTGCCATCGCCTACAAGATAGAGATATGTGAACACCTGAATGTCTTCGACAGGAAAGTCCACAACTGATCAAATCTTCACACTTCGGCAGATCCTGAAAAAATCCAATAAATCCAAATCAATGCCCACCACCTTTTCAACGATTTCAAAGCCGCGTAATCAGTCAAGTCTAGTTATAGTATACCACCCGAACTCGTCCGTCTGTGCAGGATGGTGATGAAGAATTTTCACCTGCTCCATTAGGGTCGGAAACGACTTCACCGACACATTCGGTATAATATTGGAAAATTCAAAATCCGGGCGACCAAGATCATCCCAAACGGTAAAAAACATGATAACCAGTCAGCAATGAGCTCGTTAGTGCTTACCTGGTTGTACCAAAAAGATGGTTCCAGCTGTAAGGACCAACGTCACATACGTTCAATATACTCTACCACGATTTCTTAAAATTTTCCCTGGTAATTTAATTTTCAGGAGAGGTGGCATATATTCAGGCCTATCGTGAATAAATTTTCCCGAGAAACTGTTCCCATTCAGCAATCTGATTTACATTGCTGACAAGGGAAACATTCCCGGGAAAATTTATTCGCGAAAGGGCTAAATGCTACCCACATAGTCCTAATTTAACCCCTACAGATTTTTTCCTGCGTGGTTATCTAAAATCTAAAGTTTACGCCAATAAACTGACATACTTGAGACATTTGAAAGAAATTATTCATCACGAAATGGCAGCCGAGTCTTCATTTGTTGTTCCACAAAATGGTCATCAAATAATGAAGTATCCAGCTTGGAAACAGCAATCTACTCAGGTGGATCAAAACTGTAAATCGTAGTAGGCTCTGGTGATTACTCTCAAGATATCGGTCTCATTCAATTTGTCAACCCATCCTTCTGCACCACTACGATCCCAATGACGTTACATACTTTACACCACCCCTTAACCAACTCTATTTCTGCAACATATTGCATTGCATTCTCTCACAAAATTATTCTTGCAAATTTGCAATTCTGATCTCAATTCTACGGGCCACAGCGACAATGGAATGTCACAGATTGTTCGCTCATACTAAATCACCGTTCGTCTAAGAGATAATTTTAAATACAACCTTAGGTGAAATATTTTACATTTACCGCTAAAAATACCCTCACTGTGAATCAGAAAGTGAAAACACCACGAACAAATAAAATTCCGCACCTCATCGTCTAAAAATGCAACACGGTCTTGGTTTGGATTTTAGTTGTTAGCGCACCTCAAACTGAATTCGACATCTTACATCATTGGCCTGCTGTCAACTAATCCGTCAAAATATACTCAATGCGTTCGTTCAGAATGGGTGGGTCCACCGCTTTACTGAGCCAATAACTTGAAAAATATCTACACCTGACAGCCGCGACTCTCGCATTTACTGGCAGTCAGTTGTGACAGAACAATAAGTTTATTCGCACCTAACGAAAGTGTCACTGTCAATGCCAACCACCGAAAGTAGAACAGAGTATCCGAATTTTTGACAACCGGCCAGAGATGTCATGTGGACACAGCCCATTCGTGAGTGTGTGTTCTGGGGGAACCGTGTGCATTATTAAATAGAAGGAAGCGAAGTGTTTTGATAGCGATATTCGTTCAATTGTCATCATAGCTGTCAGATGGGATAATTTTTGCAAATGTCCGAGAAGTTTTTTTATTTTCTTACAACTTGTGTGCTCATCGGGCTGACAATATTTGGCGTGACAACACCAAGTTGCAGGCTTACATGTCAACAGTCGATATCTAATTTTAGGAATGAATACGGATGCACACGTTTGGGGTATGTGATTGCCGTAAAATTTAACGACCATCAAACGTGTGGTTGAGATAGAAATACGGATGACGAAATTTAAATGTTTGTTATAAACTGTAAGCGGAGTGATGTAATTGTAACTGATTAGTTGACAAAAGGCAATTTTTTCGAAGTTTGGATGATAGGCTGGTTGAGAACTGTTGGCGCCATAAATGATGGTGGCTGGGATAAAAATTAAGGAGTTGAACTAGACCCCTATATGTATCTTACTTCCTTCAGAGGCGCTACAGTCTGGAGTAAACCTGAGCCTCAACCAATATGCATCTCCCTATATGTATCTACACGGGAGTTTTCTAGGGTGCAAAAGGAATATCAATATTAAAAAGAAGAGAACCAACACAAGCAACAACACCTGTATTCTGTAATGTTCGGGGTCTGAAATGGAGAAAGGTTGTCACTCCCAATGGCGTACGGCAAGATCTCCAAAAACGAATGACCACACATTTCGTACCTTTAAAAAAAAATTAATCAACTCGTCGACATATCAAATATACCTTCGCTGTATTGGTTACCAACTACATGCACGCCTTCATATAAAGAAACTTGAGCTTATCGATGATCCGAATTAGTGCTAGAAAGATGAAACAATGGAGTCTGGTAAAATCGACGTTTACATGGCTTCAACTTGAACTTCAGGGATTTTCAAAATTCATTTGCTACCCCCAAATGATTATTAATCAGATAAACTAATCCGAACAAGCTGGCTGGATAAGAACTCATATTCAAATAGAATGGATGACGAAGAAATATAACCTGAAACGTTTTCTATTCAACATACCTTTCAGACATTGCTGACAACTAACAACGGTTGGGTACAGATATCGACTACTGCAATACGTCCCGGATCATTTGGCCAGCACTTGACACCAACAGGTCTAAGTCGCTAAAACCAAGAACATCATTACAAGACGTTATCACAGGCTTGTATGCTTTTGGACTTACTAAAGAAACAAAAGAACACTTCCATTGCATGTGTCCTACATTCTTTTGCAAGTCAATAATTCTTACCAAGTTAGTTGCGGACTTCAATTTGCTTGAGCTTTGAGGTCAGATACTACTTTCACGTGGCAGTTAAGACGAGGTCTTCCTCTATAGCGTCCGACGTCTGGCTGGGAATCGAAGACTCTGACAGCCGGAGTATTGGTGTCTATTCGTTCTACATGTTATAGCCATCTTAAACGTCCAATGCGAAGTTTTTTTGGACCAGGTCTATGTCGCAGTATAAATCGAAAAGTTCTCAATTGAATCTTCATCTTCATAGCCGTCAACACAAAAGGGGCCGCAGAGTGTCCTTGTTGTGTGTCCTTTTGTGTTGACAGAATATATAATTCGGCTTACCCTCATGGGTTTACGTCTAAACCCATTTTTGCCTTTCCTTCTCAAGACAAACAAACGTGGATATGATATCACGTTGAGTCCTACCAATGATGTCGGCGTATGATAGTAGTAGATGGGCTCAGTGGCGCGATGGTTAGTGCGATGAACGATGAATTGCCGCGCAGAAGGTCTTGGTTTCATTCCAGGCACTCATTTCGTGATGGTCTGACATATAATCCGAGTAGTATCAATTGTCAAGAAAACGCACACATGAATGGTTGTGAGTAAGCTAGGCACTGGGTACTAACGAGCCTGTTTCGCCTGTTGCATCGATTTATGGAAGATAGTACCTCTGGTGTTGGCTCTGAAGTTTTGCACAACAGTCTCAAGTTTTATGTTTAAGAAGTCACATGACAGTGCGTCGCCTTGCCTAAATCAATTTATGGTATCGACTGTGCCGATGAGGTCGTTTTTGACCCTGATGGAGCAGCGTTAATTCTCCATTGCCATCCTGCGGTATACCAATAGACCTCAACGCCAGCTCTCGTCTTCACCTACAGCTTATCCTTGTAGGCTTGAATGCGTGCCCCTTGCCTAATGCAATGTTATCAGTTTCATTGACCGTTCGTTGATCTGGAAACCGCCTTATGAATATCGAAGTGAGGAAACCGTGAGCTGGCTTTAGTGGCTCACAGCGAAGTCAATAAGAATAAGTGTGTTGCCAGACGTGTTGTCGTGAAGGCTGTGTATTCCAACAATACTGCTTAAGATGTCTTCCCTAATTCATACTTCGGTAGTCGTTTATAGGTTTTGTCAACGAGTAGAAGCGGTCTTTCCCAATATCATCTTTTTCCTCTATCGCAGCATGAGGGCATATATCTCTTATGCTGGCGAATTTGGTTATGTTGCGTTTGTTACAATGCGTTTGGATTCCTTGCCTGATTCTGGTACTTATAACAAATCCGCATCCGAATAGTCGCTGTTTCTGCTCACTATAAGACGGTCCAGAGTAGATGGCACCGTTTTCCGCCCTCTTTTTGCCCGGCGTATTTCCTGGATGGCAGTAATGTCTGCTTTTAAAAAGCTTAGGGCTCCAAATTATTAGATACCGCTAGGACACGGGCCTATCAGTATCCATTACGAAATTGAGCGCTGCCGCCTCTCTGCTCTAACGCCACCATCTCTGTTCAAGTGGTCTGAGATTCTTAGAAGACCTGTTGTCCGAATATCTCGAAGCTTCTAATATTTTACTACTTAAGCAGCGCTACGGTATGGATTGAACCTGGGCCTCAACCAACACGCCTCTTCAATTAACCCGGTCCTTAGCTAACTGCCTTCAACAGCGCACTTCAATTGGTTGAGGTCGGTTTCTACTTGTGAGCGCCACTTCTTGGTTGAATCTTCATCTCCATAGCGATTATATGGCAACCTAGGGGTAAAGATTTTAATTACTTCTCGCCAAGCTAAGGCTAGATAATTTGTGCTTAGTTATTTTTTACAATGCAGAGGCTCTGCCAAGCTAGCAGCTGTAAGTATCTACCCTAGTACTAAAACACCTTACTATCATTACTATTTTCATATCTTTTTGTGTTTTTTATCTAATTTCAACTAAGTGAATTTTAAATTCTACCACGCAACATGTCTATTTTCTAAAACAGATACATTCGAAAAATGAGTGGATGTAGAAATACATAGAGTAGGTACGCATCTCATACAACGAAAATTTACTATGTGGGGGGTACTGATGTTGGTACCGCAGTGTTCACATTGGTACCCCAGCATCAAACACCAGCATAGCCGACGCTTAACGAACGACGAAAAATCCCCTCCGCACTTACCGTCCGCGTCTGAAACGGCAGCAAAAATGTTAGCTGTGATGCGTACCTTATGTAGTTCTATACTCTTTGATTCTACGCACAACATATCTACCAACAAATGATCCAATTTAAACCGAAATGAGGAAGTCAACGCAACTTCCTCTCATCACCTGTCGCAATCACATCGTAAATCTCTAGACCCTGGTCCACTACCTTTGGATTCTTGAACTTTAAACACTTCTTCATGAAAACTATTCCGAGAATGTCGTACAATTAATCTTCACATCTGTTGATCGACTCGCACTCGCACTACCCGTATCTATAGACATGACATTTTAATTTGCATTCTAAGCATATATATACAATTTTGCGCATCAGATACTCAGATACTCAGCGATCGCATTGGGAACGAGATTGTTGCGAATTTGCAACAATATCTATCTATGCACCGCAAGCAAGTGTGATTGGACGCATTTTGAGAAGTATTTCCAACTAATAATAGATTTTAAAATTTTATTTTCATTATTGCTAAACATCTTCTTAATTGCTACTGAATACTTTCGTATTTCAGTTTTCGTTGATTAATTTATTCATGCCTAGGGCAAGCTATGACATAATAATGAGAACGAAGCAATTCCAACTGGATTCTGCTACTGAGTTCTGGGTGTGTTTACGCAGTGTTCGTAAACTGTTGATTTATCTGCTGATGGCAGATACATTCATTATTCGGTCAGTTTTTATACCCTATCCCATAGGGGTATATTAGTTTTGATACTTAGTTTGTAACATAGAGAAATAATTTTGCTACACATACCTCAAAGTATATGGATCGACTCAGAATCGCTGGCTGAGTCGAATTAGCCATGTCTGTCTGTCCGTCCGTCCGTCCGTCCGTCCGTCCGTCCGTCCGTCTGTCTGTTCGTCAGCGGTTTTTGGGCCTTAAATTTTGAGCTAGGATAATGAAATTTGGTATATAGGATCCTCGTCCGTGCCACCAGAACAAGTGTAAAAATTTTTGAAATCCGCCCACTGCCACGCCCCCTTTTAAGGAAAACTTATTTTTTGGCCAAACCGTAAGGAATTTCAAAAAAGTGTCTGAGTAGCATATTTAGACAATCCTAATATCTATATTTCGTTCATACAAAGTTTTTTGCCACGCCCACTTTTTGGGGGCGTTTTTAGTAAAAAACGCTTTTTGTCCAAATTTTAAAACTTTCGAAAAAAATGTTGATGCAAATACTTCCGAAATGGTAATATAAACATTTTGTCCATAGATCATTTTCACCTACGCCCACATTTTGGGGGCGTTTTCTTACAAAAACCATTTGTATACCCCATCCCAAGGCATTAGCAATCGAATTACGTTGTTTTTTGTCGAACCACACAAGATTTTGAGAAACTGTCTGAGCAATATATTGTGACAATGCCATTTTCTGTATTTCATCGCCATAAGGGCTATATTTTGAGGATATTAATTTAAAGGATGGGATGGGATAGGGTATTCAACGATACGCATAGCGGATTGTAGCCTCTCATATGTTTATACCCTATCCCATAGGGGGGTATATTAGTTTTGATACTTAGTTTGTAACATAGAGAAATAATTTAGCTACATATACCTCAAAGTATATGGATCGACTCAGAATCGCTAGCTGAGTCGAATTAGCCATGTCTGTCTGTCCGTCCGTCCGTCCGTCCGTCTGTCTGTTCGTCACCGATTTTTGGGCCTTAAATTTTGAGCTAGGATAATGAAATTTGGTATATAGGATCCTTGGCCGAGTCACCAGAACAAGTGTAAAATTTTTTTAAATCCGCCCACTGCCACGCCCCCTTTTAGAAAAAACGTAGTTTTAAGCCAAACCGTAAGGAATTTCAAAAAAAAATGTTTGCAACATATTTAGACAATCCTAATATCTATATTTCGTCCATACAAAGTTTTTTGCCACGCCCACTTTTTGGGGGCGTTTTCAATTAAAAATTGTTTTCGGTCAAATTTTAAATTTTTCGAAAAAAATTTTGATGCAGAATCATTAACATTATTAATATGAACATTTCTTTTATATACCATTTTAACCCACGCCCACTTTTTGGGGGCGTTTTTATATAAAAACCATTTTTATACACTACCCCATAACATATGCAAGAGAAAACCTTGTCTTTTGTAGAACCGTAAAAGTTTTTTATAAGCAGTCTGAAGAATTTGTTGTCACCATGTCATATTCTTAATTTTATCCACATCGTGTTTTTAGTCATGTCCACTTTTTGGGGATTTTAGTTTTACAGATAGGATGGGATAGGGTATTCAACGATCCGCACAGTGGATTGTAGCCTTCTCATATGTTTGTTGCTTAAATGCCATTTAAATTTTATAGATACTTTTGAATTGTGGGAATTTTTAAGTTAATATAATTTAACATTCCTGATTAAAGTTAGTAGTATCATACGGGTATGACATTTATAACTGGAATAAGTTGAAGGTAGTAGCTAATGGTATGACACAGAGTCACAGGTATTATTTTAAGCTTACCGCCTTGACTAGGTGGATGACTTTGCTGCTTTTAAGACGTTCTAAGTATGCATAGAGGGGTAGAGGTTATTATTAAAATCTAGTTAGCACACTTAAGTTACTTTTTTTAGTTTCTAATTGACGTCATTAAATGCGAATCAAAGCGTAGAGAGACTAGATACTTTGAGGACTTGAAGATCTTTAAATATAACTTTTATTTGCACTTAAAAATGCTAGATAATTCCAAATCTACTGCGTTTTTTTTTTTGTTAATTCGTTTACTAAACTCACGAGTATTTAATTATTTAAGTAACACTTGAAATGAAATTCTCAACATGGCGTCGAAGCTTAAAATTAAAACAAACAAAAACACTTAAGTGGGCAAGACCTATCATCACAAATTTTGTAGGCCTTGAGACATCAACCAAATTAGCACTGCAAATGCTTCACGTCGTATGGTCCACTAATTGTTATGCTTGTGGTCTTAAGCGATTTTAACGATATTTGTTAAGCAAACATGATTTTAATTTGTGGATATAATGAGGAGACCGTTACGATTACGTGGTCTAAGAATATGATCTTAGTAATCGAAAGATCTCTCTCAGTCATGAGCGTCTTTCTTTCTTTCTAAAGATGAGGTCAACAGAAGCCTTTATGGTTAAGGGTTGTCGTTAGCTCATTAAGGCGGGGTAGGTACCTGCAATTTGGAGGTAATACAACTTAATACTTATAATATAAAAACTCAAAGCCCTTTATAGATATTGTGTTTAAGGGCTCTTTGAAGTTGAAACAAAAGTCAAACTAGTTGGGCAAACGTGTCATTGGTTTTCTTTGTTCGATAGATCATTTTTCTGCAATAACTGTCTATATGGTGAATATTTTAGTTGCTAAATAAAAAAATCATATCAGAAGGCTACAATCCGCTGTGCGAATCATTGAATACCCTATCCCATTCCATCCTTAAATTAAACATGTCCAAAAAGTGGGCGTGACTAATATCTTTACGAAGGAAATGTCATTGTCACTATATAATGTTCAAAGAGTTTATTAAAATCAAAAACAAAAAAAAAACGTTTTTCTATTGCGTATACTATAGGGTAGGGTATACTAATCATTTTATAAGAAAACGTCCCCAAAATGTTGACGTGGGTCCACAGATGAAATGCTCAAATTAATATAACCAATGTTTTTGCGTCGAAAGTTTTTTTTTGAAGTTCTTTAAAATTTTACTAAAAATCGTTTTTTTTATGAAAAACGTCCCAAAAAGTGGAAATATTTGAAATACGTTATTCAGAAACTTTTCCAAAGTTCTTAACCATTTGGCTAAAATCAACGTTTTTGTGAAAATTGGGCGTGTCAGTAAGCGGATTTTAAATTTTAGTAGACGTGGGCTACAAGCTGTGGCCTGGGTGTTAATCCGAGCAAAACGGAAATGATGCTTTTCACCACGAAGACCAAAATACCAGCCTTTAACCTCCCCCGACTTAATGGACAAGCGCTCTCACTTTCATCCAATGCCAAATATCTAGGGACTATCCTAGATACTAAGCTTAATTGGAAAACCAACATAGAACAAAGGGTCAAGAAAACATGTATAGCTTTCTATGCCTGTAGAAAAACATTCGGCAAAAGATGGGGCCTACAACCAAAGATAACACTTTGGATGTACACTGCTGTTGTTCGGCCGATACTCACCTATGGGGCACTAGTCTGGTGGCCTTCTGTGAGTAAAGGGTATATCATTGACAAACTTAAGAGGGTACAAAGAACTGCTTGTATCGGCACAACTGGGATCTTGTCCCACTGATGCCTTAGCGGTTCTTCTCCACCTTCTCCCTCTAGATATCCATATCAAAGATATTGCAATGTGTAGTGCAGTCAGGCTCAAAGAATCTGGCTGCTGGTTCAATAAGCCCTATGGGCACAGCAATATCCTAGATTCAATGCCAGCAGGTCTAGCTGACCATCATACCGACTACATGATACCCAAACTGACCTTCCACAATCACTTCACCGCTGGCTTTCCAACTAGAGAGGATTGGAAAAACGCATTGGTTGAAAAAGATTTTGACACACTTATATACACCGACGGCTCCAAAATGGACTGCGGAGTGGGCGCAGGTGTCTACTCGGACACACTTAAAATAAAAAAAATCGTTTCGCCTCCCTGATTCCTCCAGCGTATTCCAAGCGGAATTGTTGGCTATTAGGGAGGCATGTCACGCGTTTAAACATGATAGTACTCCCAAGCAAAATATCGCTATTTTTGTCGACAGTCAAGCCGCTATTAAGGCGATTATTTCGGTATCGACGTCATCAAAACTAGTACTTCAATGCGAAAACGAACTGGCCTCCATTGGGAGTCGATACAGTATCACTCTCATATGGGTTCCAGGCCACAGTGACATAGATGGAAATGAACAGGCTGATGCCCTAGCCAGGTTGGGCTCGTCCCTTCCCAGCTCACGTGCAATCGGCATTCTCACTCCTTTAAAAACTATCATGAATAATATCAACACAACACACACTCTCTTAAAACAGCAGAAAATAGGTGGCGTAACCTCAGTGGGTGCGCCATTTCAAGAGTTATGTGGCCTCGCTACAACAAGACTAAAACACGGGACCTCTTAAGCAGATCCCGTAAGGAAGTCTCCAGGGTGATAGCAATTACCACTGGACACTGGCCCATCGGTGACCATGCTGTTAGAATGGGTATACCCCACAACACCAACTGTCGCAGTTGCAAGGAGGTGGGGGAGAAGGAAACTTTAACTCACTTTCTGTGCAAATGCCCGGCTCTGTCAAGAGCAAGACAACGAACCCTAGGCAAACCTTTCTTTGACAATATCCGCGACCTCTCTGATAAACACATCAACGAACTGATCGCCTTCCTTAATGCCACTGGTTGGATTTAGTACACGCCAACTAACAACAAGACATAACATTTAACCGCACGAGTTTTTGGCATCAAAACGGCGCACCTCAGCGCTAATTGTGTTTCGTCTTATACGAACAGCCAATCTAACTAACTAAGGGGTTCCCATTTTGTTGGGCCACGGAACCCTAAATGATCAAACTTTTTCTAGAGGACCCCAATATTTATATTAACAGAAAACATCGTTTCTTAAAGTGCAGTTGGATATTTTTATGTTTGACAATAAAAGAAAGAATAAATAATATAAAAATAATTATTTTAAGTTTTATAAAGCATTTATTGTACAACAAAATATACGTTGGAACTTTTAATATGAAGAATACAAGTTTTTTTTTTTCAAATATTTGGTATTTAAAATATCCTTAAAATTAGGCTTACTGTCTAAATGCGATGCTCTGGAGCTGCCAGTCTGTTTCTGTAATTATTTTTTTGTGTAAGTTGTTTCAAATGGAAGAAGAACCATTGGAGATTTTTCTGCGACTGCGAGGTATTCCTGACCATCAATTTGGGTTTAGAAGTAAACATTCAACGGTGGACCAAGTAGATACATCGAATAACAGATGTAATTGAGAAAGTTTTCGAAGAAAAGAAAATTTGTTCAAGCGTATTTCTTGACGTGTCGCAAGCTTTTGACAAGGTAAGGCACAAAGACCTTAAGCAGAGATAAGGGAAGTTAAAGAGATGCCAAACTTCTACCTCTCTCACCCTGAATCCCCGCAAGAGTTGGTTGTTTTTGTTGTAATCCACCACCAATGCACTCCTGTCTGTGAATACATGTATTTCCGACTGAAAGAATTCAGCAGACGAAAAAATTTCATTTTCATTAGTGTGGTGGATTTATTTTTGTTTTGACATTTCAATTGGCATAATATTTTTTCGCAATTGTGGAAATTTTAAAATCACACAGAAAAATTGTGGTAGCGGTGGAGGCGAAAAAAAAACAAAACAGAAAGTATGAAGACAATAACTATGACCGTGGATGGGTAAGCAATCGAAAAGTTTAATTTATCACGTCGATTAAACATTTTTTTTATAGATATATGCATTCAGTGACATCAGTACTAGGAGCGTCAAATCCTGAATTTTCTGGAAATCAAACATCGGTAAAACAACAGAGTGCTGTTGCTGCTCAGCTATTTTATTTAAAAACTGCAATTAGCCATTCAAAATAATGGACAAGATGTCAGATGAAGGTGAATAATACCGTGTACTTATCTTCATAGTTATCATCTGAAATGCATCTAACACTGCAATACAATTCTTATGTTTTTCATGCGTCTGAATTAACAGTACCTAAATAATAAAACAATTGTTTTCCGTTTCACAGAAGAACCCTATTGACGACTGAAGGCTAGCATTTTGGTATACATTGTAATATTTCTTTTTTCTCTACTAGTCGCAAAAGTGGCGCTATTCGTATGGAAAAATAGCGCAAAATTAAAATTACATTTTTGTATTAAAATGTTAATTTAATCCCACAACATTTCATATATTTAGAAAGCTCATTATTTATTCAATTAAATGCCATATCAACTTGTATATTGCCTAATAGTAAAATGTTTAGAAATACGCGTTTGGACTTTCGTCTTAAACACAGTTTTCTTATGGTAATCCTGTATAAATGAAAATTTCCCTTAATTCTATAGCACTTAGGATATTTTAAAACCGAGGATTACTCTCTCGCTCTCTCTTCAAGTGGTTGGTCTCGCGCAAACAACGTAATTGTATTGGTTAAGAGTTAATAAAGTGTAATTGTCTTTCTGTATTGAATTGGAAGTGAACATTTTTAAAATATTTAGAATCCCCCTGCGTGAATAACACGATTCGATTGGGACAGAAGTTTTCATTTCCATTGGAAATAAAATTGATTTTATTTTGATCTAGATCACTTTGGAAAATCTCTACTTACACCACTTACTTGCTTCCTTATGTCAGTTTGAAAATTTCATTTCGATAAGTAAATTATTTTTCTGAATTATAGAGATGAGTTAGTGGGTGCAAATTACGTTTGTTTATAGCTCTGATAAAATATGTTAAAAAATAAACGCATTTAAAAGTTTGATAATGTAGTTTACGTGTAATTTGTTTAAATCAGTTTCAACGGTTTAATTTGTATTTATTTAGAAAACATGTTTTTTTCTTACAATAATTAAAATAATAAAATAATTGTAAAAATATCGAATATAAACACCGGAGAATACTGATTTCTCTTTTATTATTTTTGGTTGCAATTTATTCAAGAATTTCCTCTAATTTTTCCGAATGTAAAAAAAATTAATATTGGTTAAAGGTTTTAACGATTCTCTACAGATGCGAAGTGTTTGCTGAACGAGTTTCTGAGTGCATAATATTTTTGTCGGATGCACTCACTTGCGCATGCGCAGTTCGAAAACCGTAACTTTGTGGTGGAAAACCGTAACTTTGTGGTGGAAAACCATAACTTTGTGATGACACAACAAATTTCCCCTATTTTGGCTGAAGTTTTTAGGAAAGGTCGGTGAAGAGCAGGTGGAAAACTGGAGAAAATTGGTGAATACCATAACTCACGCTCACATGTTTGAGTTATGGTTTTTTGGTGAGTTCAAGCTTGTAGGCAAATCCAGAAGTTTGGTATCTCTTTAACTTCCCTTATCTCTGGCCTTAAGTTTAAACTAAGTCAAGTTCTGCCAGAACAATTATATAAAATCATCGTATCGTATATTGAGCATAGATTCTTCCGTGTGAAACTTGGAAACGAATATTCCGAGTTCAAAGAAATAATGGCAGGTGTGCGTCCTTGGACCAATCCTGTACCTCCTATTCAATCGTGATATCCCACAAACAAACGATACAATAGTTGCAACTTTTGCTTACGATACTGCTATACTAGCAGTTGGCACAACAATAGAGGAAACAAATATCAAATTACAAAACGCTCTTAACGAGGTCAATGAATGAATGAATGGACTAAATCCTGGCGGATTGCACTTAATGAGAGCAAATCGATCAATGTAAATTTTTCATATAAACGGACAAACAATTTGCCTGTATTTCTAAATACGGTTCGAGTCCCGTTTGCAAATGAAGCGAAATATCTCTGTATGACACTCGATTCAAAATTAAAATGGTAGTCGCAAGTAAAAGAGAAATGCGAAGAACTTAAGAAAAAATACAGAGAACTGTACTGGTTGCTCGGACCTTAACCTTGATAACAAGCTGCTATTATACAAGCAAATGCTAAAACCGGTTTGGACATATACAACTATGGGGTTGTACCAGTGAAACGAATTTAAACATTTTACAAATTTTTGAAAGGATCTACGCAGAGATCTGGGTATTCCCGCGGTTAAAGATGAAACAAAAAAATTTGCACGAAAATATAAATAACGTTTATTGGGACACGTTAACACAACAGCTCTCCAAATTCTTGACGAAACAAATATATTGCGGCGTCTTCAAAGTTTAAGGAAAATCGATTTGTAGAGCCTATCCCATAGTATATCCATATACATATTTATACCCTATCATATATTGGTATATTATTTCATACATAGTTTGTAACAGAGAAATAATTTAGCTACATATACCTCAAAGTATATGGATCGACTCAGAATCACTAGCTGAGTCGATTAAGCCATCCGCTGTGCGGATCGTTTAATACCCTATCCCATCCCATCCTTTAAATTAATATCCCCAAAATATGGTCTTTATGGTCATTAAGTATTGAAAATGGCGTTGTCACAACATATTGTTTAGAAGGTTTATAAAATTCTTTTATGGTTCGACGAAAAACAACGTTTTTCTATTGCATATGCCTTGGGGTAGGGCATACAAATTTTTTTTTTTGTAAGAAAACGCCAACAAAAAGTGGACGTGGGTTAAAATGCTCTATAGACGAAATGTTCATATTAACACTACCAATGATTGTGCATCAAATTTTTTTTGAAATTTTTAGAATTTGACCAGAAAACGGTTTTTTTTTTTTAAAACGCCCACAAAAAGTGGGCATGGCAAAAAACTTTATATCGACGAAATATAGATATTACGATTCTCTAAATATGCTGCTCGGACACTTTTTTAAAATTTCTTACGGTTTGGCCAAAAAATACGTTTTCCTAAAAAAGGGCGTGGCAGTGGGCGGATTTCAAAAAAATTTACACTTGTTCTGGTGGCACGGACGAGGATCCTATATACCAAGTTTCATTATCCTAGCTCAAAATTTAAGGCCCAAAAATCGGTGACGAACAGACAGACGGACGGACAGACAGACATGGCTTATTCGACTCAGCTAGCGATTCTGAGTCGATCCATATACTTTGAGGTATATGTAGCAAAATTATTTCTCTATGTTACAAACTATGTATCAAAACTAATATACCCCTATGGGATAGGGAATAAAAAAATACCAAGCGACCAGATGAAAAAAAAAGTTTTCAAATTTGGACGCAAATGACCAAAGCGGCAACCATGCTCACGGTTGCCACTTGAAAATAAAATTTGTTACCAAAATTTAAGAAGAAGCGACCAAACGCAGTAAAAAGTTACCAAAGTACTTAAAATTTGAAAATCTGGTATGAAATACACCAAAAATCATAGAGTTTGCCATTTTTATAACCTATCCCATATTAGTTTTTAACATAGAGAAATAATTAAGCTACATATACCTCAAAGTATATGCATCGACTCAGAATCACTTGCTGAGTCGATTAAGCCATGTCTGTCTGTCCGTCAGTCTACATGTAAGCCCTTGAAAATTTAAGCTTAAAGAATGAAATTTGGTATATAGCAGTGAAGCAAAACAAGTTCCACGCCCCTTTTTTTAGGAAAACGTAATTTTTGGCTAAACCCTAAGGAATTTCTAAAAAGTGGCTAAACCCTAAGGAATTTCTAAAAAGTGTGTGAGCAACATATTTACAGAATCTCTATATTTCGACAGTATAAAGTTTTTTTTCCAAGTCCACTTTTTGGGGCGTTGTAAGTAAAAAACGTGTTTCGGTACATTTTTAAAATATTTGAAAATATTCGATCATCTCGTGGATCTTGTTGGACGAATGGCGAATGCGATGGGAACTTGAATTATTTCTGTGGGGTAGGACACATTCCTGGTAAGAGATACCATCATGTCATTGTTACGCTGCTTCTGGAGTGATGCACTTAGGTTGGAGTTTCTTTTTGTAGAAACCTTCACTGGAATATTTTGTTTAGGATGGCCGATTAATTATTACATTGCAAAGCATGAAAAAGGAACTAGATTTGTGAATATTCGGGCTTGTTCCTTTATAGACAGCTAGAGCTATGAAGGCAAAACGGTATCTATCATCTTCTAGGGACTGCTGAAGTGAGCTGGACCAATCAATATGGCTTCCAATTTTGCCTCGTCACAAGCTTAATGCCTTTAGTTTAGTCGGTTATTTTCCAATTATCACGTTCCATATAGTCTTTCTGTACTGCATTACAAAATGATTTGAGTTGTGAATCTTGTAGGTTGGTCGTTAATTTCCTTACGCTTTAAACGTCTCAGGATTAACAGCCTTCAATGCTAGGTTTACACCAGATCTTTGGGCCTTAAATTTTCTTAATATTCGTTGTTAAATCTTCATCCCTAAAGCGTAAATTTGTGGAACCAGTGATCTCCATTTAGGTCAAGCCCACTTTTGGGACAGTTTCAATTCCTGACCTTATTGTCAAGCGGTTCAATAAACAGCAGATTTAGGTGTGCGATCAACCCTCCAATGGGCCGAACATTTTTAGTAGAATGCTCCGCCCAAGCTGACGCAGAACATAAGTTTATCGTGGTTCTTGATAATCACTTTTTTCCCATTGGGGGAAGACGAAATGCTTCATGCAACATAAGGAGATGATTTTTTTGGAGTTGAGTATTCCTGTGTATCCGACTTCCCTTTATGAAAGTTATACGTCAACTAAAAACTCTTCCTGTCCCTTCGGTTTCCGAAATACTTCCGCGATTGCTCTTCTCTTTTTTCTAAGAACATGTTGAGCGTAGGTGGAGATTCGGTTTCAGCTCTGCTCCAAGTCCACTTTTTGGGGGCGTTTTTAGTAAAAAAAACGTGTTTCGGTAAATTTTTAAAATATTTAAAAAAAAAATCGATGCAGGATCATTGGTTATGATAGTATAAACATTTCGTCTTTAGATCATTTTAACCCATGCCCACTCATTGGAGGCGTTTTCCTTTCCTACCCCATAGGACACGCAGGAGAAAAACGTTGTTTTTTGTCGAACCATAAAATATTTTGATAAACTGTATGAACAACATGTTGTGAACATTTTTTCTATATTTCATCGCCATAAAGCCCACATTTTGGGGATATTAATTTTAAGGATGGGATGGGATAGGGTATTAAATGATCCGCACAGCGAATCGTAGCCTTCTCATATGTTTGATTTTAAGTTTTCATGCAGCGAGAGCGACTTTTGTTTTGTTTAAATACAAAATAATTTAAATTTTCAGTCATCTGTCAACAAATTGACAAAATGAAGAAAATGAGTATTTAGTCGTGTGTCTGCATGGAGAATACTGTGCAGTGTGTTCAATTTTACTAGAACATACAAATTGAAGTTCGTGTTTTTTTTTAATTTCCTTAGAAAAAGCGACCATGTGTAGAAAAAAATTACCAAGCGACCAGATGAAAAAAAAGTTTCCAAATTTGGACGCAAATGACCAAAGTGGCAACCGTGACCATGCTCCGTAGCCGTACAAGGTACAAATTACATATGGATATGACTCCAATACTCCATACTCCATAGTCCATAGTACCATACAGATACAATCATACATTTACATACCCAATGGCCAATACCCATTCTCCCCTTCCCCTTCCCCTACCAACATTTAAAAGCTGTCATTCTGATTCATGTGTATAATTGTATATTAATTCGTTTATGATTCAAGAGCAGGATCAGATTGTTTTCTTCTGTTAGTATTCGTAACAAGGAAAATTTTTTGGGCTAACAGCATTCACGCATAGAAGCGAGCGATACCCCAATCTTCACCTCCCGCTTTGAACGATTTCTTCCGCACACTACTGCGCTACTGATGATATTTTCTGTCGTAATTGAGTGTGAACTATAAGGTCTCTATAAAAATATCGCTTATAACTTGTGTGGCACACGCACACTTTGTTGTTGTTGTTGTTTGTTTGTTTCATATGAATAGGCATCTAACATTCTATCGCATTAAATTCTAGCGATGTCACGCCAATAAATAGCAGCCAAACGTAAACACTTGAGTGTTGAAGCTTTTTTAGAGTTCTCCACAAGTGAATCGTGAGCATGACGCCGCCGACCAGACCAAAGGGATGAATTGGAGTGGAATCGACAGACAGGTAGTGCTAGCTACATAGAGCTCGTGATTGCTGTGATCTGATCATCAGCGAATTTTCGATTTCTTTTGAATTAATGACTTGTCGTCGTTCTGATATCAGCAGCAAGAGAATTGATTACCGTCGCGTTGTTGTTGTTGTCTGATCGGTTTTGACAATTTAATTGAACTACCTTCGCGCATATGATTATGTTCGCTGGTCCCCCGTCAACGTCATCGCTAAATTTAATGAAACAAATTTCCAAAATAGATAATGTCGTGAGAAGGTTCTTATTGGGGGAGATCAGGTTTTTCTTTTTTTTTACTTCCCAAAATCAAATAGAGTTTGGTTAGGTATCCACCATTCCGTGAACAAAGAGATTGCATGACGACTTGACTGCACATTTGACGTGACGAATGAGTCATTAGATATCGAATTATGCAAAGCGGATAGGTAGGTAAAACGAGATGATAATCGATCATTTATTGTTTCACTAAAATGGGCCGTTGGATGTAATTAGTGACCATTTGCACATTTCAAGGCTACCCGTACAAAGTTGATAAGACTGAGGCAGTTACAAGGGGTGGTCTATGAATTCCTAATCTGACGAGGCGTAAAATATTCATTGCTTTGTTGTAAGCTAGCTTATTATTTGTAAACAGAAACCATATGTAGATAGATGACTGTGTGTCGGGAAAATTATGAATGAACTTCGAATTTCTGGAGTGGAATTGCTTTTGACGCAGTTAAATAGATACTATGACTGTGAGATACTATGTTGATGTTTTTATTTCCGTGCGTGTTATCTCGCGCCTAGGCGCTAATAGCATCGAGTAGGCGTTTTGTTATGATTATATGGTTGATTGTGGTAGTCTGTTTTAAAGCATGCCTTTGAGGTACCTAGTCCACACTTGATTTATTTATAAAATCTTTTTTTTTTGTATAGAAATTGAAAAAGTAATGGGGATGCTATGGGCGCTAATGGTTTGAAAACGGATTCTTATAGGATACTACAAAAAAGGCACATAATATCAAGATAACTAATCGATTAATGGCTTATAAGGTTTATAATTCCATTGATGTTTCGTCAAGTGATTAAGGTGCTACCAACCGGGTAGCAGCACTATTATAAGCACCTGCATGCCATTGAATAGATACATCAAAATGACTAAAATTTGATGGTTTCCTTCTTTATACATCCGTTTTTCATGCTCAAAACTAGAAAAAGCAGGTGCAGTCAGATCTAGAGACCACGGGGAAACGAAATAAAATTTTCGCTGCAACTCCTTTATAACATGACTGGTTCCGTCAATCCCCAACATTTTAAGACCAACAATAGTTGAAAGCAATTCTGTTTCAGTGGATTTCTGGATAGAAAAATTCCAATGACACGTTTAAAAAATAAAAAAGAATTCCCAGTGACCGTACAGTGCGACTGGTTTCAATCAAAAAGTATTGCACGACAATGCAGATTGATGAAATTACAGACCGCTCTGTAATTCGAGCAAGGTGCAATCCAGTCTTGAAGTATTGAAGACTTTTACTAGCAGAACTTATATGTGATAGAGTAGGTATGTTCACATACCTACCTACCTTATACCTGAATGTCAAACGTTTATTTCCCAGTAGGTCTACTTGTCAAAGAAGTAGTATCCTAGATACGGTTTTCTTTTGTTGGAGAGATCAGAACAAGAACAGAGAAGGTCCCAGTCTAGTGCCTCTTTGGAGCTCTTGGCTTTGTTGGCAACATTTTTCCTGATGGTGCCGAGGTTGGCATTTCAAAACGGAGACAAAGCCGTCGGGTAAGGCAGGCTGATGACCTTGCCACATTCAGTTCTGTTTTGTTTCTCGGTTGTTCTTAGGTATCATATAGTGGCCAGTTCGTTTCCTTGGGATTTCTAAATATCTTTAGGTCTGGGGGAGTATCGTCCAAAGTGAATTGGATGCATCTGTGGTCTGAGAAGAAGTCTTCATTAGAGACTCTCGAGTTATTAATCAGGAGGATTATGTTATGGGAAGCGAGAGTATGTGTCTAACTCTTCTCGCCTGATTCTTTTTCTGAAAGTAGGGACGGAGCTTAAGATAAAGAAGAGAAGGTCTGCTTTAAAATTTAATTAAAGTGTGACTTAACTCGTTCTTTAATGTGGGATCTGCCCCAGTATGTTGTGCGTTAGCATCACAACCAATTTAAAAATTTAATTAAACTCTCAAATTTGCATCAAATATTCAAATTTTTATTGTAATCGATAAATAGGCCTTTGCCATTTACGTTTTAAAGACAACTTCATGTAAATGTTGGCCGCGGCTCCGTTTCAAATGGTCCATTCGGAAGGTCCAATTTTGCGTCACTTTTTCGAGCATTTAAGCCTTTATTCCACGAATTACGCTTGTTTTATAATTCTGTTAGGCTTCAATCGTGTTCGGCTTATCCACAAAGACTAACAACTTTACATAACCCCACAAGAAATAATCAAGAGGCGTTAAATCGCATAATCTTGGCGGCCAACTCACAGGGCCATTTTGAGAGATAAGCTGCTCACCAAATTCATTCTTCAAAATTTCCATTGTTTCGCGAGCTGTGTGGCATGTGGCACCATCTTGATGAAACCACATGTCACCCAAGTTCAACTCAGCCAACTGGGGCAAAAAAAAGTCGCGTATCATGGTTCGATATCGTTCGCCGTTGACGGTAACGTTTTTTCCACGGTCGTCTTTGAAGAAAAATGGGCCGATGATGCCACCAGCCCATACCACACCACACCAAACTGTCGTTTTTTCGGGATGCATCGGTAATTCTTGTATGGAATGTGGCTGTTCATCACTCCAGATGCGACAGTTTTGCTTATTTACTTTTCCGTTGAGCCAGAAATGAGCCTCATAGCTGAACACAATTTTTCGATGAAACAGCGGATTTTCATGGAGCTGTTCTAAGGCCCATTCACCAAAAATTAGACGTTGTGCTATACGTCATTCGGCTTCAGTTCTTGCACAAGTTGAATTTTATATAGGCTTTCAAACCCAATCGACACGTAAAATTTTCCACGAATTGACGTATTGACATTTCACGATCTTCATTAACATTGGACGATACGACTGCAATATTATCTTCGGTAAGCACTGTACGCATGCGAGTCGATGGTTTAATGTCCAAAAAAGTAAATTTGGTGCGAAATTTGGTGATAACAGCACGAATTGTTGATTCACCAGGTCGATTATGACGACCATAATATGGTCGTAACAAACGGTGCACATTTTTCACAGAGCACGAATTTCGATAATAAATTTCAATAATTTGCGATCGTTGCTCGTTTGTAAGTCTATTTATCATTATACTGAATATACTGAAAACTCTTCACTTTGACAGATGACAGTGCTGCCAACCTGAAAAACTAAACTCTTAAAAATCAGCTGTTATATGCAATAAGGTGAGTTGCGAATCAAATTTTGAAAATCGTTACGAAGTGTATCGGAAAAGCAATTACTGGCCACAAATTAGATAAGAAGTGCAAGAATATAAACGTTACTTTCTCCACTGACTATTTGATTTTTTTTTTCCAAGGCACAGGGCTTTGCTAGACAAATTCACGACTTACGAACTTCCTCGAGTATTGCGAGGCTGTTTCCATCATTCTTATAGACAGATCATTGCAATTAGTAGTTTATGGCGTTTCCACGGAACAATATTCTCTCATCCACTCTATTTTTGATTTACATTTATGATATTTTGAGGAAAACTAATAAGTTACTGGACTTTATCCAAAGACGTTCAATCCGGGCGATTCCTCCCTTACTTCAATGTTGTAACCTTTGGCACAGCGAAGGCTTGTAGAAGATCTGTGTCTTAATTACAGATATTTTAGCAACAGATGTTCTAAGGAACTTGGAGAAATGATCCCTAGACTCGTTGCATTTTGACGACCGACAAGAACCGCAGTTTACGCTCATCCATCTAACAATGACACGAACAACGCTATACAAAAATTCTCTGTGTTACAGAAAAACACAAACAATGGGACGTTCTTCCAGAAGACGTATTTCCACCAATATTCAGTGTAAAACAATTGAAGAGCATAGTTAGTATGCAACCATCATCTCAGGGCCTCACCTGACAGATATTTTTAAAATGTTTACTGATGCAACTGTTGGCTGCGCCTTAAGAGTATCCCAGCCTTCCATGGAAATCTTTCCGAGATATTCGATCAGAGTAACACCAATTAATAAAGGGTCCTAATAAGATTGTTAAAATAAAGCCAGAATACTGCCAGAATATTTATTGAGAAAACATATTTTTTTTAATTTGATCGTTTTATGTAGCTTTGTTTAGAAGTTAGGATAATAAAAAATAAAATAAAACGTCAGATTATATTCAGGAAGAACGGCCTTAACCACAACCACAATTTCCATATTAAATAACCCGAATTTCCCAATTTTTTTAATCTTTTCCAAGCTTCCCATAAAATATTTATTAATGTCAATCAATTATTCATATAAACATTAATATCTATATTGATAATAAAAATACGATCATTGTACAGATCATAACCATATTCAAAGACTCTTGTAAATTTAAAACGCCACCCCCTTTCAAATATTCGACCTTAGAATATCTTTCAGCACCAAGCCTAGCTTAAAGGTCGAAAATTTTCACGAAAACAATATCTTTCTCTTTGTAAGCGAAAGTTAAAAAGGACAACTGAATTACAGTAAAATTGACTGTCATTGAATTGACCGTCAGAGCTTGTAAATGAACGCTGGCATATTTCTTCGAGTAATAATCACAACTAGGTTAGGTTAGGTCATAGTGGCTGCACACGATGCGCGTTCTCACATCGACCAATGTGGATCTGTCGACTTTTATGAGCCTGATGACCTAGATTGTCAAAGAAGTAGTCTCCTAGATACGGTTTTCTTTTGTTGGAGAGATCAGAACAAGAACAGAGAAGGTCCCAGTCTAGTGCCTCTTTGGAGCTCTTGGCTTTGTTGGCAACATTTTTCCTGATGGTGCCGAGGTTGGCATTTCAAAACGGAGACAAAGCCGTCGGGTAAGGCAGGCTGATGACCTTGCCACATTCAGTTCTGTTTTGTTTCTCGGTTGTTCTTAGGTATCATATAGTGGCCAGTTCGTTTCCTTGGGATTTCTAAATATCTTTAGGTCTGGGGGAGTATCGTCCAAAGTGAATTGGATGCATCTGTGGTCTGAGAAGAAGTCTTCATTAGAGACTCTCGAGTTATTAATCAGGAGGATTATGTTATGGGAAGCGAGAGTATGTGTCTAACTCTTCTCGCCTGATTCTTTTTCTGAAAGTAGGGACGGAGCTTAAGATAAAGAAGAGAAGGTCTGCTTTAAAATTTAATTAAAGTGTGACTTAACTCGTTCTTTAATGTGGGATCTGCCCCAGTATGTTGTGCGTTAGCATCACAACCAATTTAAAAATTTAATTAAACTCTCAAATTTGCATCAAATATTCAAATTTTTATTGTAATCGATAAATAGGCCTTTGCCATTTACGTTTTAAAGACAACTTCATGTAAATGTTGGCCGCGGCTCCGTTTCAAATGGTCCATTCGGAAGGTCCAATTTTGCGTCACTTTTTCGAGCATTTAAGCCTTTATTCCACGAATTACGCTTGTTTTATAATTCTGTTAGGCTTCAATCGTGTTCGGCTTATCCACAAAGACTAACAAAGACTAATCGGGGTAATGAACCCACTTTCATCACTAAAAATCGTAGGGAAGTCTTAGACCTAACACTTTCCTCTAACTCTGTCACCCTATCAGTCTCTGACTGGAGGGTATCAAACCAACCTAGCTTTTCAGATCACAGTATTATACAGTTCTCACTACTTGAAACGCTAGCTAACATCGCTCCGTTTCGCAATCCGAGAAAGACAAACTGGGACACCTTCATCTCCGCAGTCTCCGAGCACACCTTTAGCAGTGTCGCACGAAACCAATCAGATGTTGATAAAAACGTCAACGAACTCGTCTCGGTGTTTAAGAATGCTTTTTCAAAAGCGTGCCCACTACGCAAAGTTACTAAAAAGAAAAAGAAACAAAGCCACTGGTGGTTTGGGGAACTGGCCAGACAACACAGCGTAACGAGAGAACTCTCCAAAATAGCAAAAAGATCAAACGCAGAAGCAGACTGGCACTCTTACAGAACCAGCCTCTGTAAATTCAAAAAAGAGACCAGATCGGTCAAAAGAAAGGCTTGGAAAGAATTCTGCAGCAATATCGAGGATAACAATGAATCTGCCAGATTGAGGAAGATACTATCGAAAGAAGCAAGCAGCCCAGGTTTTCTAAAAAATTTAGCAAATGAATGGACGGAATCAACAGCTGATACCCTAAACCTTCTTTTAAACACACACTTTCCGAACTGCAAAACGGTAGAGGAAAATGTCATCGTAAATACAAAAACAGACCACACAGCGGACAACATGGGTGACAACTCTCTCTCTCTCTCTCTCATTAATACGATAGTGTGCAAGGAAAAAATTGCATGGGCCATTAATTCATTCAAGCCCCATAAATCAGCCGGCCCTGACGGCATAACCCCTATCATGCTACAAAAAACTGCTAAGCACACAATGCCAACACTGCTCACTATCTTCCGTGCATGTCTAAAACTAAACCACATACCACAAGTGTGGCGTGAAGTTAAAGTTATATTCATACCGAAGGCAGGTAAATGCAGCCACACCGTAGCGAAGGATTTCAGACCCATAAGCCTGCCCTCCTTCCTACTGAAAACGATGGAACGATTACTCGACATCCATATACGTAGCAACCCGAATCCAGGTTACCTATCTGTAAGCCAACACGCCTATACAAAGGGTAAATCGGTGGAAACGGCTCTACACGAAGTAGTTCGCACAGTAGAAAATTCACTGCACTACAAAGAATATACGTTAGCAGCCTTTCTAGATATAGAAGGAGCCTTCAACAACGTCACAACTGAAGCAATTGCTGAGGCACTTACCAAAGCTGAAATAGGTACGGTTTCTAGCAATTGGATCTTAACCATGCTCAATAACTGGATCATTTCGTCAACACTAGGCGATTGAACCAAAAGGATCACAACGTCAAGAGGTACCCCCCAGGGAGGCGTACTATCCCCACTCCTCTGGCTATTAGTAGTCAACGAGGCACTTAAGAAGCTAGATATCACTGCAATAAAAACAGTGGCATACGCTGATGACGTAGTCCTCATGGCGTGCGGTAAATTCCCACCGACACTGAGTGAAATTATGCAAAGTAGTCTCTATATACTCAGCAAGTGGTCAAAGTCCTGCGGGCTGGGTGTAAATCCAAACAAAACAGAACTGGTTCTCTTTACTAACAGGAGATCGATCCCAGCATTTCCGGCACCGTCTTTGGAAGATTCGACTCTCTCATTGTCAGCAAGCGCGAAATATCTGGGGGTGATACTCGATCGTAAACTGAACTGGAATCTAAACATTGAAGAAAGAGTAAAGAAAGCAAATATTGCCCTCTATAGTGCAACAGAATCTGCGGCAAAAAATGGGTGTTTGACGACTCGCCCGAGCGTCAACAGCCCATCTAACCTAACAACTTTACATAACCCCACAAGAAATAATCAAGAGGCGTTAAATCGCATAATCTTGGCGGCCAACAGGGCCATTTCGAGAGATAAGCTGCTCACCAAATTCATTCTTCAAAATTTCCATTGTTTCGCGAGCTGTGTGGCATGTGGCACCATCTTGATGAAACCGCATGTCACCCAAGTTCAACTCAGCCAACTGGGGCAAAAAAAAGTCGCGTATCATGGTTCGATATCGTTCGCCGTTGACGGTAACGTTTTTTCCACGGTCGTCTTTGAAGAAAAATGGGCCGATGATGCCACCAGCCCATACCACACCACACCAAACTGTCGTTTTTTCGGGATGCATCGGTAATTCTTGTATGGCATGTGGCTGTTCATCACTCCAGATGCGACAGTTTTGCTTATTTACTTTTCCGTTGAGCCAGAAATGAGCCTCATAGCTGAACACAATTTTTCGATTAAACAGCGGATTTTCATGGAGCTGTTCTATGGCCCATTCACCAAAAATCAGACGTTTTGCTATACGTCATTCGGCTTCAGTTCTTGCACAAGTTGAATTTTATAGGCTTTCAAACCCAATCGAAACGTTAAATTTTCCACGAATTGACGTATTGACATTTCACGATCTTCATTAACATTGGACGCTACGACTGCAATATTCTCTTCGGTAAGCACTGTACGCATGCGAGTCGATGGTTTAATGTCCAACAAAGTAAATTTGGTGCGAAATTTGGTGATAACAGCACGAATTGTTGATTCACCAGGTCGATTATGACGACCATAATATGGTCGTAACAAACGGTGCACATTTTTCACAGAGCACGAATTTCGATAATAAATTTCAATAATTTGCAATCGTTGCTCGTTTGTAAGTCTTTTTATCATTAAATGGTAGAATATAGTGAAAACTCTTCACTTTGACAGATGACAGTGCTGCCAACCTGAAAAACTTAACTCTTAAAAATCAGCTGTTGTATGCAATAAGGTGAGTTGCGAATCAAATTTTGAAAATCGTTACGAAGTGTATCGGAAAAGCAATTACTGGCCACAAATTAAATAAGAAGTGCAAGAATATAAACGTTACTTTCTCCACTGACTATTTGATTTTTTTTCCAAGGCACAGGGCTTTGCTAGACAAATTCACGACTTACGAACTTCCTCGAGTATTACGAGGCTGTTTCCATCATTCTTATAGACAGATCATTGCAATAAGTGGTTAATGGCGTTTCCACGGAACAATTCTCTTATCCACTCTATTTTTGATTTACATTTATGATATTTTGAAGAAAACTAATAAGTTACTGGACTTTATCCAAAGACGTTCAATCCGGGCGATTCCTCCCTTACTTCAATGCTGTAGAAGATCTGTGTCTTAATTACAGATATTTTAGCAACAGATGTTCTAAGGAACTTGGAGAAATGATCACTAGACTCGTTGCATTTTGACGACCGACAAGAACCGCAGTTTACGCTCATCCATCTAACAATGACACGAACAACGCTATACAAAAATTCTCTGTGTTACAGAAAAACACAAACAATGGGACGTTCTTCCAGAAGACGTATTTCCACCAATATTCAGTGTAAAACAATTGAAGAGCATAGTTAGTATGCAACCATCATCTCAGGGCCTCACCTGACAGATATTTTTAAAATGTTTACTGATGCAACTGTTGGCTGCGCCTTTAGAGTATCCCAGCCGTCCATGGAAACCTTTCCGAGATATCCGATCAGAGTAACACCAATTAATAAAGCGTCCTATAAAATAAAGCCAGAATACATTTTTGTCTATAAACCAATTTATTGAGAAAACTTTTTTTTAGTTTGATCGTTTTATGTAGCTTTGTTTAGAAGTTAGGATAATAAAAAATAAAAATAAAA
Source organism: Rhingia campestris (assembly GCA_932526625.1). Lineage (NCBI taxonomy): Eukaryota > Metazoa > Arthropoda > Insecta > Diptera > Syrphidae > Rhingia > Rhingia campestris. The sequence continues at coordinate 30,731,117 of OW052185.1, read as the reverse complement.
CGTCAGATTATATTCAGGAAGAACGGCCTTAACCACAACCACAATTTCCATATTAAATAACCCGAATTTCCCAATTTTTTTTAATCTTTTCCAAGCTTCCCATAAAATATTTATTAATGTCAATAAATTATTCATATAAACATTAATATCTGTATTGATAATTAAAATACGATCATTGTAGATACAGATCATAACCATATTCAAAGACTCTTGTAAATTTAAAACGCCACCCCCTTTCAAATATTCGACCTTAGAATATCTTTCAGCACCAAGCCTATTTGTCATTCGTACAATTTATACAAAATGTAAATTTATTTAAGGTTAACAACTTTTTCAACACTTTTCGTCATAAGAAACATTACAACATTGCGTCATGATTTCATAAGACCGTTAAAATGTTTTTCATGTCCGATAACTACCCAAGAATTAACCTCAAAACAAGAATATTCCTTCCTCCCCGAGACAATACAAAAATTTACATGCGTGAGATGTGAGTCATTCTCAGGATTAGCATAATCGTAAAATAACGAGCGAATTCTGTTTGAATGTCAAAACAAAAACGGCATAAAGCTGTGCAAAATATAGCGGTTTACTTGGATGACATCAGCCCACGGAAATGTCAAAAAAAATCATTTTAATCCCAAGCGGGCAGTATTTTATTTCATTCCAAACACACCTGTTGGCATTATAACAATTAACACTGACCTTGGTCAAGGCTTAGGTGAAGGTACACGCTAATCGATTATTTATTTGACGTTTAAATGGCGCCAACAGTTGTTTTTTTTTTGACAATAATAAAAATGTCACATTCAGTTGACAGTTAGTTGAGTTGGAATTTGCATAACGCTTTTTGGTTATCGGTTAGGAAGGCGCGCGGAATAAAATGGAACTTCCTTTTTAAGTCGCTAGACTTAATGACATTTCGCTTTATTATTGATTGGTAATGGGATTTTGATTAAGCAGTTAATTATGGACGTGACTATTCTAAAAGGAGCGGTGCTTTGTTCTATTTTTGAAAATTAAATCGCTTTGATAACGTATCGGGGTGGATATAATTAGAATGAATCGGCACTGCGACCATGAACTGTCATTGTAGTACAAGAAACCCACACCAAACTTCAACCACTTTATGGATTCTCATAAGCCACACACCTTAATGCATTTAAAATGACTGCTGCCGAATGTGCTTCCATAAAAAAATAAAGAATTCCTCTGTCAGTGTCAAAACACTATCAATTTCAATCATTTCATTAATTTAATTTGCAAATTTTTTTATTTAATTGCATCGCTACTAAAGTGCTTCAATTATCCTCGCAAATTCATCTCCATCACACTCGGCTACTGCAACAAGCTGTCAGATGTGACGGCCACCCGGCGAATACCGACAAACTGTCAAGAAAAAACGCGACAAATAATAAATCATCCGCCAGACAATTAGTCGACATTACAATTACACTGTGCGCGGACATTAATCTCGTCTGACACATCATCGTGGCATTAGAAGTGATGTACCATCGCGCAGCGATCGTCAATATTTTTTACACTCAAGTGTGAACAGGCATTTACTGATCGCCGCTGAACGTCATTGTTTACATGGTCTAGCGATAATCTCCTATCACCTCCATAAATCTTTTACAGCTCCTTCAACGCTGAGGCTATAATTATGTTCGCTAATTGCTTACACATCAAATTGAGTATAGTGTTCGAGATATTTTTGTTCGCCCCTCCGAACAACTTCAACTGCATTCTGATTTAACATCTCTTTAGAAAAATGACACCTGTTTGCTGGTTTGCATAGAGAGAGCACCCACTGGTAGTCTCTAAGATGACATTCATTGCGGTCACGAATCACGTTACGTAAGTCAGAGGTTGCGTTTCAATCGATTCTAGAGTATTATGTCAGATGTGTGGTAAATCTCATGGCGCTACTCACAGCGTGTAGGTGGAATGGAGTCATTCCCAAGTGCACACCTTGATTCGACAACACCTTGGCGGTACTTTTGTAGTAAATTGTTTGCGTTAATTGACAGGAGAGTAGAATTATTATTTTTTTGTGTGACTCCTGTCAATTTGACATTTGGTTCAAGGTTTTTGTTTGACCGGTTGACGGAATGCATTCGAATGAGGGTTTGTTCAATAAACCCACGCTTTTCACTTGCAATTTCTCTTTCTTATTACGATTATGACCCAAATTGTGTGGTGGCGATAATGAACGCATAAAATATTCCGCAAGAGTAGTTGTCATTTTGCGTTGACATCTGGTGAAATTGTTCTGTTAATGTTACTTTGCGCAAAAGAAAATCGTTTTTTTTTTATAATGAAATGCGCATTTGTACGTACTCCACACAGAGGGTGAATGACACAGAATAAGGCAAAAGGCTTTTCATTTTGGATTCAAGCTGTTTCGCGCTTACTTGTTGGACATGTTTTTGTAATCGGTGATCTCATTGCGAGATTTGTTGTGTCGGCGGTAGATTTATTGACTAGGGCTGCATTTTGATGGGCTTTGACCTATGACGAAGTGATTTACGTTTGACGGATAGTTGAATGTCTGAGTCATTTGACAGATAGATCGGCTAGTTTACAAAATGGAGTTTAGTGGATTTTAATTCATTAAAATGCCCCGCGTGGCAGACTGATAGGCGGTGCCATCAGTAACAGCAAAATAACTATTTTGCACATTACAAATTGAAAAAAAGAATGATACTTAATTTATTCGTTATTAAGGCCGTGTGCCAATTGCGTTAAAATCTTAGCCAGTGGATAATTTTTGACATTAGTGTGGTGAATAGCGACTTCAAAATTTTAACCTGCTCAACAGCTCGCTAAATTTTATCCAGTGGCTAATTTTTGACATTTGGTATACTTACTGAGGAGTGAGAGTGATGGAAAGCACACCAGTGTTCACATATATGAGAAAAGTTTTTTGTATGATATCTCAGAAGTCTATTCGGTATTTTTTTTATTACGAGAAAATATATAGAAAGGAATTTTGCTCCAATTCTTTTGGGAAATTATTAAAAATTGTATTTAAATCATATCCCATTTAATCCAACTGACACTGCAAAATGCCAAATTTTGTTTACCACATCAGAAATGTCAAAAATTAGCCAGTGGATAAAATGTAACCCCCTTTTTAACGCAATTGCCACATAGCCTTAGATACCTCCCTAGTCGTTTATTTGTTAAATTAGACATTTGTGCACAAAAACAAAAGGAAATTACTTCTTAATCAAAAAAGGACAAAAGGCTTTTGGACGTTATTTGGTGAAGTGGAATAAGGCCAAATGAAATGAAGCCAACTTTCAAAAAAATTGGCATTATTTCGATATAAATACAAATAACGGGTGATTTTTTAAGCGTATTTTTTTTTAAATCGAATAAAACACTCAAATTTACGTCAAATATTCAAAATTTTTATTGTAATCGATAAACAGGCCTTTGCCATTTACGTTTTAAGGACAACTTCATGTAAATGTTGGCAGCGGCCCCGTTTCAAATGGTTTATTCGGAAGGTCCAACTTTCACTTTTTCGAGCATTTCGGTCTGTATTCCACAAATTACGCGTGTTATGTTATCCTGTAAGGCTTTAATCGTGTTCGGCTTGTCGATATAGACTAACGACTTTACATAACCCCGGAAGAAATAATCAAGAGGCGTTAAATTGCATGATTTTATGTGGACTACAAAGAAAAACTTAAGGAGCATAGATATAGCCATAAATGAATGTTACCGTACATCCACAGGAGCATTAAGGACAACACCAATCGAAGCTCTAAGAATAGAAGCCGATTTTAAACCAATCATTAAACTAGGACAAAAAAGGGCGATAAATTTAATGAGCAAAGCCCTTACTGATACTTGTCATCCGCTTTACACCACTTCTAAAGAAACCTTGTCCAGGGAAAACCAAAACAAGAAAAACTCTTTATCTTCTATAAGCAAAATACTTGCCCTAATTACATCTCACGGATGTACTCCTTTTAAAACTATAGAGAACTTCTGCAAACCGATTCTTGCCCCTTGGAAAAGACATTTGCTTAACATCGACACCAGCCTCTCCAGCCACAAAAAAGAAAATACTTCAAATTTACAATTCCGTATGTTTCATCGTGATTTAATTGAATCTATCAAGCCTTTGAAGACGCTATACACTGATGGATCCTGTAAGGACAACAACTTTACTTACGCAGTCATCGAACTGAATCCAAGCAACGAAGAAATTATCCTTTTCCAAGGTATTCTTCCAGACGCAGCTGGTAGCTACCTAGCAGAAGTAACAGCATTGTCAAAAGCTCTTTCATTGGCACAAACCTAGGCAGTTGGGCAGTTAAGACATTGATTCTTACTGATAGCTTAAGTATATGCTACAAATAACTGCTCTGCTCTCAGATGCATTCAAAATATCCTCCATAATAACTCACATATAACTTTAGCATGGATACCAGGCCATGTTTGCATTACAGGAAACGAGGCTGCCGATACTGCAGCAAAAGAAGCGACTCGTTATCCGTATTCAACTGAGCTTCCTAACATGTCTCAACTCATCCGAAAAGTTTTTATCTCCAACGAAAATATTGAACTCGAAAACTCCTGGCAAAGTGCACATAATTTCCTTCGGCAACATCACTCCACACATGTTCGTATTCCATACAACAAAACTCTAACAAGGGATGAATGCATAACAATCTTTCGGATCAGAGTAGGTAAAACCCTATTTTCTAGTCGGCACTATTTTACTAACGTCACCCCAGAAGAGTGCGAGCATTGCAGAGAGATCCTATCAGTTTGGCATATATTTGCGGTTTGTCCTATTTCCCGGGAATCTACAGACTCTAATTCTGTGGAAGATAAGCAAAAAAAAATTAAATGAAGTACTTAATCCATCTGACGTTCGATCCTTTCAGCGCATTAAAGAAGCAACATCTTTGCACAACAAGTTTACCTAAAGACATTTAAAATAATTATGTAAATATTAAAATTTATTCCTAAAAGTACAAAATTCTCATTTAAGAAGAATATAAAATTACTTTTTTTTCTTTTTTATTTATGTTATCGTATCAATTTTCGTATTCAATATTCAATAATTTTAAAACGACATCTATGGTCTTGCTGCCCTGATGTCTTCGAATGTAAATAATTTCAAAATTTATTTTGTAAGTTATTTTTGATAAATAAATAAATAAATAAATAAATTGCATGATCTTGGCGGCCAACTTAAAGCGCCATTTCGAGAAACAAGCTGATCACCAAATTAAATCTTCAAAATTTCCTTTGTTTCACGAGCTGTGTAGCATGTGGCACCGTCTTGATGAAACCACAATACGTCAACCAAGTTCAACTCTGCCAACTGGGGCAAAAAAAGTCGCGTGTAACAGGTCAATATCGTTCGTCATTGATGGTAACGTTTCTTCCACGGTCGTCTTTGAAGAAAATTGGGCAGATGATGCCACCAGCCTATAAACCACATCAAACTGTCGTTTTTTCGGGATGCATGTGGCTGTTCATCACTCCAGATGCGACAGTTTAGCTTATTTACGTATACGTTGAGCCAGAAATGAGCCTCATCGCTGAAAACAATTTTTCGATAAAACAGCGGATTTTCACGTTTTTCACAGAGTAAGAATTTTGATAATAAATTTCAATAATTTGCAATCGTTGTTTGTTTGTAAGTCTTTCCATGAATAAATGGCAGAGTATACCGAAAACTTTTCACACTGACAGATGACGTTTGGACGCCATTACTAACCAGTGCTGCCAACCCGAAAAAACTTAACTCTTAAAAAATCACCCGTTATATAAATACAAGGTGGCGCAAAAATAACCTTCCGATGTTTTTTGGCTGTAAGTTAAAAAAAATGAAAAACTTTAAATAGTCACCAATATTCCGCGTTCTGGAGCAGTGTAGCGTAACATTGTTTATTAACGTATATTTCGCATGTGTTTACTACACAAATGTCAAAACAGAACTGACATTAGGGGCCAATCGCAAAATTTATAGCATTTTCTGATAGGAGGATTACTTTTGCGCCACCTTGTAAGAATACAAAGAAATTAAGCATGTAGCCAACCTTGCACACAATAGTTACGAATCCAACAGTGAGCCCAAGCAGGGGGCAACATGCCCCCTCGAATCCATATTCAAACTTTGCATAAATTCAATTTCGCACCCATCCCAAATCCAACAGCGAACCCAATCAGGGTCAAGTTTAAATATGAGTGAGGGGCATACTGCCACCCTGACACGCCCCCCCTGGGCTCATTGTTGGATTTGGGTTGTGTCCGACGTTGGATTGCTTCAACAGCCTAGCAGGGGTCACTTCCTTTGTTAAATACATGGGTATGACTCTTGTCGCAATTTTGAAAAGAATAAAAAAATATTGGCATTTGTTTTCTTGGTACAACCCTAAAGTTGTATACGATTGGTTCATACTGGTTCTAGCACGTGCTTACGGTATTGAGCTGGTAATCTTTTCCGAGTAGCAAATATATTTGATTTCGAGTTCTTTGAGTTTCATTTCCACCTGCGAATCTTATTTCAGCTTGGAAAAATTGTTCAATCACAAAGGACAAACAACAATTTACATATGGATCTGGGAGTTCCTACAATCGAAGCTGAAATTAGAAGTTTACAACAAAATCATAGAAACCGTCAATTACACATAATCACAAAACATGCCTACAAATAGCAACTTATTGCGCCGCTAAAAAAGAACGAAGCCGTTTCACTTGGCGGGATAAAGATTAACACCTCCTAAATCCCGGAATCTGCAGGATCATTCACTGGAATGCAACCTGCCAAATGAAGTTGAGCAATAAGGGTTTCCAGAAACGCATGGCTAGCATCATCTACGAAAACCTGGTTGATTTTGTTGGCGATTCAACAAATGGTTGTAGATTGGCGGATTTAAATAACCCACCAAAGATGCTTTCCTTTACGATTTTTGCATTATAATCCCAAAGTACGATTTTTATAACGTATTCCGGACAGTCTCGTCCAACAAATCGTAAAATTCTGCCTTCCCCACAACTATTCCGCATCCTAATATGTGCATCCTTTGTTGTCACATGATTTACATTTTTGTTAAGTCTGTCTATCGTATTTCAAAAATCGTCATAATATCTGACATTTAAAGTCGGATGACAGATTCAAGATTTTGAATAGGTATATCTGGTTTTTATTTAAGGGGATCCGTTATCCGAGGATGTAGATCGCCATATATCAAATTAAGCCTTCAACCTCTCAAATATGTGTCATCAAGCAAAACTTCTGAGACCATTTGATCGAAATTATGTTTCATACTAAATTAAGTGAATATCTTACACACAACTTGTCATATTTGGATTTAAAAATCAAGGATCATAATGTAAAATACAATTTTTAAAAAATTCTATTACCCAACAGACGACTTTTTTCACTGAGGTCAGTTTTGTATTTTAAACATGATTTGCATTATTTTTTGAAATAAAAAAATTAGAAGACTATTACGTAATTTAAAAAAAAAAAATTTCTCAAAAAAATGTACACAGATTCCTTCGAGCCGGATTTGAACCAGCGACCTATGGATGTCCGCTGTTATTATCTCTTCTACAGTCCACCGCTCTACCAACTGAGCTATCGAAGGCAGTTGGAAATTGTGAGCCAAAATCACAGCACGCTATTTTTGGAAGCATACAGCATGCCTTTCACTTTATCAGTTTGTTATTGTGGGAAAAAATGATGCCGTGGCTTACTAAAACAATAATTTATTGCAACAAGTAAAATTCATAAAAACATCGTGTTTTGATTTAAACATTTTAAATTTGGTTTTCTGACATCTCTTAATAGGTATCTTCCTACCGCCTTCACAGGGTCTTTAAAAGCATCATGATGCAACATTCCCTAGACCAGGGCGCTCATTCCGTAAAGTGATTATCGTTTGATGCAACATTTTAACCCTAGAAAGATAATCATATTTTTTATGACGTAAAAGATAATCATACGTCTAAGAGACGTATGGCACTTTGTTGTTGTATTAAATGAAACTCATGAACTTTTTATATATTTGTTTTATTAATATAGTTCATACTAAGTGAAATACAGAAATAATTTAGTAAAAATATATATTAATTTTAACAATAAAAAAAACTTAAAATCCATTAAAAATTAACCAAAAAAAACCTGTATTTTTTAAACCAACATTTAGATTAACTTTAAGTTTTAAAAGTTGCATAAGTAGCATTTTTTTTATTGAAAAGAAGTGTACATATACTAATAAGTCTTAGTAATTTTAAATCTCATACGATTAAAGTAAATGCAAGAATGACACACGTCATATTTATGTTCTCCGCAAACCGCCTTTTTGCATACCACAAATGACATTTTCGACATTCTTTGAATTTTCGATGTACAATACGAACAATATCTCTTCTTTTTTGTAGTAGGCTCTTCTTCATTTGCCTGAACACTAGTTCCACTAGCATTAGGTAGCAACTCCGAAATATTTTGGCGAAGAGTCCTCTTCAAAGTTGGAATATCTAGCCTTTTTTTCATATGAAGTGAAGTGAGCTCTGTACTTACTTTTTCATTCTTTGACTGGATGTTGTGACAATAACAACATTGGTAGTATTAATATAAACATTTCGTCAATAGACTATTTTAACCCACGCCCACTTTTTTGGGGCGTTTTCTTACAAAAAACATTTGTATGCCCTACCCCAAGGCATATGCAATAGAAAAAGTTGTTTTTCGTCGAACCATAAAAGAATTTGATAAACCTTCTGAACAATATGTTGTGACAACGCCATTTTCAATACTTTATGACCATAAAGACCACATTTTGGGGATATTAATTTTAAGGATGGGATGGGATAGGGTATTAAACGTTCCGCACAGCGGATTGTAGCATTCTCATATGTTTTTTGCATCAAGTCGAGAATATGATGTCATATAAATGGCCCCCGCCACAGTTGATTGTCATTTGAGCCCTTTTTATGGCATTTTCCATCACATTGGACAAAACTTCCGGCGATAGGTCCTCACATTCTTGACGGATATTGTCTTTAAGAGCTGCAAGAGTCTGAGGCTTGTTGACATAAACTAGCGACTTCAAAAAGCCCCACAAAAAGAAATCTGGAGCGGTCAAATCAGGCGATCTTGATGGCCAGTGCAAATCGCCAAAACGGGAGATTAGGCGCCCGGGAAATGCATCCTTCAGCATATCGGTTGTGGCACGTGCAGTGTGTGCCGTTGCACCGTCCTGTTGGAACCACATGTTTTCCAATCCCAATTCATCAAGTTGCGGCAAAAAGAACTCGTTGATCATTGCTCTGTAGCGCTCACCATTCACAGTCACCGTTTGGCCCGCGACGTCTTCGAAGAAAAAGGGCCCGATGACTCCTCCAGCGAAAACAGCACACCATACAGTGACTTTGAGCGGGTGTAATGGCTCTTCGTGGGTTACACGCGGATTTTCAGTGCCCCAGAAGTGTAAATTTTGCTTATTTACGTACCCGCTAACATGGAAATGGGTCTCATCACTCATGATTATTTTTGATGAAAAATCATCTTCCTCTTGGTGGTGATTAAGGATGGCTTGAGCGTATGTTAGACGCGACTGGCGGTCAGCAGCTAACAGCTGATGCACCGTCTGGACTTTGTACGGAAACATCTTCAAATCTTGTACCAAAATTCGCTGTAAAGACCGTCGACTGATACCCATTTGCGTGGCACGTCGTCTGGTCGATGTCGACGGCGCGGCGCTTCCATGACATCTTCGGCTACAGCGGCAATATTCTCTGCAGAACGGCTACTCCGGGGTCTGCCACGCCTGGCAGCATCTCGTGTTGTGCCAGTCTCTTCGAGGCGAGCGGCTAAACGTCGCAGTGTTTCACCAGTAGGCGTTGGACGGCTAGGAAATCTGCGACGAAATTCACGTTGTGCCAATGTCACCGACCGATTATTGCTCAAATAAATAGTCACCACTATTCCGCGTTCTGGATCAGTGTAGCATAACATTGTTTATTAACGTATATTTCGCATGTGTTTACTTCACAAATGTCAAAACAGAACTGACATTAGGGGCCAATCGCAAAATTTATAGCATTTTCTGATAGGAGGATTACTTTTCTACGAGCATATTTGGTCGAATGTGTCGATACCGCCCTTCGTCTGATTGTAGAACATAATCATTTCTGGTTTTCCATTTGTTTTATTAATTGTACCTTCTTCATCGCAAGATGAAAGCAAATATACCATTATAGATGGCTTTATGGCGTTTATATTATGACACAAGTGTCAAAGGACCGTCGTAACAGAACATTGAACTGCCTACAGGACGTGAACGCGTATTTTTCATTAGATCTGGAATTTTTCGTTTGTTTCAACGTATGTCCACTAAAGTAAGCTTTATAAGGTTGCTGAAGTAAGGATTTTGCCAAGGGTATAGAAGTAAACCAATTGTCGCAGGTGTTATTACGATTAGTGCCATGCACTTGTTTTGACAGTTCTTTGATATAGTACTCACCTTGAGGAATGCCATTGGTTTTGGTTGCCCGTACGATGTATGGAATTGCATTTATCATGTATTTTGTGCCGCTGTCACACATCATCGGTGTCTTAATTCCATACCAATTTGGTTTGTTCGGAATGGACATCCTAAATATACATCTTCCTCGAAATCCCAATAACTGCTCGTCAATGGTTAGATGGGATCCAGGAGTGTAATTGATCAAACACTGATTTATGAATACTTCCCAAACATTTCTGATAGGTATAAAATGATCCGAACCTCTAAGCAATGGGCGTAGTGATTTATCATCCATGCGCAAACATCTGATAAGGAAGTCGAATCTGTTACGACTCATAACTGCTTCATAACGAGTTCCTGAAAAAGAGCTGTCAAAAAGTTCATCCGTTGAAAGGTGATTATCTTTCATAGCAGCGGATAATGTAAGGATCCCAATAAATGCACGCATTTCAACTTCTTCGGTATAACACTAAACGTCGTAGTCTCATTTCTAATTTCTTTGTCTTTATTTTCTTTATCCATACGTTTTAGAGAAATTACTATGTTTGTCCATTTCAGTATTTCACTAACTATTTCATCAGTTATGAATAAATTAAAACAAAGCAAGGGGTCGAAGATGTTCTTTGAAGATCTGGTTGTTCCTCTATTTGTTCGAACAATATTTATTACACCGTTCTTTCCGTTACTTTTAGCCTTGATAGTTTTCCAGCAGTGCTTGTTACGACCTCTTAGTTTGCGCTTAGGTGGAATAATAATGCGAAGATGAAGTTGAATTACTTTCTGACGCTGATTGTTCTTCACCAGAGCTGTCCGGCACGTCCTCAGCATCGTCAATAAATTCGCCTTCAGTGTCACTCTGCATTTCTAAGAGGAAATCTTCACAATCACTTTCGCATTCTGAAGATAAAACTTCTTCATTTTTTAGCAATAAATTCTCAATTTTACTACGATTCAGCACTCCTCGGTTCGCCATGACGATAAAACAAAAAAGGCACCAAAAACATAAAAAACGTATCTGTAAATAAAAATAGACGATTTTTTCAAATATCTCATAAAAGTTACATAAAAGATAATCATACGTCTCCCAGACGCATGGCATAGCTATAACTTGTCACAACAGATACTTACCGTTGAACCACTACCGTCACGGGCAAGCTTCGATCACTTTTTTTTTCACGTTTATTTATTCACAATTTAATTAATATTAAGAAATAGCCTAAATAAACTTAAAGACTAGACATTTTTAACTTTTGCCAAAGTAAAAGACCATTATGGTTCGCATTACATGATAATTTGTTTGTTTAATTCAATTTTTATATTTTTTGTGAATTATTGTATTATTGTTATGTACTATTTTTTTTTTGTTTTGAAAATAGGAAAATGTGAATCAAAACCTATTAGAAGACAGTCGCATTTTTTTTTATATATAAAACTAAGACCTACATGACTAACTTAACCTATCTAAACCTATCTAAACCTATCTAGGCCCTGTCATGTGATCTCTATTCCATCGACTAACAAGTCATCGTTAGATCAGAAATCACATGTCAGAGCCTAGTTTAACTTAACCCAAATATCGGCTTCAGCCCAGTCTAGCCACCAGTATCGGTCTCTATTTAACCTGTTAGTGTTACTTTTGTCGCTTTCAGGTATGCTAATGCAGTATCTAATTTGATCAGTATTCCCGTCCCCCGACTCAAAAGGCTCATAAAGGATCCTTTTATCTGTTGCTCTCCTTGCAGCATGGTATATTATTGGAACGTTCGTTGAATCCGATAGGTAGCCATATGCATCCAGAAACAGAAATGTTTCTGGCGGAATGTATCCACTTTCCAAGGCATTTCTGAAATACCCAGGATTCGGATAGAATAATCCAGAGATTAATTCGTTTTCGCTAACACTTGCCGAACGAACAAAGTGATTCCTTACAAGATCTAGAATGACATTGTCAATTCTGGACACACCGGAAGCATCCAGAAGTCTTTTGTTTGAGACGTAATGCCTATAATCGGAATGTGCACTCCTATACATCTGTGTGCAGGCTCTAAGACAAGCAAGCTTCGATCACCGACTGAGCAGTGAGCATATCTAGACAGCCAACCGGATGCGGTTTACAGTTAAAAGAATATTACTTTTTTTTGCGCGCGATAGATCTCGCAGACGTAGATTATCTTTCTAGGGCTAATCCAGTTTGATATTTTTTTTGGAAATGAGATAAATACTTTGACCGTTATTTGCTTATCTAAGAATACACTTGGTAAATAGATATTTCTTATCGGCCAAAATTCCATGTCAAATAATCTTCTACTTCAAAGAACACAAGCTTCATCTGAAAAGCATATAAACATATAATGCTATGTCTGACATATAGCCTCTAGAATTGTACATCCATGTACCCTCATACTGAAATCGTCATTGCAGTTGACTTTTTCTAACATATAGAATTATTTATTGCTTTGACATTCGGGAAAGTCAAGCCAGAAAAGGTTACAAGAGAGCCCAGCTTATAAATGAGCTGACACCAATTTACTAGACACAGTCAAGACGTCAACATTCTAGACGTGTTTCTAACCTCTCACCCTGACAAATACTCTATAAATACCGAACTGGCCGAGCTTCGCCAGAGTTGTAAAGCGAGAATTACCTTTGAGCGAAACTAATTCACCGACAAACAGAAAACTTACAAACGACGAAATTGACAAAAATTTATTAAAAATGAATGAGGTCATCACAAGGTCAATGGATCGAGCTTTCCCTAAGGTAACTAGTTCTGACGAACAGACGGAGAAGTATCGAACGCCAACAATCGATGCACTCAACCAACAAGCCTCTCTATTAAGCCCGGTCCTAAGCTAACTGCCTCCAGTTGAGCACTCCAGGTTGGTTAAGGCCGATTTCTACCTGTACGCATTCCTCGTGAACTGCATACGAAGTCTGGTTGGGAATCAAAGACTCTGCAAGCCGGAGTATTGGTATCCATTCGCAGTACATTTAGTAGTTTTTTCGACTACGGGTATGCTGTACAGCTCATATAGCTCGTGGTTGTATCTTCGTCTCTATATAGCCCGTCAACTAAAACTGGACCGAAGATTTTTCTAAAAAATTTTCTCTCAACATATCCAAGGATTTCTTCATCCGCTTTTTATACGGTCCATGTTCCAGTTCCGTAGAAGAGGACTGGGTGATCAGGGTCTTGTAGAGAATCTCCTTAGTAGTTCAAGTGGTGGCTTTACTACTAAAATGCCTTCTTAGTCGCAAGAAAGAGCGTTAGACAAGAGTAATTCTTTGTTAAATTTCTGACGAGATCTTGTCAGAGTTAATAGCGGAGCGGAGGAAGACAAAGTCCCGTACTACATCAAAGTTATATCTGTCAATGGTGACGTTCTGTCCAATAGTCTTTCTTGTTGACAGCATATCCTTCGTCTTACCCTAATTTACTATAAAGCTCATTTTTGCCACTTTCTTCACTTTATTAGCAAACGTGGTTTTGACATCACGTACAGTCCGACCTGTTATGGAAATTTCGTCGGCGTATTTTGAACCGATTTTTGGAAGATTGTGCCTCTGGTGTTGGCTCGGGAGTTATGTACAATCCTCTCAAGAATGAGATGGAGTGACATGACAGTGCATCGCCGTGACTAAATCCTTTTCTGGTACCGAATTAGTCGGTGAGGTCGTTTCCTATCCTGATGGAGCAGCGAGAATTCTCCATCGTCTTCCGGCACTGATGGACGAGTTTGGGCGGTATACCAAAACTAGACATGGCTTTGTAAAGCTCGCATCTATAAATGCTGTCGTACGCGGCCTCGAAATCGATGGATAGTTGGTGGTGATTTTCGATTTGGACTTCTTGAGTTTTTTTCAAAGATCTACCGAAGTGTGAAGATTTGATCAGTTGTGGACTTTCCTGGCCTAAAAGCACACTAATAAGGGCCGATCAGGTTGTTGGTAAAGGGTTTCAGGCGTTCACATATTACGCCAGATAGGATTTTATAGGCGATGTTAATAAGACTTATGCCTTTGTAGTTGGCGCTGTTAAAAGGGTCTCTTTTTTTTGTGGATCGGGCAAACGATGCTGAGGTTCCATTCTGCAGGAATTTTTCAATCCGACCAAAGTTCGCTTATGTGTTGGTGTTAGTTACCAAATGATTTGAACCGCTCGGCAGGAATGCCGTCGTCATCGACGTTTAACAGTCTGCAGAAGTGGTTCTTACATATCATCAGCATTGACTGTGTCTCAACTACGATTTTTCTTTATTCATTTCGACAGGATTCTGTTTGAGTAAAACAGTCTGGTAAATCTTGCGAACATCATTCCTCTCTATATTCTCGATTGCGCGCTTTTCTTGCTCTGTTTGTTTTCTGAAAAGCCGGTGTTCTTCCCTCCTTATGGGTCGAGCTTCTTGGTTGAGCTCAATGGCAGCTCTCGTTCTCAGCTATACAGGGTCCGTCAAATGAAGTGTTACCAATTCAATATTCTATAGTTTCTTTAGTTTTAGAGTTTTTTATTTCAAATTTTATGTACATGTTACCAATATGATTAATTTCTAAAAACTAAGTCACTGCTCGATATAGCTCCCTCTAGCACGGATAACGACATTATGTGGTCCTGTGGGACTCATGACCATTCCTGACGAAGCGCTGACTTCAATGTTGCAACACTCTTATATTTTTTGCTGACTCCTTAACTTCCAAAATGGACCATATGGAGAAGTCCATTGGATTCAAGGCTGGTCAAGGCCACTGTTGAGATGAAATGAACTGCGGAACTTGATCTTGCAGAAATTGTTGCGTTAAGCGAGCTTTGTGAGACGGTGCTGAGTCCTGTTGGAATGTCCAGTGGTTTGTACCGAATTGTTTGCGTGTCCAAGGAATTAGAGCATCATTTAACACGGAGAGTATCCATTTGCAGTCACAGCAGCCCAAACCATCACAGAAGCAGGCGCCTGCTTACGAACAGCAAGCCGATTCGAATTATCGTTAGACTTGTTCTACAACCAGACACGATGCAAAATTTGTAAAGCTTTTGATCGTTGAAGGCGTACTTTTTTGTGCTGGTGTTCAGGGGGCTTCAATTAAAGATTATTTTTTAGCATGCGCCGAATGCTTGAGTCCGAAACGTTCAGATCTTTAGCCAATTTTGTTGCGTTCTGTCGTGGATTTCTCTGCATTCGAGCCTTCACCTTACGAACCATTTCTGACGAAGTTGCAGTTTTTCTATCACCACCTTTACAGCGTTCATCAATGCTGCTGGTATAATTGTACCGTTTTATGGTCCGATACACAAACACGATTCACGAACAAAAGTAGGCTTGGATTTTCTGCTATATAAAGGGTGATTTTTTAGCTGGTTTGGTTTTGGCAACACTGGTTTTGACAGCTGACGTATGTTTAGTACCTTGTGTCACTGTCAAACAGCTTCAGTTTGGTTTGCAATTTAACCATGGATCGTCTTACAAATGAACAACGCTTGCAAATTATTGAATTTTACTATCAAAATTCGTGCTCGGTTCGAAATGTTCATCGCGCGCTGCTTCCATTTTATGATCGGCATTCTCGACCTTCTGAGCAGTCTATTCGGAAGATTGTGACCAAATTTCGCACCAAATTTACTTTGTTTGACATTAAACCACCAACACGTTTACGTACTGTGCGTAGTGAAGAAAATATTGCGGCCGTATCAGCTAGTGTGACAGAAGACCGCGAAATGTCGATTCGGTTCCGTTCCCAGCAGTTAGGCCTTTGTTACAGCACTACGTGGAAAATTTTGCGGAAGGATTTGGGCGTAAAGCCTTTTAAGATACAGTTGGTGCAAGAACTAAAGCCAGCCGACCTACCACAACGCCGAATTTTTGGTGAATGGGCTCTTGGAAAGCTGGCCGAGGATCCGCTTTTTTATCGAAAAATTGTGTTCAGCGATGAGGCTCATTTTTGGTTGAATGGGTACGTAAATAAGAAAAATTGCCGCATTTGGAGTGAAGATCAGCCAGAAGCATTGCAACAGCTACCAATGCATCCCGAAAAAGCCACTGTTTGGTGCGGTTTATGGGCCGGCGGCATTATTGGGTCATATTTCTTCAAAGATGATGCGAATCGCAGCGTTACTGTCAATGGTGAACGCTACCGAGCGATGATAACAAACTTTTTTTTGCCCGAAATGGAAGTTCTTGACTTGCATGATATGTGGTTTCAACAAGACGGTGCCACATGCCACACAGCACGCGAAACAATGGCGCAATTGCGAGGCGAGTTTGGTGAACAGTTAATTTCACGTTTCGGGCCGGTCAATTGGCCGCCTAGATCGTGCGATTTGACACCATTAGATTATTTTTTGTGGAGGTTTTGTCAAGGCTAATGTATAAAGGGACAAGCCGCTTCGATTGACGCACTGGAAGCCAACATCCATGCATTCAATCGTGAGATACCGGCCGATATGTGTGAAAGAGTATGCCAAAATTGGACTCAGCGCATGTGCTACCTGAAACGCAGCCGCGGTCAACATTTGCATGAAATTATCTTTAAACATTAAATTGCAAGGTTCAAACTATCGATTCAAATAAATATTTCATTCATTTTTTCGAATTTTTTGTGCTTTTTTTTTTAAAAAAAGTTCTAAACCTCTTAAAAAATCACCCGTTACAAGCCAATCACACTGTTGCTTTTAAACTTTATTTCGTATATTACTTTTAAAGTAAGAAGTAGAACGATGATTCTTCTAAGGGTTATTAACAACTAAATAGACTGTCAATATAAATGAAAATATTAAAATATTCTATGCCCCCGTCGTCAGTAATGCCAGCATAGAAATGGTAACACTTCGCTGTTTCTGCTCACTATAACACTGTCCGTAGTCAGTTTTTCATCCTTTTTTTGCACGGCCCATTCCACCGTACTTCCAGGACAGCAGTAATGTCTGTTTCGTCTAGTTGTTCGGCTGCACATCTCTAATTTTGTCTTCATTCCGGGTGCGAAGACAAACGTTGTTATCCTTTTAGCAAAGTGGTCAACAATAAAATCAGGAGTATGTGCTTTAGTGTGAGTACACGTCTAGAAAACATGAATCACGTGTTAGTTTTTTTTGGGCCAAAATTGAAAAAAATTATCAGTTTCTCATGGACTATATTTATATTTTGCATTTTAAACAATCTCTGAAAATATTCAAACCCATTGAAAGTGAAACTCACGTACGATCCATTAGGCTTCCTGTGTTAAGAACGATGACTCAAATCAAAGACACCCCTATGCGATAGTGTTTGTATACGATAGAGTAAAACCGAAAGCGTCATTATAATTCTATCCAAACAAATTTCAAGGCAGCAACAAGGACTGGTTAGTATACATCTTAGTAAAAGTTACACACCTCTTCGTTTTCTTAATCGATAAACCTACGCATAAACACACGCAAACGCAATACATCACTACAATGAATGAATGTGCAAAAACATGTACATTTGCTTGTTTATGCTGCGGCCATTCTGGGAACACTTAAAAAAAAACCAAAAACACTTAGTTTCAAAAACTCAATTCAAAAACACTGATCAATCGATATTTTTAGACACGGATCGAACAAAAAACAACAGATCTCCCTCGTTCATGCCACGTGATAAACATCATCCTTACGGCAATGATTATACCAGTTACCAATACAATTGAATTGTCACTATGACGTCAACGAAATTGTGTTTTCAAAAAACGGAATTCCACTTGAACTGTGCGTGTTGAAGTAATTTTCCAGCGAACAATGAGGTGATGGTGGCCTTGCATTTGGCCGGTATTGACCTACGGTTGGTATCGTGTGTTTATATTATTTTATCCGTTACTCCTTAATTAAATGGGAAATAAATCGTATCACAGGATATTGCATTATTGATCATGAAATGTAGACAACAGGTGGTCCACCAACTGGGATAGGGCGTATCCCATTAGTTTTGTTATAACGTTTGTTCTTTCTCTTTTTTTCTAAAGTGGTGTGAACCTGGGCCTCAACTAAGATGATCGTCCAATTAGCCCAGTCCTTAGCTAACTGCCTCTAGATGCGCACTCCAAGTTGGTTGAGGTCGGTTTCTACTTGTGCGCGTCATTTAAGGCGAGGTCTTCCTCCTGGGAATCGAAGACTCTGCGAGCCGGAGTATTAGTGTCAGTTCGTTCTAAATGTCCTACCCATCTTAAACGTCCAATGCGGAGTTTTTTTACCAGGGGTATGTCGCTGTACAGCTCGTATAGTTCTTGGTTGAATCTTCATCTCCATAGCCCATAGTCCATAGTCAACGCAAACGGGATCGAAGATTTTTCGAAGAATTTTTCTCTCGAATCGACCAAGGATTTCTTCATCCACTTTTGATACGGTCCATGCATCAGGGCCGTAGAGCAGGACTGGGATGACCAGGGTCTTATATAAGATCTCCTTAGTAGTTCAAGTCCCGTACTACCTCAAAGTTATATCTGTCAATGGTGACGTTCTGTCCAATTCGGCGATGTTGTGTGTCCTTTCGTGTTGACAGCATATACTTAGTCGTACCCTCATTTACTGCTAAACCCATTTTTGCCGCTTCCTTCTCTATACTAGCAATCGTGGCTATGACATCACGTTGAGTCCTACCAATGATGTCATTATCGTCGGCGTATGCTAGTAGTTGCACCGACTTTTGGAAAATTGTGCCTCTGGTGTTGGCTCGGGAGTTTTGCACCATCCTCTCAAGAATCAAATTGAAGAAGTCACATGACAGCGCATCGCCTTGCTTAAACCCTTTTTTGATATCGAATGTGTCGGTGAGGTCGTTTCCCACCCTGATGTAGCACCGAGAATTCTCCATCGTCATCCTACACAAACAGACGAGTTTGGGCGGTATACCAAAACTGCGGCTTTGAAATCGATAAATAGGTTGTGGATATCGATTTGGACTTCTTGGGTTTTTTTTTCAGGATCTGCCGAAGTGTAAAAATTTGATCGGTTGTGGGCTTTCCTGGCCTAAACCACACTGAAAAGAGCATCAGGTTGTTGGTAAATGGTTTCAGGCGTTCTTCCCTTCTTCTCTGCCTATAGAGCTTAATGGCAGCTCTCGTCTGCAGCTTAGCCTTGTAGGCCTCGTTCTTGGCTGCGAGCAATTGTCGGCATTCCTCATCAAACCAGGCGTTTCTTGCTAGCAAATCAGTTGCTGCTGATATAATGGCCTGTTGACATCGTTGCCATTGTTATTCGACAATAGATGCTGGTGGTATGGTGTGAATCGAGTGGTAAAGGGATACGCGTTGCGTGAAGGCCTTGGCGGTCTCTGGCGATTGTAGCCTTTCGACATTAAATTTTATCACAGTATTTCTGGTTTTTTGTGGCGTGGTTTATATCCGCATCCTTACCTTTGCTGCAACTAGGTATTGGTCCGATTCGATGTTAGCGATGTTGTTATATAAGGCTTATGTTGGCGAATTCGGCCTTGATGCGGATTGTTACAATGTGTTCTTTAATGTCTTGGAAACATAAGACTTTTTGCCTGAGTCTGGCACTTATAACAATTCCGCACCCGAATAGTCGCTGTTTCTGCTCACTATAACACGTTTATAGATGTCACAGTTTTAGATGTCACAGTGTTTCATCCTCTTTTTGCCCGGCCCATCCCATCGTATTTCCTGGATGGCAGTAATGTAATGCTTTGTAGCAGTTTAGGGCTTCCGCTAGTTAATCGTCTGCACCTCTCCTGTTTAATGTTCTCATATTCCAGGTGCATATACCAACGTCGTTGTCCTTTTTTCGTTTAGCACGGTCGTCAACAGTAATATCAGTCCTTTCCGAGGCTATTGGTGACTTCGTAACATAAGATTTTTTCCATGGATGGGTAGTTAACCCAAAGCACAACCCCGAACTTGGAGGGCCAGGCCCTTGTTTTGACCCTAGGACAGCGGGCCGGAAATACCGATGTCAGTAGCCCATTTTGGGATATGAGCGCTGCCGTTGACCCATTGAGGGCGCGCACCGTCCACTGTTGACCAGTGGCGTTCTCGAAAAAAAATGACCCGATGACTCCTCCAGCGGAAACAGCGCACCATGCAGTAACTGTGAGCGGGTGTAATAGCTCCTGGTGCATTAATCGTGGATTTCGGTGCCCCAGAAGCGATACTTTTGCTTGTTCACGTACCCACTGAGGTGGAAATGAGCCCCAATGCTCATTATGATTTTTGTCGAAAAATCGTCCACTTCGTCCTCGAGACTGAGGATGGCTTGGGCGTAAGTTACACGCGTTTGGCGGTCGACAGGCAGCAGCTGACACACGGACTGGACTTTGTACTGGAACATGCGCAAGTCTTTGAACAAAATTCGCCTTAGGGACGACGGGCTGATGGCTAATTACGAGGCACGGCGTCTGGGCGATGTTTCCGGCGACAGGTCAACATCCTCGGCAACAGCGATATTCTCGGCAAAATGGGCGCTCCGGATCCGGCCACTCTTGGCAACATCCCGTGTGGTCCCATACTCTTCAAGGTTGGTGGTCAAACGGCGTAGTGTTTGCGCAGTCGGTGTCGCCTGTCGGACGGACGGGGAATCGGCGACGGAGTTCGCGCTGCACCAAAACACGATTATTGCGCGTTCTTGGGGAGTTTATCGCTCTATGGCCTGTTCACTTGTATTCTACATCTGTTTAGTCAACAAATGTCAAAACAGATTTGACATTGGCGGCCGTTTGCAAAAATAAGAGCATCTTCCAATAGGGTGATCTCTTTTGGTCAGTTTACAAGATACAATGAGAATATTGCATTACACAGTGACGTTATCGTGAGTTGGGGTGGCATCATTGCCACTCCTTGCAATGCATGTTATTGGATTTTTTTTTAAATTCATCTGTGTGTTGGCCCAAAGCGGGACATTCCGCTGTCCCCACTGAAGTCTGGGGGACGGCGGAACACACACTCGAAAAGCTGGACGTCTGGTCTCGTTATGGATATGGCAAATGAATTGTTCTCCTCCAAAGTAGAACATTATCTTCCTGCACTGGGTATTTTTTTCACTCCAGACCTATTGAAATTGCCAGGTTTCATGACTTGTAACTCTGAGTCAGATCATTTCGAAGGACAAATGCCACCCTTAAAATACGAATTCGCCTTTAGTTCTTTCAACATGACAGTAATGACAGGTTCAATATTTCGATAATCGAATTTTGTTTATGTCAGGGCTGTGGTCTCTCTATTTGGGATAAACATATGCACACATTTCTGTATGACAGTTTTGCATGACAGAGAGTCACCAGTTCCTTGCTATCGATGACATATGGCTAACCATGACTCGCTTATTACTTTCAATTTGGTTACCTGGCGCCATGCCGACGCGCATGCGCAACTACACAATTTATTTGTACCCAACTTATAGTTGGACACATAAAATTTTTCTGAATTCTCAAATAACCAACGAATGCAAAATATGATAAGATAACCATACCAAGGATTTTATTTTAAAAAGTTCCAAAAATAAATTCAAGGAAGAGGGTATGCAACTGGGCGATAAGATCCCTTGAATGCATTCAAATATCATGTGGATTCCTAAAACTGAAATGAAACTCACTTTCCGGTGAGGTAATTCTGCAAACTTTGTCGCACGACAAAACAATCAAAACAAGTCTAATTCCGAGTAATTTAATACTAGATACGTGTAGCTTGTTAAACATTCGTTAGATTTTATTTATGGTAATGGTACCATTGCTTTACGTTGGATTTCTCTATTGCTGGCGGGCTTATATGGGTTCAAGTTTCATTACGGCTTGTGCGTTGTTAATCAGAAAAAAACACAACATAATCCCCGCCCGCTGTTGATAAACCATTTTTGTATCTAAAGTTAAATTGCTTAGCGGTGAACATACTTAATCTTTTGTTTACGAATCGAAAGCCCCCGCGGACTTGGCTTGAATTGAAATTTTTGTGCAAATAGTGTACATATGTCGTAGATAAATTCATATGAAGTTTAAAAAAACTAAATAAAGGTCTAATTGGGAGGCGCCTAACATTATTCTACTAACAGATAACTCTTTTTTTAGTGGTAGATGGGGTACGAACCTACAAGAAGATTTTCTATATCTGAATGTGAAAGATTTTCAAACCATCAAAACGTGGTGATATTCTTTGAACTGGACCTCGAAAACAGGGATTTGTCAAAGTACCCACTTCTATTGAATTTTCAAGAAGAAATATTAGATTCACCTGTAAAGTCGTTACTTACTTACTTCCTTATGTAGAGCTTCGGAATGAACCTGTCCCTCAAGCATCATACAAAAAAAAAAAAAAACAATTTTTGGCGAAACAGGCTCGTTAGGATCTAGGACCAAGATTTTTCTCACAAGCATTCATGTGGGAGTATGTTTTCTTGCACAATGTCGGGACCTCCTGTATGCCGAATCCGAACGTCTAAGTTGAGATAAGCTTTTCTTGGCAATTGATACGAGACGGATGATTTGTCAGATCATCAAGAGAGGGGGCCACTGAAAGATAATTTAGGTGTTGCTACGTCTGTTGAGCCCGACGCCTCAACCAAGATGCCTTTTCAATTAACCCCGTCCTTATCTAACTGCCTCTAGTTGCACACTTTAAGTTGGTTGATGTTGGTTTCTACTAGTGCGGCTCCGGAGTTTTGGTGTCCATTCGTTCTACATGTCCTAGCCATCCTAAACGTCCAATGCGGAGTTTTTTGACCAGGGGTATGTCGCTGTACAGCTCGTACAGTTCTTGGTTGAATCTTTGTCTTCATAGCCCGTCAACGCAAACGGGACCGAAGAATTTTTCTCTCGAATCGACCAAGGATTTCTTCATCCGCTTTTGATATGGTCCATGCTTCAGCGCTGTAGAGCAGGACTGGGATGATCAGGGTCTTGTATAGGATCTCCTTATTAGTTCGAGTGAGGGCTTTACTACTAAATTTTCTTCTAAGCCCGAAGAAACAGCGATTGTCAAGAGTTATTCTTCGTTTGACTTCTGACGAGATGTTGTTGTCAGAGTTAATAGCGGAGCCGAGGTAGACAAAGTCCCGTAATACCTCAAAGTTATATCTGTCAATGATGATGTTCTGTCCATCTCGTCGATGTTGTGTGTCCTTTCGTGTTGACAGCATATACTTAGTCTTACCCTCATTTACTGCTACACCCATTTTTGCCGCTTCCTTCTATATACTAGCAAACGTAGCTATGACATCACGTTGAGTCCTACCAAAGATTATGAATTCTATACAGATGACGCATTGAGAACAAAAAAACAGAAACTTTTGCGTAGCAGCTTCATGTGCATGAAAACACATGACAAACAAGAACAAAAACATATGGCGGGCTGTGCCAGCACGACCCGCCATAGAACCATTTTTCTTGTATGGGGTGCGTCATCTGTATAGAATTCATAATCTTTGGTCCTGCCAATGATGTCAATATCGTCGACATATGCTAGCAGTTGCACCGATTTTTGGCAAGTTATGCCTCTGGTGTTGGCTCGGGAATTTTGCACAATCCTCTCAAGAATCAAATTGAAGAAGTCACATGACAGGACATCGCCTTGCCTAAATCCTTTTTTGGTATCGAATGTGTCGGTGAGGTCGTTTCCAACCCTGATGGAGCAGCGAGTATTCTCCATCGTCATCCTACACAAACGAACGCATTTGGGCGGTATACCAAAACTAGACATGGCTCTGTATAGTTCGTCTCTATAAATGCTGGCTTTGAAATCGATAAATAGGTGGTGGGTATCGATTTGGACTTCTTGGGTTTTTTCAGGGTCTTCCGAAGTGTAAAAATTTTATCGGTTGTGGATTTTCCTGCCCTAAAACCCAACGATAAGGGCCGATCAAGTTGTTTGTAAACGGTTTCAGGCGTTCATATATTACGGCAGATAGGATCTTGTAGGCGATGTTGAGCTGACTTATGCCTCTGTAGTTGGTGCTGCTCAGAGGGTCTCCTTTTTTGTGGATCGGGCAAACGATGCAGAGGTTCCATTCTTTAGGCATGCTTTCAACCGACCAGATTTGGCTTATGAGTTGGTGGATGTTACTTACCAAGTCATCTCCGCCAGCTTTATAAAGTTCAGCGGGAAGGCCGTCATTTCGGGCGCCCTTATTAAGATTGAGCTTAGATATTGCTATCCTCACTTCACTTATGTCGGGTGGTTGGCAGTTTTCGCTATCGTTGCCAATATTAAATGGTTCGTTCTGCCTGACAGCGGAATGTTGTTCGTCATCGCCGTTTAACAGTCTGCAGAAGTGGTTCTTCCATATCCTCAGCATCGACTGTGTCTCAACTACAATATTTCCTTGTTCATCTCGGCAGGATTCTATTCGAGCCTTGTATCCTTGGCTTTGACGTTTTACACTTTGGTAAAACTTGCGAACATCGTTCCTGGAGTGGCACCTCTCTATATCCTCGATCGCGCGCTTTTCTTGCTCTGTTTTCTTCTTTCTGAAAAGCCGATGTTTTTCCCTTCTTGGTAGCCTATAGAGCTCAATGGAAGCTCTCGTCTTCACCTGCAGCTTAGCCTTGTAGGCCTAGTTCTTGGCTGCGAGCATCTGTCGGCATTCCTCATCAAACCAGGGGTTACTTGCTGGTAGCCGCGAGAAACCTAGCACATCAGTTGCGGCTGAGCTAATGGCTTGTTGGAGTCGTTGCCATTGTTCTTCGATATAAGATGCTGGTGGTATGGTGTGAATCGAGAGGTAAAGGGATACGCGTTGCGCGAAGGTCTTGGAGGTCTCTGGCGATTGCAGTCTTTCGACATTAAATTTTTTCACAATATTTCGGGTTTGTTGTGGCGTGGTGGATATTACCATCCTTACCTTGGCTGAAACATGGTAGTGGTCCGAGTCGATGTTAGCCCCTCGGAATGTTCGGACATCCAAAATACTGGATGCGTGTCTCTGGTCTATCGCAATGTGATCAATTTGGTTGACTGTTCGTTGATCTGGAGACCGCCATGTCCCCTTATGGATATCGAGGTGAGGAAACCGTGTGCTGCCTATAGTGGCATTTCGTTCCGTAGCGAGGTCAATTATCCTAAGTCCGTTACCAGACGTGTTGTCGAGTAGGCTATGTTTTCCGAGAGTACTGCTTAAGATGTCTTCTCTTCCAACCTTTGCGTTAAAATCTCCCAGCATGATTTTAACAGCGTATTTGGTAGTCGCACATAAGTTTTGTCAAGGAGCTTGTAGAAGCAGTCTTTCGCTATATCATCTTTTTCATTGCGCTGTCGTTGGGCTCCCGGCGCATTCGCCACAATCTCTGTTCAAGGGGCCTGATTTACCGTTGAGATTCCTAAATGACCTGCTGTCCGAATATGTCGAAGCAGCTGCTTTAGGTTAAGACGCCACAGTTGACTCTATCTGGTAAGTACCACCGCTTCCGACTGGAAATGGAATATGTGCATTGATATGAGTACACGTCTTTCCCCTGCACACATCTGCTGCCACCAAGACTTTACACAGGTATTGAGAACCTATCTACGGTCGAGGTACTATGTAATCAGCGGTAACCACGGGAAGGCTGAAAGTCGTAGTGACTCAAGGTTTCATATTATCGCACTGCCTAAGTGCCTACCATTTGACCGCCATCTTTAAAACTAATATCCCCAAAAGTAGGCGTGGTAAAAAACTTTAAGGGCTTGAAATACTTAGAAAATGGCATTGCCACAACATATTTTTCAGACAAACTTTTATGGTTCCACAAAAACAACGTTTTTCTGTTGTATATGCTATTGGGTATTGTATGCAAATTTTTTTTTAGGAAAACGCCCTCAAAAAGTTGGGGTGAGTTAAAATTATCTAGACGAATTGATCAAATTAATATTACCGAAGTATTTTCTTCGGAAGTTTGTCAGAATTTTCTTAAAATTCTACCGGAAAGCGTTTTTTTTTGTACTAAAAACGGTCTCAAGAAGTGGGAGCGGATAACAACGTTAGACAGACGAAATATAAATATTGGGAATGTCTAATTATCTTGTTCAGACACTTTTTCCAAAAATTTTTACGGTTCAGCCTAAAATAACGTTTTTCTGAAAATGGGCGCTGCAGTTAGTGCATTTTAAAAATGTTTAAGTTTGTATTGAGGGAATGGACCAAGAGCTTATATACAAACCTTCATTTTGTCAGGTCAGAACTTAGGGATGGAGTTTTAAACGTCCTGAGTATGACTATGCTATGGATTTAACTCCCAAAAATCGGTGACTCTCAGATGGACTGACAGACAGGTATGGCTAGATCGTTTTAGCTAGCGATTCTGAATCGATCCATATAAGGGTCCGCCAAATAACTTTTTTTTTTTGAAAATGCTATAAAAAAAAACTACTGAATATTTTTTCAAATTTCTTTTTTTCTTTGAAAGTACAATCCTTCCGGTTAATAATGGAAAATAATTTCATTCAAATGGCTGCCTCGGCTGGCCATGCAGCAGCCTATACGATCGGTCCAATTTTTAAGCACATTATCGATTGTGTGCAGTTGTATTTCACCAATGGCTTCACGAATATTGTCCTTTAAAGCGTCAATTGTCTCTGGCTTGTCGGCGTAAAACTTATCTTTTACGGCACCCCACAAATAATAGTCCAACTGTGTCAAATCGCAGCTTCGAGTTGGCCAAACGACATCAGCTCTGCGGCTGATAATGCGATCTTCAAAAACAGGGCGCAAAACATCGAGTGTAGCTTCGGCTGTGTGGCACGTAGCGCCGTCTTGTTGAAACCAAATGTTGCCAATATCCTCCTCTTCAATTTTTTTTTAACAAAAATTCGTTCAACATGGCCCGATAACGATCGCTATTGACTGTAACGGCCACTCCTTGCTCATTTTCGAAGAAAAATGGCCCAATTATGCCTCTGGACCAAAAACCGCACCAAACAGTGACTCGTTTTGGGTGTATCGGCTTTTCAATGTATGCGTGCGGGTTTTCTGTGCCCCAAATGCGACAATTTTGCTTGTTTACATACCCGCCAAGATCAAAATGAGCTTCATCTGAAAAGATGATTTTTTTGGCAAAATCGGCATCTTATCTAAGTCGATCGCAGGCCCACTTAGCGAAGCGAAAACGCATTGGATGGTCAATCGGCTTCAACTCGTGAACCAATTGGACTTTGTATGGCGTCATACCAAGGTCTTTATGCAAAATTCGTCTCAATGATGTCTCCGAAATGTTCAATTGTTGAGAACGACGGTGAATTGATGTTGATGGCGCTTCACGCACACTTTCTGCCACAGCAGCAATATTCTCGGGTGTACGCGCTGTGGATGCCAGTTTCTTTCACTTTTTTCACAAGATAACGAACATACGGAGCTGACGGTGCTTCTCTTCTTCCAAAATCCGTACGCAATTTTCGCAAAGTAGATGATGTCGCAATATTTCCCAGCGCTGTTCAAGCGTATACACAAGCATATTCGCGGAAGGATAAAACTAATTATCTGTCAAATCAGACATGAGCTAAGTGTTACCATTCACGAAAGCACTAGTTGAAAAAAAAAACGTTAGATGGCGGACCCGTTACTTGAAGGTATATCTGTGGAAATTATTTCACTATATTACGATCTTAATGTCAAAAGTAATAAACCTTTATAGGGTATACAAAAATTAATAAAAAAGATGAATTGATTGTTTTTTGACACTCTGTATCGATGTAATTGTATGGCCTTATATCAAACAACCAGGTTCATCCCTGACAGTGACGCCACTTAAGTAATTAAATAACAATCGTAAATCTCATGCTGTACCGCATATCTCCGATTTCCGGCATGTTGTAGAATTTTACATCTCTACTATTTTATTTTCGATAATTCGCCTTTCGTCAACACAGGTGTTCTTTCATCCCCCCAAATCCGCAATTGGTTTGAACTGACATTAAATTTGTTTACCAACACCTACATTGCACACGCTAGCTCAAGATCACTTGGCCATTTGTCCGAACAAATATGCGGATATTTACTGCCACCCACGCGAAGCAACAGATGCACTTGCTCGCGTTTCAAAAAAAGATACACAATCTCAAAGAAATTCCCACCTCCATGTCGCATCCAAATTCACACCTCTGCATACGGTTGCTCAAAGGAAAACAATTCCAATTCCAATTTGGCACACCAACATACTGACGCCGAAAATTGAGTGCCTTCCCCGAAATCGATCATTTCCAACCTTGACGCGTAAACCATGTAAACATGCAACGAATCCATTTCAATGCCACCGCCTGAACAGTTTTCGATCTTCCGCATTTGTTTGGAATAATTGTTCAATCTTGTCCAACTGAGGCTGCTGCTATCTATTACCGAGTTCAAGATCAACTCTCAGTAGTTCTACCGAAATTAAAAACAGACAGACAACAGTCTATCAGAGGAGTAAACAAAAATTAAAAAATTAATTAATGAATAGCGCCGGTCTAGTTTGAAGTCTTACACAGACGCACAGTCCATAAACACAGAGTTGACATGCCACTCGTTTTCTGGTTCTTTATTGCGGTCCAATGATGTGTTTCAATAAATTTCTATTGTCAGTGACAGTCGACGCGCAGTGACGCCTTTGCCCACCACCACCACGACTGGCCTTGACAGTAGAAATGTCAAACATTCCATGAGCTGCGGAGAACGCACAAGCTGAAAACATTGAGGGGTTGACATATTTTGGCCATATGAGCCGTTGATTGAAGTGACATCGGGGTAATTATGTGATGTGACCACAAACCGCAAACTCGTACATCCTTGGTATTGTTTGGGTGCCATTTAGACGGTGGTCTCTACATTTTCTGACATGCAAACTTTTCGCGTGTTGGAATTTTTTTCCAGAACCCAAAGTTACCCAACCTCACATGTGAAACAATTCTGATGATCTCATGATGGTGTTTGTTTATACTTGTACTCACGATCATAGATCATGTATGTGAACCGTTTAATTGTCAATTGTCATACAAGTTTGATGGATGGTTTTATAAGAGCTCTTTGCGCTGGTGAATCAAGGAAGGGTTTCCAAATATTTTATTACGTAACTCGGTTCGTTTTTCGTCAGACCGTGATCTTACACCCCGATCGTAATTAATTCATGATCGGCGATCCATTTATCGAAATCAAATTGTTTATCGATTACGTATGAAGAAGGCGCCCATCATCGTGGGTCGTCTAATTTATGTTCAGCTTGTGTAAAAGGATTTATTTTCTATAAGAGCTGCTCCTACATATAAATACACTTGTTAATTGATTCATTGTGTAACTGGTAGTTGTAGATGGAAGCTGTAGAGGAGGCAGGCTGATTTTTGGTCTTCAACACTAGGTGGGCATTGACGTATTGTGCTAATGTCGAAATGTATCTTGCTGAACAGAACACAATTAGCAAAAGATTTAATTAAAATGTAGCTACACAGGGTAAATATAAATAAAACATGGTCTTTGGAAAGAGCCCCGATTGGGTGGGTGTTTCACTAAGGCATCTCTTCCTATGTTTAGGCGGCAGTGGAGTGGTCTAGAGTCGTGGTATGGCTGGCAGGTCGTCCAAACATGAACTCCTCTGAGTTATTATGAACAAAAGATAAATTAGTGATTCCAAGGGTTAGTTACGCCTTTTTAACGGAGAGGGTGGCAGATGAGCTCAATACATCTTCTCCTATTTCCAGGCGACAGAGGATAAATTTCTAAAATGTAGTCAACTGTGGCATCTGCAACCAGAGTACTGTTGGACAACCTGTAAGAGCTTCTCTGACATATTAGTACAGAACATAATTTAGTAGTCTCATCGGTTATTCAAGCTCTTTCAACAGAGAGGATAGCGGATGAGCTCAAAAGGCCACTGGAAGGGTTTTATCTCGAAGTGGATACTAACTCGCAAAAATCCGATCACATGGCTTAGTGGTATCAAGTTTGAGAGTTTTACCTCCAGGCTTTCTGTTTTGTCATTTAAAGTAAGTTGATTATGAATTAGATGAAAGCCTTCAATCTTGAATGCAATTAAATGGCAATTAGACCCGGTGCTACCGAAATTTCTTGTGCGCAAACTGTCAAATACAGATCACTCAATCTAAGGTTGAAATTTCACGTAGATAGGCTACAAGAGACTTGGCTTGCGGTTCGAAAATCACTCCATCAAAATATCGAGTACCTGACGGATTCAGAACTTTATTAGCATTTTGGAACCAAAAATGCTAATAAAGTTCTGAATTAGTGTTTGACAAATTTTGGACGCTACGTAATGTTTTACTTGGGTCAATTACGAAGACACCGGACGTGAAACCCGATGAGAAATGATAAAGAAAACTGCTAAAAACTTAAAACCGATGAATTTATAAAAAAAGGAAAATTAAGGGTGGTGCGCCCACTTACACTTTTTTAGGGCGGTGAAATTTGTTTGCACCAAAATGGCCCCGAATGATTTTTGAATTTATTAAGAAAATAGAATTGTATAGGGTCGATCGCCCCGTCTTTTATCGGGATTATTCGGCCCCAGAACAACCTACGAAATGCTAATTTTTTCACTACACGGTTACACTTAACCACTCTACATTTATATTTGTTTTGTCTTTTCCTTCTTTCTTCGCGCAAAACTCCAAACCCAACAATTTTTCCACGATAATCGATATTCCCGAAGTGGCGTTCGTTTGTTCAAAACGATTCCGATGTCCAGAATCAATCCCATTTCCCGTTAACACAGATCCTTTCACACTTAGTACTCTCCACTCATAAGCCTACTGTGACTTCTCAATACTTTCTGCTGGAAAGTGCGATCGGGGTTACTCATTTTGATGTACCCACGTTCACACGTGGCAGGTCTTACTGCGCATTTTAACACATCGTCAGGTATTTTCCCATCGTGTTGGCATCAACGACGGATTGTCCTTCCTAACCCAGCGAACCATTCAGACTGTCCTTCTGACTCGGTTGCGAGTCTCCCATAGACTTCGTAGACAGTGTACCTATAGCCGTGGACCGCTGGCGCACGCTTATGTTGCTCAGTTTTGAGTATCCCCACTCTTCCTGGGACTACACCGCATGAAAGTTACCATCACTAGGTGTACCTGTTTTTGGTTGCATTCTCCGAATTTGAAGGTCGTGGACCAGAGGCTGATAAAACCATAGCTGCCCACCTTTCCTCCACATTTTGGGTTTGCGACCACAAAAAGCAGAGCGGACGAATGGATTTAAGTTTAAAAGAGAAAAGGACACAAAAATCATCAATCAAAGCCTACCGGGTGCTTATTAATCCAACGCACAAGCTACAGGGCTACTGCACATATACGCCGAATTAGCCGCGATCCAAGAAATATGATGGTCAGTAACCAGAGGAATATGTTTCCTTAACATCTCCTTCTTTGAGCCTTAATATGTGAAGCCGGAAACCATTCACCAACAACCTGAACGGTCAGTAAATTGACCAAATCACGAAATCTTTAAAAAAGGTTGCAAATGTAAGCGTCACTAAACGCGGGGCCTTCCCCTATTGCTATCGACTTCTGGTTGGGAATCTGGTTCTACATATTCTTATCCATCGTAAACGTTCATCGCGCAGTTTTTTGATCAGTCTATGTCGCTGTACAGCTCATATAGTTCGTGGTTGCGTGTTTATCTTCAAAGCCTGATTTTTCGAATAAATTTTCGTTCAAAGCGACCAAGGATTTCTTAATCTGCTTTTGATACGGTCCATGCTTCATAGCCCTGCACCATAGAGCAGGGCTGTAATGTCAGAGTCTTATGCAGGATCTCCTTAGTAGTTCGAGTGAAGGCTTAACTACTAAACTGCCTTCTTAGTCCGAAGAAACAAGGTAATACTTCCTTTGATTTCTGACGTCAGAGTTAATAGCGGAGTCGACGTCAAACAGTCAAAAGTTATATCATTATGTCAAAGGTGAGGTTCTTACAAATTCTGTCCGATTTGTCCTTTCGTGTTGATAGAATATACTTGGTCTTACCCTTATTTACAGCTAAACACATTTTTGCCGCTTCCTTCTCTGTACTAGCAAACGTGGCTATGATATCACGTCCTACCAATGATGTCAATATCGACGGCATATGCTAGTAGTTGCACCAATTTTTGAAAATTGTGCCTCTGGTGTTGGCTTTGGAGTTTTGCACAATCCTCTCAAGCATCAAATTAAAGAAATCACATGACAGTGCATCGCCTTGCCTAAATCCTTTTTTGGTATGGAATGTGTCGGTGAGGTCGTTTCCGACCCTGATGAAGCAGCGAGAATTCTTCATCGTAATCCTACACAAACGGACGAGTTTGGGCGGTATACCAAAACTAGACATGGCGCTGTATAGTTTGTCTCTATAAATGCTGTCGTATGCGGCTTTGAAATCGATAAATATATGATGGGTATCGATTTGGACTTCTTGAGTTTTTTCCAGGATCTGCCGAAGTGTGAAAATTTGATCGGTTGTGGACTTTCCTGGCCTAAAACCACACTGATAAGGGCCAATCAGGTTGTTGGTAAACGGTTTCAGGCGTTCACATATTACGGCAGATAGGATCTTGTAGGCGATGTTGAGGAGACTTATGCCTCTGTAGTTGGCGCAGTTCAGAGGGTCTCCTTTTTTGTGGATCGGGCAAACGATGCTGAGGTTCCATTCTTCAGGCATATTTTCATCCGACCAGATTTGGCTTATGAGTTGGTGGATGTTACTTACCAAGTCATCTCCGCCAGCCTTATAGAGCTCAGCGGGAAGGCCGTCATTTCCGGCAGCCTTATTAAGTTTGAGTTTAGATATTGCTATCCTCACTTCACTCAGGTCGGGTGGTTGGCAGTTTTCGCTGTCGTTGCCAATATTGAATGGTTCGTTCTGCCTGACAGCGGAATGTTGTTCGTCATCGCCGTTTAACAGTCTGCAGAAGTGGTTCTTCCATATCCTCAGCATCGACTGTGTCTCAACTACAATATTTCCTTGTTCATCTCGACAGGATTCTGTTCGAGCCTTGTATCCTTGGCTTTGACGTTTTACACTTTGGTAAAACTTGCGAACATCGTTCCTGGAGTGGCACCTCTCTATATCCTCGATCGCGCGCTTTTCTTGCTCTTTTTTCTTCTTGCTGAAAAGCCGATGTTCTTCCCTTCTTCTTTGCCTATAGAGCTCAATGGCAGCTCTCGTCTTCACCTGCAGCTTAGCTTTGTAGGCCTCGTTCTTGGCTGCGAGCATCTGTCGGCATTCCTCATCAAACCAGGGGTTTCTTGCTGGTGGGCGCGAGAAACCTAGCACATCAGTTGCGGCTGATCTAATGGCCTGTTGGCATCGTTGCCATTGCTCTTCGACATTCGATGCTGGTGGTATGGTGTTAATCGAGAGGTTAAGGGATACGCGTTGTGCGAAGGTCTTGGCGGTCTCTTGCGATTGCAGTCTTCCGACATTAAATTTTTTCACAGTATTTCTGGATTGTTGTGGCGTGGTGGATATCCGCATTCTTACCTTGGCTACTACAAGGTAGTGATCCGAGTCGATGTTAGCTCCTCGGAATGTTCGGACATCCAAAAAAACTGGATGCGTGCCTCTTATCTATCGCAATGTGATCAATTTGGTTGACCGTTCGTTGATCTGGAGACCGCCATGTCCCCTTATGGATATCGAGGTGAGGAAACCGTGTGCTGGCTATAGTGGCATTTCGTTCCTTAGCGAAATCAATTAGCTTAAGTCCATTACCAGCGTTGTTGTCGTGTAGGCTATGTTTTCCGACAATACTTCTAAAGATGTCTTCTCTTCCTACCTTTTCGTTAAAATCTCCCAGCACGATTTTAACATCGTACTTCGGTAGTCGCTCATAGGTTTTGTCGAGGAGCTCGTAGAAGCAATCCTTAGCTATATCATCTTTTTCTTCCGTCGGAGCGTGAGCGCATATAAGGCTTATGTTGGCGAATTTGGCCTTGATGCGGATTGTTACTATGCGTTCGCTAATGTCTTGGAAACATAAGACTTCTTGCCTAAGTCTGGCATCCGAATAGTCGCTGTTTCTGCTCACTATAACACGGTCCGTAGTATATGTCACAGTTTTTCATCCTCTTTTTGCCCGGCCCATCCCATCGTATTTCCTGGATGGCAGTAATGTCTGCTTTGTAGCAGTTTAGGGCTTCCGCTAGTTGTTCGCCTGCACCTCTCCTGTTTAATGTTCTCACATTCCAGGTGCAGATACGAACGTCGTTGTCCTTTTTTCGTTTAGCAGGGTCGTCAACAATAAAATCAGTCCTTTCCGAGGCTATTGGTTGCTTCGTAACCATGATTTTTTTCTGTGGGTGGGTAGTTAACCCAAAGCACAACCCCCAACCTGGAGGGCCAGTTCCAATTTATTAGATACCCCTAGGACACGGGGCCATCAGTATCCACTACGGGATTGAGCGCTGCCATTGGCCTTTCGGTTCAACCGCCACCATCTCTGTTCAAGGGGCCTGACTAACCCTTGAAATTCCTAGACAACATGTTGTCCGAATATGTCAGAGCAGCTCATCTAGGTTCGCCTGGGACAGCAGGCCGGGTATTCATCCGTGCCATTCTCACCAGGGTGTTTATAGTGTTGCTGTTTTTCGTCGTGTTATCAACACTCGCACTTAACGTTTAGCAAGTCAAATCCGGTTGGATGAGACCAGGTCCCGATGGTTACCACTTGGAGCACATTTGATGTGTAGTCAGAGTTGCAACACTGGGCATTGCCAAGTTAACGCCAATCAGAGTCTACCCTCGTTCTACAAGCACATTTGATGTGTAGTCAGAGTTGCAACACTGGGCATTGCCAAGTTAACGCCAATCAGAGTCTACCCTCGTTCTACAACACCCAACCCGATGGTTATCACTTGGAGGTAAAAAATAAGCACATTTGATGTGTAGTCAGAGTTGCGTGCACTACAACACCCAGCACCTTTACTGTGTGGTATTCTAACATTTCAGGTCCAAATACCAACGTCCTTTTTTCGTTAAGCATAGACCAGCTTTATTTCATAAAAATTTTGCTATAAGAACGAGCCCTGGCCTCTAACGCTGAATTTTCATTATTTTTTAAATAAAATTTTGTAATTACAATCGCACGTCCCAAATGGAAATACAAAAAGTCATCAAAAACCTCTTTATCTCCTTGTCATGTTCATTTTTTCTCGAATCTCTTAAATTAATCAAAATCAACAGTTCCCTGGTATCGTCTTTGTATAAAATAATCGAATCACATAAAACACTGGCAATCACCACGTTCGTCATGCTATGGCCAAAAAATGATTAATTTCCAAAAGTCCAATGTCTGACGAAGAGCAGTACTGCACACCGTTCATCTACCAAAAACAGAAATGATCTCAACGGTTTTAAACTGTTAGTTAATGCTTTGTATGTGAAACCAATAAATAATTCCCAATTAATCAAAAATCGCTTCTCGAACAGACTGTATGACCACTCACCAGAGCTCTCTCGTCTGGGCATGAGCTTTGCTTCCCCCCTCGTCGAAATAACCTGTCTGTCGAAGTAACATTTCAAAACCTCATTAAAGAGAAAAGATCAACCCAACTACTCGTTGATACAAGTCCAATTCCACTGGCCAAATCCAGTAACACCACTTGACGGTAATTTCAAGTCCACGGTAGCAGTGCGTCACTTTTTTCGCTGCTTGGCTATTCATCATCTCAAGCACGATTCGGGGCTTAATAATGGAGCTTATGTCTATCTTTTGTTTGACATCGCTTTGGCTGGTGTACCTAGTCATCTCAAGATCGGCAATGACTATGACGATCAATTGGATTGTTGATAGACAGGATATGAGAGATCATAAAAAAATTAATAATACGATTTAGCATGATAATGGCTTTTATGGATCAGTATCGGTTATGTTGATCACACCTTCATGGGTGTGGATCAATGGATCAACGGAGGTAAAAGTAAGTCGCAATGGAAATTAAAATATTTATTCGAATTCCATGCAAACTAGATGACCAATCGGTTGGTGTGGTCACTTTGTGATTCAAAATAAATTTTTATTTTTATTTCTTATTTAGCAACGATGAATAAGGAAAATCGTTTTTTTTACAAACAATTGAGAAACCTTTTTTAAATTTTGTGGGTGCAGTGGCCATCTTGGACTACTGAGCGCGGAGACCTAGGTTTAAATGCTAAAAGGGGCCAAAGTTTTTTCACTGCCCCACCTATTGCTTCTGACAAACATCCAAAAGTACAAAAATGTCATGAGAAGATGCTAAAATTTGACGTTCGGTGTTAAACAAGTGGTCTAATATTAGAGAAGGATCAATATATTTTAAATTTAGATGTTACTATAAGTTTTACTATAAGGGGCGGAATGCATTTGGCTATTTACTTTTGGCATTGGTTGTTATAACAGCTGTAAAAGAGTGTAAGGCAGAAGACATTCCTACGATGTTCGCGCAAGACTTTGCAGTTCGCTATGGTTGAGTCTTCTATCAGTTTTATAGCACGCTTTTGTATCTTAGGTGAAATGATGTTTTTGCTACACATGACCTCACCATATGTGGGCGTTGAACTCAAGTTTGGGGCGTAAATACGCTTTATATATTGAGGGCAGATCGAGGGGTGAAATATTTTTTACATCGGTTAATGAAACCACTTCGATTATGTGGTCGTTCCGACAAGGATCATTACTAACCCATATACTGAGTATGGAGAGTTTTTACAACACAGCGCAACGAGAGAACTCTTCAAAATAGCAAAAAGAACAAACGCAGAAACAGACTGGCACTCTTACAGAACCAGCCTCTGTAAATTCAAAACAGAGACCAGAACGGCCAAAAGAAAGGCTTGGAAAGAATTCTGCAGCAGTATCGAATGAATCTGCCAGATTGAGGAAGATACTATCGAAAGAAGCAAGCAGTCCAGGTTTTCTCAAAAATTCAGCAAATGAATGGACGGAATCAACAGCTGATACCCTGAACCTTCTTTTAAGCACACACTTTCCGAACGGTAGAGGAAAATGTCATCGTAAATACAAAAACAGACCACACAACGGACAACATGGGTGACAACTCTCTCTCATTAATACGATAGTGTGCAAGGAAAAAATTGCATGGGCCATTAATTCATTCAAGCCCCATAAATCAGCCGGTCCTGACTATCTTCCGTGCATGTCTAAAACTAAACCACATACCACAAGTGTGGCGTGAAGTTAAAGTTATATTCATACCGAAGGCAGGTAAATGCAGCCACACCGTAGCGAAAGATTTCAGACCCATAAGCCTGTCCTCCTTCCTACTGAAAACGATGGAACGATTACTCGAAATCCATATACGTAACATCCTGAATCCAGGTTACCTATCTGTAACACGCCTATATAAAGGGTAAATCGGTGGAAACGGCTCTACACGAAGTAGTTCGCACAGTAGAAAATTCACTGCACTACAAAGAATATACGTTAGCAGCCTTTCTAGATATAGAAGGAGCCTTCAACAACGTTACAGCTGAAGCAATTGCTGAGGCACTTACCAAAGCTGAAATAGTTACGGTTTCTAGCAATTGGATCTTAACCATGCTCAATAACCGGATCATTTCCGTCAACACTAGGCGATTGTACCAAAAGGATCACAACGTCAAGAGGTACCCCCCAGGGAGGCGTACTATCCCCACTCCTCTGGCTATTAGTAGTCAACGCGGCACTTAAAAAGCTGGATATCACTGCAATTAAAACAGTGGCATACGCTGATGACGTAGTCCTCATGGCGTGCGGAAAATTCCCACCGACACTGAGTGAAATTATGCAAAGAAGTCTCAATATACTCAGCAAGTGGGCAAAGTCTTGCGCGCTGGGTGTAAATCCAAACAAAACAGAACTGGTTCTCTTTACGAACAGGAGATCGACCCCAGCATTTCCGGCACCGTCTTTGGAAGATTCGACTCTCTCATTGTCAGCAAGCGCGAAATATCTAGGGGTGATACTCGATAGTAAACTGAACTGGAATCTAAACGTTGAAGAAAGAGTAAAGAAAGCAAATATTGCCCTCTATAGCTGCAACAGAATCTGCGGCAAAAAATGGGGCCCATCCCCGAAGGTCACAAAATGGCTATACACAGCCATTGTCAGACCAATCCTAACATACGGTTGCTTGGTCTGGTGGAATGCTATGAAAAAAGCAAAACATATGACCAAGCTTACGAAAGTTCAAAGGACAGCATGCATACTCACGACAGGAGCCATGCGCACTAGACCCACAGTAGGGTTAGAAACAATACTAAACATAACACCAATTGACTTACAAATCAATGACACAGCAGCAAAAAGCGCAGCAAGACTCAAAGAAACGGGCAATCTACTTACGAAGCCTTTTGGCCATAGCTCAATATTAAACTCAATGGCATATGCGGATGTAGCATCTGACTACATGATCCCATATCACGACTTTGA
Source organism: Rhingia campestris (assembly GCA_932526625.1). Taxonomy (NCBI): domain Eukaryota; kingdom Metazoa; phylum Arthropoda; class Insecta; order Diptera; family Syrphidae; genus Rhingia; species Rhingia campestris. Next base: position 30,692,320 of record OW052185.1, on the reverse strand, counting down.
TACTAATTACTCTATCAGAATACCAAGCGGAGACGAATGGTCTTCAAACAATGTGTTATCTAACACAGAAATAGCAATCTATACCGACGGATCTAAAATGGAGGTCGGAGTGGGCTCTGGTGTCTACTCTGAAAAGATCGGGCTAGCTACATCCTTAAGATTAGCAAACTCGTGTAGTGTATTCCAAGCTGAGATCCTGGCCATACTCGAAGCTGCCGAATCGGCTAGGGTATTGGACATATCACATGAGGATATCTCCATCTACGTGGATAGTCAAGCGGCCATTAAAGCTCTGGCATCCAATATAGTAAAATCACGGGTAGTTGGACGCTGCCGCGAAGAGCTGAAGGCTCTTTGTAACCAGAACAAAGTCCAAATTATCTGGGTGCCAGGACATAATGACATTATAGGAAATGAGAAAGCAGACGAACTAGCCAGACTAGGATCGTCCAGTTGCATTTCCCTAGCTGATAAAAGGGTCAATCCCCCGTTAGCATCTAAAAAACATGAATTAATTAAGCACACTCAAAAAGCAACCATAACAAGATGGCAAAATACAATAACTTGTACCCACACAAAATCTTTCTTGCCAGAACTAACCGGCCGCAAATCAAACAAGCTATTAGCTTTGAATACAGCTTCCATTTCTATAGCGGTGAGAGTGATAACAGGTCACAACCTGTTGGGTAAGCACTCTAATAAGATAAAACTGGTGCGAACCAACTTTGCAGGAAATGCAGCGACCCCGACGTCGAAGAAGATGTCTCACACCTACTATGCCACTGCCCTGCGATCAGTGGCAGTGGTAGCCTTTACTTCGATGACCTAAGTGACCTAACGGCTATCCCAATAGCGCTGATAGTCCGTTTTTGTTGCAGATCAGGATGGAGCAACTACCCCTTTGAGGCTGAAGGAGCAACACAGACCAGCACCGCATAAGTATCACTAGCGAACTTAACCAGGTATCCTCTTTCTCTATTTCAGGATAATTCTTCGAAGGGTATCGCTATGGTTTCGCTTCGATAACAGAAGACAACATTGAGTTTTGGAAGCATGGAATTCTCCTCTGTTGGATTCACAACATTTCATTATGCTGTCCCGACCGTGACAGCATATTTTGATGAGCTTAACATATTTTTCGGTTTTGTTCCACGTCCAAAGGAGAAGGGCTTGGATTCGAGAAGGAATATGAAAAGCTGAGAGTGCTGTCATAAGCTATGGTATGGATTGGATAAGAAGTGGCAGACAAGAGGTCATTAATACAATTGAGAAAGATGAGAAATGAGAAAAAGTGTCGGAGACAAAACGGAGCCTTTGGAACACCAGAATTAATTTGGTCCGTAGCAGACTTGAAACCGTCCAAAACAACTTTTTTTTTTTTTTTTTAAATTCTGACCTGCCTAAGCAGTAATATACACATCGACCTAAAAGATCTATTGTGCTTGCCGTCAGATGCTTTTTAGGTTAGTAGCGCTTCTACTTTCCTAATGTAGCTGATAATACTTTCAGCCGAAGATTTCCTCAATTCTTCGGGACTTAAGAATTCCCTGAAGAAAGATTCTCTTCTCATACCGTAAAGGGCCGGGCATTCACATATGATATGCTCGGCTGTTTCGTCTTCTTCTAGACATAGTCTGCACTCCGGTGAGTCGACTAGACGCATTTTGTTTAGGTGATATCGCAGACCGTGATGACCAGTTAGGTAGCCTACTAAGTTTTTGATATCGTGCCTGCGAAGATTTAGTATCTTGTCGGCATCTGATTTGAAGGGCTGAATAGCTCTTTTGGACTGTCTTAGGCCTGGGATGTTTCCCCAGTATGAAACACATCTGTTTTGTTCCCAGTTTTTTATGACTAGATTTATGGCTGATTTGGGGATTGCACAGAAGGGTTCAGGTCCAATGAAGAGGGTTTCGGAACCTTTTCTGGCTAGTTCATCAGCTTTTTCGTTACCTTCAACTCCCTTATGTCCGGGGACCCACCATAGTTTGGTTTTGTTCCTGGAACTGAGTGTTTAGAGGGAGTTGAAGCAGTGTAGTACTGATTTGGAGTCAATGATGTGTGAGCTAAGGGCTTTTATAGCTGCTTGACTGTCTGTGAATATATGGATGTTTGCGCCTTTAATACCTGAGTTGTGTATTAGGTTTGCGCATTCTTTTATGGCAAGGAGCTCAGCTTGGAATACACTAGGGCTTTTTCCCATAGGTATTGAGATGTTTTTATTTGGTCCATGTATGCCAGCTCCTACCCCTGAGTCCATTTTAGAACCATCCGTATACCACTTTAGGCCGTTTAGGCAGTTTGGAGGGTTGTTGCTACACCATGCTTCTCTGGTTGTGATCTCCGTTGAGAATCTTTTGTCGAAGCATAGTGTCTTTGGTAAGCGGTCTGTTACTTCACAGATCATGTCAAGTTCTGGAAGTTCGGATAGAAGTTCAATTAGTTTAAGGTGTTCACTAATGTTTAACTCTTCCGCTTGTGTCAAACTTGCTGTGAGCTGCGAATTGCCACTATTTTATATAAATGTGGAGGGGTGTTAGTCCTATTAAGGCTTCCATAGCCGCCGTGGGACAGGTACGCATAGCTCCGGTAATGCCCAGACAGGCAAGCCGTTGTACCTTGTTTAATATATTTATGGTTGTTTTTTGGGTGACTTTGTTCCACCATACTATTGAAGCGTATGTTATAATGGGCCTGACCATGATCGTGTAGATCCAGTGTGTGGTCTTTGGAGAGATTCCCCAGGTTTTACCATACATGCTTCGGCAAGCCCAGAAAGCTTTGGTTGCTTTTTGAATTTTGTTGTTGATGTGGGAGTTCCAGCTTAGTTTTTTATCGAGGATCACTCCAAGATATTTTACTTCGTTGGAATACTCAATGTATGTACCATTAATTGAAATTTGGGTAAGATTTAATTTCCTCCTTTTTGTAAAAGGGACGATGATAGCCTTGCTGGGGTTTATAGAGAGACTTTCTTTATTACACCAGTCTATGACTATCTTAAGGGCGTTTTGCAAACGTGTTGTAACTTCGTTTGGTTCTTTGCCCTTTATTATGATGACTAGGTCATCGGCGTATCCAATTATATTGAAACCTGCATTACTTAGGTCTTGAAGTAGGTTATCGATAACCAGAGACCATAGTAGGGGTGAGAGTACTCCTCCCTGAGGGCAGCCTTTAACGGCTGTTACTGATACTGAGGTCTGTGCTGATGAAGCAGTTATTTTCCGACTTTCAAGCATCGCTTTGATCCATTTGATGGTGGGATGATCTATTCTTCTATGAGTCAAAGCATTTGATATGGAGTCATATCCAGTGTTGTCAAAAGCGCCCTCTATGTCTAGGAAGGCACATAAAGCTACTTCTTTGTTTTCGTATGCACTTTTTATTTGTGATGTTAAACTTAGAAGTGCTCCTTCCGTGGATTTACCTTTTTGGTAGGCGAATTGACATGGGTGCAGAGGAGTGCTTTCATTTAAGCACTCTCTAATGTGTACGTCAAGTATTCTTTCCATTGTTTTCAGGAAAAACGATGTTAAGCTTATTGGACGGTATGATTTAGGTAGTTCTATTGGTTTGCCTGGTTTGGGGATAAATACCACGTTTACCTCCCTCCAGGTTTGTGGTATGGAGCCCCAATTGAAACTAAACATACATAAGGCTACCATAGTGGGTAGGAAAAAGTCCAAGCACTTTTGTATAAGAGCAGGAAAGATTCGGTCTGTCCCTGGTGCTTTGTATGGTTTAAATGAGTTGATCGCCCATTTGACCTTATCCGGAGTGAAAAGTTTGCCGGATAAACTATTAATCCTTTTCAGGTTTATAGGGGGTGAGTCATCTATCATGTGTTTGTTTGTTTGTTTTATCTTTCGGGAGTGCCCTCTGGAGACGCGCCACCGCCGGAAGCTCTTCGAGTTCCTCACAGTATTTGCGCCAGGACGCTCTTTTTGATTTTCGCAACTCTATGTTGTATTGGGTAAGTAGAGATTTATATTGGTCCCACTTTCCGGTGCGTTTGGCTTTATTGAAAAGTTTTCTTACTGTTTTACGGAAACTTTCTAGGTTATCGTTCCACCATGGTGTGCACCTCTTTGCCACAGTGCGTTTAACCTTACAGCTATTTGTAAAAGATGAGATGATAATGTCATTTAGTTGACATTGTGCGACTTCCGCTCCACTTACACAAGAAGGTTTTTCTGGAAGTATGTCACATTTAATCGATAGATTTTCTCGATAATCCAAAACAACTTGGATTGAACGTTTCGAGAGGTAGCTACTAATCCATAGACGAAGAATGCCGACGAATGCTCGCAGCAAAGAACGATATCTAAAAGGCTAAGCTGCAAGTGAAAACGAGGGCTGGTATAGAGCTATATTAGCAAAGAAAGTGGGAAGAACACTTGCTTTTCTGAAAGAAGAAAAAAGATTAAGAAAATCGTGTTATCGACGATGTAGAGAGGTGCCACTCAAGGAATGATATTCGAAAAGATTTACCAAAGTGTAAAGCGTCAAGGCCAGGGATACAAGATACTGTCGACATGAACAAAGAAATATCGTAGCTGAGACACAGTCGATGATGAGATTGTTTAAAGGCTGATGTTGGGATGTCAGGAACAACATCTCGTTAGAAATAAATTAAACGACGAAATGCTCTTGCCAACTCTTGTTTTTTCGGGGTTAGAAGGCAATTTAGTAGTAAATCCCTCACTCGAACTACCAAGGAAATCCCATATAAGACCTTGATCATCCGAGTCCTGCGCTGAAGCATGGACAGCATCAATAGTATTGATGACAATCTAAAAATTCGGATTTTCAAAACAAACAAGAAAAATGTGGCTACACGTTATAAAACTTTATTAGAGAAGAAGGAAAGGATAATAAAAAATTACTTGAAAGAGACATTTACATTTTGGATGAAAAAGGAAGAAGATATGTTTGCCTGATGGGCGTGTTTCCTGAAGTGATGTGGATGGTTGCGTTCTTTAATATCTGCTGATGTAGCGAATGCAGTTTCGAACACTCCTCCTCATTCGCTTAGAAGGCCGCATATATACTATGATACTGTAGTTTGATTGGCTATCTTTAAGGACTTCGATTACCAAGTAGTGGTGAACTTCTCCAAGGTTATTCATCTCGAAGTGGCGAGTTAACAAGTTGTGTGCTTTTTTTATAAGTGTTTCATCCACACTGGCTACAATCATGTCGTCTACATATACCAATATGTAACAACCTACACCTCCAGTAGAGCTGATGTATAGACAACGATCGGCCTTGCTCTGAATGAACCCACCTCCGATGAGTACCTTATGAATGGCTTCATTCCATACGTACGCTCTCTGCTTCAGACCGTAAAGGCTTTTCTTTAACCGACATACGAGCCCCTGATCTCCAAATTCAAATCCGGGTGGTTGTTTCATATAGATCTCTTCTTTAAGATCTCCGTTTAAGAAAGCTGCCTTTGCGTCCAAATGCTGAACTTTCATTTTACATTTACCGGCTATAGAAAGAAGAATCCTAAGAGTTGTTTGAAGTTAGACAGGCGCAAACGTTTGATCGTAGTCTTGACCGTATTTTTGGCTATATCCTTGTGCAACAAGTCGAGCTTTGAACCTCTGAATACTTCCGTTAATGTCCCGTTTATATCTTATCTTATAGGTCCACCTGCATCTGACTATATTCGCACCATCTGGTGGCCGTACCAATTCCCATGTACTATTTTTCTGAAGACCTTGAATCTCCTCCTTCATTGTCCTTTTCCATTCCTTACCATGACTGCAACTGATAGATTATTTATAATTCCTAGGCTCCATGACAGAATCTACCTGTACCATGTTTGCTTCACCAATAAGCCGGGTTGGTGGTATTCCCTTATTTTTTCTGCTTGACTGTCTTGGAATTGTATGTGGTATTGAGGTTATCTCCTCCTCATCGCCAGAACTCCCCGCTCTTAGTGAATGAAGAAATCTTTGTTCGTTTTGAGAGAAAATTCTTCGAAAAATCTCCGGACCCGTTTTCCTTGACGGGATATGAAGACGAAAATTCAATCAAGAACTATACGAGCTGTACAGCGTCATACCCCTAGTCAAAAAAAAAACTCACCATTGAACGTTTAAGATTGCTACAAAAAAAAAACTATATTTCTGGAGTAAGAGGCTCGTTAGTGCCAGGGCTTTATACATTCATGTGTGCGTTTGTTCTTCTTACACGATGGCGGGACTTTCTGTTTTATCCCGAATTCGAACGTCTAAACTGAAATAAGATTTACTTGACAAATGATACTACTCGGATGGTTTATCAGATCATCGTGAGACGGAAGCCAGTAAACAAATCGTTAAGGCGCTGGGAATCGAGCCTCTTAGGCGGCAGTTTATCGCACTTGCCATTGTACCACTGAGCCCTACTCTGTTACGTATTTTTAGTGTTTCGAGGGGAACCCCTAAATGCCTAAGATGCATATGACGTCTGGTATATCTGTGCCGAAACTGACGTTGTACCGAAATAACTGACGAATCATTCTGTAAAGCAAAAATGCTTTATCGGCTTATCGAAGTGTATGCTAACTTCCCATATAGCAAAGCAAAACAACATACCTGCCGCCATTTTTAATAAATATAAAATCTTCCGATTATGTAATACATTTTGGGTGACCCTGTATATAGCAGTTCGTCATTGGTCTTTTTTACTAAATTCCCTTCCTAGCCCTAAACAATATTGGTTGGCAGAACGTATTCTTCTTTTGATTTTTGATAAGCTGTCAGAAATAAGAGTGGAGCCGAAAAATACCAATTTCATTACTGCCCCATAGTTATAGTTGTCAATTATGACATTCTGTTTGATTTTTCGGTGCTGTGTGTGTTTTCTTCCCTTAAGAGCCGAACGTCTCCTTAAGTCGAATTCTCTGCTGAATTATAAAATTAACTTCAATTACCAACAAAATTAATAAATTGACATATGTGGCTCATTGTCATTACACTTTTAAGAAACCAGTATTCATCTAGTTACACAAATTGATCTCATTCATTCTGCATTCACAGTGCGAATCGAAAACCACATCAGATCATCACCTCTCCATCAATTTGACAAATCACATAATTGTTGTTGGTCCGTCAAGCTCAAGCTTCAATTGATTTTATATTCTCATCTGTCAATCACTGACAGCGATTGCTAGCGCCAATATTAATGAGCGAAAGGACATCGATTCTTGTTTCACATCATCGACTTCTGTGGTATTTATCTCGTACGGGCTTGAAATAAGTCATTCATCCACTTAATCGCCCATATCTGTCAACTGTTTGACACAAAACAACAAAACATGCAATTAATTGTGATTATCATACAAAGCAGAGTTGTCAACACACAGTGCAAACGCCAAGTCAATTGAGTAACAATCGAGTAGAGCAGCTTGCACATCCGTTAAATGCAGGCCGCAGGGAAGACACCGGAGGCACGTTGACGTTTGGCTTACTTCGTTGTGTTTACAAGTTATGTGCTTCGACTGTCAAACTGGATTCTCACTATGAATTTGTAATTTTGTAGTGCAGCTGCGTGCATTGGCAGGAGGTAGTTGGGAACTGCCCAGATAGTTATTACGATATTGACATTGTTTTTGATGCATTTTTGATGTTTGCAAGGGTGGGGTTAGGGTTGGGTAGCTGGGAAGTGGGTTAAGGATGACAGATGGCACCAGTTTTTGTGGGGCATGTTGCACTTAACTATTTTTCATAATGAGGCGAGAATTCATGAAATAAAGAATGATCTCGAATGCAACTAAAATGAGAATTTATTGGAGTAGACCCTGTAAAACACCCAAGAATGCACGAATAATAAAATATAAAAAAAAATTCTGAAGTCATTCATGCAACATGCAACGCAGTCAACACCGTAATTGTGCATGCAGGCATGTTAGGTGTATGGACCCTATAAGAGACATGCATTTTATGGCAGATGATAATTATCTAAAACATTTTGACCACGCCGACGATATTTGACTTATGTCACAAAGTGACGAATTAGAGGGTGTGCCGAATTTTGTAGGACTTAATATATTTATAAGGCCAAACAAAAATAAGTTAGGGTCTTCGTACTTTGACGTTCAATGTAATTCAACTGGATGTCGGTAATGTATGAGATTTCTGTATCTTAATCCCGAAAGGAAAGTGTATCGGCAGATCGTGGCACCAAGCTCGTACTTAAATAGGGAACGCTTATGCTGGGTTCGGTGTACAATTCAAGATCTGGAAAAGCAATGTCTACAGCAGCAAATTGCGACTTTTTAACTATGAGTGGGTGCTGTTAAATTATTATTACTTGATAGTTACTACGGCTATCACAAGCCTTCGTTGGAACATTCATACGCACAATTTTTTTGAATTTCCTTTGACGACTCGTACACCAAACCAGGCCATTTAGTGGAATCCGACAGAAGAGCAAGACCCTACAGGAAATGTTATCCCAAACAGTGAATTAGAAATCAAAGTCAGATGGCATGAGCTGGACTAAGAACATAAAAAGCACACTATTGCGGGCAGGCTTTGTTGACGCCTTATGCCTCTGAGGGTTCACATTAATATTTTAAGAGTATATTACTTTTTTTCATCAATACGTGAATCTTTTACTTTCTCTTCACTCTATACCTTAAAACAGAAACCACCAACTCCAGACCATATAGTTTCACCTATTTCTCATCACCTTTTGTCGAGGCTTTCAAGTGAAATCACTCATTTCGTTTACCACAAGCAATTAAAGCCACAAAACTGAATTTGATTTATGTGGGTACCGGTCACAGCTAAGCTCTCCGAAAAGGTTTAACATCGCCCGGGAACACAATCCATTCAAAATAAAAGTATAATTCATGTGAATGAAATCCATTTGGTGGCGCCAAAATCCGTGAGTATGGATGACCTTTTGGGGCCACCACACTTAAAGCTGCACCACTGGTACCATATCGATTGGCAACAAATCAGAAAAACGATTTGTATCTGACACATGAATGGGAATCGGAGAGTTTTTCATGATTCGTGCCCCGAAACTAAACGATTGGCGAGCAATATTGCTGCGAGTAGATCATGGATCTCTTGGATGTGTTTATACATTTTTTTTTTGGGGTTTGTTATTGTACGACCTGTCTAGAGATTTATCGCCATTCTGTATCTAACACCATCTCAATGAATATTCAACATTAGATTGGTTTGAGTTTTTCGCAGATACGTATCTTTTTTTAACAACCAATTTGGAGATCGTTAGGAAGTGGAACACACGATTGTTGTTGGAGGATTTGAATCAGAACTGTTGTAGATCACTTCTGGATGACGCATTTGGGTCAGAGCTAGGTGATTGATTTGAATGGATACTTGATATGTGACAATGTGTCAATGAGATACGAGTGCTAACAAGATGTTTGGCGACCCGTAATTGGAGGCGACTAATTGCGATCCTTTTAGGAGCGGAATTTAGGTGAATGATGTCAATTGAGTTCGGTGATTTGCATGTTAATTAGTTTTAGTTAGAGCGACTTGCGTGTGTATAGGTTATGCTAGAAGCATATTTTGATTTAATTGGATATGGACTCGGAATTATATGCATTACACAATGACTCGTTAGGACCCACTGTCTTAATTTTTCTCGAAAGCATTCATGTCAGCCTGTACTAATAGATCCTAATACTACTTTATAACGAATATGAGAACCAGAGCTTAAGGAGGTTATTTTTAAAAATTATTATCACTCCTTTTTCCCGATTTTCTTTTAGCAGGGCACAGTGGTGCCAACGTTTTTTCGTTACAAAAATGCAAAAAATAACCATCTTGAGTTACAGCTTGTTAAGCAAATTAAAGAGGTCTATATGGCAAAGGCCAAATTCGGAATCCCGGCAATACTGATTCGGCTATGTCGTGTGACGCTGAAAAACACGAGCTGCAACGTGCAGTTTGGAATCTCGTACTGGAGCAGACAGTGTGCAGGGTAGGTGTTAACACGGAAAGGACTATCTTCAACAGGTCTGTCCAGATGCTGGGCTATGCGGACGATATTGACATCATCGGTCGCACCCAACGTGCGTGATAAAAGCGTTCACGGCGATTGAAGAGCAGGCGAAATCAGTTGGCCTTGAAGTAAATGAGGACTAGGCTAAGTATATGCTGTCAACAAACAAACCAGCATCTGTCCACCGCCTATGACAAAATGTTACTATTGATAGCAGCAATTTTCAGGTAGTTAAGGAGTTCACCTACATCGGAGTTAACATAAACTCCACGAATGACACCCTAGTGGTGATCCGTCGAAGAATTACCCTAGGAAACCGTTGCAACTTCGGTTTGACGGGTTCAAAACTCCTAACTCGAAGGACAAAATGTGTGCTCTACAAAAACCTTATCCTGCCAGTTCTGCTTTATGGTGCGGAGTGCTGGACTATAAGCAGGAAGGGAGAGCTAATACTGGGCTCCTTCGAAAGAAAAATACTTTGGCGGATTTTTGTTCCTGTGCACGAGGAGGGCGAATAGAGGAGAAGATACAACCGAGAACTCTATGAGCTGTACCAAGATGTGGAGGTAGTCCAAAAAGCCAAAACACGTCGACTATATTGGCTCGGCCACATCGAGCGAATTGACAATTATGCTCCAGCTAAGATGATCTTCGAATCCCAGCCCCCAGGTTCGAGGAGGCAAGGATGACTGAACCTCCGCCGTTTCAAAGACCAAGCCATCGCAGATGCCTGAGCGCTTGGTCTAGACAACTGGAAGCAACGAGCCAGGGATCATAGAGGATGGAAGGCTGCAGTGTCTCAGGCAGAGACTCTTCACGGGTCGGGAGCCCGAGAAGTAAGTAAGTAAGTAAGTGTAGATGCTTGCTTGCCAGGGCTAGGGGGGCTTATGCTATGTCAAGAGAGCAATTTCAAAGCAGTCAACTTGATTCAAGGATATAAGTCATTTGCTTATCGCTAATGGTTGTCCCGTGTGATTCAATGTAGCATCAGCCCACATGGAAAAGATATGGCTGTTGAGACGCATTGTATCCGATCCTGCTTATGACTGCACCGAACGCCAGACTCCGAGTACATAAACTAATATCACAAGGATCCTATACAATGGGGCTCAGCTGAATAGAGTTGACAATTTCCTTATTAAGGTTATTCGAAGGCACGTCTTAAGGGCGATGGCTAGCGACAACAGCCTGATCTACATGAAGGGAACGCTTATGTCGGGCTTTATTCCTCCGGAGGCATTCGATTAAATCGATTCGTTAGGGTTAGTTCGAGAAAGGAATAGTATCCCGGTATCATACCACTGCCACCGTGACGCGCAGGACAAGCGGCTAATCCGCGACGGGAACGTCGACCAAAAGCCAAAACACGTCGACTACATTGACTCGGCTACATCGAGCAAATGGACAATTATGCGCCGGCTAAGAGGATCTTCGAATCCCAGCCCCCAGATTCGAGAAGGCAAGGAAGACCGAACCTCCGTTTCAAAGACCAAGCCATCGCAGATGCCAGAGCGCTAGACAACTGGAAGCAGCGAGCCAGGGATCGTAGAGGATGGAAGGCTGCAGTGTCGCAGGCAGCAGGGAGCCCGTTAAGTAAGTACTTACTTAAGTGGCGCTACAGTCCGGGATAAACCTGGGCCTCAACCAACATGCCTCTCCAATTAGCCCGGTCCTTGTGCGCGCCACTTCGAAGACTCTGCGAGCCGGAGTATTGGTGTCCATTCGTTCTAAATGTCCTAGCAATCTTAAACGTCCAATGCGGAGTTTTTTGACTAGGGGTATGTCGCTCTACAGCTCGTTGCGACTAATTTCTACTTGTACTCCTACTTGAAGTTGGGTTTTCTTATACTGAATATACCATGTGGCTAGGAGTCACATATTCTGCAGACCGGGGGATAAGTGTCCATTAGTTCATACATACCTCAGTCTTTTTTCACAAGATCTATGTCGCGGTCGTAGTTAAGCTTAGAATTGGAGGATTTGAATCACTATCATGCCTCTCTAGTAAGCTGGGTCCGTAGCTAGTTGCCTTCAGGTGCTACAAGTTTGGTGCGACTAATTTCTACTTCTACTCCTAATTGAAAATGTTAAGCTTGAATCTGTCATGAGACTCTACTCAAATTTGCCGTTCTAAGTTGGTGTTAGATGGGAGGCCCCATTCTTTGTAGAAAAAATATAGCCTGGCTTACACTAATTAATGGTTTAATGGTAAAGCTAGGTTCGAAGGCCTGTATTTGCCGTTACTGCCGGATTCATACCATTTCAGAAATCACAAACACTTATATATTGACCGATATAATTGGGCTTACATCTCTATAATCTAGATCGTCCACTTCTGCAAAGGATTCGAATAGATCGATCACCTCTTTCATTCAGGAAGAGCCAAAAATAACACCACATAGGTATCATCACCTCATCTTTCTTTTGGGTAAAATAGCTGGGAGACTTTCGCGGGATTGGAGTTGTTCTTTCCCTCCGGGAGTGCATGGACCACCGTTGTCTATAACAGCACTGAATACCCTTTTTGACGTGGATTTGCTTTAAAATGAGCAAAACAGAAAATCGCCCAGAATAACTTTTTTTTAGGACATCAGGTCAAATTAGGCCATCAGACCAAAAAGATAATAAAAGTTGACACTGAGTCACATTCCATATTTCTGAAGTATTTTCATGTAGTACCCCTAGACATAATTTATAACCCGTCGATTAAATCATCCAGCAATTACCAGATCACATTTTAATTCAAAAAAATCCGCTTCATTCGAAAATAATGTTGCCAATGAATAGACGATCTAAATCACTTTTCAAAACCGCAAGCAATAAATCAATAAAGGCGTTGGAATTCACAAGAATAGAGTCTTTTGTTCTGACCTACATTGAAAGCTTTTCATCATCAGTACTTATGACCAGCCTTAGAGAATTAGACTACCATTTGGCGACAAGTCATCTGATTAAGTAAATCGACACCTAGCTATGGAAAAAAATCCATAAAAATAAATCAAATTTCATACTTCAATTGGTATTTGTGTTTCAGATACTCACGCATAGATACAAACGGAATTTCAAGAATGCAATCATTTAATCAGTAAACAAACTGAATTTTCATGGTCACCTGCTGTTATCGGAACGATATATTTGCCACTGGTTATTATCGGGCAAATGTTGCTGAATTTGGATTGATGAAATGGAGTTGACATAACCTGAAACCACTCGTCATTCCATTACAACGGAAAGATTATAAATATCGATGAAGATTGAGTTTCTTTGTGCTCCGGTTGTACATTTTCAAAATGGTTATCAAAATGTATAACCTTGACGAACAATTAAGAAGCACTGATTCGTCACTAGTTTATTGGTGTCAGAACCTTTACATGCCTACAAGTCGCATAATTTCATGTAATTTCTGATTGATTGTCCATATGCTGTATATCAGAGCAAAGTCAGCTTATAAACTGGCAAGCAAATAGGGATGACAATTGAATTTGATTACCCAAGCTGTCAAAAATGTGTCCAATAAAGAGCGTTGATGAATGTCATAAAATATTTTATTGCTCTAGCGGCAAGTTAAAAAGTTATTTGTCTGCGTTTTCTATTAGACTGTATAAGGCAAATCAAGATAATTGACGGGATGGTAATATTATAACTGTTAATTGTTGCGCTATATTATGCAATGACATCAGTGATACAAGGTATATAAAGGGTATTTGATTAGCTACTTGACAACTTCAAACTTTCAGTGTGAACGCACTCTTACACAAACGGGTTGCCATCCTGATTGAGTCTTTCGGTCCCCAGCCAGCATGTACAAAAAAATACAAATTTTTGGCGGAACAGGCTCGTTAGTACCCAGTGCCTAGCGTTCTCACAACCATTCATGTGTGCGTGGGTACTTTTTGCACGGTGGCGGGACCTCCTGTTCTATGCCGACTACGAACGCCTAAGTTGAGATAAGCTATTCTTGACAATTGATATCACTCGGATGATTTGTCAGATTATCACGAGAGGAGGGCCATTGAAAAATCATTTAGGTGTTGCTACGGCTGGTAATCGAACCCAGCCCTTCTGCGCGGCAGTTCATCGCACTAAACATCGTGCCACTGAGCCAGCCAGTATGTATTCAACCATATTGTCCGCCAATATGGTGTACAAGCCCCGCCCCAGACCTAGTACCTAAATTTAATTCTTAAAACTAAATGGTGGACTAAAAGTCCGCAAGGTCCTGATGCAGTGCAGAAACACTTTCCTCATATGTATAACTACCAAAATTCGGTGCGCTGCTTTCCAGTATCCGTTTTATCGCGATCTGATATCGCTGTGCTTAAGCGAAGGAGCTCCGGGAATTTTCGAAGTACCCGTGTGTTAAGGACTAGCCGCTTGTAACGCCCGACACGGTGGCGCTGGTTTAATACCGGGAATACGTTCATTTCTTGAACTAACCCTAACGAATCGATATAAACGAATGCCTCTGGAATGCCCAACATATTAAGCGTTCTCTTCATATAGATCAGGCCGAAGATCAGGCTGTTGTCGCTAGTCATCGCCCTTCAGACGTGCCTTCGAATCACCTTAATAAGGAAATTGTCAGCTCTATTCAGCTGATCCCCATTGTATAGGATCCTTGTGATATTATTTTATGTACTCGGAGTCTGGCGTTCGGTGCAGTCCTCAGCAGGATCGGAGACAATGCCTCTCAAACAGCCGTATCTTTTTCATGTAGGCTGAGGCTACATTGAATCACACAGGACAACCATAAGCGATAAGCAAATGACTTATACCCTTGAATCAAGTTGACTGCTTTGAAACTGCTTTCTTGACATAACATAAGCCTTCCTAGCCCTGGCCAAACAAGCATCTACACTTACTTACTTACTTATTGGGCTACCGACCCATGAAGAGTATCTGCCTGAGACACTACAGCCTTCCATCCTCTACGATCCCTGGCTCGCTGTTGTCTAGACCAAAAGTTCTGGTTTCAGCGATGGCTTGGTCTTTGAAACGGAGGTTCGGTCAGCCATGAGCCATGCCTCCTCGAACCTGGGGGCTGGGATTCGAAGATCCTCTTATCTGGAGCATTATTGTCCATTCCCTTGATGTGACCGAGCCAATGTAGTCGACGTGTTTTGGCTTTTTGGACTACATTCACATCACAGCTCATAGAGTTCGAGGTTGTATCTTCTCCTCCATTCGCCCTCCTTGTGCACAGGACCAATAATCCGCCGAAGTATTTTTCTTTCAAAGGAGCCCAGTATCAGCTCTCCCTTCTTGCTTATGGTCCAGCACACGGCACCATAAAGCAGAAATGGCAGGATAAGGGTTTTGTAGAGCTAACATTTCGTCCTTCGAGTTAGGAGTTTTGAACCTACTTGTTTCGCCAAACCGAATTAGCAACGGTTTCCTAGGGTAATTCTTCGACGGATCTCCATTAGGGTGTCATTCGTGGAGTTTATTTTAACTCCGAGGTAGGTGAACTCCTTAACTACCTCGAAATTGATGCTATCAATAGTGACGTTTTGTCCTAGGCGGTGGACAGATGCTTGTTTGTTTGTTGACAGCATATACATAGTCCTCAGCATGTACATTGTCCTCATTTACTTCAAGGTCAACTGATTTCGCCTGCTCTTCAATCGCTTTTATCACGGCACTTTGGGAGCGACCAATGATGTCAATATCGTCCGCATAGCCCAGCAGCTGAACTGACCTGTTGAAAATAGTGCCTTCCGTGTAAACACCTGCCCTGCGCACTATGTGCTCCAGTACGAGATTGAAGAAGTCACATAACAGCGCGTCTCCTTGCCGAAATCCGCGTGTTTTCCAGCTTCACGCGACACAGCTGAATCAGTTTTGCCGGGATTCCGAACTCGGCCATCGACATATAGAGCTCCTGACGATTTATGCTATCAAACGCGGCTTTGAAGTCGATGAATAGGTGGTGAGTTTCGACTTGTAATTCGTTGGTCTTATTCAGGATTTGCCTCATGTGAAAAGATGGTCTATAATCGATCTGCCGGGCCGGAAGCCACACTGGTACGTGCCGATTAGTGTGTTGCAGAACAGTTTTAGACGCTCAAACAGTACGTTGGATAGGATCTTGTATGCGACATTATGCATGGATATCCCTCGATAGTTCTTGCAAGACATAGGATCGCCTTTTTTGTAGATGGGGCATATGGAGCTGATAGTCCAGTCATCGGGCATGTTTTCTTCCACCCATCCTTGGTTGATGATTCGGTCCATACTCCCTACCAAAACATCACCACCGTATTTAAAAAGCTCCGCTGGTAAGCAATCAGAACCTTCGGCTTTGTTGTTCTTAAGCTAGGTGGAGGAACTAATTCTTCATTGGCTGGACGTGGGTTCTCTTCTTTCCCTATCACTCTCTCTACATGGTGCCCATTTAGAAGCTGTTGGGAATGCTGCTTACACAACTACTATTCCCTGCGCTTCGTTGACTAGGTTTTCTTCGCTGTCTCGAAGAGTCTGCGATCCGGTTTTGTAGCCAGCAGCCAGTTGCTTGGCTTTTTTATAAAATCTCCGGATGTTGTTATGATCGCGCGACTCTTCGATCTCTTTGAGCTGGGAGGCTGCGTAGGCTCTCTTCTTTCTACGCAGGGTCTTCTTTTCCTCCCTTCTCCTGGCTCGATACTCTTCTCTCGCTGCCCTTGTTTTGCGCTGCAGCGCTTTCTTGTGTGCATCTTCTGGCACCTTTTTCTTGTACACTCATTCATCATCATACCACGGGCTCTTTCTCGGGGGTGGCTGGTACCCTACAGTGGATTCGGCTACCTCCTTGATGGTGATGGCGGTACGTTCCACGTGCATACTCGAAAGTCCTTGTCCGTGGACGTTCCGGGTCTGGTTGATGTCTGAAACGATCTTTTTTCCGAGTCCGTTGTCTTTGTCATAACCAGCTATTTTTTACGTGATAAGGAAGTTTCCCTGACGGCACAATTCGTTGGAGACGGGGCCATCAGTATCCACTTATAAATTGAACGCTGTCGTTGGACCCACCATCTTTGTTCAAGGGGTCTAACTAACCCGTGAGATTCCTAGATGACCTGTTGTCCGAATATGTCGAAGCAGCTCTTTTATATTATTCATTTTTCCATCCTAACTGGGACTGTAGACGCCAACGTTGACTTCATCTTGGGAGGTTTCCGCTGCTGCCTGGGATGGAATATGTGCATAAATCTGAGTACACGTCTTCCCTACGCTCGCATCAGTTGTCGTCAAGACTTTATACAGGGATTGAGACCCTATCTACGGTCAAGGTAATAGGCACTCAGCGGTCGCCACGGAGTGTCATATTTGATAGGCATCAGCTAGGTGAAAACTCAAGGTTTCATATAATCGCATTGGCTACGATTTCTGCTTCCTGTTGTCCAGAGAAAGCGTTCTGGCATCCGCTATGGCTTGGTTTTTGAAACGGAGATTCGGTCTTCCTTGTCTTCTCGAACCTGGGGGATGGGATTCGAAGATCCTCTTAGCTGGAGCATTATTTTCCACTATAGCCACTATAACCAGTCAAAATCAAAGTGATTCGATTGTGTAAATATATACGTGATACCAACGCATTCCTAGCCCCCTAATTTCGGACACTTAGGTTCACTTGACTACGAGCTGAAATGAGTTCACTTAACTTTGCGCCAAAAATCCCATTAAACTGGCTGACCTAGACATTGATTCCAAACAAGGCCACCTTTTAATAAACTCCCACCAAACCCCATTTACGTATTTAGCCACCTTAACATGTCTGGGCTTCTTATAGCGGCTCATAATTAAAATTTTTCTAAAAGTGTAATGACCTTGTAAAGTGTTTTTTGTTGGATTCTAAAAGTATCTCAAACAAAAAATTTCAAAAATACTACCGGCATCCAAAATATTTTTTTTTTATTTTTTTAAATAGTACCTCACTCCCAACTGAAGAGTCATAAAACTAGAATTCCTCATCGGACCAACTATTCGAATGAATTCCGCCCTCTGAGTCAGATCGTCTTAAACGATCTGAAGTGCTCTTCCAACCTCCTCCGTGTGCTTGTTTTGATTTTCCGCAGTTTCGAACATTTGTATGTGTCAATATGTGTATGTAAACCGAATGCGAAATAAATTTGCATATTGATGACGGCACTGGGCCTCGGATTGGTGCGAACTGCATTGCCGCCACCAGAGGGATCGTGCCTTTCGCGATCGGCTCTCGCACACGTGCTGAATGATTATGTCAGCGCATTAAAAGTGTGTCTGGTGCTGCTGTCAGCGGAGGGTGTTCTTAGCATGACGTTGCATGCGATATTAATTAGTCATGGACGTTTGCCATTTAGACAAGTCGATTATATACGCTCGTATGTAGGTGTGTTCACACGTTGCACATTCCATTGGGAATAATGGGCCATATTGCAAGGATGAATGCGGTCTTCAATCATGCATTGCTCGAATAAGGTTGCATATGGTTTTGCAGGCACATGAGATTGGAGTCGATCTAATTGGAGGGGCTATTTATGGGATGCTATCTGAGTGTGGCCTTAAATTAATCAGAAATTTGAAAATATTTCACTTGGAACATGAAAAGATATTTACAAGATATTCGATGGAGTACATTGGAACGACGACGCTTCGATCAATTTCAACGAAAACGATCGTTGGGCATGCCAAATTGGAGGAAATAAACAAGCGACTACTTGAAGGAATGCGCGACATTCCTACGCACAATCAACTTTACCTCGATGGGTAAGTTATCAGAGTATCTACCGTCATCAATCACCGTGCAGACCTTGGGGTGTTGTACGCACAAGTGTATCTAAATATTCTAAATGCCTTGCAAGGCCCGCGATTATTCAAATGCTCTGCAAGAGGAATTCCAAAAAAGAATTCTGATTGTTGTTTCTTTCAATTAGTGTTGGCCGAGTCACCAAAACATCGTCAGTCCCATGCTCAAGGCGGGTTATAAAAAAAAAAGTTTTTCTCTTGGACAGGGGACAGACATTGTATTAGGAATTCTTGTGGTAAGACAGACATCTCTGTCCTAAAAATACACCAAGCCACTGGATTGGATCCCTGTACAAACGAAAGACATCCATCTTAGCCTTGGATGATTAATATGCACTTCCATGTCGGCTTACGTATATCGTGCATAAAAATAGATTTAGCTCGCTCTTATCATGGTTTCTGAATGAATTTCAATTGAAGGCAGATTGGTATGAGTAGGTACCCACGCATGTAGATACTTTTGGAGCCAGCACTGGACATGAACCAGTTCCGCGAATGCGCATATTGCTAATGCTCGTTTCCTGGAACTATGAGTGAACGAGTGACTGCGATTTCTCTCTCGATAGATGACTGTGGAATAGTTCTAGAATGCTTGTACAGCTCAAGCAAGTCCCACTAAACGGTAGCCAATTTCTCGATCGGTTTTATGGGTGATCTTGAAATTTGTTGACTTTTATCGGGTGTAATCGATGAGTGTAGGTGGGCTTTACACCATGACAGCGTAATTATGCCAACTGACGTATGTCTGATGGAATTTTATGTGGAATTCGTTATTGTCGTGCGGTTGTTTGAATATCAATAGATACAGTTCGAAGGGAGGGCTAATAAAAACGACATCAACGTACTTGATGTGCTATAAAATACCAACTTGGTGGGCACTTTGATGGGCTACTTGATTTTATGATGAATTTAATATCTTTTTGATTGGTAGGTATCTATGAAATTTGTTTTTGAAACCTGCGATAAGTGCTCTGAATTTTGAGTAATGATAGGACGTGTTTGTGATACTCAAGATGTCGTTAGATACGTGTATGGAGGAGCAGATACTCTGGTAGAATATATATGTTGTGAAACAATAATTATCGGCGAATTTTATCAGCGATTTTAACAACTTTTAGTGGACTTTAAACCCATTTGTTCGAAAGTTAAGGTAGTCAATGATTGTGCCAAGTATTTAAATTGGCGATGATTGATTTAATCGAAAGTAGGTTCTATTAGAAACGGCGTCTTAAACAATACGAAAGCAAACAATTTTTTTAATGAAGAAGGGGCAGTGATGATCAGAAGTATTGTAAGACTACCTACAGTCCAAAAAAAAGTGATCAATAAGTTTAAAAAAATGTAACAACTATGTCTTGAAAAAAGATGGAAGGCTTTAAAAGAAGTTGCTACTGACTTAATCCTCTCCTCATCCAATAACCTAGGATAGTAATGGTGGTTATTTTGTATGGGCGTCATTATCATAAACTGCGATGTAAAGAAATCGTATTTTTGGAAGGAACAGTTTCCGTGTACTGAGAATGTTGTTCCACTAAATAACGGAGGAATATCTGTTAGGGATACTTTTTTACGTTTTGAATTCTCCAAAATCGTGTTAAGATAATGGAATTTTGGAAAGTTTTTACATATCTAAGTAGTGGCTTCAAAGTGTTCTGTTCTCGTGTGTCTCTTCGCCGCCACAGTCTCTGGGGACAACGACATTCGTAGATTTTGCTTCATTGTGTGTCTTATTAGAAACTTATAACCAGTAGATAGATAGATAGATTGTTTTATTCATTTGATATAATATTTTGGTTTACATTTGTGTTTTCTTAAGTGAATAAAGTTGTGCATGACATTTCTGTCGTCTGCCCGAGTGGCTGGTATCATATTTACAGTTTATGCATTTACATAATTGTGAAATGAATGAATTTCAATTGTAGCGTTTAGTTTAGTTGTAACATTTAGTTTAGTCAAAAGAAACATTTTTTTAAATATTGACTTTTAGTTTAGTTAAAACAAGGATTTCAAAATGTAACTTTTAGTTAAGTTGAAACAAAAATAATTCAATTACTGACTTTTAGTTTGGTCAAAACGGAATAAAAATGTAAAAAATACATAATTGTGAATTGAATGAATTTCAAATTGTAACTTTTAATTTAGTTAAAACAAAGATTTCAAATTGTGACTTTTAGTTTAGTTAAAACAAAAATGATTTCAATACTGACTTTTAGTTTATTTAAAAACGGAATAACATCGTAATTAATAGATTTAATAGAGCTCCAAATTATTTTATTTAAAAATGTTCATTAATGATTCTGCTTCTGTATGACATCGCTTCTGTAATGAGTTCATATAGTCGAATCCAGTCATCTTCATTTAGAATACTATTGATGTCTTCTTCTTGCAGGTAATTCTTTTCGAAGTAAACCCTCCTTAGCTCCCTTAACATTGGACATATTCCTATGAAATGGTAAATGTCCTCTCTTACCCGCATATTGCATAGAGAGCAAATTTCATCCAAATCGTTCCTGTGCGGCCTATAGTTGAGTTTAAGCAGTTCTCCCCTTGCTTTAAAAATTGTGCTTATCAATTTTCTAGAATGATTTTTTGTAAAATAATTTTTAACATTTAAGTTATAGTTTATTTTTGCGTATATAGTTCTTGCACTCGATGACCTTGCTTGTTCTATGAATGAATATCTCTCATTTTCGTCGATATTTTGTATAACTGCATAAAGTTCCTTTCTCCATTCAAGAGGATTCGCATCTACTAGGTTGAGATTCCATCCACAGTTAGCTGCATGATCAACCAAATCCTTGTAAAATAGCGACTTTCGACGTACCGCATTCATAAACACTATCTTCAGCAATCTGGTGTCCTCCATTTTTACTACCCTTACCAGGTAATCTGCATTTAGCTTCAGTGTGGATACGAAAAGCGTAGAAAGTCCTGTTTCCAAGTAGTACATGTACACTAGTCGGCATAAGTATTTTGACGAAATAAAAATCGTGCATTTTTGAGTTTAACTTCTAAATGGCTTGACAAGAATTCATGTTTATTTTTTCATTTTTATATATAACTAATACAAACTTAATAATAGGCAAACAAATATTTTTTCATAGAAGTCAAAAAAGATAAAAATTAATTTGTAATTTCGTGTGTTGGCATAAGTATTTTGACAAGTATATAACTCTAAGAAAAAACATTTTAAACTTAACAAAAGTAAATAAATAAAGAAGAATTTAGTAAAATATATAACCTCCTTTGGCTTCAATAACTTTTTGAAGGCGTCTCGGTACTGAATCTACTAAATTTTGAAGAATCTCTGGAGATATCTCTTCCCAAAGGGAAGTGACCTCAGAAATCGTCTCCTCTCTGGTTTTATTTAAAGAAACTGTTCTTTTGCGTTTCAAAAGAGACCAGACGTTTTCTATTATATTTAAATCTGGACTTTGAGGTGGCCAGTCCAAAGTGGCAACACCAACATCCTTCAAAAATTTAGTTATCATCCGGGCTTGGTGGCATGGGGCATTGTCCTGTTGCAGGATAAATGATTCACCAATAAGCCTACCTCCGGAAGGAAAGGCATTATCATTTAGGGTTCTTAAATATTGACCTTGGTTCATCGAGCCGGTGATAGGAACCAATTCACCCAGGCCATTATACGCAACACATCCCCAGAACATGACAGAGCCTCCACCATGGCTCACTTTTTGACAAACGGGGCGTCTTTTTTGCCTTTCTACCTTTGGCAATCTAACGTAAAATTTGTTTTTTGATGAGTTATACTCAAAGGAGCTTTCATCTGTCCATAGAACGCTTCTCCAGTACTCCTTTGGCTTGTGCAGATGTTCCTTTGCGAAAGACAGTCTTTTAAGCTTGTTTACCTTTGATATGTACGGCACGTCCTTAGCTTTAAATGTTTTAAAATCTCCTTCCATTAAACGTCGTCGGACAGTGCGCTCACTAATTGGATTCGTTGCCGTCAAATTCCATTGATTTGCAGCAGTTTGAGGCTTCAGGAATATATTTCTTTTAAATTCCCGTAGAAGGGTTCGGTCTTCAGTGGGCGTTGTTTTGCGCTTAGCACCTAATCTCATTAGGTTTGTGATGTCATTATGCTTTTTAAACTTATTGATTTGATAGTGCACAGTTTGACGCGACACATTAAACTCACATGCTATGTCTTTTACTGCCGTTCCAGCGTTAAACTTCGCTACCATTGAAGATCTGACAACCAAACTCAACTCCGCCGTTTTACCCATGGTTTTTAATAAATTTTAATAAATTTTTATTTTGTTATCAACGTTTAATGTAAATTAAAGTTAACTACACAAGTTTTTTGGTTATCACGTGCTCAAAACTGTTAAAATATCTACACAAAGTTTCCGTCAAAATACTTATGCCACGTAAAAATTCTTTGTCTGCATGCGTTCTTATCAGCAGAAAGAGAATGCAAAAGGTAAACAATACAAAACTTGGCATGCATAGAGCTAAAAATAGATTCTTTGTTTCGCGCATCATTTTTGCACCGTTGTTTTAACGATACCAAGCAAAGTTAGTCTCAATAGTCACAAAAAGGTTTCGTCAAAATACTTATGCTGACTAGTGTATTTTGGAGAGTTTAGCGGCAACAAAAAAATCTTTCTTAAAAAAAACCTCAATAAGCACTCCACTATCTCGAATTTCTTAATACCCCAGGTTTGTGCTCCGTAAAAAAGGATAGCTTTAGCCGTGGCATTAAAAACATTGTACTTAGCATTTGTCGAAATATACTTATTGTTGAATATTTTTTTCCAATTAGCACAAATAGCTTTTTTCGCTACATCCGCCTTGGCTTGGAGGTGTTTTTCTATATTTAAATTGAAGGAAATCGTCATTCCAAGGTAATTGTATTCTTTTACTATTTCCAACTTTGTTTCGCCATAACTCCAGTGTTCTTCTCGAGACGTTCTTCCTGCTCCATTTTGGAATATCATCACTTTTGTCTTTTCAGTATTGACTTCTAAGCCCCATCTTTTACAGTATTCCAAAAGTCTGTTTATATTCAATTGTAGGGAGGTTGGAGATTCCGCCAAAATGAGTATATCATCCGCATACATTATAACTTTTATCTTAATGTTACCATACTCCACACCACATGGTAGGCATTCGACGATGTCATCCAGAAAAAGGGCAAACAATAAGGGACTGAGGTTGCACCCCTGACGTACTCCACGATTCATTTTTATGTTTTCCGATGATTCTGTCCCATTGAATACATTGTTTGCTGATACATTTTTTCCAATGCTCTGCCGAATTTAGTTGATACACCAAGATTATAAAGTTTGTAAAACAGTGTTCTTCTGTCCACCATATCAAATGCAGCTTTAAAGTCAACAAATAAACCATATAGCTTTTTATTTTGGTTAAGCTTTGAGCGAGCAAGACATCCTAGGACAAAAATATTATCAATCGTCGAATAGCCTTTTCGGAATCCTGACTGAAATTCGCTTAATTTATTATTGGTGCTTACCCAATTAGCAAGCCTTCTATTTAACCCTAGAAGTATGTACATGCTTCGTCGAATCGACGAAGATCGTTCAGATTTTGTCGTTTTTCTTTCTTACCTTGGTTTGTTTGGTCTTCGTTTTTCGTATAGCGCTAGTCGTGGTCAAGTTGTTAGTTAGTGTTGATTCGCAGTTGAATATAAATTGCGTAAGTATGATATTTCATATAATTTAGTAGTATTTCATTAATTAAATTTT
The DNA here is from genome assembly GCA_932526625.1 of Rhingia campestris. Lineage (NCBI taxonomy): Eukaryota > Metazoa > Arthropoda > Insecta > Diptera > Syrphidae > Rhingia > Rhingia campestris. Next base: position 30,667,850 of record OW052185.1, on the reverse strand, counting down.
AATTAAATAGTTTTTATTTTAACCTGATTGTCATGAAAACTTGTTCCCTTTTAGTTTATTATAATACTTTTTAGATACAAGCACTTTTGGTGAACTATATGTGCCTTAATTTTTTTTTTACTATTTTAATGTGGATTATTTTGGAAAACATGCCAAATGACATAAGGCTTAGAAATTGTATTTTCAGGTAAGAGTTATAAAAAAAATTATGTTTTTGTATTTTTCCTTTGTACTAAATAAAATTAAAAACTGAAAACAATTAACTTCAAAATCTTTTGCTACATTGGTCATCTGTATGAAGATTTTAAATAGTGCCGTCGTCGATTCGACGAAGCATATCCCAAACGTATAAAAAATAAGCATGTACTTCCAGGGTTAAAAGCGATGTATATAAAGGGTGATTTTTTAGCTGGTTTGGTTTTGGCAACACTGGTTTTGACAGCTGACGTGTGTTTAGTACCTTGTGTCACTGTCAAACAGCTTCAGTTTGGCTTGCAATTTAACCATGGATCGTCTTACAAATGAACAACGCTTGCAAATTATTGAATTTTACTATCAAAATTCGTGCTCGGTTCGAAATGTTCATCGCGCGCTGCTTCCATTTTATGATCGGCATTCTCGACCTTCTGAGCAGTCTATTCGGAAGATTGTGACCAAATTTCGCACCAAATTTACTTTGTTGGACATTAAACCACCAACACGTTTACGTACTGTGCGTAGTGAAGAAAATATTGCGGCCGTATCAGCTAGTGTGACAGAAGACCGCGAAATGTCGATTCGGCGCCGTTCCCAGCAGTTAGGCCTTTGTTACAGCACTACGTGGAAAATTTTGCGGAAGGATTTGTGCGTAAAGCCTTTTAAGATACAGCTGGTGCAAGAACTAAAGCCAGCCGACCTACCACAACGCCGAATTTTTGGTGAATGGGCTCTTGGAAAGCTGGCCGAGGATCCGCTTTTTTATCGAAAAATTGTGTTCAGCGATGAGGCTCATTTTTGGTTGAATGGGTACGTAAATAAGCAAAATTGCCGCATTTGGAGTGAAGATCAGCCAGGAGCATTGCAACAGCTACCAATGCATCCCGAAAAAGCCACTGTTTGGTGCGGTTTATGGGCCGGCGGCATTATTGGGCCATATTTCTTCAAAGATGATGCGAATCGCAGCGTTACAGTCAATGGTGAACGCTACCGAGCGATGATAACAAACTTTTTTTTGCCCGAAATGGAAGTTCTTGACTTGCATGATATGTGGTTTCAACAAGACGGTGCCACATGCAACACAGCACGCGAAACAATGGCGCAATTGCGAGGCGAGTTTGGTGAACAGTTAATTTCACGTTTCGGGCCGGTCAATTGGCCGCCTAGATCGTGCGATTTGACACCATTAGATTATTTTTTGTGGGGGTATGTCAAGGCTAATGTCTATAGGGACAAGCCCGCTTCGATTGACGCACTGGAAGCCAACATCCATGCATTCATTCGTGAGATACCGGCCGATATGTGTGAAAGAGTATGCCAAAATTGGACTCAGCGGATGGGCTACCTGATACGCAGCCGCGGTCAACATTTGCATGAAATTATCTTTAAACATTAAATTGCAAGGTTCAAACTATCGATTCATATTTCATTCATTTTTTTCGAATTTTTTGTGTTTTTTTTTTTTTTTAAAAGTTCTAAACCTCTTAAAAAATCACCCGTTATATGGATCGACTCAGAATCGCTAGCTGAGTCGAATTAGCTATGCCTGTCCGTCCGTCTGTCTGTTCGTCAGCGATTTTTGGACCTTAAGTTTTGAGCTAGGATAATGAAATTTGGTATATAGGATCCTCGTCCGTGCCACCAGAACAAGTGTAAACATTTTTGAAATCCGCCCACTGCCACGCCCCCTTTTTCGGAAAACGTATTTTTCAAAAAAGTGTCTGAGTAGCATATTTAGACAATCCTAATATCTATATTTCGTTCATACAAAGTTTTTTGCCACGCCCACTTTTTGGGGGCGTTTTTAGTAAAAAACGCTTTTTTTCCAAATCTTAAAACTTTCGAAAAAAATGAAAATTTTGATGCAAATACCATTCCGCAATGGTAATATAAACATTTTGTCCATAGATCATTTTCACCTATGCCCACATTTTGGGGGCGTTTTCTTACAAAAACCATTTGTATACCCCATCCCAAGGCATTAGCAATAGAAATACGTTGTTTTTTGTCGAACCACACAAGATTTTGAGAAACTGTCTGAGCAATATATTGTGACAATGTCATTTTCTGTTTTTCATCGCCATAAGGCCTATATTTTGAGGATATTAATTTAAAGGATGGGATGGGATAGGGTATTCAACGATCCGCATAGCGGATTGTAGCCTCTCATATGTTTTAAAACTTGTGTTCAAAAAAGATATTCCTCTTTTATTTTTGGGATCACATGGATCACCTTTTTTATGGATTGGCCAAATGAGCGCTTGATTAAAGCAATCAGGATACACCGCAAAATTAAATATCACATTCAATGCCTGGGTAAGTTTTTCTTTCAATAATACTGTTGAGTGCTTAAAAAATTCTGATGGTAGACCATTTGATCCTGCCATTTTGCTATCTTTAAGTGTTTCCAGTATTGTTTCGATTACTGATATTTCAATTTCCGCATCTAAAAAGCTATCCATGATGGCTGGTCTTGCATAATACAATGACAACTGGTCATTGGTTGAGCCTAGCAATGAATGGAAGTGTTCCCTTAAATTTCGAATTGAAATTTGTGTTGATTTTGGGGCCGCTCCGGCTCCATTTAATTTCCTCGTTAGTTTCCAAAATTCAGCTGAGTCTCTGCATTGACTTAATTTATTTGCTAAGTTTTCTTCATATTTTTTTCTTTTTTCTTTACATACTCGCTTATATTGCTTTGTTGTATTCACATATTCTACTCGAGTTGCGTTTAAATTGTGTTTTCTTAGTGATTTAAGTAAACTCATCGATTTTCTCCTTAACTTTTGACATGAATAGTCATACCATTCTTCTTTTCTTCGCAAGTTATTTGTGTTTTGCATATTTATTATTCCTTGATAATTATTTCTAGTTCGACCAATGGCAAATAGGGAACTTTACTATTGAGTGCTTTTTGCTGTAATAAGATGTTCAAACTTACTTTATAGCTGTTTTCGAAACGTGTCACCGATTTCAATTTTTGTATACCAGGCGATATATTTTTTTGGGGATTACCTTGGATGCTGTCTATTCCAACTTTTACCTTAATTGGAAGATGATCCGAGTAGGTAGTATTTCCCACCAGTATCTACCACTAAGAAATCGAAGTTCTATTATACCGTTTCTTGGATCGGTTCCTGTGGCTACAGCTTTATCTGGTTGGTAATCAGTGATTTCCACTTTCTTTCGAATCTTACATACTCCAGTCTTTCTGTGAGGTTTTAGAGCTGTTGTTGGACAAATTTCAATGCCAGAACTTGATTTTTGCATTTCCATTCCGTGGCAGTTCATTGACCATCTCAATGCCAAACATCAGCGATATAATCTCTGGAACTGGACGGCATTGGCGAACTATGTTGGCCGCTTGGATATCAATGAATTTGTTAAACATCGTACTTTATATTATCGTGTGTTATTGCACTTTGATAATACAGACCACTTCCCAGATTGCCAGTATCTGATTTTCGTAGAACCAATAACGCAAGAGCATGTCAGAAACGGTGTAACAGTCCACGTTTGACCCATTTGAATCGTTCTTGTCCACATGCATCTCTGACTATTAAGGCTTTTAAAAGTAGTCCCTCAAAATACTGGTAAGAAGATATGTAATTCATAGGGCTTAGTAAATCTATGGTCAATTCGATAAACCGCCGCGTCGAGCAAAACTTAGCAACACCGACATATTTCTGAATGGCTTTCCTCTTTCTAAGATCTGAAAATCATTTGAATGGTATCAACTATCAGTAATAAACTTATTACAACTCAGGTTTGCCATAAAACTACAAATCCAGCCATAGTGTAACAATTAGTCTCCTTAGTCTCTGAACCAAAATTGGTTTATTATACTATGCCCGCGTATTTAATTAGGATTTGCTCATGCCCGAGAAGGCTTAAAATCCATGTATGGTATTAATCGCATTGAGGGCGGATTACTTGAGATCATGCAAAATGTGCGAAGAGATCCGTTTTTTTTCTATATATCTTGGCTTAGAGCCATGCTTTCTAGATCACGTTTTGTAAAGCCTCCAATCTTTGTCGAGTGATCTGTCAAAACATATAAGTTTAAGGATAGTTCTGAATAATTCAATATAAAGCTAAGTATTTGAATTTGAATGCTGATATATCAACATCGGTCTCGTGCAGTACCGACTTTCTCCATTCATTGTAATGAGGTTAACTGCGACGAGTCAGAAATCGTCGATGTGACATAACTTGTCTCATTTTGATAACTGTTATGATATATCATTGAAAAAGGATATATCAAGCTTGATACCTCAAGGAACCTTTCTGATTTTTAGGCTAAAATGGTTCCGTTTTTAAACTTAACACACGACTTCCAGAAATACTGTGAAAAAATTTATTGTTGAAAGTTTGCAATCTCAAGAGACCGACAAGGCCTTCGCGAAACGCGTATCCCTAAACCTCTCAATTAACACCATACAAACAGCATCGAATGTCGAAGAACCATGGCAACGATGTCAACAAGCCGCAACTGATGTGCAAGGTTTCTCCCGCCCACCAGCAAGAAACCCCTGGTTTGATGATTAATGCCGACAGATGTTCGCAGCCAAGAAAGAGGCCTAAAAGGCTAAGCTACAGGTGAAGACGACAGCTGCCATTTAGCTCTTTAGGCAAAGAAAAAGGGAAGAATACCGCCTTTTCAGAAAGAAGAAAAAAAGAGCAAGAAAACCGCGTGATCGAGGATGTAGAGAGGTGTGATTCCAGGAACGGTGTTCGCAAATTTTACCAAAGTGTAAAACGTCAAAGCCAAGGATACAAAGCTCGAACAGAATCCTGTCGAGATGAACAAGGAAATATCGTAGATGAGACACAGTCGATGATGAGAAAATGGAAGAACCACTTCTGCAGACTGTTAAACAGCGATGACGAACAACATTACGCTGTCAGCGAAAACTACTAGCCACCCGACCTAAGTAAAGTGATGATGGCAATATCTAAACTCAAGCTTTATAAGGCTGCTGTAAATGACGGCTTTATTTACAGCATCCACTAACTCATGAGCCAAATCTGGTCGGATGAAAGTATGCCTGAAGAATAGAACCTCAGCATCGTTTGCCCGATCCACAAAAAAGGAGACCATCTGAACTGCTCCAACTACAGAGGCACAAGTCTCCTAAACATCGCCTACAAGATCCTATCTGCTGTAACATGTGAACTCCAGAAACCGTTTAACAATAACCTGATCGGCCCTTATCGGTGTGATTTTAGGATTGGAAAGTCCACAACTGATCTAATCTTCACACTTTGGCAGATCTTGGAAAAAGCCCAAGAAGTCCACATCGATACTCACTATCGATTTCAAAGCCGCACACGACAGCATTTATAAAGACGAACTATACCGAAATCGTTCGTCTGTGTAGGATGACGATGGAGAATTCTCGCTGCTCCATCAGGGTCGAAAACGGTACCTCACCGACACTTTCGATAACAAAAAAGGATTTAGGCAAGGCGATGCGTTGTCATGTGAATTCTTCAATTTGATTCTTGACAGGATAGTGCAGAACTCCTTAGCCAACACCAGATGCACAATTTTCTAAAAATCGGTGCAACTACTAGCATACGCCGACGATATTGACATCATTGGTAGGACTCTACGTGATGTCATAGTTACGTTTGCTAGTATAGAGAAGGAAGCGCCAAAAATTGGTTTAGCAGTAAATGAGGGTAAGACTAAGTATATGTCGTCAACACGAAAGGACACACAACATTGACGAATTGGACAGAACTTCACCATTGACAGATATAACTTTGAGTTAGTACGGTACTTTCTCTACCTCGGCTCCGCTATTAACTCTGACAACATCTCGTGAGAAATTAAACGAAGAATTACTCTTGCCAACCGCTGTTTCTTCGGGCTAAGAAGGCAATTTAGTAGTAAAGCTCTCACTCGAACTACTAAGGAGATCCTATATAAGACCCTGATCATCGCAGTCCTGCTCTATGGCGCTGAAGCATGGGCCGTATCTAAAGCGGATGAAGAAATCCTTCGTCGATTCGAGAGAAAAATTCTTCGGTCCCGTTTGCGTTGACGGGCTATGGAGACGAAGATTCGACCACGAACTATACGAGCTGTACAGCGACATAATCCTGGTCAAAAAACTCCGCATTGGACGTTTAAGTTGGCTAGGACATGTGGAACGAATGGACACCAATACTCCGTCTCGCAGAGTCTTCGATTCCCAGCCTGACGTCGGACGCAGTAGAGGAAGACCTCGCCTTAAGTGGCGCGCAGAAGTAGAAACCGACCTCAACCAACTTGGAGTGCGCAACTGGAGGTAGTTAGCTAAGGACCGGGCTAATTGGAGAGGCATGTTGGTTGAGGCCCAGGTTACCCCGACTGTAGCTCCACTTAAAAGAAAGAAAGAAAAGAAAAAAGTGCCCACCCACCACTCGTGTAACTTCGGTAAGGCTTGCTAATAGTTTGCGAAGTTTTCACGAGTATTAAGCTTCTTACCTAAATTCACATGTAATTTCTGTCATGACTTTTAGATGCTCAACCAATTACTTTTTTGAAGTCGATTCAAAGAGATGTGAATTAAAGTCTTATTAAAGCTAAAAAAAAAAGTGGCACAGTAGTTTTATGACTCCAGTTGCTTTCCAGAGCGAGTATTTAAATTCTTTTTCATTTGTTTTTCCATCTGTTTTTAGACTTTATACAGCTAGAGGTAGAATAGCTTCGATAGACTCTTATCAAAGCCAAATTGTTAGTTGGGTACTTACTTTATCGGGCTCCCGACCCGTGAAGAGTCTCTGCCTGCAGCAGATGCAGATGCAGGATGCAGCCTTCCATCCTCTACGATCCCTGGCTTGCTGCTTCCAGTTGTCTAGACTAAGCGCTCTGGCATCCGCGATGGCTTGGCTTGGTTAGTTGGGTACTTCCATAAAATTTCCATATTAAAAAAAAGATTACCCAAATGTAGAAAACCTACAACTAAACCTAAAATAACATGTTGACAGTTCCACATAACAGTAGCTGAAGAACGAAAATAATCCAGATGACAATTAAAAAAGTGACCCCTATTTTGGTGCCGTGTCATAATTCATTTGTTAATGACCATCATCAAAAAATTTATGGCCAACGTCTTGATCCCGAAAATTCGGCACCAAATATGCTGCGGTCGTAAATCCATTTGGATTTATCAATGAACGACAAAAAAAAAAAACATTCCATTCATCCTCACCAGACGGATCGGATCGTAGGCTCGTTCCATACCTATCATGGAGTTTTTCCGTTGCGGTTCTCCAATTAAGATTATGATATCATGTTGGAGACAAAATAAACAATTTTATCCACGGTATGTGACAAAAACAATAGCAAGCATTATTTAAAATTTAAGTGGCGCTCTCGCGACAAAGCTTCATAGTCCCCATATAAAGCTAAAGGCTATAAAAATCCAATTAAGATAGCATTCACTGGTAGAGATGAATGAAACGCATTACATTCGGACTTGAATTGGTCTTTATTATGAATTTGATTTTTTGTTTATTTTTTTGTTTTTTTTTTTTGCGTTATTGATTGGATGGATATTTGTTTGTTTACGCCGGCAATAAGTCGAAGGCGACTTTGGCAATTCCGATGCTCTTGGAGGAATGCCAACAACGTTTTTTAGAAGACACTTGATAATGGCGGTAAACAAATAAATATGGGATCATAATCCTATTAAGAGTGGCTGTCATGTGCAACGGAGTAGCTTTAACTTTATGCGTGTTTTGTTTTACAAGGGCACCAATTGACAAAAACCAACTAAACAGGCTAAATAGTAAACTCAGAAAATCTATAATTGAATTCAGAAATGAGTCACTAAAAAAATACCTTACAGGCCTAAAGAATGATGCAAGTAATGACTACTCGCTCTGGAAGGCAACAAAGAAAATGAACAGGCCAATAGATCACATCCCACCAGTGAAAACCAGAGAAGGAAAATGGGCAAAAAGCAGCCAAGAAAAAGCAAATACTTTTGCTGAGCATCTTGAAGGCGTCTTCCAACCGCATAAATATAAAGACCATCAAGGAATGCAAGAAACGTGCCAGGAAGATGTACCAATGCAACCGGTTACGTCAAAAGAACTTGCCAAAGAAATAAAAGAAGGTATAAACATAAAAAAGGCCCCAGGGTTTGATTTTATAACGGGGGAAATTTTAAAAAAATTCTCAAAAAAATACTGAAACATTTAGCGCAGATCACAAACGCTGTATTTAGATTTAGATATGTGCCAAGCATATGGAAGGTCGCGGAGGTTATAATGATTCCAAAACCAGGTAAACCACCTAGCGAAGTAACCTCATATAGGCCAACATCGATACTACCAATGTTGTCCATGCTATTCGAAAAGATGCTGGTAAAACGCCTGCAAGATATTATTGTAGAAAAATCGCTTTGGGTTCAGGAATAAACACTCAACAATCTACCAATTGCATAGAATCACTGATAAAATTGAAAATGCTTTTGAGGAGAAAAAAGTATGCTCTACAGTATTTCTTGATATATCACAAGCTTTCGACAAAGTATGGCACAATGGATTGATCCATTAATTACAAAAACAACTGCCGAAGCAGTATTCAAAAATACTGGAGTCGTATATTCTACAGCGGTTTTCCAGAATTAAACAAGAAACAACGTAGATACTAACATTAAGAGAAATTAATGCTGGTGTACCTCAAGGCAGTGTTCTAGGTCCAGTACTATATCTCCTATTTGCTAGTGATCTACCAGAAAATGACAAAACCACTCTAGCTACCTTTGCAGATGAAACTACTATACTTTCTGCAAGAGAAACTGTCGACATAGCTACAAAAAAGCTACAAAAGGCAGTAAACAATATCTCAGAATGGACTTAAAATTGGCAGATCAGATTAAATGACCTGAAGTCAGTTCATATAAATTTAACGTTAAAAAATGTACCACACATTCCAGTATACATAAATAGTAATGTAGTGGAATATTCAAATACAGCTAAATATTTAGGGATGACTCTAGACGCCAAACTGCGCTGGAAAGCACATGTAAAGAAAAAAAGAGATGAGTTAAACAACCGCTACAGTTAAATGTATTGGCTTATTGGGAGATACTCATCCTTATCCAATTACAATAAATTATTGCTATATAAGCAAATTCTTAAACCTGTATGGACCTATGGGCTCCAGCTGTGGGCATGCACTTGCAAGACAAACTTACTAAGACTACAAACCTTCCAAAACAAAGTACTACGGAGCATAGTTAATGCACCATGGTACATATGTAAAAGCGATCTACATAGAGATCTATATATTGAAATTGTTGAAGATGAAGCTAAAAAAGTAACTCTAAGATAGACTTCTCAGCCATGTTAATTTAGAAATAGCACAGCTTTTAAGAACCGACAGTATAGTCAGGATATTAAGACGGGTTAAACGCCTGGATCTATGTAGCTAAAGATATATATAAAAAATACTGAAACTAAAGTACATGTTCAAACAAAACACATAAAAATCCGAACAACGTCGGAATTTCTTTTAAATTTTATATTTTTATAAAATATAATACATATGAAAAATAAATTGCTGATTAGTCTAACGACTTGGTGCGATTCCTTGAAGACATACAAAACATCGGGTTAAAGTCTCTCACTATTGCAGAAGGTTGCCCCGCGATAAAACCTCTGCAATGTCTTTCGATGATTTTTCCTTCCAAAAAAAAAAGTTTCAGTTTAATGAATTTTCTATATTCTCTAATCATTAGGTATATCAGATATCTCAATCTCACTTTGAAACATCTCAGAAAAACAAAAGTAGTATATCTACAATCCCAATCTACAAACATTGTCGATACTAAATCCCTCTGAAATGATGAAATTCCAAGATTAATTCGCACTTACGAGCTGTTTTATCTATGTGATAAGATCATGAAATTCCCCCATTCACAGCTGTGACTATTCGACTAACGTTTCTGACACATATGTGTACCAAATCACTTAAACCGAAATTTCAAAATTCCTCAGAAATCGTTGCGAATAGTTAAACACCACAATCAGCGGAACGGAATCCGAATCCGTATCGTGTTCTATTTGATTGCGAATTTTGAGAAAAATACTAAAAATTCCTCGAAACTAATTTTATGGTTCTTGGATGAATAATTACCAAACATTTGACACATTCGACTTTTTTTGACTCACATCCGTCAATGATGGGAGTTTCTGTGATTAGGTGGTCTTTTCAAAGTTTGTTTTGCGGAGGATTGTGGTGAGTGAGTCACTTACCTGAACAATTGATTGAATGGGTCATTGGGACTAATTGTTTAACTAATGACTGTTAAAAACTTATAATGAGTAACTAGCGAAACAAAGTTATTGCTTGGCTGTGAATTGGTACTTTAATGTGAGGGTTTATGTTATCAAAGAGCTTTCAGGAAATTTTAAGACAACGTATTATTTACGGACTGAACAGGCATAGCGGACAATTCCGATTCTCAGCCCCATCCTCTTCAATGTTGGACACGCAATGTTTTGAATTATTCAGTCCTAGAGTCATGCAATCCGCGATCTCTTGATCTTAAAACTGGAGGTTAGGTATTCCTTGTCATCTCGAAACTAGATTAAAAGATTCTCTTAGCTGTAGCACTGCTGCTCATACACTCAATGTGACGAAGGCAATGCAGTAAGCGTGTTTTTTTTTTACCATTTCGACCACATCCGCAGCTTAAGTGAATCTAATTAAACTCGGAATAGTACGTTATGTTTGATAAAAACCTCTTTCACATAATCAAAAATTCAATACAATGTCAATAAATTTGCAGTGTCAGTTTGTGATGAAGTGACGTATTTTTTGGACAATTAAGCTATATCCACCTGCCAAGTGCCGACAGGCAATTCTTCTTCAGTTTAATTTCGGAACTGCGGGAGGAGATACTTTTTAAGTTTTGAGTTTTATTTTGACCCCTAAGCAAGAACGTTAGTTCCTCAGTGGTGAAATGACATTTTGGACTTAGCTAAGTGCTAGATAAAGCTTCACCCTTCAGTTGTGTATGCAATGTTATTACTTTTGCCGGTCCTCCTATTTATGCATGGGGATGTGCCTTGGTAGTTGGATCAAGACATGGGGATGGGATCGCCTTTTTTGATTGATATATGGAGTTGAGATTGCAGTCATCGGGGGAATGCTCTTATCCGCCTAGTACTTGTTGATGGTTTGGTGCATGCACACTTCTAAAGCAACACCTCCGTATTTGAAGAGTTCTGAATCGGCTGCCTTCAGTTCAGTTTTCTGATGTCTGCTCTAACTTCTTCAATACTGGGAGCGCGCGTTACCTCTTCGTGGGCTGTTTTCTTGCCCTATCACTCTCTCGACATTATGTCCATTAAGCGCTGCTGGAAATGATGCCTGAATTCATCTACAATTACCTACGCGTCAGTGACTAGGTTGCCATTGCTATTTAGTAGAGCCTGCATCGCTACTTTGAAGCCATCTGCCGGTTGTTTGGCTTTCTTGTGGAATTAACGGATGTTTTTCTAGTTGCGAGACTCTTAGATTTTCCTTACCTGGGAGACTCCACCTTCTCATTTTTTTCCTACGCAGGATTTCATTCTCCTGCTTCGGTAGTCTTCCCGTGTAACGGGTGTTTTATGTTGCAGCGCCATGATATGTGCCTCTTCTGTCATCTTGATATTTGAAAATATCATCAAACGAAGGACCTCTTTTCGGGGGTGGCTAGTAGCATATTGTGATTTCAGCTGCTTCTTTGATGATATTGCGATACTGTATCTACTATGTGTTGACATTGGTGGCTGATAAAGGCATAGCGAGGAGTCTGTTTTTTTGTATACTCTGGCAATCTCCGGCTTACTAAGGCGTCCAACGTGAAGTCTCTCTTCAGCTTGTTCTTATTGGACAGTCGGGCTCTGATTTTGGTCTCGACGAGAAATTGGTCAGATTCGACGTTTGCCCCTCTGAATCTGTGTAACTCCAGTATGTTGGATGCATGTCTTGCATCTATGAGCACATGTTCGATTTGGTTGGGCGGCTCGACCATCTGGTGATCGCAAGTTCGCTTAGTGGATTCGAAGTCGTGTGAACCTAGTGCCGCGAAGTCTGTTATCGTTTCATGGATGCTGTGATTTCCAACTAACCCACCGAAAATGTTTTCCTTACCGATTTTCGCATTGATTTTCGATTTTCACATCGTATTCCTGGTAGGTTCCATCCAGGAGGGCATTGAGTTCCTACTTAATAGGGTCATCAGTCTCATCGATAGGTCGTATGCACAAGGGTAATGTTGCAAAACATTGCTCTGATGCGGATCACAGCTAGTCGGCTCCTTCCAACGAATCCGCATCCTAATATATGCAACCTTGGTTGGCAGCTGTAATAAATGTCACATGGTTTTCATTTGTGTATTCCTGATCCTGCCCATCTTATTTCCTAGTTGTCAGTAATGTCTGCCGCCGTAGTATGAATACTTGAAAACGTTCACTAATAATTTGATCCATCCATTTGAGGGTGGTTTTAGGACAGAAAGGTTCATAACTGATCAAATCTTCGGTAGATCCTGGAAAAAATCCAAAAGCCCAAACCGATTCACTGATTTCATAACCCCTGACGACAGGATTTATATGAGCGTCCATGTCTAGTTCTGGGATATCGCTTAAACAAATCCGTCTGTGCAGAATGAAAAAAAAAGAAATATCTGGCAAACCTAGCTTCTCCCTTTTCCACATATAAGAGGAGCTCCAATTGCACCCCGAATCCGAATGGCAAATTTTGAGAGGCTTCTCATGAACCATTGATGTCATCAGGCTTTTGCCAGTGGTGCAGCTGTGAAAAAGTTGTATGTTGTCACTTTTAGGATTTGGACCTATTGCTTAGTAGTCCAACGATGACGCTGGAGAATGATTTATCAATTACGGCAACGGCCTCAGCAAAAGATTCGATACCAAAAACGTGCTTAGACAAGGTATCGGCCTATTAGGTGCTTTCATGAATAAAACCCTTGACCAAACTTCCAAGCTATAACCAGGGTTAGTATTCTTCTAGATGGTCCTCTTCGAAGTTCAACTTCCTTTCTGTAGTCAGTCCCACTTTCGTAACTTCGTTACTCTGCTTAGGGTATGTAGAATCGTCTGTCAGGCTAACAGCTTTGTTGATCAACAGTATCTGAGTAGACCGCTTAGCAGTTTCAAAGTATTTTAACTCTGTTTGTTCGTTTGTGCTCTTAAACAAGTGTAGCTTGGGGCCTTTTTTGGCCTCCTCTCAGTAATCAATACGCACATCACTTTTTTTTTTTTCAAAATTTCGAATGTATTTTGTTTGATGGACTTTATTGAATGTTTTGCCGATGGTTTTAAATAATTTTTATTTCATATTAAGAATGTTTTTTTTATCAAATGCGCCTAACCGGACCCTTGGACCCCTTCCATACTAAACAAAATTGCTTGCCATTGAAAAATTAACAAGAAAATTATAAAAATGGGTTAATGGCGGATTTAGCCCTCCTCGTATAATTTTCTTTTCCATTTGTCTACTTACGCTCAATTTAAAGTCAATTTCCATTGCATTATGCTTAAAGCACGCAATTTTGTCGTCCAAGTTTCACTTGAGGACTCCAGTGATGTCATAGAATCCACAGAGCATAATCGAGCGGCAAACTTACACCAGTTGGTCATAAATAAATGCGCGCGCCAATTAAAAATCATTCCGCGATTATTGTGAAATTCACAGGAGCATTGCATATGCAGTTGTAGATATGTCAAACAATAATGAAATGTCGACATTTAATTAAAACCATTATCAAGAAGTGGTATTTATTGTTGCATCCCATAACCGAGGGCTGGGGGACGGGGGATGATTAACTTGACCTCAACTCCATATCAGGCAGGCAACAGAGACCGATCTATATTGGTATCGCGTATAAACGGCACGCAAAAATAATTTCAAAATTGGGTCAGATCGACAATTTGCAGAAGATGCGCGAATTCGTCAGATATGGGTGTCGCGCTTGCAAGCGGACTTTTAAATCGATTCAACTGTTTGTGTTTTTTTTTTATATGAAACCTTAAATGGAATCGGGGATATAAATTGAGTTTATTGTTTTATTGAGATTTTGTTGGGGGTCCCAGTTTTATATAATAGTTTGGGTATAATATCCGGTGTGTCTCACTGGTCGTTCAGTAAAAGCCTGGTAAAGTGGGAGACATTGATCGCGCTTATCGAGTAGATTACATCGCCTGTAGATCATAAAAGAATCGGACCGACTTTCCCTGATACTTTCAACGGTATTGTGTTTTTTTTTTATTTTTTACTCCAGGAACGATGTTCGCAAGTTTTACCAAAGTGTTAAACGTCAAAGCCAACAGAATCCTGTCGAGATGAACAAGGAAATATTGTAGTTGAGACACAGTCGATGCTGAGGATATGGAGGAACCACTTCTGCAGACTGTTAAACAGCGATGACGAACAACATTCCGCTGTCAGGCAGAACGAACCATTCAATATTGGCAACGACAGCGAAAACTGCCAACCACCCGACCTGAGTGAAGTGAGGATAGCAATATCTAAACTCAAGCTTAATAAGGCTGCCGGAAATGACGGCCTTCCCGCTGAGCTTTATAAGGCCGGCGGAGATGACTTGGTAAGTAACATCCACCAACTCATAAGCCAAATCTGGTCGGATGAAAATATGCCTGAAGAATGGAACCTCAGCATCGTTTGCCCGATCCACAAAAAAGGAGACCCTCTGAACTGCGCCAACTACAGAGGCATAAGTCTCCTCAACATCGCCTACAAGATTCTATCTGCCGTAAAACCGTGTGGTTTTAGGCCAGGTAAGTCCACAACCGATCAAATTTTCACACTTCGGCAGATCCTGGAAATCGATACCCACCACCTATTCATCGATTTCAAAGCCGCATATGACAGCATTTATAGAGACGAACTGTACAGAGCCATGTCTAGTTTTGGTATACCGCCCAAACTCGTCCGTTTGTGTAGGATGACGATAGAGAATTCTCGCTGCTCCATCAGGGTCGGAAACGACCTCACCGACACATTCGATACCAAAAAAGGATTTAGGCAAGGCGATGCGCTGTCATGTGACTTCTTTAATCTGATTCTTGAGAGAATTGTGCAAAACTCCAAAGCCAACACCAGAGGCACAATTTTCCAAAAGTCGGTGCAACTACTAGCATACGCTGACGATATTGACATCATTGGTAGGACTCAACGTGATGCCATAGCCACGTTTGCTAGTATAGAGAAGGAAGCGGCGAAAATGGGTTTAGCAGTAAATGAGGGTAAGACTAAGTATATGCTGTCATCACGAAAGGACTCAAAACATCGACGAATTGGACAGAACGTCACCATTGACAGATATAACTTTGAGGTAGTACGGGACTTTGTCTACCTCGGCTCCGCTATTAACTCTGACAACAACATCTCGTCAGAAATTAAACGAAGAATTACTCTTGCCAACCGGGCTAAGAAGGCAATTTAGTAGTTAAGCCCTCACTCGAACTACTAAGGAGATCCATTATAAGACCCTGATCATCTCAGTCCTGCTCTACGGCGCTGAAGCATGGACCGTATCAAAAGCGGATGAAGAAATCCTTGGTAGATTCGAGAGAAAAATTCTTCGAAAAATCTTCGGTCCCGTTTGCGTTGACGGGCTATGGAGACGAAGAATCAACCACGAACTATACGAGCTGTATAGCGACATGGTCAAAAACTCCGCATTGCACGTTTAAGATGGCTAGGACATGTAGAACGAATGGAAACCAATACTCCGGCTCGCAGAGTCTTTGAATCCCAGCCAGACGTCGGACGCAGTAGATGAAGACCTCGCCTTAAGTGGCGCACACAAGTAGAAACCGACCTCAACCAACTTCGATTGCGCAACTAGAGGCAGTTTGCTAAGTACCGGTCTAACTGTAGAGGCATGTTGGTTTTTCTAGAAAATTAAGGTGCGAAAAACTTTTGTAAGCTTGGACCTTTAAACAACCGTTTAGAATGAGATCTAATGGAAAACTATTTGGCGTAGTTTAACAATTTTATTTACTTCTTCTAAGACCTTTTTCCATAGTCTCAAGGCGAAGCAATAGCTTCTAATTGTTGATACAACTATTGGATAAGAACGTGAAAAACGTTTCCAAGAGGTGAGACTCTGTGCATCTTTGGACAGATTCCGAGATCGTGCTTCATTAGCTGTGGTAAAGCATCCATCGATGTGGGAAACATTTCTGACAAATCACATTACACGGACTCAACAAGGATCTCAGCAAGCTTCTTGGAGACACGGGGATTCCAAGTCGAATCCAGCTGATATTGCAATAGGTGAGAAAAGGATCTCACCAAGCTACTTGGAGACACATGGAATCCAAGACGAATCCAGCTGATATTGTGTCACGGGGAGCAACGATCTAAGAAGTCATATCTTGGTTACATGGACTGCACAACCCTATCAGGCACCTTAGTATTGGCCTAAAACGAAATTGGCTGAACCAATAGACAAAAGGAAAGGGAAAATATCGTTATTTAGCGTAAAAACACGTAAATCTCATCTGATGTTTACAAAGTTTTCGGATTTTCAGACGACGACGTTAAGAATTCCTTCCTTTGTTCGTCGGTACATTGTTTCGTATCGCCTACGGACAGATTCAGTGACCCGACCCTTTACAAGTATGGAATTAAAGGGGTCTTTCCTTTAACTGGAATGGAATGTTCAACAGTTATCCTTTGCAGAGGAGATGCGGCTACTTCAAAACAAAAAGGAGCTACCGAAGCAGAGTTCTTTAAAATCATTGGCGCCATTCCTGGAGCAATGAGGCGAGCTGTATCTATTGAGAGTCGGACGCAGGTTGTAAAATCTTCCATTCGAAACCAAAAATTCGTTGCTGTTACCGAAAAACAATGTATCTGTGCGCAGTACATGGAATATCTGCACGTTAAAAATCTCCATGCTGGCCCACAGACGCTGATGGCCTTATCTCGACAAAAGGTGTGGATCATCAATTGCTGTGTACTGGCATCCAGCATTGTGTAGCAGTGCGTTATATGCTTTAAGTACCCTCCACGGTTTGATTTCTGAGATCATGTGGAATCTTCCTAAGAACAGGGTCGAACTAACGAGGCCTTTTCTCATCTCAGGTGTGGATGTTTGTAGTCCTTGTTCATCACAGAATGCCTCAGAGGTTGGCCACCGAGAAAAGTGCACATAGCTGTCTTCGTTTGTTTTGGATGCAAGGTAGTTTGTCTAAAAGTTCTGGACGATCTAACTTCGAAATATTTCAAAGCAGCTTTAAAAATATTATTAGCACGAAGGGGTTTTTCGCAGAGAATATACTGCGACAACGTCACGAGTTTTGTAGGAGCCAGGCGCGAGTTGGCTGAGCTAAAAGCTATAGCCTAAATCATCAAACAACTGAGCATGTCCAGGAATGATACTCCGCAGAAGGGATAGAATTAAAACATATCCCACCAAGAACTCCGCATTTTCGAGTGCTGCGGGAACCGCAGTTAAGCTACATTTTCGTCGTGTGTTGTCCAAAAATATTTCCAATTTCGAAGAACTAAACACTTTCATTGCAGAAATCAAATCTGTTCTCAATTCTAGGCCTATTTCATCCATGTCAACTGATCCAAATTACTGGAACTGGGAGTTCCAGAGTCACTCTTTGAGGAACCGAGGTCGATCTGTGCACTAGAAAGATGGAGGCGCGTATCCTTTTCTTGGACTCTGACAGAAAGATTATTAGCTAAACATGCAATCCAAGGAGAAGTGGAGGAAACCGGTACCCAAGGAGCTTAAGCCAGACACATTAGTGCTGATACACGACGGCAAACACTCCATCCAACCAAATGGGTCAAGTATTCAAGGTGACGATTGTGACAACAATAACAAAGTTCGAGTGGTCAATATAAAAACGAAGGCAGGTGTCATCCGAAAAGCTTTTCATCGATTAGCTGTGTTGTCAGTCGAAAGGATTGAATTGACTTTAAAATTTTAATTTGTTGTCACTTCACTTGGTCCGGAATGGTTTTGAGTCAAAAACCGGCCAAAACAGTCACTTTTTGGTCATGCGATGGTGTTTCATGGACCACGTATGGATTCTCCGTTTCCCAAATGCGGCAACTCGTTAAGTCGGTCATCAAAATTTGTTTCCAAAAATCAGGTTTAGTGTCAACCATTCGAGCAACTGTTTGGCAGTATTCCAACCGGAATGGACAGTTCTGTAGGTAATATTCTTTGAGTCAATTGAAGGTAGTTTCACTGACGCCAAAATGCTGAGCGCGGTGACGATACGACACATATTGTGGGTTATCGGCAACACTCAATTTACAGCTTCAACCAATTTTTTGGAACGTCTTGAGCGTTAATGAAGATTTCGACGATTTCCTACTGTCCCGAGCTCAACAAAATTCGACACCAAACCACGAATAGTATTGTCAGACGATGCTTGTTGGAAACGTTATGAACGTTAAGCTAACACAACTGAACGACTAAATGTATTTCGATGTAAAGCAATTTCTGGTGAAAATTATTCTGAATTGACGTAAACACATTCCTACTCAAGTCAATCGGTTGATAAATGTCAAAGTTATTCATTTATTTTTAGTTACCGACATAAAAGATGGCGCAATCTGTACAATTTTTTTTTACAAATACAAATTTTTGGCGCAACAGGCTCGTTAGTACGAAGGGCCCAGCTCTTAATACCTTATCCCATAGGGGTATATTAGTTTTATTTTTCACTTCCATTCATGTGTGCATGTGTAATTCTTGCATGATGGCGGGACCTCCTGTTGTATGCCGAATCGGAACGGCTTAGTTCAAATGAGCTTTCTTGTAAAAGCAGGTCCTTCTTTGCAGGCTTTACTTGTTCTTGGCTGTAAGCATCTGTCGGCATTCTTCATAAAATCAGGGGCTTATTGCTGGTGGGCGCAAGAAACGTATCACATCAGATACGGCTGATCTAATGGCTTGTTGACATCGTTGCCATTGTTCTTCGACTTTATATGCTGGTGGTATGGTGTAAAACGAGATGTTAAGGGGTACGCGTTCTGCGAAGGCCTTGGCGCTCTCCTGATATTGCAGTCTTCCTCCTGCTGATTCTAACCTTGGCTTCAACAAGGTAGTTAGCGGTCCGAGTCGTTTTTAGCCCCTCCGAATGTTCGGACATCCAAAATAATGGATAAGTGCCCCTTGTCTATCACAATGTGATCAATTTGATTGACCGTTCGTTGATCTGGAGTTCTTTATGAATATCGAAGTGAGGAAACCGTGTGCTGGCTATAGTGGCATTTGGTTCCGCAGTCAAATAGCCTAAGTCCGTCGCCAGACGTGTTGTCGACTATGCTGTGCTTTCTGACAATACTGCTAAAGATGTCTTGTCCACCCATCTTTGCGTTAAAACACGATTTAGACATCGTACTTTGGTATTCGCTCATACGTTTGGTCCAAGAGCTTCTAGAAGCAGTCTTTCGCAATATCTATGACACGATCTGGGTAGATGTCACAGTTGTTCATCCTACTTTTGCCCGGCGCATTTCATCGTATTTTTTGAATGGCAGTAATGTCTGCTTTGTACCAGCTTAGGACTTTTTCTGGTTATTTGGCTGCACCTCTCCTGTTTAGTGTTCTCACATTCCAAGTGCGGATACGAAGGTCGTTGTCCTTTTATTTATGTATCTTGTCGTCAACAATAAAATCTTCTCAGGGTCCTATTAAGGTCTATTTAAAATAAGGGTTATGTTACTAAATTAACTTAACAGCACAATGAAACACGCTTGGATTGGAGTAATTCTTTGTTAGATTTCCTTCTTCATATACGTGGAAGCCCAATTATACACGCTCCTAAAATATTCCAAGAAAAAGAATTCGGCTAACTTATCACATTCCCCCTGCAACGTATTTGACTACGTGCCTTTCATCGAATTGGAAAATGAAAATGGGGAATCCCAAATCTATGCATCCATTCACACCCAATTGCCTAATGACTATGCTGCGATTAATCAACTTTACTAACGAGACCACGGGATGCCATCCCTATTTCTATCAACAACGTACTCAGCTGGAAACGTTTAATGCCAACCGTATCCGAAGCCTGGCTTTCTTTGCAGCATCGTCATCTATGAATGAAAAGCTTCTAATTTGCATTCAATGGCATCATGTGGGTGATGCACTCCATGGCAATGCTGATGCATCTGCGAGTAGTACTACAAGTTCCGTGAATTTAATTCATCTCTTGAAGTGATGAGTGCATGCATCTGCTTAGCATTTGCATGAGTAAAGGCCTTGATTGGTCATCTGAATGTGGGCGGGTGAAATTAGCGTCATAGATACTCGGAAATTATGCGTACTCATACATCCCAAGGCGTAAGTATCTGCAATTTCAATTGACACACAACTACTATCGGCCTAAACTTGAGCCTCTCAATTAAAGTAAACAGCTCTGATGGGCATCATGTCGCATACATGGCAGTCTTGGGTAGAAGTGCATCAAACAAACTGATTGATCCACAAATAAAAGTGCCACTTCAAGCTGAAGCAGCGCGGTTTGTCAATAAAGTGATAATTGTACGGATACCTCCCATTGGGTTGATGTGTTGTAATCAATTTTATCAAATGTCACTCACTCACTCTCTCTCTGGAATCAGGAAGATATCAGTTCATTGAGTACGCTTCGATTTTATTATCAAGTCGAAGCGCTATGCGGAACTGCAAGCAGGGTGTTTGGCTTTTAATTGAAAAATAAGTGAATGATGTCAGTGTCAGGTGTTATGACTCAACATATGCTAGACAATTGATGCATTCCATACCGCTGTCAAGATATGTAGATAGGTGGATTACTTAGCACATTTGTAACTTAAATAAGATACAAATATATTTGCAGTGTTACTCATGTGTGGACTTACGATTTATACAGGTGGCATTTTCGTGACGTTATATTCTAATCGGGGTGTTAAAGGATTAGGGGACACACTGATCGGATGGCGTTTACTTGGAAATCCCCAGAATTGTAACTTTGACTGCACATCTGCTCAGCTTATATGGTAGCCACCGGATACCAGTAGAATCTAAGCAAGCGCAAGTGTTTAACAAAGAAAGGGTACGTTAGCTGCTACAAAATAGACATTACTGCAATCCAGAAAATACGATGGCATACATCGAGCAAAGGATGATTTTGATCTGCGATAATCTGTAAAAAATTTTCAAGATCCTTATGCCCGGCTCATCTCAACGTATTTCCTGGATATCAGTAATATCTGATTTCTGAAATCGCATGATATTCCTGTTGGTGTTTCCGAACTGAAAGAGGCATCGCGTGTCCTCCAGTGTTAGTTTTGATGCAGGATACCATCCCCCATCCACCTTGCTTTATTAAGCTCTAGAATGCTATCAGAAGCGGCATTGAAGTTGATAAAGAGATGATGTGTCTCGACTTGAAATTTGTTTCTCCTTTCCAAGATTTGCCTTAGTGGAAAAATTTGTTGAATGGTCGGATCTGTATGGCCGGAAACCAAATCTTCACACAGTAGTTGGTGCAAGACATGGTATCGCCGTTTTTGTAGATGTGACATATTATTTGGCTTTAAATTTCTAAAATCGGCACCTTAAGTCTTATTTTTCAACGACATTAAGCGAACACAATTTATATTAAGATTCACCAAGATGTGCAAACCTACAACGCACTTACTGTAATTGAGAGTTTTTCGAGAGAGAAATTAAATTGCATTTCAACTTGCTCTTGCACCCGTTCTTTGCAGATTATTTTCTATGTCAGATGATCAACAGGCTGGGAAATTTGTCGAATCCAACTGACTCCCAAAAAATGGAGAAGATTCATTTATGAAATCTGCAGACCTTTTGCTTTACTATCTATACTTTCAAATTGTCAATATGGGATCCGAAAGAAACGCTCTACTGAAGACCTGTTAAATTTTGAAACCCTTCTATGGACATCTGCGATGGAAAATCATTGAGAATCTAGGGTTGTTGCCTTGGACTTTTTCAAGGCTTTCGATGGAGTTTGGTACTGGGGCTTGCTACCCACATTGAAATCATACGGACTTCTTCGAATACTGAGAGGTTGGATGGAAAACATTCCTTAAGAGTTGTCAGAGTTAATAGCGGAGCGGAGAGACAAAGTCCCGTACTACCTTAAAGTTATATCCGTCATAAGTGACGTATTGTCGAATTCTTCGATGTTATGTGTCAGCATATACTTGGTTTTAAGCCCAGCTAAACCTGTTTTTGCTGCTTCCTTCTCTTTAATAACAAAGGTGGCTTTGACATCACGTTGAGTCCGAACATAATGATGTCAATATCATAGTTGCAGAGATTTATGGAAGATTACACCTCTGGTGTTGGTTCTGAAGTTTTACACAATCCTGCGTCGTGCGTCGCCTTGCCTTAATACTTTTTTGTATCGAATTTTTCGGCGAGGTCGTTGCCGACCCTGACAAACGGACGAGTTACTAAACGAATTATCAAAACAAGTAATTTCTCTGTAAAGTTCTTTTCTATAAATGCTGTCATATGCGGCTTTAAAATCGATGAATAGATGGTGCGGGTGTCTATTTGGGCTTCTTAGGGTTTTCCAGGATCTGCCGAAGTGTGAAGATTTGATTAGTTGTGGACTTTTCTCGTCAAAACCACGCTGATAAAGGCCGATCAAGTTGTTGGTATACGGTTTTAGGCCTTCACATATTACGGTAGATAAGATCTTGTAGGCGATGTTGATGGGATTTATGCCTCTATAGTTAGCACCATTCAGAAGGTTTCATTTATGACAGTCCAATTGAAAGCCGGTACAATTGAGCCGTCATGTCAACATGCAGAGTAAATAACCATTTTAGCCACCTACCCTTAAACCACCCCGAAAAAATAATCTTTTTCAGAACATTTGACCAAATGTCTCATCCATATAGATATCTAGCAACTTTTGTTTGATTCCTTACAACGAAGAGTATTGCTTTCCTGGACTCACCGATGAGTTTCATAATTTGATCTGCTCACACACAATGCCACGTACCCAAACTTACTTATTGACAGACATTGTACCTACTTTACACCACCACACTTTTTTGGGTTGCCGGTGGAACAATGTTTATTGTTATGCTATATAACAAACACTACATCTACCATTTACTTCGTTCTGCAACCAACATGCCAAAACTAAACCGTCAACACAATAAGACGACACCGCACACTTTGGTAAAATGGCATACCAGCTGTGCACTTCCGATAATAGATCCCCTTTTTGGCACACCAACGTACGTGTTGACTTCAATACAAAAACACACGATCACAACACTTCATAACCAGCTGTGGAATTTTGTTTTTCTCTTTTTCGTAACGCTTTTTCGTTTCATAAAATCAAATTCACACCGTCCCAAAAGAAGTTTCACTTAAAAAATACAAATTCTTGGCGCAACAGGCTCGTTAGTACCCAGGGTCGAGCTTTCTCACAACCATTCATGTGTGCGTGTGTACATCTTGCACGATTGCAGGACCTCCTGTTTTATGCCGACTTCGAACGGCTAAGTTGAGATAAGCTTTTCTTGATGTTAAATCGGAAGAATCTATAGGCATCTGCTAGTCATCATAGTTGGTTCAGATGTATCACTTCATATGCATGTAACTTCTATTGCCAAGTCAGCAGCACCCAAATTAAGTACCTTTTCAGAGCTATGAGATGTTTTACACCAGTCCAGCTTCTTCTTTTGTATAAAGCCCATGTACAATCAGGAGAACGGCCCATAGGCATACTCTCAACTTACGCGACTTATATACTCTAAAGACGCGACGTGTAGTCAACCTTATATACTTTTCATTCCTTTCTTCAAAGTTGCAACCTTAAGCATAGCGAAGGCTTGCAGGAGATTTGTCTCGTTGTTTATGGTAGGTATTATAACTGCAGATAGTCGAAGGGGCTTAGAGAAATCATTCCTATACTTTCCTAAATTCCAACGACCTACAAGACAAGTAGTAGCAGCTCTTAGGGGCACTGTCCATCTAATAACGACAGGAACAACGCAGTAACAAAACTCTTTTCCGTTACGGGACGTAGGAAGATATATTATCATTATTTATGAACCAATATGACACCCAACCTGCAGTATAGTTATTCAAGACGTTTAACAAACTAATTAACGATTGCAACATTTTATTTCAAACCCCAGTGCAACAAAAAAAATTCACAATATTTCAAGGTCATGCCACATATGACATCCAACCCGTAGTAGTTATTCAAGACGTTTAACAAACTAATTAAAAACCGTTAAATCTCAAACATTCCAAATCACTTGAATATGAATTTACAACCCGAATTAATTTATTCCTCAAAAAAAAAAATACTTTCCGCGTTCCGTCATGTCTTTAATAAACAATCGATATCTTCAGGAATTTATCGATTGCCCCCGTGCGTCGCGTCGACCGTTCATAACTTGCTTTCAAAACATCCGCTCGATCACTTAAGGAAAAAAATATGCAAATATCAAGTGACCTCATAAATGAAAATATTTCCTTTTGTTCCCAACAACCACCCCTGCTAAGTGCACCAACAACCCCCACATCATTAAGATGACGTCAAAACTAAAGAAAAGCGTTGTTGTCTACATGTACGACCACGATCGATTGAAAAGGTGAACCGAATCTATTTAGACGCGATCGCTGACGTTTCTTTCCCCCTACCATATTTCGGTTCTTGAATGATTCATGAGTTTGCAGAAAGCTCAGCGAATAGAAAAAAAAGCTCTCCCCGCCATCCACTCGAACCGAATCCGAGTGTGTAAACTTTGCAGAACTGATCGCGCAAAGTGTACACGATCAGTATAGGGCGCCTCCGCCATCTTCATCGTCATCTCAATGTATTTCGGTTTTGGGCCAACTATATTTGTGACTTCTTCATTAGTATGGTATGCAGAACAATAGTTACCGTTTCTTGGCTTTCTTCCTTGTTTACCCACCCCGCCACCCGTTCTATACACCCGCAAGTCCGTACCGATACCGGCGCGCGTACACTTGTCCAAGTTTTGCAAAAGCCAGAACGACGTTATTGGCAGAGCACCCCTCTGCACAATCAACCACAAATACAACAAAAAAAAAAAGCGTTCTCTAGTTCTTATAACGTCTGCTCCCATTGTATTGTGTATTCTCATATGTATCTGCAAAATTGTTGTTAAGGTGACGACGACGGGTGTTCTGTTGGGGCTTTCATGTGTTACAGAATGTTTTCAAAATTTCAGTTTCAATCTAGAAGTGAACTAAACGGGTTGTGTTCCGCCACCAAGCCAGCGCGGATGTGAAATGTCTGAATACGTTATCTCGTTGCTCGCTGTAGTCTAACGTGTATTTCAGTTTAAACAGAAAATTCAGTTTGAATTGTGCTTTAGATACTTAGATACTTTTGGTGTTTATTGCATATTTTGAATGAGATTGCAATTTTTTTTTTAAAGTGATCGTGATTTTTGAAGGAATAAATATTTTCTTAGCTTATTTCTCTAGAATGCTCTTATAAGAAAAATAAATAATAAAAGATTAAAAAAAAATTTTTTTGCGTGAAGATTTCTTCGAATCGGAAGCAACTGTTGCGCGTTTAAGATTTTAAAGGGCACAAATCTGACGATTTGGTGAAATTGAAGAAGTTTTTCGTGTTAAAGAAAAATTCGTTGTGATATTTTTTTTCTGCTGAAGGAAACACATTTTTTTCTTCATTAAGTTGAACAAATATGTAAGTGTGTTAGATGATGTTGATTTTTTTTTATTTTCATTTTTTTTTTTGCAATATAAGTCTGAGGTATTTTTGCAAAGTGTGCACAAAGGGGAAGGAATGTTCATTTGTTTTTCTTTTTTAAAACTTTGGCATATTCAATTACACATTTTATGATGATTACTGACACTGTCGTATATGTACTTTGGACTTGACTTGGTTAAAATGTAGGCAATGTCTGGAAAGTATCGTCATTAGTGATGAGTGGGTTGAGTTTTTTTTTTAGAAAATGATTCTTTATCTTAATTACGAGGAAAGGTGCAGAAAGGTGCATAAATGTAAGAATGATTTAGAAAAATTCAAGAAATTTCGTACAGGCGAAGGGTTAAAGCAAATAGTGGGGTAAACATTTTCGTTCTTAACCCTATTTATACATAAATGACTTTCTTACTCAATTCGACTAAGTTCATATTTGACCCGTTTCAAATCACTTGCAAAACAAGAAAACTTTAAAATTAAAATTGTATTAAGAAAAAGGATAAACATCAAAGCAAATATGGGGTACACATATTCGATCTTAACCCTAGAAAACACATCGTATTTTTCATACACAAAGGACTTTCTTCGTTAAATCTACGAAGAACATTTTTGAACCGGTCCAAATCATTTCCAATAATAAAAAAGTTTACATTTTATTTTTTATTAGTAAAAGGATTTATTTTTAACTGACTTGCAATTGAATCGATAAAAAATGAGCTTCAAGTTTTTTCTAAACACATTTTATAAGAGTCAAAGCAAATAGAGGGGTAACAATCTTATTTTTTTATAAAACAGACTTTCTTTGCAAAGTCTACTAAGTAAATTTTTGTACCTGTTGAAATCACATTTAATAAAAAAAAAAAATTTAATTTATTATTTTCGAACGACAATATTCATCTTACTTTTTTATTTCGTAACAATTTGCAATTGAAACGGTAAAAAAATGAGCTTCAAGATTTTGCTTCTAATTTTCTAAACAGATTTTAGAAAAGTTAAAGCAAATAGTGGGGTAACAATTTTCGTTCTTATTGGTCAATTCTTTATCGTTCGATCAGTAATAACGTTTTTCTTAAAAATGGGCGTGGCAGTGGTCGAATTTTGAAAAGGTTTACACCTGTTTTGTAGGCACAGACGAGGATCCTATGTACCAGATTTCATTATCCTAGCTTAAAATTTAAGGGCCAAAAATCGGTGACGTATAGACGGACGGACGGACGGACAGACAGACATGGCTTAATCGACTCAGCTAGTGATTTTTTTATAATTTGCGCGCACTCAAGGATTTTGAATACCCTTTATATGTTTTAGCACAGTGCGGGCGTTAAGGGATAAGAAGAAAAGAAATAATTTTTTGAACTGAAATATTTAAACAAAATCCAATTTTTAAAAAACAAAATCTATATTATAAAAATAATCTTAGGTTTGGTAGGCAAAACAACAAAGTGAAGGGATAGTTGTTGTTTTTTGTCTTTTTTAATTGTAAATGCTTCACACTTTGACATTTTTCATTTTCTTTGCCAATGTACCTTGTACATTCATGTACCCACTTCTTGATGCAATGCGATTTTTCTTCACACAAAAGTACACAAACGAGACTTATGTCGTTTTCCATTAGGAAATCTGGATTTTGATCTGAAATTTTATCTTTTTTGGTACCAATGGAACACGATATAAGATTGTTTTTTTTTTGCCTTTGTATTGTTGTAATTTCGTGTCTGTGAATTTAGTATCGGTGTAGCTGTCGAGTTTCAAGCAAAACAGATTGTTTGTTTTTGATTTAATTTATATTTCATATTAAACTGCTACAGTTTTAATGATAAATAATAGTTTGTCACAACCGAAATAATAATAAATCAAAACGAAAATCACTCTTTTCAAACTGACAGCTATCATTTGTATTAGTGTGAGTGCAAGGAGGGATGAATCTGCTGAAAAATCCAGATTTGCAATACTGATCTGAGATCAAAAAAAAAATTATTTTTTTGCCCAATGGAACGCAACTGTCAAAATCGGTCTTTTTCTAAATAAAAAAAATTAAGATTTTTACCAATGGAAAACATCATTATATTTCAAGAAAGGTTTCTTTGCAATTGAAAAATGTTACAATGTTTTGAATAAGACTATATTTGAAAGCTGTTTTTACGCATTTTTCATGCAAAAAATATCTTTAAAATCCACTAAATGTTATCAGTGGATATTTATGTTTCATATATAACTTTTCTACCTGATGGTTGTAATTTTAAGTTATGTGGTGATATCGTAGTTAAGCTGATAAAATTTATATTTGTGCACCACAAAGAAGCTTCGAAATTGTTAGTTTGGTGCAATTTGATCAAAAAAAGGTGGTAAAGTGCATAGACAAATATTTATAAATTTCTCTTAAGAGCCCTACACACGGTCAATGGTAATTTAAAAGTATAATTGACGAATTTTTTGTCAGTAATATTGACGAAAAATCACCACCACACGTACCTATCAATGAACACTGAAAATATTTTTGCGAAAATTCTGTTTAGTCGTTTCGGCATAAATTTTACTTTAGCTGCCTTTCACTTTTTGCACTTTTTTTCTATAAATCGATTCGTCTCTGCGCACTGATCATTTATATGCATTTAAAAATTGTCGCTCACATTTAGTTTAAAAGTTATTCGTAAAACAAAATTGCACTTTTTGGGTTATAATTCCATACAAATTGTGTGTAGTTTGACACTTTTTTTTATTTCTGCTGCGGTGTACGCAGCATTGCCATGTTGAAAAAAACATACCAAATAAAAATATTTTAACAAAAAAACAGTTGACTAAGGCGCTTGCCTGACGACTTTACATACCCTGAGCGAAGCAACGAAGTTACGTGAGCGTGGAGTGTGGACTGTCCCCAGAAAGAGAGTTGAAATCCTGGTACTGGTTAACAAAAAAAAACTGTTGACTTAGGAGCCTGCCTTACGACTTTACATAAAAACGAAATTGCGGTTGCGTGGACTGTGGAGCGTGGAGATTTAAAATCCTTTGCTTTTTATTTTTACATATTTTTACCATTTTGGGGAATATGTAGTATATATGGCAATGCTGTTTATCGCTCAACTTTGTATGGACTGTCAGAAGTTGGTTTACTTCCATAGGGATTTTTGGAATTTTTATTGTTTAATAACTTTTTAAATAAATGAGGGCGACAAAAATAAAAAATTGCTAAATTTTTAGCTTTATTTAATGAGTGGAATAAAAAAAATGTGCAAAAAGTGATTGGCAGCTAAAGTAAATATGTTCCGTCGTTTCATATCTGTTTACCCCCTTCCTATAAGGGTATATTAGTTTTTTTGTAGCATAGAGGAATAATTTAGATAGATATACCTTAAGGTATATGGATCAACTCAGAATCGCTAACTGAGTCGATAAAGCCATGTCTGTCTGCCAGGCCGTCCGTGCGTCCGCCCTTTTTTATGTCACCGATTTTTAGGCCTTAAATTTTGAGCTAGGAGAATGAATTTTGGTATAAATGATCCTTGTGCGTTGCTTCAGAGCAAGTGTAATTTTTTTTTAGAATCCGCCACGCGCCACTGCCACGCTCACTTTTCAGACATCTTGCCTCTATGATTACTATTTCGTTAATGAAAACATTGACAAGTAAAATTGATACACTCTACACATCATCAATCAGGTAACAATCAAAATTGACGAAAACCAAATCAGTTTTGGTTTTCATCAATGTAGCAAGGTTACTTGACAAGAAAATTGAAGAGCACACTCATTCAAGTAATATTGAAAAGTAATATGGATCGTGTGTAGGGCGCTTTACTGAGTAAAGATATTGTTTTCGTGAAAATTTTCGAGAGATTTTGATTGAATCTAACATTACGATGACAGCGGAACCCAAAAAATGTTTTTTTGAAATTCCGCCCGTCCGCCCGTCCGCGTTGGTCCGTCTGTCCATAATGGTCTCTCCAGCCTAAACGGCTTGACCGATTTATCTTCAAACTTCATATTAACAATTCTTTTGGTCACAATTCTAGGCATTTTTTTACTCTAAGTTATTTAATTCACGGTACCTACCATATAAAAATTAAAAATAACTTAAATTTTCTCAAAAACGGATCTAACGATGTTGATTAAACTTAACACATACTATAAAAAGAGAAGTTCCAACAAAATGCCATACCCAGTTAATTTTCCAAGAAAATCCATATAACGAATTTTTAAATTTAGACCATATAAGGAAAATTGTCAGTTTCTCGCAAAAAATTTGGTCGAATTGATTGAAATGGACACCGATTCATTCAAATTCTGGAATAAAAGTTATTTTTATCATAATGGTTTTGTTTTGAGTTTAAAAATAAATAACCAAAATGAATGTAAAGGTTTTCTATAATTTGGCCAAACTATAAAAATCGTCTTATCCTCGAATGATTTGTTTTTGTTTTAACTCCTATCTCACAGTGAAAGAGAAAGTTGCGTACGACCCAGTCGTGCAACCACCACTCGTTTAGTTTTGGCTATATTTACAAATGTTAAATATTTTTTGGGTTAATAATTAAGAAAACTGCATACTTTTGCAAAGTAGAAAAATGGTGCAATTCAATGAAATAAAATATTTTGCTACAGCTTTCTATGTTTGAATTCAAACATTTCACGTCTCTCAATAAGACCCATTTAAAATTTACTAAAAATTAATGAAAAAACATACGCATCAGATCGAGAGGCATCCATGATTATAATTTATAAAAAAAATATAAAAAATGTAAGTAACTTTTGTTTTCACTCTTAATAATTTAATAATTCAATCTGATCGCGAACTTACAACAGCTCAAACTGGCTTAACTTCTGAAAAAAATTCAGCTATCTATCAAGAACTGCTTAATAACGGGTGATTTTTTAAGCGTATTTTTTTTTAAAAACTCGAATAAAACACTCAAATTTGCGTCAAATATTCCAAATTTGTATTGTAATCGATAAGAAGGCCTTTGCCATTCACGTTTTAAGGACAACTTCATGTAACTGTTGTCCGCGGCTCCGTTTCAAATTGTCCATTCAGAAGGTCCAATTTTTCGTTACTTTTTCGAGCATTTCGACCTGTATTCCACGAATTACGCTTGTGATGTTATCCTGTAAGGCTTCAATCGTGTTCGGCTTGTCCACATAGATTAACGACTTTACATAACCCCACAAAAAATAATCAAGAGGCGTGAAATCGCATGATCTTGGCGGCCAACACACGGGGCCATTTCGAGAGATAATTCATCTTCCAAGATAATTCATCTTCCAATAGTTCCATTGTTTTGTCTTGATGAAACCACATGTCAACCAAGTTCAACTCAGCCAACTGGGGCAAATAAAAGTCACGTATCATGGCCCGATACCGTTCGCCGTTGACGGTAACGTTTCTTTTACGGTCGTCTTTGAAGAAAAATGGACCGATGATGCCACCAGCCCATAAACCATACCAAATTGTCGTTTTTTCGGGATGCATCGGTAATTCTTGTATGGCATGTGGCTGTTCATACTCCAGATGTGACAGTTTTGCTTATCTACGTATCCGTTGAGCCAGATATGAGCCCTATCACTGAACAAAATTTTTCGATAAAACAGCGTATTTTCATGGAGCTGTTCTAAGGCCCATTCAACAAAAAATAGACGTTGTGGTAGGTCTTAAAAAATCACCCTTTATATGATTTTTTAGTTCAGCAGAATTTTTTTTCATATACAAGGTGGCGCAAAAATAACCTTCCGATGTTTTTTGGCTGTAATTTAAAAAAAAATGAAAAACTTTGATTCTTCTTGTGGATTATTATTTGGTCTTTTAATTTTTTTTTTACATCAAGTCGAGAATATGATGTCATGTAAATGGCCGCCGCCACAGTTGATTGTCATTTTAGCCCTTTTTATGGCATTTTCCATCACTTTGGCCAAAACTTCCGGCGATAGGTCCTCACATTCTTGACGGATATTGTCTTTAAGAGCAGCAAGAGTCTGAGGCTTGTTGACATAAACCCGCGACTTCAAAAAGCCCCACAAAAAGAAGTCTGGAGCGGTCAAATCAGGTGATCTTGCTGGCCAGTGCAAATCGCCAAAACGGGAGATTAGGCGCCCGGGAAATGCATCCTTCAGCATATCGGTTGTGGCACGTGCAGTGTGTGCCGTTGCACCGTCCCGTTGGAAACACATGTTTTCCAATCCCAATTCATTAAGTTGCGGCAAAAAGAACTCGTTGATCATTGCTCTGTAGCGCTCACCATTCACAGTAACCGTTTGGCCCGCGACTTCTTCGAAGAAAAAAGGTCCGATGACTCCTCCAGCGAAAACAGCACACCATACAGTGACTTTGAGCGGGTGTAATGGCTCTTCGTGTGTTACACGCGGATTTTCAGTGCCCCAGAAGTGTAAATATTGCTTATTTACGTACCCGCTAAGATGGAAATGGGCCTCATCACTCATGATTATTTTTGATGAAAAATCATCTTCCTCTTGGTGGTGATTAAGGATGGCTTGAGCGTATGTTAGACGCGATTGGCGATCAGCAGCTAACAGCTGATGAACCGTCTGGACATCTTCAAACCTTGTACCAAAATTCGCTGTAAAGACCGTCGACTGATACCCATTTGCGTGGCACGTCGTCTGGTCGATGTCGACGGCGCTTCCATGACATCTTCGGCTACAGCAGCAATATTCTCTGCAGAACGGCTACTCCGGGGTCTGCCACGCCTGGCAGCATCTCGTGTTGTGCCAGTCTCTTCGAGGCGAGCGGCTAAACGTCGCAGTGTTTCACCAGTAGGCGTTGGACGGCTAGGAAATCTGCGACGAAATTCACGTTGTGCCAAAGTCACCGACCGATTATTGCTCAAATAAAAAGTCACCAATATTCCGCGTTCTGGAGCAGTGTCGCGTAACATTGTTTATTAACGTATATTTCGCATGTGTTTACTACGCAAATGTCAAAACAGAACTGACATTAGGGGCCAATCGCAAAATTTATAGCATTTTCTGATAGGAGGATTACTTTTGCGCCACCTTGTACATATATCATATTTGATTTCTTTGGTTTTGGACGGCTTAAAATCTAGTCTTTTTGACAAAAATAACGATTTTTTTTTTAAATCTAATCTTATAGTTAATTTTGTAAAGTAACATTTTTCCAATCGTTAGTGCAGATTAAGCTCAATTCTAAACCAATCTTAAAAAAAATCTACTCAAAGTTTGCAGTTTAGCACTTTTAACAAAGCATTAATAGATTAGTAGCTTTCAATCTTTTCCTACAGATGGAGACTGGGAAAATTTGAATTTTTTTCTCTTTAAATTTGTTTATTAAAAATGAACTACAAAATTAATTATTTCGTTGTCATTCTTTTAGCTAAAAATTTGGAAGTCTTTTCAATGTTCATATTTTTTAAAATTTTTTATAAATAATTCGAATTTCAACTCAAATATCAACAAAAACTCAAAATTGTTTAATTGAATTTCTTCCCAATAATTAAATTTACTTATTTTCATGAAACAAAAAACAAATAATTATTTTTAAAGGCCATAATTTATTCCCTGTTATCTGGCTGTTTTTTGACGGTTTTTGTTCGAAAATAATGACTATGACACGTTCTTATCCAGATGATTATGATCAATTAGAAATTGATATTAATATTAATCATCATTGTTCGAATTAAATTAGTGATTGTATATATTTAAATTAATCTCAAATAATTCCATTAGCAAGCACCTCCTTGACCTTTATCAATTATTGATTGATCATTTTAGATTGGTTTATATGTATGTTTTTTGGTTATTAGTTTGAATTAATTTTTTTTTTCCTTTGTATCTTGAAATGTTTTCTAAACTTCTATTCCAATGATGCAAACCGTATTTTTAGAATCGCTACCAACTTTGTTTTTTTTTTTTTGTAAATCCAGTTAATTCCCTAATCTTCATTCAGATTATTTAATTAGGCGTTTTATTAACATATGTTTACGTAGTCTATTGTTGGTTTTTTTTTTCAGAATTATGGAAATGAAATATGCATGTGAAATATTCTCTATACTTGTTGAATGGATTCGGCAATCAGTGAGATAGTAGGGGGAAATTATTTTAAAATTCAAATTAAATCAACTTATTTTTTTGATGACAAATTTGATGTCATCTGACCGGTAGTTTACCGAACCTGGATACATTTCGCAAAAAGGTCAATCTACTATCAACGACTTTCTTTGTTTATTATATTTGATTTGAAACTGTTATTTGATGGACAAACGAAAAGAAATTTTGAAATAAAAAAAAATATTCCTCCCATTTAAAAAATAATGATCTTTTTGAACTCCAATCGAAATGTGAAATATAATTATGCACAAGTTCTCTGCTAAACTCCTATAAACCGGGTGATTTTTTTAGAGTTAAGATTTTCAGGTTGGCAGCACTGGTTAGTAATGGCGTCCAAACGTCATCTGCCAAAGTGAAAAGTTTTCAGTATACTTAAGGTGACCATACGGCGTGACAGTCCCGCTTTCGAGCTTTGCGTCCCGATGTCCACAACGAACACAGAATGTTCCGCTTTGAAAAAAAGGCTAAAGGCTTGAAATGGATGCATGTTTCGAGCCTATTGTTGTTAATATTCCGACGCCTATGGCACAAATAATTTAAAAGAACACCTTCGTAAGGCTAACTATTACTTTATTAACGGATACTTCAAAACGTCTTCAAATACTTCGAACAAAATTATTTCCTTCGTTTTACCATACGAAGGAAGTACAACACTAGTACAACACATTTTTCGGGTTCCAAGAGCAACCAGGTGAAACATGGTTGATTTTTCGAAACAAGTGTTGATAAAAATTGAGCTAAAATAAAAAATTGTGGCATTTTGTGGAAGCAATTGCTAAAAAGAGCTAAATCATGTTTGCTTGAAATTGAACATTTATATTGGAAGGACACTCATAGGTATAGGATGTGGAGCTCATATAATCCACAATGCAATCAAAACTGCTGCACATTGTCTACCTATTGATTTTGAATGCATTGGATGCGAAAAATTATTCATTTTTCTACATTTATAGCATTC
This sequence comes from Rhingia campestris, assembly GCA_932526625.1. Lineage (NCBI taxonomy): Eukaryota > Metazoa > Arthropoda > Insecta > Diptera > Syrphidae > Rhingia > Rhingia campestris. The sequence goes on along the minus strand of OW052185.1, from coordinate 30,632,887 downwards.
GTATTGAAACACTTAAAGAATTCTGTCATGCCTCTGACAAAGAATATAAGAAACATCTGGGATTCAGTAAAATTATGTGGCTTGCGCTGATACCGGCGCTGGAAAGAGTATTGCAAATGTTTCAAAAATATAAAAATATTTTCTGAGCATTGATAAGTGCAAAATTATTTTGAAAGATTTTTTTTAACAAACCTACCTCAAATTTATGGTTCTTCTTTATGCACGGTCAGTCAGCTACGTTTCAGCAAGCTCTGTTAAAGATCGAGAAAAAGAACGTATCTGCAACAGAGGGCGCGAATGAAATAAATCAGCTCGCAAGCAATTTAAGCCAAAAACAAAGTTCATGCTTCCATTCCCACGCCACCCGTAATATAATGGCTAAGTTACAGGATTTTTACAAGACTAGTAAGGAATATTTAAAGCGATCCACTGCTCCATCTTAAGCCCTGAAGTTGACATTTTTGATTGTGCGAACCTCTTGGGAGGAGGTTCACTGATTTTTGGGCCTTAAATTTTGAACTAGAAAGTTGAAATTTGGAATATAGACTCTCAGGGATACAAACCAGAACAAGTGTAAAAATTTTTGAAATCCACCCACGCAGTTTTTAGCCAAACCGTAGGGAATTTTAAAAAAGTATCTGAGCAACATATTTAGAGAATCTTAATATCTATATATTTTTTCTATACAAAGTATTTTGCCACGCCCACTTTTTGGGCGCGTTTTTTATACCCTATCCCATAGGGGTATATTAGTTTTGATACATAGTTTGTAACATAGAGAAATAATTTTGCTACATATACCTCAAAGTATATGTATCGACTCAGAATCGCTAGCTGAGTCGAATTAGCCATGTCTGTCTGTCCGTCCGTCCGTCTGTCTGTCCGTCCGTCCGTCTGTCTGTTCGTCACCGATTTTTGGGCCTTAAATTTTGAGCTAGGATAATGAAATTTAGTATATAGGATCCTTGTCCGAGTCACCAGAACAAATGTAAACATTTTTGAAATCCGCCCACTGCCACGCCCCCTTTTTAGAAAAACGTTTTTTTTTGGCCAAACCGTAAAGAATTTTAAAAAAGTGTCTGAGAAGCATATTTAGAGAATCGTAATATCTATATTTCGTCAATATAAAGTTTTTTTGCCACGCCCACTTTTTGGGGGCGTTTTTTTTTATAAAAAAAACCTTTTTTGGCCAAATTTTTAAATTTTCGAAAAAAATGTTGATGCACAATCATTGGTAGTAATAATATGAACATTTCGTCCTTAGACCATTTTAACCCACACCCACTTTTTGGGGGCGTTTTCCTACAAAAAGTATTTTTATACCCTACCCCAAGGCATATACAATAGAAAAACGTTGTTTTTGTCGAACCATAAAAGATTTTGATAAACCGTCTGAACAATATGTTGTGACAACGTCATAAAGCCCACATTTTGGGGATATTAATTTTCACGATGGGATAAGGTATTCAACGATCCGCACAGCGGATTGTAGCCTTCTCATATGTTTTAAATAAAATTTGTTATTATTTGTTTTGCCAAAAGATATATGTATGCAGGTGTCCCGCTTTGAGAGGAAAAAATTATGGTCACCTTAAGTATACTCTGCCATTTAATCATGGAAAGGACATACAAACGAGCAACGATTGCAAATTAGGGAAATTTATTATAAAAATCCGTGCTCTGTGAAAAATGTGCTCCGTTTGTGACGACCATATTATGGTCCATTTTTTCAAAGACGACCGTGGAAGAAACGTTACCGTCAACGGCGAACGATATCGAGCCATGATATGCGACTTTTTTTTCTTGCCCCAGTTGGCTGAGTTGAACTTGGTTGACATGTGGTTTCATCAAGACGGTGCCACATGCCACATAGCTCGTGTAACAATGGAAATGTTGGAAGAAGAATTTGGTGAGCAGCTTATCTCTCGAAATTGCCCTGTGAGTTGGCCGCCAAGATCATGCGATTGAACGCCTCTTGATTATTTCTTGTAGGGTTATGTAAAGTCGTTAATCTATGTGGACAAGCCGAACACGATTGAAGCCTTACAGGATAACATCACAAGCGTAATTCGTGGAATACAGGCCGAAATGCTCGAAAAAGTAACGAAAAATTGGACCTTCCGAATGGACAATTTGAAACGGAGCCGCGGACAACATTTGCATGAAGTTGTCCTTAAAACGTAAATGGCAAAGGCCTATTTATCGATTACAATAAAAATCTTAAATATTTGATGCAAATTTGAGTGATTTATTTGATTTTAAAAAAAAACTACGTTTAAAAATCACCCGTTATTATGAATAATAAAATAAACAAAATGAAATCAAATTAGTAGGTATTTTATGATGTGTTTGATTGTTTATTTGTTTGAAGTTTTTTTTATTGCTAACGCTAGCTATAAAATCATTAAACACTTGGTCCTAATAGAGCATATATATAAACTAATACGTATGTACATCATTTTCTATTTTCCAAATTCGGTTGATGACTCTTCAAAAGGAAAGCTCAAACTATTTGATATTCACAACAAGCTTCGACGCATAAAAAAGTCAAACGTAAACGTAACGCTCTTACCAGAACAGTACTTATAGACTTATCATACAAAACACATCAAAAATTGCCAAATCACGTATATAAGAAGGCCGTTAAGGCTTTCGGACGTCCGTCAAAAGTTATAAAAGAAAATTCGTAGCAATCATAAACCATGGTATTGGGAGCATTTAGAAAAAAAAAGAGTTGTCGTTAGTACCTAGGTGCTTACTTATGTATGTTTTTTTTGTTGATAAGATACTTTTTATTGATAAAAATAAATTGGGAAATCGGAAACAGTCTCGACTCTTCAAAGGTATTTCTTATCTATCAAGGTCGTGCTTAGTTAAGGTTGTCTTTAACTTTGATTTATTTTTATCGGAAAGTATTTTCGTTTATTTCAGTTGATGTAGGTTGCTACCTACTGGCAATCGATAGTTTACCAAATTTATTTGAAAATGGACGTTATAAAGGGTGGTTAAATTTTAAGGGCCGATGTTGATTTTGAATAAAACACAAATTATTTAGGAAATTATTGTCATTTCTTTTTATTATGATAATATTGGTATGGTTCAATTATAAATGGAATGGACCTCCATCCGATGGTCCAAATTTTCGATGACACTGAGGCATAATTAAGGTTCTATGCCGTTAATGTGCCGAATTATCTCATCCGTTAGCTCTTGAATTGTTGCTGGCTTATCGACGTACACCTTTTCTTTCAAATAACCCCAAAGAAAGAAGTCAAACGGTGTCAAATCACATGATCTTGGCTGCCAATTGACATCGCCACTACGTGACAAAAGAGCCATTGTTTCGTTAGCTGTGTGCAAGTGGCACCGTCCTGTTGAAACCACATATCGTCCACATCCATATCTTCCAATTCGGGCCACATAAAGTTCATTATCATCTCACGATAGCGAACACCATTCACAGTAACGGCCTGACCGGCCTCATTTTGGAAAAAATACGGCCCGATGATGCCGCCGGCCCATAAACCGCACCAAACAGTCACTCTTTGTGGGTGCATTGGTTTTTCGACAATCACTCTTGGATTATCATTCGCCCAAATGTGGCAATTCTGCTTATTGACGAATCCACTGAGGTGAAAATGTGCCTCATCACTGAAGATAATTTTCTTCGAAAATTGATCATACACTGTTGCCATTTCTTGCCACTATTCTGACCATTGACGACGCTTGAAATGGTCAAGAGGCTTAAGTTCTTGAGTCTATTGCATCTTGTTAGCGTGTAAATGCAAGTCTTTATGCATAATCTTCATCAACGACGAACGTGAGAGGTGCAATTGTTGAGCACGACGACGAGTTGAGGTGGACGGCTCTTCAGCCATACTATCGCGAACAGCAGCAATATTTTCTGCAGTACGAGCATGTACTGCTGTTTTCACATATTCTATACAGACCCGATTTACTCAAATTTTTGCACGATTTTTCCGATTGTACGCCCATTTGGTGATTAAATTTACCGAAAAAATCACGAAGTGCACGATATTCCTTTTGATTTGAAGGCCCATTTTCAAAATAAGCCTGAATAACTTCAACGCGTTACTCGATTGTGTATCTTTCCATGGTTCAAATTTATTTATTCTGATATTGAGAAATGTCAAATGAAATGCAGAAAAATTGACGTTTAGGTGTGGTTCGCATTCAACACCGGCCCTTAAAATTTAACCACCCGTTAGTTATTTTAACACCCTCATTCATAAATTCTTAATGAGGACTGTATAAAGTTATGTACTCCTTAAAATGCCTATAAACGCAAAAACCTTATTCATAAAACTTGTACATCGTTGAATAGAGGCTTCATAAGGCTATTTTATTTATTTTTTCTCTTTTTGTCATAAACGACTGAGATTCAGGGTTACCAATGAGACAATTTAAATTTAAATCGTCCAGAAGTAAACAAGGGTCTTTTTGTATCTTTGCAGTTATTTTTCGCTGTTAAATTTATTGTAATGAAAATTCTTCTTTATCTACACACCCATAAGTGAAAACGGTGTTATTGGGTCAACATTAGTCACCAAAATGTTATAAAAGTAAAGAAAACAAATTAGTCGCCGTTTCGTTTAACTAACTATACAAATTGTCCATTGGTAACTCTACCAAGATGTGGAACACGGAATTGTAATAGATTCTCCTCTTATTGGTACTTTATTTGACACAAGCCCTGTATAAATATTAAGGATGGGGAAATATTTTATGAGTGAGAATTTTTGGGGCCCTAAATAAGGCTGCATGAGAATTTTAGTAAAAAAAACAAAAATAGTTTAAATTAAAATTGCCTAGTCTAGAAAACAACTTAGAATTGTGGCCACGAATTTTGAAAAAAAGGAATTTGAAGAAAGTCGGATTAGCCATTTAGTAAGGAGGAGGAACCGATGGACGGAATAGCGGAGATCCCGTTTTCGAGTTCCGCTGTTTATTAGAACCATTTTTTGAACAGCCATTGTTGTGAGTCTAGGTAGGCCACGGAGGCATCCTTGATGCTGGAGAGAAGGGCTCGGCACGCTCGTGATTGCACGGCTTAACTCGTCGAACGGGGGTAGTTCTTGCCCTCTCACCAAACATCCCAGCTCAACAAACATTTTTGTTCGTGCCAGAATCAAATATAAGTAAAAAGGAAGAAGAAAGTTACTCTATGTTGACCACGGACGGACTTAAAAGGACTTTAAAAGGAAAAAGATAGATTCAAGAAAAAGCTGAAAAGAAAATGATCAAAAACCTATGTCTATACCACTGAAAAACGATTAGAAAAACTTGTTTTCAATGTTCATCAGCAGTATAGATTCGCCTCGATCCCAAAACATGCCGGTTGTTATTGGCAAAGGCTGGCCTTCCCACCCTTCAAGTCCCGAAAGACTTCCTATGGCTATCCCTCTGGCCACGTTTATGAGAGATAGCCCCTTAACCACCTCCCAGTCACAACGTCCTGAAAATTAGGAATCGTACCTAAGTCAACGTCATGTCCTGTAGTCGTTTGTGAATTGTCATGTCAAGTCATTGTCAATTCACCAATGGACGGCCCGTAACACCGTCCACACACCACCAACGAATTGAGTCTTATTCACACATCATTTAGTTGAAGTTAACAAAACGAGCAATTAAAATGAACAAGCATTATTTATTAAAAAAATGAAAAAAAAATCAAAAGAGAAAACTAAATCAAAAAAGGAGTTCTGTCGTTAAAAGGAAAAAACTAAATAATTCAAAAATAAATTTAAATCACAGACTAACGCTAGTCATCAGTTATTATTTATATAATGTACAGCATGTTACATCTAAATCATAAAACGAGGTTTTTCTATTGCATATGCTATGGGATAATGCATACAAATAGTTTTGTGAAGCAAACGCCCCCAAAAAGTAGGCGTGGGCTAAAATGGTCTAAAGTCGAAATATTCCTGGTTATATGACCCATGATTCTGCATTAAAAGTTTTTTTCAAATATTTTAAAATTTGACTTAACATTGTTTTTTTTAATAAAAACGCCCCAAAAAGTGGGCATGGGGAAAAAATTTGAATAGACAAAATATAGGTATTGGGATTATATTAATCTGTTGTTCAGACTATTTAAAAAAAAATCCTACCGTTTAGCCAAAAACAACGTTTTTCTAAAAAGTGGGCGTGGCAGTGGGCGGATTTTGAAAATGTTTACACTTGTTCTGCTTTGTTGGCCAGAGAGTCTATATACCAAATTTCCATACTCTAGCTAAAAATGTAAGGCCCAAAAATGATTGAGACACAGACGGACGGACAGATAGACATGGCTAGATTGATATTTTGGGATATTTCTATCGAACAGACACGGCTAGATCTAGACAGACACGGCTAGATCGATATTTTGAGATATTTCTATCGAAATGATTTCTCTATGTTACAAACTTAATTAGACAAAACTAAAATACCCGTTGAGATAGGGTAAAAAAACCAAAAATGATTTAAAGTAACTGCTGAAATAAAAGTAAACAGACCAGATTAGCAGCATAAACAAAAAAATATCTAACATAGAAAATTTCTGATCGCAAAAACGGACGATTACACGATTAGGAAATTAGTCATGCAGTAATTGAATTGTTTCTATGACTGTTTATACCCTATCCCATAGGGGTATATTAGTTTTGATACTTAGTTTGTAACATAGAGAAATAATTTAGCTACATATACCTCAAAGTATATGGATCGACTCAGAATCGCTAGCTGAGTCGAATTAGCCATGTCTGTCTGTCCGTCCGTCCGTCCGTCCGTCCGTGTGTCCGTCCGTCCGTCTGTCTGTTCGTCACCGATTTTTGGGCCTTAAATTTTGAGCTAGGATAATGAAATTTGGTATATAGGATCCTTGGCTGAGTCACCAGAACAAGTGTAAAAATTTTTAAAATCCGCCCACTGCCACGCCCCCTTTTAGAAAAAACGTAGTTTTAAGCCAAACCGTAAGGAATTTCAAAAAAGTGTGTAAGCAACATATTTAGACAATCCTAATATCTATATTTCGTTCATACAAAGTTTTTTGCCACGCCCACTTTTTGGGGGCGTTTTAAGTAAAAAACGTTTTTTGTCCAAATTTTAAAACTTTCGAAAAAAATTTTGATGCAAATACTTCCGCAATGGTAATATAAACACTTTGTCCATAGATCACGCCCACATTTTGGGGGCGTATTCTTACAAAAACCATTTGTATACCCCATCCCAAGGCATTAGCAATAGAAATACGTTGTTTTTTGTCGAACCACAAAAGATTTTGAGAAACTGTCTGAGCAATATATTGTGACAATGTCATTTTCTGTTTTTCATCGCCATAAGGCCTATATTTTGAGGATATTAATTTAAAGGATGGGATGGGATAGGGTATTCAACGATCCGCATAGCGGATTGTAACCTCTCATATGTTTTTTAACTGCTTTTAAAATCAGTTTGTTAGTCTTTTTCCACTAAGAGCTCGAAACACTGATTCTGATAAAAATCTATTCTTCTTCCTAATAATTTCTTAAAATGCGAAAGTGTTAAGCCAACAATTTTATAATTAGCTGCTACAACAGATAGCTTTAATCTGCACACTTTGTCTGTTCACCAAACGACCGCCATTGACTCAGTTGTAGAGGAATGGACATTGAATAAAAATTTAAGGGAAAAACATGTTCTGCAGATCTATGGAACCCAACCTTTCATAAGGTCCATATTTGACAGAATTCTGTTTTGAAATAACGGCCTAAACGGGATAGCAAAACAAAAAACCTGAATTAAAAAAATAAAACCAAGCCATGTCAAAATATGCGTCCGTCTGTAAGCCTTTGTGTCTCCGAATTTTAGGCCTTAAATTTTGAGTTTTGATAGTTCGAATTTCGGACGATTCGTCTGGCCCGCCATTTTAAAGACTTGCATATAGAGGTAGATTTCTGACATTTAAAAACGAACACTCTTTTTTTGTGACGAAGGTGAAAATCTCTAGAGACACTATTGAAGTATTCGATTACAATAGTAGTGTGGGACTCGAACACCACTAAAAACACCTCCCTTATCAATCTACGTGTGATCGACAAGTTCTTAATTTAATACTATAACTAGGCTAGGCCCATCTAGTAGTTTTTCTTCAATAGAAAATACGCGTGTGGCTGGTAACCTCCCAATAGAGGCACCTGCTAAAAAGTGCCATAAAACGGCGGTTCTTATTTAGTGCACCAGATCGAACGTTTTGGTTCTTTGTAGTCTAAGCACCAAGTCTCTATCGTCCAGAATTCGGAGTAATTTCTTATTTCGTCATCGAGGGTGGCTATACCTAAGTCTCTGTGGATATCATCGTTTCCAATATACCACGGTGCATTTACAATTGTCCTTATTACTTTATTTTGAAAAGTTTGTAAGATATTTCTATTACTGGTTTTTGTACAACCCCATAGTTGTATACCATATGTCCATACAGGCTTTAGAACTTGCTTGGAATATCGTCCAATAAGTCAGTACATTTATCTGAATTTGTTTTTAAGCTCGACATTTTTCTTTTTTACGTGCGATTTCCAATTGAGTTTCGCATCTAGCGTCATTCCCAAATACTTCGCCTCGTTCGCATTTGGAATGTTTACAGAGTCGATAAAAATAGGTGGATTGTTAACTTTTCGATACGTAAAGTTGACATGTGTTGATTTTGTCTCATTGAGAGCTATGCGCCATAGCTTTGTTCATTGTGAGATTTTATTAATTGCTTGTTATGGTTGCTGACTCGACAGTGTCACTCGTTGCTAATATAGCCGTATCGTCTGCGAAAGTTGCTATCATAGTGTCTTCTTCATGCGGTATATCGCGAGTATATAAAAGGAATAGTATCGGGCCGAGGTCGCTTCCTTGAGGAACCCCAGCCTTTATATCTTTAAACGTTAAATATTCGTTTCGGTGTTAAACACGAAAGAGTCTGTCCTCGAGTAGGGTTCTAATAGTGCAAAGCTGTTCCGGAAGAACTTTTCTTAGTTTAAATATGAATCCTTTGTGCCAAACTTTGTCAAAGGCCTGAGATACTTCAAGGAAGACGGTGGAACATACCTTTTTTTCTTCTTTTTTCAATTTCATTGGTTATTCTATAAACCTGGTCAATTGTTGAATGCTTATTTCTAAAGCCGAATTGGTGATCAGGAATTAAGCGTCTTTGATCTACCACCGGCTGTAAGCGCTTTAGAAAGATTTTTTCAAAAACCTTCGAAATTATGGGGAGAAGTGATATTGGTCTATACGATTTTTCATCGTTTGGAGGTTTACCTGGCTTTGGAACCATAATGACAAACACTGACACAGGCTTACAACTTTTTTTTAGACTGGGCCACTTTAAAAAGAAAATACTGGCCAAAACCATAAGTGAATTAGAGAAAGTACCCCTGAAGTTCAGTGAAAATCACAGATCATTTTCCAAGGTGCAGTGGAGTAAAAACCGCGGAATTAATCCCTACGCCTGCGGGGGTTATTGCACTGCACCGTTTTCCAAATGTTCATGATTGCTTATAAACTAACAAAGTACGATTATCCCTAGTATTTTCCATGGACAGATTAAAACGACATAAATCTGACTCACAGAATATGAATTCGCCACTTCATTTATCTGTACCACCACAAGCTTATCACATGCAAAATCTATTTGAATCGCGTCTTAATCCGACATAATACTTACTGTTCACGATTTTATTTGCCTACTAATAGCCAGATTACCATACAAAGTCCTCAGTAACATTGGATCCATTAGCAGATATGATAAGCCGACTTGTTTGGCCTCCAAACGTTGATGCAATTCTCACCGTATCTTATAAGCAACTATGACATCATTTTTGCAAAAAAAAAACAGTTAAACACCCATAATCATTCTACAGCTATCTAATTGCAAACAGTGAAAGTATGCAATCATAAACATTTCAAAATCAAGGATGAACTCAACCAAAATATTCGTTCCCACAATCCTAGATAAGTTATTCCAACACCCGCCCCAAAACAAATCATGAAACTCAATATGTGATGGTGGGGGGTGGCAAATGAAATTAATTTGCAAACACCGAACTCTTATCTAATCAAGAACGAAACAAAAACAATTCTGGTAAACATTTGGCCTAAATAACACCGAAATGCACTCATGCCAGACTAACATTCCATTTGTGCCTCTGCCAACGAAAGACCTATAAACCAATTAAACCTAAACGTGAAATTTACTTAACTGCGTCATTTCTTCTTTCAATTACAGTTAACTTAACCCACTTGCAAGTTTGTTAAGACTATGAATCTCAGACTGCAGCATATTGCGTTACAGCTCCTTGTGACAGCTTTCCTGCTCACAGTGATAGCTGCTAATGATGGTGACCTGATGCTAGATTTCCCCGGGCCATATTGCGCCAGAGACAATCGCTGCTGTAACAATCGACAGGACAACTGTTCCGTGCCAATTGCGAGTAAGTATAACACAATCGAAAGGATGTTTCCTTTGATTTCATGGTCATATATCCTATTCAGATACTCTTTGCTATTGTGATCAATTTTGCGATTGGCATCCGGGCGATTGTTGTCCCGATTACAAGCCATACTGTCGGAATGAACCTGCACCTATTATGTCCTGCATACACAATGGCAAGAATATGCGTCCACATGACACCACCAAGGACAACTGCAATGTCTGCAAATGCCAGCTGTCTGGTGCGGTAACTTGCGAGTCGGATCTCTGCCTGGTGGATAAAAATCTCGTTGATAATGTTAACTCAATCTCGGACTTGGGCTGGTCGGCAAGGTTGTACGATGAGTTCTGGGGAAGGAAATATAAGGAGGGTTTAACGCTACGTTTAGGTATGTTGAGGGTGCAAGGGTTTTATTCGATTTTTTTTTTAATATTTTTTCTTTAACGCAGGTACTTTGGAACCAACTTATCGAGTTAAATCCATGACTAGGTTGTCCAGTCATCAGGCAAGCCTTCCAAGAGCCTTCAATTCTATTGACAAGTGGTCCAGCTATATTTCAGATGTTCCGGATCAGGGTAAGCGAATACATTTCTTGTGTGACTAGAATTTTTTAATGACGTGAGAATATTTGTAGGTTGGTGCGGTTCCTCGTGGGTTATATCAACCACATCGGTGGCATCTGATCGTTATGCTATTCAGTCACAAGGCAAGGAAATTGTTAATCTATCACCACAAAATATTTTGTCCTGCACCAGAAGACAGCGTGGTTGCGACGGTGGGCATTTGGATGCTGCCTGGAGATATTTGCACAAACAGGGGTAAGATAAAACTATAAAGACTTGAAAACTATAGATTCCTTGTTGCTTGGTAAACAGTAGCGCTACAGTCCAGAATGAATCTTGGCCTCAACCTACATGTCTCTCCTTAATTGATAGAGTTCTAGGAATTACGAATTACGTTTTACAAGATCGCGATCATGCCAAATTGGTCCAACAAGTTTGTAGATGTTTTTGTGAAGCGGTACGCATATTTTATAAATAATCCGCGTGAAATATTTTTGAATATTAAAACAAAACATCATGGAGCAGTCCATGATGGTCAAAATGTTCGAGATCGTTTATTAGCGGGGCCCTATCTCTGTGCAATGTTGTGTTTGAGATCTTGAATTCTTCTTGAGCCCAATTTTTCAAAACACTTTACAAAATTAGGCTAACAGCATTATACATCTGATTCTAGTTCCCAAACAATTACTCCTCTAAGCGAAGTTATGCGACTTTCGATGAGTTCATCGTTTATAAAATGTCGAGAATAAATGTTGTCTAGGATCTGTCAACTCCGACATTTACAGCAACTGTCTACTTCAAAGAATTGAGGTGCGTGGCGTATTTGGAACACTGACTAACAGTGGTTACTTGACGTGTACGTGCTAGCCGTGCATGATTATGCATAACTTGGCCAAGAATTGACCACTTTTAGTGCAATATTTTATCATCGTTAAAATTTGGGTCTAAGAAGGCCGAACAAAAGTCAAAATCTTGCAAATTTAACATTCAAGAACTCCTATTATAAAAATGCACTAAATGATGAGCCTGTGGATGCATATTATATGTAATGGCAAATCTCTGATCGTAGATGCGCTTGTTTTAAGCTCGCTACGACACAGATCTGATAGTGTTAAAATAACACGGAATAATGTTTTTATTTTACAAAAATGCGTTTCAGAAATTAAGATGTTGCCTTAGTTTGTACTACAGGTTTTGTATGATGAATTTAGCGTTAAAGAGGCTAGTCGACAGGAAGGGAATGATCCATACCATGATCAAGGCATAGATATATATAGTATAAAAATCTTTTAAATTCCATTAAAAACTCCTTTTACTCAATATGGTTTGCAAATACACACCTTCGTCAAAAACCTCCTCGGAGTATTACATCTTAATGTTAACAACATGTTAATCCGCAACCAAAAGTATTTGCTTATCCCGTTCCTTTTTTTCGGCGAATCTTATAATTTAGGTAAATATATCTAATTTGCCTTATAATTAGCCCTATTTTTAGCAATATGAGAATCGCTGTTTTAAAAGACTTAATCCGATTGGGTTGACTTTAAATTAAGTTGTTTAAATCCAAGAATTATTTTTCTTTTTGTTTTGTTTGTTTACAATATAAATTTTTACTGTCACCGCAAATTCGAGAATATAGCCAGCTGTCAAACTCATTTGAATTCCAGTAAGAACGTAGTATAAGGAAGTTTTCCAGTCATTGCAATAAATGATTATTAGATTATGATATGCAAACGTTAAAAAAATGTAAATATTTAATGATGGTGATCTGATTTAAGCAAATATTAGAACAATAATAATTAAAATACTGCTCACTTTATAGACACTCTTTTAAAATCTCATTCTAGTCATCATTGGTGAACACATCCATTGCATTTTTTGGTGACTCATTGGCATTGCCAAACACACTCGCGACCCAAAAAAAAAACAAACAAAATATTGAAATAATAAGCATTTTCAGCTGAAACTACAATTAAAAACATATAGCAAGCCTGGGATTTTCAGGGTTTCAATTGAAGAATATTTCTTTCAAGTTGCAAAAGCACTCGGATTTTGACCAATTTCCTGCACTCGCGCCTCTTACCGTAATTTTTGATTTTGATTTTCTATTTTCCAAAAACATAATGGAAAACAAGACATTATACTACTTCAACAACGTATAATTTAACTTGTCATACGGGCATAACACCTGTGACAAGTTGTTTTAGACAATCAACGTGAACCTTCACTTCTCAGCCAAGCTTAGTCTGTCGTCGGTATTGTGTTTTTTAATGTATGTGTTATAATGGAAAGGAAATTTAGAGTGGACGTTTGCAATGTTCGTGGGTTAAAGTCGAATCTTTTTTCTGCATACGTCCACATTTGTAAATACAAACCAGCTGTTTTGGCACTAAGTGAAACACAGGTGGGGGTGAATACTGACTTATCAAAATTAACCCTACCTGGATATAATTTAGTGCCATTATTCTTTTCTCACCGCGGTCTCGCCATATATATACGTAGTGACGTAGCCTACCAAATTCAACATCAATACGGCCAATGTTCCAATCCGGAATTTAATTTTATATGGCTGAAATTCCATGTCCGTAGGCATTTAATCCACTACTGTTTCATTTATCGAAGCCCAAACCTTGACAGTAATTCAACCCTTAACGAGTTTGATGCACTGTCTGACTCCATCTCTAGAATTGTATCCCTGCATCCTCACACTGAAATCGTCATTGCGGGCGATTTCAATGTACACAATTCTACGTGGCTTCAACATTCTGGACAGACAACACCCGAAGGAAGGTATGTTGAGATCTTTGCTGAGGTAAACAACCTAACCCAGCTTGTAAATGAGCCGACACGCATACCGGATATTAACAGTCAAGCCGCCAACACCCTGGACTTGTTTCTTACCTCTCATCCTGATAAATACACCATCAATGTATTATCGCCTCTAGGTTCGTCAGACCACTGTATCATATCAACAAATTTCTCGTACTCCAACCACACAGTTAAAGAGCAAATTCCCAAAAAAACTGTATGGCAATACGAGAAAGCCAATTGGGAAGCATTAAACAGTTTTTTTTAGGAATTTTAACTGGTCACTATGCTTCCTCGATAGTGACGTGGATGCTGCTGCTGATATGATATCAAATATCATTCTCTTTGGTATGAGATCTTTTATTCCCAACAGAATTAAGAGTATCAGACCAAAGGCAAAAGGGTGGTATGACTTGAGCTGCAAAGAAGCTATCAGGTTGAGAGAGACAAACTTTCGGTTGTACAAGACCAACCCAACAGAGGAAAACCGAGCAAAGGAACAGGTCCTCGTCCCTCACCTTCGAACGTGGACTCAAAACGCCAAAATATGTTAAGCTCATTGAATTCCGACCTTGACAGCATTATCAAATGGGGTAAATCTAATAGAGTGGAATTCAATGCTTCCAAAACACAATGCTGTCTTCTGTCATTAAAGCGTAATCAAAATCTTGAGCCATTATCCATGAATGGCACTTACGTCGAAGAAACCGAAAAGCTTTCCATGCTAGGTATGTGTGTTAGTAACGACTTACGTTGGAACGACCACATATTTGAAGTCGCTAAAAACGCAGCGAAATGTCTAGGTTTTCTAAATCGATGTAAGAAATATTTCACCCCCTCTGATCTGGCCACAATATATAAAGCGTTTATACGCCCAAAACTTGAATTCAACGCCCACGTCTGGTCAGGTGCACCAAAATCAACATTGCACCTACTAGATAGGATTCAAACGCGTGCGAAAAAACTTATAGGAGACATAAGAATAGCGAACTCCTTAGATTCGCTCGAACACCGTCGAAACATCTCCTGCCTTACCTTGTTTTATCGCTATTTTAACAACCAATGTTCAAATGAAATAGCCAGCTGCATTCCTCCCATTCAACAATTCAACCGCAATACTCGTTACGCAATGAATGCAAATCAGTTTACCCTCAAGCCTATCTTCGGACTACACTGAAATACAGAGATTCGTACATAAACCGAACAACACGAATGTGGAATGCTCTACCAAACTCTGTTTTTCCTTTCCATTATAACTTACAGACATTTAAAACCAATGTGCATCGGTATCTCCTTTCTTCTTATCCCTAATTCCTTAACGCCCGCACTGTGCTAAAACATATAAAGGGTATTCATAACCCCTTGAGTGCGCGCAAATTATAAAAAAAAAAAAAAAAAAAAAAAAAAGGAAAACTAGAAATTACAGATTACCAAGCATTTTGCGAGCGAACATCATTTGTTCACTTGCACAATAGATATCTGAATGAAATTGCAAATTTTCTCACAACACCAACACCGGAAACTTATTCGAAAAACTTAAAATTACTTTTTAATGAATACAGAAAATTATTGGCACTAGAATTATTTATTTATCTACTCGCGCGCACAGCTTAGAATTAAAACTTCAACTAGTGCGGTGACATTTTATTTAAGAGACAGGGGTGGCATGAGGTATATTTATTTTGTTCTGCCCTTATAAACAAACGCTGATTAGCAAATCAGTAACTAACTTTTGACATTTGCGCGAGTTTTATTATGGGGAAACCGTTAAGTTAGTCATTGATTAGCGAATCAACGTTTATTGATACGTGCGGGTTCATGTTTCAACCCAAACAAAATTAAAGGGGAGGGTAAACAATTTGTATGTTCATTTATCAGCAATTAGCACTTTAAAATGAATGTATAATGATTATGGATTATTAATTTTCCTAAAGGCATTTTATTTTGAGGCGAATGGAACTAGAGTTTAGAGTTATGTAGGTTTGTCTTATATCTGATGTCGTTTCTTGAACTTCTATTCAGTTTGGTCGTCAGTTCGTTCGTGACTCAATGAAAACATTTATTGACTTAAAACAAGAATTGTTTTCTTTGAGTCATGAACATTTCAACATAATATTACTCAACCAACATTTTTAATACAAAACGCTGGGGATTATACCGCATTACGAAACGTAGTCTACGTCAACGATATCTACTGAAGTAAACGATATTCGTGTCAAAGAGCGATTATGGAAACCAAGAAACGCGTAAAAAAGATGTTGCCGAACGAAACCGCACCATCTTCACTTATATTTTGAGCTACTTTTACACCGTGGATAATAACCGGGAATAAGCCTACATATGTTGTAAGTCTCAACGTTGTAAAAAAAAATCGAACAAGGGCTTAATTGTTAAGGTCAGTCCATCAATTTTCTAATATATTACAATGATCTGTTTATTCTACCTTCCGCCAGATGTCACTATAAATTCAACTGAAGTGGTATAATAACTGGCATAATGGCGAAGATTTTTATACTTTGCCCATAGTCACCGCAAACATCGCTTTCAATTGGGGCTTATATTGGCTGCGCTTATACCAAAGATGTGTAATGTAGTATTGATGTCGTTATTTCTAAACTTAGTCCAGTACGGTGAAAACAGAAAAGTCTGAGACTAAAATATTTAGAACCGGTCTAAATTAAAGTCCACGGGTTGAACGTCGAGAAGGGAAGATTGCACCGAAAATCCATTTCAAATTGAATTTTCGGTATGGGCATGAACCATTTTACATACACAGTATAAAATAAAGTCCCAAAACGTGTATGAATGCGCTAATCTCGAGAACTGCTGAACGGATTTCGATGTGGTGTTCACTGTAATGATCTGCATTTCCCTGGGAATGCTATAGTGTATTCTAAATTGCTCTTTCAAGGTCTAAGTGTCAGAAATCACATTTTTCGTTACTAAAATTGTACGCGGGCGAAGTCGGGCCGGGTTACTAGTAGAAGAATAATTTAGATAGGTATATCGTAAAGTAAATTGTGTATTTTTGAGAGATACAAGTTCATATGAAATCAAACTTTAGTTTTATGTCCGAAATCATTAGTATTCAAATATGATTTCGGGCATATACGCGCCACCGCTAGCTCGAATTAAGCACAATCGTGGAGCCCAATTTTTGACAACTTTATCGAAAAACTTGTACGCTAAATCAGCAAAAACACGGCGAATGTTGACTTCTAAATCGTCAAACGTCTCTGGATTATCAGCATAGACTAGTGACTTCACATGCAACGAATGAAATTAATCTTAAGCTGTGAGATCAAAGCATCGTGGAGGTTAGTTTACAGGTCAATTACGCGGAATTATGAGCTCAGCAAATGTTTCCACGATAAATTGATGGTTTCGCGTGCCGTGTAGCATGTTGAGCGCCATCTTGTTCAAACCATAGCTCTATCACGTCAATTCCTTTTAACTGAGGATCAAAGAAGTATGATATCATATTTCTATAGCGCTCTTCATTGACGTTAACATTCTGGCCGGCATCGTCCTTAAAGAAATAGGGGCCGATGACTCCACCAGCCCATGAAGTATACCAAGCAATGTGTTTTAATGGTTGTAAGATCGTGTCAGCTTCTGGGTTTTCCACACTCCAAACTTGGCAATTTTGCCTGTTTACATATACATTTAACCAATAATGGGCCTCATTGGAGAATGCACTAGCTGAATCTTATAGGCCAAAATCTTTCCGTAAAACCTTCCACAAAGTGGATGGGCATAGTTCAATTGCTGTGCACGATGGCGAATCGACTCATTCCGATTCTCCTCAATACTGTGCTTCACAACGGCAATAACTTCTTCTGTTTGGACTGTTTGTCATCTTGGGCGATGCATTTTATCCCACTAGAGTGTACGTGTTCCGAAAATTATTCATCGTGTTCCGAATAACTTCATCAGATGAACGATTATGTCGACCGTAAAATGGACGAACGTTTTCAAAATAAGTTTTCACGTGTTGTTCTGGCGTTAATCTATTCATCGTAAAATAACAAAACGTACTATACTTACCACAAATCAACTTTCAACTTTTAAATTGACAATTTGTGGAAACAGTGTTGCCAGTTTAAAAACCAAACCCCTAAAAAACGCCCTTTATATGCATCGACTAAGAATGGATAGCTAAGTCGATCTGTCAGTCCGTCGATTTGTGTGTCGCCGATTTTTGGGCCTTCTATTTTGAGTTACCACAATTCCGACCTTAAAATAATACCTCCCACATGCAAGGGTTGAGGGCTTATATGAGCCTTTAATGCCAAAATATATTTTTTCGACAAAATTAGTAAAAATAAAACATTTCCTGCAAACTAAGTGTCTGCTTTAATATTATAGTTTGTGACAAGCCTTAACGGAATTTTAAGTTTTAGCCGATAAACGTATTAAATGAGTTTCTTAGGCTTAAGTTTAAGCATTACCTTACATATGGTCTAATAAAAGCCTTACAATAAAAATTCTTAAAAAATAATTAAAATTGAAAAAAATAATTAACCCTTATATTCAATTCCCTTTTCAGTGTTGTCGATGAAGACTGCTATCCTTACACTGGCCACAGAACTGCCTGCAAAATTCGTCACAACAAATCACTTCGTGCCGCTGGTTGCCGTCCATCCTCGACATCCGATCGTGATGAATTTTACACAGTAGCCCCAGCCTATTCACTGAACAACGAGACCGACATTATGATTGAAATTATGACCTCTGGTCCAGTTCAGGCGACAATGTACGTCTACAGAGACTTCTTCTCCTACTCTGGTGGTGTGTACCGCAAATCGGCAACAAATCGAGGCGCCGAACGTGGATTCCACTCAGTGAAACTCGTCGGTTGGGGTGAAGAACGTCACGGAGACAAGTACTGGGTAAGTTACCAACATTCAAAAAAAAAAATGCATCAAATGTCAGAAATAAATTTTAATTTCTTTTCCAATTACAGATCGCTGCCAATTCATGGGGTCCATGGTGGGGTGAGCACGGTTATTTCCGCATCCTTCGCGGCAAGAACGAATGCGGTATCGAAGAATATGTATTAGCTTCATGGCCAAATGTCTTCAATCACTACCGAGTGAAACACAGTAGACCTTAAGTCTCTCAGATAAAAAAAAGAAAGATAAAACCATGTGACATAACATGCCCATTGAATATAAAATTGTTTTCATTTTTTTTTGTATCTGAATCTTAGACTTAAGTTAGTTGATTAAGACATTCTCCGAGAAGCATGGTATTTCTTTATTTTTTGCGATACAAATCGAACCTGAAAGATGACAGAGAACCATACGAGCACTTAGTGTTAAACATCTAATGTATTATTATGACTTTTGTTTTTAATTTTTATTTCACACTTAAATTTAATTTTTACTACTTGGTAAATTTGTGATGATTATGTGTATATAGATACATAAAGATTATATTTAATTATTTTATTTAATGAATCTAAAACGAGAAAAGAAAGAAAACGAAAAAAATGCGTTCATGTGGAAACATCAACTGCCAAGAACCGTAAATTGTTCAGCTCTAACATTTGGAATATTTTTATTTTTTTTTTATTTGTAAATGTCTTTTTTAGTGTATATTCAGAGGCGTAAATATTGTTATTATTAATAAATAATTATTAATTAAAAAATTAAAAACAATGTGTTAAAAAAATCGATGCCTAATTGTTAAGATTTTTGTAAATGTTAATTGTAATTAAGAACTCATATTAATAAAGAATTTACATTTCTGAAATAAAAAAAATACGAAAAATATTAAGAAAATTATTTTGTTTTATTTTAAGCTACGGTTTTAAAGATTATGATCTTCCGGGAACTTTGGAAGATGAAAATTTTTAAGGGGCTTCTCGTACAATATAATTTTTACTGATTTTGACTGTTGCAACATATTTGCGTACACAAATTATGTACGGGAAGGGTTTTAAGTAAAAATCTGTAAAAGTAATAATTTTACGTGAACAGATTAATTACTTAGTTACATATGTGGGGCTACAGTCCGGAATGAACCTGGGCCTCAACCAATAAGCTTCTCCAATTATCCTGGCCCTTAGCTTATTGCCTCCAATTATGCACTCCAAATTTGTTGAGGTCGGTTTCTAATTGTGCGCGCCACTTAAGGCAAGGTCTTACTTTCCAGTGTCCGACGTCAATGCGGAGTTTTTTGACCAGGGGTATGTCGCTGTACAGCTCGTATAATTCTTGGTAGAATCTTCGTCTCCATAGCCCGTCAACGCAAACGGGACCGAAGATTTTTCGAAGAATTTTTCTCTCGAATCGACCAAGGATTTCTTCATCCGCTTTTGATACGGTCCATGCTACAGCACCGTAGAGCAGGAGTGGGATGATCAATCTCTTATAACGGGTGATCCAAGTAGAGATACTTTTTTCAATAGCCTTTTTTGACAGATCACGTGTGAGTCGTGTCATGCTGTCATGTTATTTTTGTTTAGTATTGTTTGGCATTTCATAATGGAAAGACTTACGCGTGAACAACGTTTACAAATTGTTCAACTTTATTATGAAAATTCACGTTCTGTGAGGAATGTGTTTCGTGCACTTCGCTCAACTTATGGTCAACATAATCGGCCTACTGAGCGTACTATTCGCAACACCATCACCCATTTTGAGACCCAGCATTCATTATTGGATAATATTCGACCGAATAGACCACGTCCAGCACGCTGTGAAGAAAATATAGCGGCCGTAGCTGAGAGTGTACACGAAGACCGTAACCGTCAATGGCGACCGTTATCGTGCCATGATAACCGACTATTTGATGCCTGAAATTGAAGCTCTTGATCTCGGCGACATTTGGTTTCAGCAAGACGGCGCCACTTCCCACACATCGCATCAATCAATGGACTTATTGAGAGAACATTTCGGTGAGCACATAATTTCACGTTTTGGGCCGGTCGATTGGCCACCAAGATCGTGTGATATCACACCGTTAGACTTTTTCCTGTGGGGATATGTAAAGTCAAAAGCTTATGCCGACAAACCCGGTTCGATTCAGGCCTTGGAGGAAAACATCACGCGTGTCATTCGCCAGTTACCAGTCGAAATGCTCGAACGAGTGATCGAAAATTGGACTCAACGGATGGACCATCTGCGACGTAGCAACGGCCAACATTTGATAGACATAATCTTCAAAAAATAAATGCCAAAGAATGTTCTTTCAAATGATAATAAACATTCTCCATTAAATTTGAATTTTCTGTGTTTTTTTCTTTAAAAAAGTAGGGAACCTCGAAATGGATCACCCTTTATTAACTTCTTAGTAGTTCGAGTGAGGGCTTTACTACTAAATTGCCTTGTTAGCTCAAAGAAACAGCGTTTGGCATGAGTAATTCTTCGTTTGATTTCTGACGAGATGTTGTTGCCAGAGTTAATAGCGGAGCCGAGGTAAGCAATCCTCTCAAGAATCAGATTAAAGAAGTCACATGACAGCGCATCGCCTTGTCTAAATCCTTTTTTGGTATCGAATGTGTCGGTAACTGATGAAGCAGCAAGAATTGTCCATCGTCATCCTACACAAACGGACGAGTTTGGGGGGTATACCAAAACAAGACATGGCTCAGTATAGTTCGTCTCTATAAATGCTGTCGTATGCGGCTTTAAAATCGATAAATAGGTGGTGGGTATCGATTTGGACTTCTTGGGTCTTTTTCCAGGATCTGCCGAAGTGTGAAAATTTGATCGGTTGTGGCCTTTCCTGGCCTAAAACCACACTGATAAGGGCCGATCAGGTTGTTGGTAAACGGTTTCAGGCGTTCACATATTACGGCAGATACGATCTTGTAGGCGATGTTGAGGAGACCTTTACCTCTGTAGTTGGCGCAGTTCAGAGGGTCTCCTTTTTTGTGGATCGGGCAAACGATGCTGAGGTTCCATTCTTCAGGCATACTTTCATCCGACCAGATTTGGCTTATGAGTTGGTGGATGTTACTTACCAAGTCATCTCCGTCAGCGGGAAGGCCGTTATTTCCAGCTTGAGTTTAGATATTGCTATCCTTACTTCACTTAGGTCGGGTGGTTGGCAGTTTTCGCTGCCGTTGCCAATATTAAATGGTTCGTTCTGCCTGACAGCGGAAGTGGTTCTTCCATATCCTCAGCGTCTACTGTGTCAGCTACGATATTCCTGTCGATTCTGTTCGATTCTTGTATCCTTGGCTTTGACGTTTTACACTTTGGTAAAATTTACGAACATCGTTCCTGGAGTGGCATCTCTCTATATCCTCGATCGCGCACTTTTCTTGCTCTTTTTTGTTCTTTCTGAAAAGCCGGTGTGCTTCCCTTCTTCTTTGCCTATAGAGCTCAATGGCAGCTCTCGTCTTCACCTGCAGCTTAGCCTTGTAGGCCTTGTTTTTGGCTGCGAGCATCTGCCTGCATTCCTCATCAAATCAGGGGTTTCTTGCTGGTGGCCGCGAGAAACCTAGCACATCAGTTGCGGCTGAACTAATGGCTTGTTGACATCGTTGCCATTGTTCTTCGACATTAGATGCTGGTGGTATGGTGTGAATCGAGAGGTTAAGGGATACGCGTTGCGCGAAGGTTTGGCGGTCTCTGGCGATTGTAGTCTTTCGACATTAAATGTTTTCACAATATTTCTGGTTTGTTTGGTGGATATCGGCATCCTTACCTTGGCTGCAACAAGGTAGTGGTCCGAGTGGGTTTCAGCCCCTCGGAATGTTCGGACATCAAAAATACTGGATGCGTGCCTCTTGTCTACCGCAATGTGATCACTTTGGCTGACTGTTCGTTGATCTGGAGACCGCCATGTCCCCTTTTTGATATCGAGGTGAGGAAACCGTGTGCTGACTATAGTGGCATTTCGTTCTGTAGCGAAGTCAATGTCTGCTTTATAGCAGTTAAGTTTAATGTTCTCACATTCCAGGTGCAGATACGAACGTCGTTGTCCTGAGCTCGGACGATTAATAGAACTAAAATGGCAAAGCAACTCGAGAAGCCACTCCTCATTTCGTATTGGATTGAAATAGAAAACTGTTGCACTTGGGAGTGTCAAAACTTTTGATAATGGAGATGAAATGGGAGAGGGTTTCTCTCTCATTTGTGTTCCCGCAACTGCGGCATTGAGGGTTTTAGGTAGGTAGGTAGTCAGGTACAAGTGGCGGTTCGTCATGACATTTGCAGATGAAATGGGAGAGGGTTTCTCTCTCATTTGTGTTCCCGCAACTGCGGCATTGAGGGTTGTATGGGATCCCTAGTTTGGCCTCATGGTCTCCAATTGGCCAGTGCCCCGTGACTATCGCCGTAATTCTTGCGACATCTGTTCTATTTAGTTAATCGTTTGTTCTGTTTTTGTCGTAGGAGGCGCTTATCATCCTTTATATGACGCAATTTGTTAACCTTCTCTATTTGGAGTCGGCCTTTTCAAGAAGTATGAGTGTATTTGTCCCTTAACCGCACCTAGTGGGATACGGACCCTTGACGCAAGTGAGCCGTGAAGAGCTGAGCCTTGCCTGGCCAGCTCGTCTGCACGCTCGTTTCCTTCAATGTCGCTGTGCCCTGGAAACCAGAGAAGTGTGACCCTAAAGCGTTCGCCAAGGTGGGCAATTTCGTTCCGGCATTCCTGTACCAGTTTGGAGGATTTGGTAGCCGAGTTGATGGCCTTTAAGGCCGCTTGGCTATCTATGAGAATAGCAACATTTTGTTTTTCCGTAGTTTCACGCCCCAGAAGCGTGCAAGCTTCTCGGATAGCTAGTAGTTCCGCCTGGAATACGCTGGCAAATCCGGTAGGCGGTATGATGCTGGTATTTTTATCGATTCAGAGTAGACTCCGGACCCCACAACACAGTTCATTTTAGATCCGTCGGTGTAGTCAAAATCTCATACCACTTCGTTCCCTTTCAACTGAGCTCTGGTAAATCCTACGGGGAAGCCTTTCTTGAAATCTAGTATAGGTGTTATGTAGTTTGTTGGAAACGTGAACATGCCGTTTGGTAACGAGTCCAGGATATTAATGTGCCATACGGCCTAGCATTCCAGAATCCTGACTACTTGAGTATTACTGAGCTGCATAAAGCGGTATCTTTAATGTGTCGGCCGAGAGTCAAGAGATGAAATAGCACAGTAAGGGCATCCGTTGGCGCCGACCTCAGTGCGTCCGAGGTGCCTATACTGGCTGTTCTTTGCAGGGGCCATATTCTATAAAACGAATATCGTTGAAATCACTTCCTTCTAGTTGAAATTCGATTACACAAAACGAGTATCGTCCTTGATTTTACGATACTCGTAATTTCTTACGAGTGGCATTGGGCAGTCGTTAGCTTTCGTTTTCGTAGAGCTGTCATAAATTTCTCGTTTTACACAATCGCGCTTTGTCGTGACTATCGTTTACTTCTGTTTCGTTTACTTACCGTTCATTTCGTTTTATATTATAGAGCCCCAGGCTTTCTAGTTTTGTGAGGTTGTAGCCTTTACATGCGGGCCACCATACTAATGAGCCGTATGTAAGAATCGGACGTACTACTGCTGTGTACATCCACAAGTTCATCTTTGGTTGAAGTTCCCACTTCTTTCCAAAGGTTTTGCTGCAAGCATAGAAGGCAACAGACGCCTTCCTTACTCTATGTTCGAAGTTGTGTTTCCAGTTAAGTTTTGGGTTAAGTATGATACCCAAATACCTAGCGCTGGATGATAGTGTGAGTGGTTGGCCATTAAGACGGGGGAGGGTGAAGTCGGGTATTTTGGTTTTGGTGGTGAATAGCACCAATTCCGTTTTGCTCGGGTTTACGCCGAGGCCAAAAAAAAGGACAACGACGTTCGTATCTGCACCTGGAATGTGAGAACATTAAACAGGAGAGGTGCAGGCCAACAACTAGCGGAAGCCCTAAACTGCTACAAAGCAGACATTACTGCCATCCAGGAAATACGATGGGATGGGCCGGGCAAAACGAGGATAAAAAACTGTGACATCTACTATGGACCGTGTTATAGTGAGCAGAAACAGCGACTATTTGGATGCGGATTTGTTATAAGTGCCAGACTTAGGCAAGAAGTCTTATGTTTTCAAGACATTAGCGAATGCATTGTAACAATCCGCATCAAGGCCAAATTCGCCAACATAAGCCTTATATGCGCTCATGCTCCGACGGAGGAAAAAGATGATATAACTAAGGATTGCTTCTACGAGCTCCTCGACAAAACCTATGAGCGACTACCAAAGTACGATGTTAAAATCGTGCTGGGAGATTTTAACGCAAAGGTAGGAAAAGAAGACATCTTTAGCAGTACTGTCGGAAAATATAGCCTACACGACAACACGTCTGGTAACGGACTTAGGCTAATTGACTTCGCTACGGAACGAAATGTCACTATAGCCAGCACACGGTTTCCTCACCTCGATATCCATAAGGGGACATGGCGGTCTCCAGATCAACGAACAGTAAACCAAATTAATCACATTGCGATAGACAAGAGTTTCCAGTATTTTGGATGTCCGAACATTCCGAGGGGCTAACATCGACTCGGACCACTACCTTGTTGCAGCCAAGGTAACGATGGGGATATCCACCACGCCACAAAAAACCAGAAATACTGTGAAAAGTTTAAATGTCGAAAGATTGCAATCGCCAGAGACCGCCAAGCCTTCGCGCAACGATTATTCCTTAACCTCTCGATTCACACCATATCACCAGCATCTAATGTCGAAGAATAATGGCACCGACTCCAACAAGCCATTAGATCAGCCGCAACTGATGTGCTAGGTTTCTCGCGGCCACCAGCAAGAAACCCCTGGTTTGATGAGGAATGCCGACAGATGCTAGCAGCCAAGAACGAGGCCTACAAGGCTAAGCTGCAGGTGCAGACGAGAGCTGCCATTGAGCTCTATAGGCAAAGAAGAAGGGAAGAACATCGGCTTTTCAGAAAGAAGAAAAAAGAGCAAGAAAAGCGCGCGATCGAGGATATGGAGAGGTGCCACTCCAGGAACGATGTTCACAAGTTCTTTCAGGCTGTCAGGCAGAACGAACCATTTAATATTGGCAACGACAGCGAAAACTTCCAACCACTCGACCTAAGTGAATTGAGGATAGCAATATCTAAAATCAAGCTTAATAAGGCCGCCGGAATTAACGACCTTCCCGCTGAGCTTTATAAAGCTGGCGGAGATGACTTGGTAAGCAACATCCACCAACTCATAAGCCAAATCTGGTCGGTTGAAAGCATTCCTGCAGAATGTAACCTCAGCATCGTTTGCCCGATCCGCAAAAAAGGAGACCCTCTGAACTGCGCCAACTACAGAGACATAAGTCTACTCAACATCGCCTACAAGATCCTATCTTCCGTAATATCTATGTGAACGCCTGAAACCGTTTACCAACAACCTGATCGGCCCTTATCAGTGTGGTTTTAGGCCAGGAAAGTCCACAATAAATCAAATTTTCACACTTCGGCAGATCCTGGAAAAAACCCAAGAAGTTCAAATCGATACCTTCACCTATTCATCGATTTCAAAGCCGCATACGACAGCATTTATAGAGACGAACTATACAGAGCCATATCTAGTTTTGGTATACCGCCCATCAGTGCCGGAAGACGATGGAGAATTCTGGCTGCTCCATCAGGATAGGAAACGACCTCACCGGCACATTCGATACCAAAAAAGGATTTAGGCAAGGCGATGCGCTGTCATGTGACTTCTTCAATTTGATTCTTGAGAGGATAGTGCAATACTCCCGAGCCAACACCATAGGCACAATTTTCAAAAAATCGGTGCAACTACTAGCATACGCCGACGATATTGACATCATTGGTAGGACTACGGCGCTCAAGCATGGACCGTATCAAAAGCGGATGAAGAAATCCTTGGTCGATTCGAGAGAAAATCTTCGGTCCCGTTTGCGTTGACGGGCTATGGAGACGAAGATTCAACCACAAGCTGTACAGCGACATACCCCTAGTCAAAAAACTCCACATTGGACGTTTAAGATGGCTAGGACATGTAGAAAGAATGGACACCAATACTCCGGCTCGCAGTGTCTTCGATTCCCAGCCAGACGTCGGACGCAGTAGAGGAAGACCTCGCCTTAAGTGGCGCTCACAAGTAGAAACCGACCTCAACCAACTTGGAGTGCGCAACTGGAGGCAGTTAGCTAAGGACCGGGCTAATTGAAGGGGCATGTTGGTTGAGGCCCAGGTTCATCCCGGACTGTAGCGCCACTTAAGTAAGTACGCCGAGGCCACAACTTGCAGCCCAGGTTCTAACCTTGTCTAGAACAGCCCCCATGATTTCACTTATCACGGAGGGGAATTTTCTCGACACTAATATACTTTGACCCGTTCCTCGTCCAATTTAACTAGAAATTTGTTCACAACCATAAGTCAGAGTAGAGGAGAAATGACGTCGCCCTGTGGCGTTCCTCTATGGGCAAATTTGGTAAGTAGCTATTTCCCAGTTTTGTCTGGATAATTCTTGTTCCGAGCATTGGCTAATAGATTCCTCTATACCTATCTTGATCAGAGATTTAAGAACAGCTCCAGTGAGGAGGTTGTTGAAAGCTTCCTCTATATCTATGAAGGAGGCAAGATTGTATTCCTTATAGTGTAAGGATTTTTCGATTGTCCGCACTACCTCGTGGAGAGCTGTTTCCGTTGATCTGCCCTTGAGGTAGGCGTGCTGTGATTTGGATAGCGAAGATTCTTCTAGAAAACTTCGCATGTGGATGTCAAGAACGCGCTCCAGGGTTTTTAGTACAGGGAGGTTAGACTGATTGGTCTGAAGTCCTTCGCAGTCTGGTGGCCGCGTTTGTCTGCCTTCGTTATAAATACCACTCGAGCGCGTCTCCACGAGTAAGGTACGTGGTTTAGTATTAAGCATTTTCTAAAAACTGTCGCCAGCCATGGCACTGTTAGGTCTCGCGTCCTCTGTAGCATTTTTCCACTTCTTTTACAAAACTGAAAGTGTGCAACCTCTAAATATTATTCAATTTTCTTGAAATTTCGCATATTTTACAGCGAAGTCTGCAAAAAATTAAAAAAATGGTTTTCTTTACAAAATGAAACACCCTAGGGAGGGTGCACGAGTGTTAAGTATGGTGATCTTGGTAGCCAGCATTACTATTCATTCGCTCAATGTGGCCGATCGAATGAAGTCGTTATGTCCCTATTGAAAATCCATTCTCGAATAGAAACGCGCAATTATTTTCCAAACTCTGCATCAAAGTTAGATGTTTAGAGGTTTCGGTGTTTCGTACCGTCATCCAATGTGAATTTTATTATTCTGTAGTCAGAAAATGGTGCTCCTGATTCTTGCCTACCATCACATTGTCCATCACATTCGAACATTTATTCTTTTTATTAATTTATTTATAATATACTTTTGTTGTTGTTTTTTTTTGTTTTATAAGTCAGTTAGTTATACAATGTAAATACTATAATTTCAAGAATGTTTTTCAAACTTAAACGTACATCTTGGATTGGAATAACGTGCTTCATCTTTTGTTTTAATATAATTTTATGTAATAAGTAGGCTTTACGTTTTCGAACATAGTTGGTTGATTTGTTTAAAACAATTCCGGGAGGATATGTAACTAAGAATAAGAATAATAAAATGGAAGAGGTGGGGGTTGGGTACTTTAAAAAAAAGAAGATAGGAGTTAGGGGAAGGGGGAAATGGTAGGAGACAATAGATAGGATACTCTCACATGAAAACCCTGCGAACACAAGCGAGAGAGATAATGTACTAATTTATTGAAATTCCGGCAAAAGATACTTCTAGACCGGCGTCGTTTGATTCTATGCGGCTCTTTATGTGGGCCAATGTGTTCTTGTAGTGCATTTCGATTTGTTTCGTCTCTTCGCTGGGCTCCAGATTGGGAAGTTCTTCATTAACCTTGGCTATTAACTGAGAATAGAGAGAGAGAGACAGTGTCATTATTATGGAAGAATTATGGGACTAGGGCACCACTTACTTGATTCAGCATGGCAACGGTGATAAGTGAATTGCCGCGTTCGAAATAGAAAAGGTAGTGATTGAGTAGTTCTACGTATAATTGAACCTGTACACCAGTATCTAGGCACTGAGATGCGATGCGGGCGCCCTTCTTGAGACACTCCAGGGTGCGCTTCTCGTCACGCATTTCTTCACCATTTTTCCTAAAGCAAAAGAAAACGTATTAATCCAATTCGTATCTGAAATCAATACAAGAAAACGAACTTTCCACTCCAGAAGAGGCTCGCACATGAGACGACACCCCGGCACTGGTCAGGCTTTTTGAGCAACTTCGACGCGGCCAGGGCGCAATTCGTTCGTAGTGGTTCGGCGTTTTCCTCGTCGAAACAGGTCATCTGCTCAAAGGTGGACATTATGAGGGTGATGGCCGCCAGCTGAGATTTGGAATCGGAAATCTCATCCTCGTACAAGGAAAATGCTTGCGTCATAAAGTCATAGGCGACGGTTTCGTGATTGGAATAGCCAATCTCGCCAATCACCAGTGCGCCCTGGAGATACAACCGTAGAGCGAGCTCTGGCAAGTCGGCCTTGGCCAGCACTGCAATTGTGCTGTGGCAATATTGCAGAATTTTTTGACACTTTTTATCCCAGTTCTCGTCCTCTTCGGCGATAGTCTTGTATTTGTAGGCCAACTGATAGGCGGAGAATATCAACGGTGGGAGGACATGTTTTATTCTCTGCGGACCACCGACGCCCAGATGCTTGCGGGCGTTCTGAAGGATCTTATACTGCATGTCAGGATCTTCGGATTTCATGAGGTGAACAAATCTGGCAACGATACCTTGCTCTTCGGCAAACTCCTCCGGATCGTATTTGTCTTCGGAATTGGCAGCACCGTCCTCGTCTTTGATGAGCGGTGCAATCATTGTTAGGACTTTGTCGGCCTCGTCGGCTGTCAGGACAAGAGTCTCGTATTCGAGAATATTCATGATAAGGTACAGCGCCAGAGATTTGCGAGAAGTGTAATCGAATCTCTCCAGCAGTGGACAAAAGTTGCTTAGTTGGATTATTGTTAGGACGTTGTTGTAGAAATCGATACAGATGCGTAGGAGACGTGAGAGCTCCTGATTCACCGTCAACAAGTGGGAGATGCTTCAAGGGATTTTGATTGGTTATCGATTTGTTTTTGGTAAACGTGCAGTTGTACTCACTTGTTCATGTTCATTCGCTCGAGGATTTGAGTGGTGGTCTCCAACACCTTATCGACGTAGTCGACACGATCGGGGTAGACTTTCTGAGCGAGACTTAGCAAAGCCACCTGCAGAGAAATTGTGTCCTCCAGCGGCATGTCTGTTCGGGTCTGTAAGGTATGATAAGGGTAGTGATAGCAGATAGCATCCTCGACAGAGCGGGTTCTTCTTTAAAATTCAAAATTTAATATCTTACCTGAACAATATTGGCCACTTGCACACTGAAAACCTCGAATAGCTCGACTTCCGCAGGAATCGCTGAACCAGATTCAGAGGGCTAAATGACACAAAACATGACATATGCTATGAAGAATTACCAATCCACCTACCTTAGCGTTCCTTTGATTATACGCAGCCAATCTATCAATAAGCGATATAATGATATTCTTCACATTCACGCCCGTCTCCAATTGCGCACACGACTTCAGGAATGGGTCTAGTGTCTGTAGATGAAACTCATCGGGAAACACCTGAATGATGCACTCCATCAGATACTCCTGAGCGATTGCATCGCGGCAACTGACAACCTGTTCAAGTATGCCGGGCAAAATCACCCGTTGATAGGTGTCCAATGTTGCCGACTCCAACTGTGACAGTCGCACCAAATTGGTGCCGACAAGAATCTTCAACTCCTCACGCTCCTTCTCCCGACGCGTCTTCTCACTGGAGTGCCCCTGATGCTGCATACGCACCCACAACTTGTTCATCTCAGCAAAGTTCATCAGCACAAACTCAATGGCGTCCAAGACATTTCCCTCGCTCTCGTCATCAGCCACTACCACATCGGGAAGTATATTGCGAGTGCACTGCAACAGGTAGTTGCGCAGAAATAGACCACGCAAGGGATGTTGTACACCCCGACACATTTCAACTAAATCCTTGAGAATGCCACGCTTCATCGACGCGGTACACTTGATGTACACTAGACCAACTGTGATCAGCAGATAGAGCCGCGGTACGATATTGGCCGAGTACTGCACCAGCTCGTACAAATCTGTTTCCTTGCGGCTTTTCTGAACGTCGTCCAACAAAGAGAACTCCAGGTGACAGAGTTCATCTGTGATAGCCATATCTATTGGAGAAAACAAAGAACGTCTTGAACACTATCATGGGATTGAATGATTGGTAAACTTACACAACTCGTAGTAGCTCTTTGGAGACAATTGCGACGTCCTTAACTCGGTGAGCATTGTGCTGGCGCATTTGATGGCCTCCATCATGCGGTTTTTGTCTAGGAAATGTTTCATTTGAAAGGCCTGCTTTCGTACATTGCCAATGACCTCGCTGAGGAGTTTCTCTTGTTCATCCAAACCATTCGGCATGGTCTGGAATAAAAATAAAATGCGGCACACAAATTAAAGCGTGTGGTTAATCGTAGATGAAGCGTTAACACATGTACCAAAGCGTATGAGAGTTAAACACAAAGAACGAGGTTAACAGAACAAAACAAAAACATTGAACATATGAAAGCGTGTGCATGTGATAAGACACCTGTAGCAGCAGCGAATAATGGCGTTTTTAATATATGTTATGCGAGGTAAATATTTAAATGCTGATAAAACAGTTATAGGCAGATGTTGGCAGTAGCTTGGAGGTGCATTTTTATAGATCAATGGATTATAGTGACTTCGGTGGAGTGTTGTTCCTTGGTGATTGAAGAGGTGTCTTATCCTGCCATGAGCTAATTCAATAACGAATATCTGGAGATTATTTAGTGGAAAGGACAATCGTGTCATCAATATCTGCGCAGGGGCCCTGTCTAAGGAATCCAGACTTCAGATCAGTTTTTGATTGCAGGGGTATGTGCGAGCACATCTTAGGTAAAGCTCATGGGAAAACAGGGGCCCTGGAGGGATACGATTCGATCCATTTTTATGCCGATGGAACTAAAACAAACTACGAAGTGGAGTTATTTTTTTTAGACAGGCTACATCTTAGACGCTCTTTATGTCTTTAGTATTGTTCTAGGGAAACCGTTTAGCTATTATCCTTCTACTAAGATCATTATCCTGTCGCTAATAAAATTACTTTACTGCTACTACTTATGTGGTGCTACAGTCCGGAATGAACCTGGGCCTCAACCAACATGCTTCTCCAATTAGCCCGGTCCTTAGCTAACTGCCTCTAGTTGCGCACTCCAAGTTGGTTGAGGTCGGTTTCTACTTGTGCGCGCTATTGGTGTCCATTAACTCTACATGTCATAAACATCTTCAACGTCCAATGTTTAGTATTTTTCACTAGAGGTATGTTGCTGTACAGCTCAGGTTGAGTATTCTTATCCGTAGCCCATGAGCGTAAACGAGACTGAAGATTTTTTCTTTCAAAACGATCACAGATTTCTTCATCCACTTTTGATGCGGTCCATGCAGCTTCAGCGCCGCCGTAGAGCAGGACTGGGATGATCAGGTTCTTATATAGGATCTCCTTGGTAGTGCGAGTGAGGGCTTTACTACTAAATTGCCTTCTTAGCCCGAAGAAACAGCGATTGGCAAGAGAAATTTTTCGTTTGATTTCTGACGAGATGTTGTTGTCAGAGTTAATAGCGGAGCCGAGGTAGACAAAGTCCCGTACTACCTCAAAGTTATATCTGTCAATGGTGACGTTCTGTCCAATTCGTCGATGTTGTGTGTCCTTTCGTGTATACTTTGTCTTACCCTCATTTACTGCTAAACCCATTTTTGCCGCTTCCTTCTCTATACTAGCAAACGTGGCTATGACATCACGTTGAGTCCTACCAATGATGTCAATATCGTCGGCGTATGCTAGTAGTTGCACCGATTTTTGGAAAATTGTGCCTCTGGTGTTGGCACAATCCTCTCAAGAATAAGATTAAAGAAGTCAAATGAATGTGTATCGCCTGGACTAGATCCTTTTTTGGTATATAATGTGTCGATGAGGTTGTTTCTGACCCTAATGGAGCAGCGAGAAATCTCCATTGTCTTCCTACACTGACGGTTTTAGGCGGTATACCAAAACTAGACATAGCTCGTTCAATGAATGCTGTCGATAAATAGGTGGTGGGTATTGATTTGGACTTTTTTTTTCCAGGATCTGCCAAAGTGTGAAGATTTGATCAGTTGTTTCCTGGCCTAAAAATACACTGATAAGGGCCGATCAGGTTGTAAACTGTTTCAGGCGTTCACATATTGCAGGCGATGTTGAGGAGACTTATGCCTCTGTAGCTGGCGCAGTTCAGAGGGTCTCCTTTTTGTGGATCGGACAAACGATGCTAAGGTTCCATTCCTCAGAAATACTTTCAGCCGACCAAATTTGGCTTATGAGTTGGTGAATGTTACTTACCAAGTCATCTCCGTCGGATTTATAAAGCTTTTAAACGAAGGCCGTCATTTCCGGTAGCCTAAGTTTATATATTGCTATCCTCACTTCACTTAGGTCGGGTGGTTGTTAGTTTTCGGTGTCGAATATTATTGAATGGTTCGCTCTGCCTGACAGCGGGATAATTGTTGCGTTAATAATTTTTCGTCATCGCCGTTTAACAGTCTGCAGAAGTGGTTCTTCCATATCCTCAGCATCGACTGTATCTCAACTACGATATTTCCTAGTTTATCTCGGCAGGATTCTGTTGGAGCCTTGTATCCCTGGCTTTGACGTTTTAAACTTTGGAAAAATCTGCGAACATCATTGTAGATTGGCACCTCTCTATATCCCAGATCGCGCCTTTTCTGTAGTTTAGTCTTTTTTTAGCAGCATAGACTTTTAGCCTTTAGGCCTCGTTCTTGGCTGCGAGCATCTGTCGGCATTCCTCATCAAACGAATGGTTTCTTGCTGGTGGACGCGAGAAACCTAGGTCATCAGTTGCGGCTGATCTAATCGCTTGTCGGCATTATTAGCAAGCCATTCTTGACAATTGTGCTCGAATGATTTGTCAGATCAGTACGAGAGATCAGATCATTAAGGTGTTGCTACGGCTGGGAATCGAACCCAGATCTTCGCGGCAGTTCATCGCACTAACCATCGCGCCACAGAGCCCGTAAATTTGATTTGATTTGATAGACCGCCATGTCCCCTTATGAATATGAGGTGAGGAAACCGTGTGCTGGCTATAGTGGCATTTCGTTCTGCTGCGAAATCAATTAGCCTAGGTCCGTTCTTAGCTTAAAGCTTTCGCTAGTTGTTTGACTGAACCTCTCCTGTTTATTTTTTTCGTTTTGCATGATCGTAAGCAATACGATCAGTCCTTCCCGAGGCTCTTGGTTTCTTCGTAACAGAATTTTTTTTCCTTGAGTGAGTAGTATCCAAGGCACAACCCACAACCTGAAGGATAATTTTTATTTTTATGCCGATGGGTCTAAAACAAACAACGAAGTGGAGTCATTTTTTTTAGACAGGGTACGTCTTAGGTGCTCTTTATGTCTTCCACATCATTATTGTTCTAGGTACACCATTAGGGAATCCATAAAGCTATGATTCATCTACCCAGATCAAAATCGCTAAGAAATGAATAAGAAGATTATGAAGCATGTTCCAGGAAGAACTTGGCTATAAAAGGAGTCTTGCTTTGGCCGGGAAAGAAAGTCCTGACTGCAAAGGTTATGTTAGGTTAAGTGGTTCGTTAGCATAATTTTGGTTGAGTTGACTCAGAGGTAGGTGAACTGTTAAACTACCTCAAGGTAGTTGTTATTAACAGTGGCGTTTTGTCTAAGGTTGTTGGTCGACAGGACTTTACTTATTGACAACATAAACGATGCCTTGTCCTCTTTACGACCAACGTGTCTCGAATGTTCATCAATTTCAAAGTAGCTGGATAGATATCTTGAATAAAGCGCCTTCCGTGTTTACAAATGTTATTTTCCTACGGACTACCTTTTTAAGCACGAGATTGAATATTTCGCATGATAGGGCAATTTATGGTTGAAATCCGATGTGCTGCTTCCTCTAACTGAACATTGCCTCGGTTACCTCTAGTGATTGGCTGTAGTAATTCTAATTGGAACCCTGGTCACCGCTCTGAAGGGTTCCAGCCGGCAAATCCTGGTAATCGATTGGAAGATTACGGTTCTCAACTTCAAAAGCGTTGGCCTTTTCCAGCATTTGTCTTAGCTTGGTTAGTGATTGATCAGCCGGGTCGGGTCAGAAATGCTTAAGGTGTATCAGATGTACACACAGTAAACAGGATAGAAGTGGACTTAAGCATGGATACGCCTCGGTAGTTGGAGCAAAAGAAGAGGACGCCTTTTTTGCAGATGGGACATGTGGAGTTTATATTCCAGTTAAAGGGTTTGTCCATCGAGACTTTGTTGCTAGGTGTGCATGCACCTCAGGCATCACATTCGTGTTGGGACATATCTGGTAGTCCATCGGAACCGGTGCCCTTGTTGTTCTTCAGCTTTTCAGCTGCACTGACTTCTTCTAAAATGTTGACTGGATGTGGACGTTTTCTTCCTGTCTCAGTCTTGACAACTAATTTAACAGCTGCTGGAAATGCTATCTGAATGCATCTACAATAGCAATGACAATATTGTCACTGGCGTACCCGACTAGATCCTGGTTTCTAACTTTTAAGTGAACTTGCTCATCATAGCTCGGGCATTTTTTAGAAAGGAATCCGAAGGGCAACGCAAAGTATTTGAAGTATTTGCAGTCAACAAGACTTATCGATGAATTGAACCGATCGTCAGAAATCACAACCCTCAACTCAACTTTGAGGTAGTAAGGGACTTGGTCAACATCAGATCCGCTATTAACTCTGAAAACGCCCGTTTCTCGGACTAAGAATAAAATTTAGAAGGCCCTACTCGAACTACAAAGATCCTATAGAGATCTTATATAAGATCCGTATTAACCGTTACGTATCAAAGCCTTGATCGTATTGGCTTAAAAATAGGCGGAAAAAACCCGGCCCCGTTTGCGTTGGCAGGTTATGAAGATGAAGATTCAAATACGAACTTTTTTGTACAGGGACGTAGACATTGGCCAAAAAAGACTCGTATGGCGTTTAAGGTGGCTAGGACATATAGAGCGAATGGACATTAATGATTTGGCCTAAAGAGTATTCGGTTCTCAGCCAAATTGGTAATGCAGTAATGAAATACACCGCATTAGGCGGCGTCCGACTTAAGTGCACAGTTGGTACCAGTTTGCAAAGAGCGAGGCTAACCGGAGAGGCGTGTTTGCTGATGGCTAGGTTAACCCCAGACTGTAGCATCATCTAGCCATCAGTACATATTTGAGATTAAGTTGTAGCTCTCGCCATCATGCAACCATACATGGAGGTTTGTGAGAAAAAATCTAGACGAGCTACCGGAATCTGAACAAAATCGTTTAATGAAATGGCACAGTTCCACGATCAACTATTTTCTTGTTGTAAGGTCTACAAGTCATTTGATTTCAACCGGATCCTGCTACATGACATACATTAATTAGTGAATGATGGCATGTTAGATATGAAAGCAATTTATCTTTGATCGGGCGCATCCCGATTTGGTTCACTATGTTACCACGTCCATATTTTACAAAAATGCAAAGATTTTGAAACATAGGACCCTCTAAGGTGAGACTTTTTTTGTTTTGAAAGGGCAAACAATATTAACAATTCCTCGAACAGTGAGCTTTAAAGTAGCCCATACTCTGGACGCAAATATCTTGAATGGAGTGCATATCAGTTTGGAGTTGCTAGTCTCCCATTGGACTCGTCCTCACTTAGCGGATAGAGGAATCGTCTACAGATATGTGGGGTAGGTGAAAAATAAAATTCCACTCGTTGACCAAAACTAGCTAGGGTAAGGTCCTTTATCAAAAAAACACCCTAGACGACATTCCCAAGATGGAGTCTACAGTCCCAGTTAGGATGGACAAAGTAAACAATCTATTTGAGTTGCTCCGACATATTCGAACAATAGGTCATCTAGGAATCTCAAGGGTGAGTCAGATGATGGCGGA
This sequence comes from Rhingia campestris, assembly GCA_932526625.1. Taxonomy (NCBI): domain Eukaryota; kingdom Metazoa; phylum Arthropoda; class Insecta; order Diptera; family Syrphidae; genus Rhingia; species Rhingia campestris. Next base: position 30,595,972 of record OW052185.1, on the reverse strand, counting down.
AGAGTTAACATCAACTATTCGCATGTGGATTTCTTAGCGACGGCATTGTAACAACTCGCATCAAGGCCAAATTCGCCAACAAAAGCTTTATATGCGCTCCGACGGAGAAAAATATTGCTTCTACGAGCTCATTGACAAAACCTATGAACGACTACCGAAGTACGATGTTTAAATTGTGCTGGGAGATTTTAACGCAAAGGTAGGAAGAGAAAACATCTTCAGCAGTATTGTCGGAAAAACACAGCCTACACGACAACACGTCTGGCAACGGACTGCGCAACGAAATGCCACTATAGCCAACACACGGCTTCCTCACCTCGATATTCACAAAGAGACGGTCTCCAGATCAACAAATTGTCAATCAAATTGATGACATTGCGATAGACAAGAGTCACGCATCCAGTATGTTGGATGTCCGAACATTCCGAAGACCTTACATCGACTCGGACCATTACCTTGTTGCAGCCGAGCGGATATCCATCACCACGCCGCAACAAACTAGAAATACTGTGAAACAATTTAATGTCAAAAGCCTGCAATCGCAAGAGACCGCCAAGTCCTTCACAAAACGCGTATCCCTAAGCCTAGCGATAAACACCATACCACCAGCACCGAATGTCGAAGAACAATGGCAACGATGCCAACAAGCCATTAGATCGGCCGCAACTGATGAGCTAGGTTTCTCGCGCCCACTAGCAAGAAACCCTTGGTTTCATGAGGATGATGCTCGCAGCCAAGAACGAGGCCAACAAGACTAAGCTACAGGTAAAGACGAGAGCTGCCATTGAGCTCTATAGGCAATGAAGAAAGTTATGATCACCGGCTTTTCCGAAAGAAGAAAAAAGAGCAAGAGGTGCCGTTCCAGGAATGGTGTTCGCAAAATGTTACCAAAGTGTAAAACGTTAAAGCCATCATTGTAACGTTTTCCAGGCGGTAATCATGGCAATTAAAGAAGCCTAGTCACAGCTGAGATGTATTGTTATATAAACAATAATATTAGCATGTTCAGTGGCAGCCAAGCGGCAATCAAAACATTTGGAAACATTTCATTCATATCGAAGAATGCCGAGAGCTCTTTACCCTAGGAACTGTATTGCGGAATAGTTTGCCAGACTGGGCGCAACCCTTGATATTCTACTGCCAGCAGAAATGTTAGGCATGCCCCTTGCTACACTTAAATCATAAATCAATCTGAATGCAATTAAGATATACGGCACATCGTGTCTAATGTTCAGGCAACTTAGGCCAAATTATATCCAGCTACGCTCTTTCTGCTTGATAATCCTGAACAGATCAAACACCAGTACCATAATCAGTGTCCTTACGGGGTACTACCCCTTGAGTCAAGGTAGCGATAGTCGAAAAGGTAGTTAAGAGTCACTTGGACCAACAACTTTGCTAACTATCTGCACACTAAAAAATTGAAAAAAAAACTTGCAGCCAATGGTATCGCTTCTAATTTCAGAGAATAGAAGACGTCAAATCGTGGAAGTCACTACTTGCTCGACCTTGTTACGAAAACACAAAACGTCTGTCATTTATATGAAGTAACAAATAAATAAAAAAGAACCACTTACTCCTTGCTGCAGCACAAACTCAAACTCAAACTGGATTGCAATTTTCCTCCTTGGAGTTGCATAATCCCTGTCAAGGAAATTTCAGCCTTCTGTCAAGAGAAACACATCTTTATCTGGTGCAAACACCCCCTCGCCAATGTGCCCCAACCAACTTTCCAACAACAAAACACCAGCGCCCTCGATGACAGGTATAGTAATGACGAAACTTTTCTGCACTTCCACATCTCTCTCACTTTGCGAAGCGCTTGTTCTGTTTTCAATTATCACACCAAGTACATAATCACGCTGACTAATCAACGGATAAACAACCTGTTCGACTGTCTTCTAGCCGAAAGAACTTCATGACATAGATACCTTGGAACACTGTTTTTAGTTTGCTAAATCACATTGCACTTGAAATGCCCTCTCCACAGGACCCCTGACCTTTGTTTGAACTATAATTACACGCGTTTATCACAATTCCGTCGATGAAATCAATTAAGGGGTGTCTTATCATACAACGTCCGCTCCGCCGCGCGACAACAACACCGATGAGGACACCACCAACAATTTTTTTTTTCAGTCGATTAAGCTTAACAAACAAAAATTAACAAAAACTAAATTTTATAAAACATTGCGCCCATGGAGCCAGAATCGAAAAGAACCACTCAGTGTACCAGTGTCAGTTGTAAGCACTGGGACACAGGATGGTGTGTGATTTTTTTTTTTGCTGTGATTCGACTTTTATTCGAGAGGAAGGAAAATAAATATCTTCGTAGAGATTACCCTTGGTGCGGCGGATGCAGAATTAGTATAGGCTGGTGAACTCCACGGGTACATTTTAGTATTTTTCCGTCGTTCTTTTTTTCGCTTGTCGTGGATAATTTTCGTTTTGCCTTTCCGGGGGGAATGGCGTTTTTTTTTTTATTTGGCTTTGTTTCTATCGGGGGGACGCTGCTAGTAGCAACGCAGACTTACCATAGTTTTGCTAGCACAGCAATTATTACGAAAACGTTAGGTTTGAGTGGACAGAAATCGAGGTAAACGGAATTTTTTATCCACGAAGAATTAAATTCACTCTTATCGGCTGTGACACACAAGAAATGCGATTTTTTTCTTATTTTTGGTTGAGATTTTTGACGTTTCGGCTGAAATCAACTGGGATTTTGACAGATGGAAATGAAGTGATGACAAATGGAAAATGTGGAATGGAGTTTTGGTTCCACATCGATATGGGAAGTGATGGAGAGGATTCATATGTAGATGGCGTAATGAAAGTTGGTCATGGTTGTGGTAATGGGTGTGGATGGTTTGTGGCTGTGGTAAGAAGAGTTGCTGTGGTAATGGAAGTTAATACCAAAAGTGTCATTTATAACAACTGCTATTATTGTGCGACTTTATCAGAACCGTGTAAACGGGCGACGAATTTGAGCGTCTTTTTAGAAATATTATTCGTCCTGGAACTTAAGCTGTTCGATTAACTGCTAATATAATTGCAGGGCATTTATTAATAACTTTATTAGGAAATACAGGCCCTTCTTTAGCTTCTTCTATTGTAATTATTTTATTAATTGTACAAATTGCTTTACTGATATTAGAATCAGCAGTTGCAATTATTCATATCAGACGCTTCGCTCGGTGCCTGTTGGGGACGAGCGTTGTATTGACAGATGGTGGTATTCCTGTCTGGTAATGACGGCTGGTGGTAATGCAGTATTGCAGTCCATACTCACGCTATTTCGATTAGTTCGCGACTTCTCAATAACCACGAGACAAAGCTGTGCAAACGTCCGTAAGTGTGTGTAGATGTCTGTATGTATGTATACCTGTCCCGACCCTTTTGGTTCGCTCTCAACAACGTGAATGCAGCTAGGCAGTAAACGTAAGGATGAGATAGGAACAAAGGTATAATCTACGAGTAACGAGTGGAATGCCAAGGAAAAAGAAAGAAACGGCGTGTTGTATTTTGAGAAAAATAAACAGTTTTATTCAATTTCTAAGTTTCAAAAAAAATAACTAAAAATATAGACCACGATTGGCAAATTTAAAGGAAAAATATATTTTGTGTGTGATATTTTGAAAAGTGACGGTAGTGTGTACCTTCGACTAGTCAACCTATCAATCACAAACACAAGCGGTGCGCGGGAATACCCAAATCTCTGCGTAGATCCTCGTTCCATATATGTATGTATATGCGTCATATCAAGTCTATTCCATCTCAAATGGAAAAGATACGGGTGATTGAGAGGCAGTGTTTGAGAAGCTGCCTTGGACTTCACAGAACACCAGTATCTGACTACAAAAAATATTATTCCAACCAGGTCCTATACAACGTTGCCAACATAAACAGGATAGACAATTTTCTGGTGAAAATCATTCGGTTTCACGCAGCAAGAGCAATAGTCTCATCTTTCGGGCCTTCTACCCCAAAAGATGAATATTTTGAAAGTACGCGTTTAAGCGACTTCATTCCGCCTGAAGCTTTCCTATATTTGGATAGTTGAGTTCCGCTAATCTACCACGTCTTCCGACGAACTGTGGACAGGCGGCTCCTAAACGACCGAGACGTCGTCGCTCAGGGCGGAGGAGAGCGCCTGCGGTTCAGCAGGAGTGTTTCCGATTGGGACCGTCGGAGTAGATGACAACAGGAGAGCCTGTTGTGGTGGCTACAAGATTAGTTATAGATAGTTAACTTTTATATTGAAGTATGGCCGACTTACATAGTTATAAGGTTTAATGTTAAGGTTAGGTTAGGTTAAACAGTCGTGGTGGCACAAAAAATTGCTTGATGTGGCTAGCTTTTAGGTAGTTTTAAGAAGTCCATAAGTAGTTCTAATTAGTATGTAAGTTTTAATAAAAAAAATGATACCAAGTTTTTGTTAAAAAAAATGTTTCTTGGTTTAAATTATAAATAAAGATAATTTGATCAATCCAACTAACTAGATAATAGGCCGAAAGGCATTCGATTTAAGTTGTTATTATTTAATTTAGGGCGCCTGCAGAGGGCCAGTAAGTTAGTTAAGTTAGCAGTTAAGTGGGCTATCTTTTATACCCTATCCCATAGGGGTATATTAGTTTTGATACATAGTTTGTAATTTAGCTACATATACCACAAAGTATATGGATCGACTCAGAATTGATAGCTGAGTCGATTTAGCCATGTCTGTCTGTCCGTCCGTCCGTCCGATTTTTAGGCCTTAAATTTTGAGCTAGGATAATGAAATTTGGTATATAGGATCCTCGTCCGTGCCTACAAAACAACTTTAAAAATTTTCAAAATCCGCCCACTGCCACGCCCCCTTTTAAGAAAAACTCAGTTTTTGGCCAAACCGTAAGGAATTTCAAACAAGTTTCTGAACAAAAAATACAAATACAAATTTTTGGCGCAACAGGCTCGTAAGTACCTACCCAGGGCCTAGCTTTCTCACAACCATTCATGTGTGCGTGTGTACTTCTTGCACGATGGCGGGACCTCCTGTTTTATGCCGACTCCGAACGGCTAAGTTGAGATAAGCTATTCTTGACAATTGATACTGCTCGGATGATTTGTCAGATCATCACGAGAGGAGGGCCAGTGAAAAATCATTTAGGTGTTGCTACGGCTGGGAATCGAACCCAGACCTCCTGCGCGGCAGTTCATCGCACTAACCATCGCGCCACTGAGCCCTCTGAACAACATATTTAGAAAATCTTAATATCTATATTACGTCCATATAAAGTTTTTTGCCACGCCCACTTTTTGGGGCGTTTTCAATAAAAAACTGTTTTTGGTAAAATTTGAAATTTTTCGAAATTTTTTTTTGATGCAGAATTATTAACAATATTAATATGAACATTTCGTCTATATACCATTTTAACCCAGGCCCACTTTTTGGGGGCGTTTATATATAAAAACCATTTTTATACACTACCCCATAACATATGCAGGAGACCACCTTGTCTTTTGTAGAATCGTAAAAGTGTTTTATAAGCAGTCTGAAGAATTGGTTCTCACTATATACTTTTTTCTATTTTATCCACATCGTGTTTTTAGCCATGCCCACTTTTTTGGCACTTTACGCACAGCGGATTGTAGCCTTCTCAATTTCTCATATGTTTTTCATTAACTTTTGTCTAGCATATAAGTTAGTTTTAAGATAAAAAAAATAAAAATGAATGAAAAAAAAAACATATGAGAAAACTACAATCCGCTGTGCGGATCGTTTAATACCCTATCCCATCCCATCCTTAAAATTAATTTCCCCAAAATGTGGTCTTTATGGTCATAAAGTATTGAAAATGGCGTTGTCACAACATATTGCTCAGAAGGTTTATCAAATTCTTTTATGGTTCTACGAAAAACAACGTTTTTCTATTGCATATGCCTTGGGGTAGGGAATACAAATGGTTTTTTGTAAGAAAACGCCCCTAAACAGTGGGCGTGGGTTAAAATGGTCTAATGAGGAAATGTTCATATTAATACTACCAATGATTCTGCATCAACATTTTTTTTCGAAAATTTTAAAATTTTACTAAATAACGTTTTTTTTAAAGAACGCCCCAAAAAGTGGGCGTGGCAAAAAACTTTATATCGACGAAATATAGATAATTCGATTCTCTAAATATGCTGCTCGGACACTTTTTTAAAATTCTTTACGGTTTGGCCAAAAAAAAACGTTTTCCTAAAAAGGGAGCGTGGCAGAGGGGGATTTTAAAAAAATTTACACTTGTTGTGGTGGCACTGACAAGGATCCTATATACCAAATTTCATTATCCTAGCTCAAAATTTAAGGCCCAAAAATCGGTGACGAACAGACAGACGGGACGGACAGACAGACATGGCTTACTCGACTCAGCTAGCGATTCTGAGTCGATCCATATACTATGAGGTATATGTAGCAAAATTATTTCTCTATGTTACAAACTATGTATCCAAACTAATATACCCCTATGGGATAGGGTACAATGATGCATATGGAATTGTTTTGGATTCATTAAAAGACAATATACCAGGAGTTCCGTGATGTTGAAAAATCCAAAAAAAAAGTGGTGCCGATGATGTACACCCTTTACGGGGATTATCAACTGTTTCACCGTGTATCTGCGTGCTTGTTGTGGTAGCAGAAGATGAATTTGCTAGTAGTGAATTCATTTCATTAGAGTTGTGCTTCATTAAAAAATTGTGCAAGGTGCAACAAGCTTTTGTGATAACTTCAACATTTTCGACCCGTAGATTCATAGTTGTCTGCAGAACCTTAAATCTGTTAAACAGTATTCCAAAGGTATGCTCAACCACATGCCTGGCTCTGCTTAATCTTACGTTGAAAATTCTTTTTTTCACATTTTGGTCTAAATGGATAAGGCTTCATTATGTGTTTTTGAAGAGGAAAAGCATCATCTCCAACAATCACATATGGAAGCACCCTTCCCTCTCCTTCAACCTTATCGGGTGGAAACTTATTATCCGCATCATCAATAATTTTTTGTAAAGAACTTTGCAATAACACTCCAGCACCATTTGTTCTTCCATTGCATCCTATGTTTACATAAATTCATGTACAACTTGCATCTGCCAAAGCCACTAAAATTATGCTGTTTGTTCCTTTCTAGTTGTGATAATATGCACCGTCTTTCTTTAAACTTCTGAACGCAACATGCTTGCCGTCGAGAGCACCAAGACAATTTGGATTTTGGAAAATGCCAACGTATTGCAAATTCGTTGGCGATTCGTTCACATTCGGATTTTGAATCTGGAAACTAAAAATATTTTTATAATAATAATAATAACGATAACAGTAAAATTGTAAAAAAACACAATACTTTTTTTTTAATTTCAGAAAAAAGGAAGTAAACCAATTTTGGGAGAAAAAATTAAAAGAATGAAGGATCTAATTCAAAAAAAATTGAAAATTAATCTTCGTATTCCTGGCTGGGGAAACAAGTAGTTTTTTAAATGGACGGTATTAAGAACGATGCAATAAAACGGAAAGCATCTTGGGCCATTCAAAAAATTCTCCGCGAAAGCGTCGAGGAAGATTTGGCCCTCAGAAATACAGTTTCTCAGTCCAGTGAAACCTTTTCGACACCAGGAGGATCGCTGGAATCATTTTCGACACCAGGAGGACCGCGGGAATCATTTGCCTTAATGCCGTCCAAACCAAAGAGCAGTTCAATGGATAAAATTTTAAGTGTTGAACATATAAGACCTCCATCTTCACAATCGGATGCTGGTTGGAGTTCTTTCACTCCAGACTTGCTTGAGCAGTCAATGTTTCAAGTGTTCGATGAAGAAGATTTTATTTAAGTACCTAATTTTAAAATAAATATAAATACTTGCCTTCAAATATGTGTTTTTTAAGTTTAACCAAACTGCTTTGCACACTTCTGGGATGGCTTTACTAAGAAGAGGTTGTGATAATCTAGATTGATAATTTAGGCTCGTAAATGATTCACCCGTCGCTAAGAATCTCAGGGTAGCTGCCAACTTTTCTGCTGGTGAGATTGCGTCTCTCAGCACTGTGTTTTCTATTTTTTATGTCGGTTTCAATCAGTGACAAAAGCAGGTCTTTATCATTCACTTTAAGTTCGGTTGTTAAGAAACTAAATGATCCCTGGACTGGTCTATTTTTCCTCCACACTTTAACCCAATTTCTTTTTTTCTTTTCTTTGACTGTCTTCAAAGCTTCTTCGCAAATATCTAAACGATCGAACAGTATTTCTTCGTCCGAACTGCTGTCGGTATCCATGCAGTCAATAATTGTTTCTGCAGAGTCCAACATATCATTTACAAAATATCGGCCAAATGGCCGCCGCGACCTCGGCGGCACACCTCCATCCCATGATCCAAATTTTCGACGACGATGAGGCATAATTGAGGTTCTATGCCGTTAATGTGCCGAATTATCTCTCCTTAAGCTCTTGAATTGTTGCTGGCTTATCGAAGTAGACCTTTTCTTTCAAATAATCCCAAAGAAAGAAGTTCAACGGTGTCAAATCACATGATCTTGGCGGCCAATTGACATCTGTTTCGGAAGACATGTAGATGCTGCGCATCAAATACATGCGCCGTGTAGTAGAGCTCTTATTGACGAATCCCCTGTGGTGAAAATGTGCCTCATCACTGAAAATGAATTTCTTCGAAAATTTATCATCCACTGTTGCCATTTCTTGCCACCATTCTGACCATTGACGACGCTTGAAATGGCTTAAGTTTTAGTTCTTAGTTCTTGATTGTACCTTGTAAGCGTGTAAATGCAAGTCTTTATGTATCAACGACGAGCGTGAGAGGTGCAATTGTTGGGCATGACGACGAGTTGCACAACAGCAATATTTTCTGCAGTACGAGCTGTACGAGCATGCACGCGGTGTTTTCACATCTCCTACAGGTCCAGATTGCTCAAATTTTTGCACGATTTTACCGATTGTTCGCACATTTGGACGATTAAATTGACCGAAAAAATCACGAATCGCACGATATGCACTTTGATTTGAACGCCGCCCATTTTCAGAATAAAGGGCCAAACCCACCGAGCAACCGAAACCGAAACTTTGTTTTTCTTATTATTAAAAACTGCTAATTACTTCCGATTTTCCTTGTGTTTCAGTTCAAAATACTTCTTAAATAAAAGATATCTATAAACCATACTAATCTCATCTATTTTTATTTCTTAAAATCTTTTTATTTTAATATAAAATGATTTTATTTGTTTTTCGTACCGAAATTTTACATTTTCATTTTTCAGTTTTGCATTTCTTCGTACCGAAACTGGCAACTTTTTTTTCTTTCGTTGTAATTTCTGTTTGCCGAAGTTTGTAGATGTCACTTGCCTCACGTTTTTGATGTCAAAGTGATTTTTTTTCTGTTTCTGTCCTATTTTCGGTGGGAATGAAATGTCAAAACTGAACGGAAAAATGAAAAAATAAAACGAAGTTTCGGTTTCGGTTGCTCGGTGGGTTTGGCCCTTAAGCCTAAAAAACATTAACGCGTTACTCGATTGTGTATCTTTCCATGGTTCATATTGAATTAGTCTGAAATTGAGAAATGTCAAATGAAATCCAGAAAAAAAATTGACGTTTAGGTGTGGTTCACATTCAACATCGGCCCTAAATTTTCTTTCTAGTGAATAAGTGTTTCTGTAAGGGATTGCATATGCGGAAGATATTGGCATACGCAAGTTCTGAATATGGCGCAATTGTCATTATTGCGTTAGTATCATCCTATGAATAGACCCCACGGTATGTCAAAGAGAGGCTCTTTTTATATGTTCTCACATTCCAGGTGCAGATACGAACGTCGTTGTCCTTTTTTCGTTTAGCAGGGTCGTCAACAATAAAATCAGTCCTTTCCGAGGCTATTGGTTGCTTCGTAACAATTTTTTTTTCTGTGGGTGGGTAGTTAACCCAAAGCACAAACCCCCAACCTGGAGGGCCAGTTCCAATTTATTAGATACCCCTAGGATACGGGGCCATCAGTATCCACTACGGGATTGAGCGCTGCCGTTGGCCTTTCGGTTCATCCGCCACCATCTCTGTTCAAGGGGCCTGACTAACCCTTGAAATTCCTAGACAACCTGTTGTCCGAATGTGTCAGAGCAGCTCATCTAGGTTCGCCTGGGACAGCAGGCCGGGTATTCATCCGTGCCATTCTCACCAGGGTGTTTATAGTGTTGCTGTTTTTCGTCGTGTCATCAACACTCGCACTTATCGTTTAGCAAGTCAAATCCGGTTGGATGAGACCAGTACCCGATGGTTACCCACTTGGAGGTAAAAATAAGCACATTTGATGTGTAGTCAGAGTTACAACACTGGGCATTGCCAAGTTAACGCCAATCAGAGTCTACCCTCGTTCTACAACACCCAACAAGCTCTATAGGCAAAGAAGAAGGGAAGAACATTGGCTTTTCAGCAAGAAGAAAAAAGAGCAAGAAAAGCGCGCGATCGAGGATATAGAGAGGTGCCACTCCAGGAACGATGTTCGCAAGTTTTACCAAAGTGTAAAACGTCAAAGCCAAGGATACAAGGCTCGAACAGAATCCTGCCGAGATGAACAAGGAAATATTGTAATTGAGACACAGTCGATGCTGAGGATATGGAAGAACCACTTCTGCAGACTGTTAAACGGCGATGACGAACAACATTCCGCTGTCAGGCAGAACGAAACATTCAATATTGGCAACGACAGCGAAAACTGCCAACTACCCGACCTGAGTGAAGTGAGGATAGCAATATCTAAACTCAAGCTTAATAAGGCTGCCGGAAATGACGGCCTTCCCGCTGAGCTCTATAAGGCCGGCGGAGATGACTTGCTAAGTAACATCCACCAACTCATAAGCCAAATCTGGTCGGATGAAAATATGCCTGAAGAATGGAACCTCAGCATCGTTTGCCCGATCCACAAAAAAGGAGACCCTCTGAACTGCGCCAACTACAGAGGCATAAGTCTCCTCAACATCGCCTACAAGATCCTATCTGCCGTAATATGTGAACGCCTGAAACCGTTTACCAACAACCTGATTGGCCCTTATCAGTGTGGTTTTAGGCCAGGAAAGTCCACAACCGATCAAATTTTCACACTTCGGCAGATCCTGGAAAAAACTCAAGAAGTCCAAATCGATACCCACCACCTATTCATCGATTTCAAGCCGCATATGACAGCATTTATAGAGACGAACTGTACAGAGCCATGTCTAGTTTTGGTATCCCGCCCAAACTCCTCCGTTTGTGTAGGATGACGATAGAGAATTCTCGCTGCTCCATCAGGGTCGGAAACGACCTCACCGACACATTCGATACCAAAAAAGGATTTAGGCAAGGCGATGCGCTGTCATGTGACTTCTTTAATCAGATTCTTGAGAGGATTGTGCAAAACTCCAAAGCCAACACCAGAGGCACAATTTTCCAAAAGTCAGTGCAACTACTAGCATACGCTACATCATTGGTAGGACTCAACGTGATGTCATAGCCAAGTTTGCTAGTATAGAGAAGGAAGCGGCGAAAATGGGTTTAGCAGTAAATGAGGGTAAGACTAAGTATATGCTGTCATCACGAAAGGACTCACAACATCGACGAATTGGACAGAACGTCACCATTGACAGATATAACTTTGAGGTAGTACGGGACTTTGTCTACCTCGGCTCCGCTATTAACTCTGACAACAACATCTCGTCAGAAATTAAACGAAGAATTACTCTTGCCAACCGCTGTTTCTTCGGGCTAAGAAGGCAATTAGTAGTAAAGCCCTCACTCGAACTACTAAGGAGATCCTATATAAGACCCTGATCATCCCAGTCCTGCTCTACGGCGCTGAAGCATGGACCGTATCAAAAGCGGATGAAGAAATCCTTGGTCGATTCGAGCGAAAAAAATTCTTCGGAAAATTTTCGATCCTGTTTGCGTTGACGGCCTATGGAGACGAAGATTCAACCACGAACTATACGAGCTGTATAGCGACATACCCCTAGCCAAAAAACTCCGCATTGGACGTTTAATATGGCTAGGACATGTAGAACGAATGGACACCAACACTCCGGCTCGCAGAGCCTTCGATTCCCAGCCAGACGTCGGACGCAGTAGAGGAAGACCTCGCCTTAAGTGGCGCGCACAAGTGGAAACACCAACACTCCGGCACCAACACTCCGGCTCGCAGAGCCTTCGATTCCCAGCCAGACGTCGGACGCAGTAGAGGAAGACCTCGCCTTAAGTGGCGCGCACAAGTGGAAACCGACCTCAACCAACTTGGAGTGCGCAACTGGAGGCAGTTAGCTAATGACCGGGCTAATTGGAGAGGCATCTCTTTTATATAAGTCCAGAACTAAATAAACAAACCACTCTTAGTTACATAATCATTTTGTTTTTTATTTTTATTTCGGAAAATATTTTGTTTTTTAATGTTGAACTTTAATGATGATTTCTTGCTCGTTTTCTGTTACTCATATACAATTGAAATATTTTTAAAAGTACTTTTGTGTATATATAAATTCTTTTCACATTTATAATTAATTTCCATATACTTTTTTTTTATTTTGTATTTTTTTTTTGAAAAATATTAAATAACATACAATTGGTTATATACACGAATGATAAAATTTAAAATACAAAATCCACTCACATGTACTACAAATATATATGACGTGAATGTATTATTTGACTAAGGATATAAAATTTATTTATCTACCCTCACGGGCGGAAAATCAATTGATGCGTATATGTATATATATATGTATGTCAACTAGCACTCAATTTGCTAAGAACAATTGACCCTTTTGTCAACAAAAATTGTTTACAATTGATTTTAAATTTATTTTTTGTTTGGCTACATGAATAATAAAAAACACTGAAAACGTTTTAATTTTGTTTTTTTGTTTTGATGAATAAATTGAAAAATATCACTTCAATATAATAAAATATATTAAATATAAATTTAATTAACAATTTGAATATAAATTTATTTAAATACATTTTTTGCTTGTTTTTAATTAATTATATTTGATTTTAGTTTACATGTTTATGTATATAATTTCACCTATAATTAAATACAATATTATTGTTTCTTTATAAATTCCATTGTGCAGCATGTTTTAATGTTCAAATTTTATTTTTGTTATAATTTGTTTTGTTGTTTATAATTAAAATTTAAAATCTAATTAGTACTAAAAATCTAATTGTATGTAAAAATCACATATAAATTAAAAATATGCAATACGCGATTCTTTTTGTGTATAATGTCGTTGAATTGGGAATTTTTGGTAGGCGTTTTTTTTTATAATTTAAAATTATGTGGAATTCATAGTGATATCAGGTTTTGAGGGACATGTTAGGAAGATTAAAGTGAAACGTAGTAGATTGTAACTTTGATGCGCATCAGAGGAATGTTCAATAATTCATGTCTTATGTGAAGACCCAGGGGAACCATGAGACAGTGGAAGAATTTTATATCCTACTGGAGAGTGGTGCATAGCCTGTCTTAAACCTAAAAATTAAAAAGGATACTTCATCCGTTGGTAAGCAGCAAAGTATACAAAGGAATGCCAGATTGACTGAGAACATAGCTGATGTCTGTAAATGCGTACAGTAGAATCCGATTTAACAATTCCTCGCCATGCACAAGAACTCGGCATTTTTCAGAATTTCAACCTGTCAAATTTTAGGTCAGAATTTGGGCTTGCACCCGAACAAGATACAATAGACCCAAAAGTTCAAAGTAAATAATCATAGACAACGATGTTTGTTCGCTGACTGGGCTTCGGACCGATGGGAAAAAGATCCGATTTTGAACAAAAAATCATCGTTAGGGACGAGGATCATTTTTGAATGAATGACTATATGTTAACAAGCAAAACTGCCGCATATGGGATCCGTGACATAGGGCAAATCAGCATAAGCAGCTGGTGCAAAATGAACAAATACAGATTGACAGGGACTTAAAAAAAAACATATCTCCAGCCAAGTATAGAAGAGTTCAGTTAAGTTTCCTAAAAGATCGACGAAAAGCATGATGATTAAAGGTGAAAAGCAGATCAAATGTAAGTAAGTTACTTTGGTTTTCTTCGAAATTTGGTCCTGCATGTGCGAAAGGTTCAAAAGCCAGCTTTACCAACATGTGGATGGGAAAAACCACGTCCACTATATAGCTCAGCCATATTGATACTCAAGCCAAGAGAATCTTTGAATGCAATATCGTTTGACAAATAGGAGTGAACTTCCAGTTTAATGATTAAGGCTATTTGGACTTAATTACTGGAAGCAGAGTACTCTGGATCGAACTGGGTGTAAGTCCGCCTAGTGGTAGGGAGATAACCTCAGGTGATCCGTGATCACAATCGTTAGGCTATTTGGACTGAATTACTGGAAGCAGAGTACCCTGGAACGAAGTGGGTGTAAGTCCGCCTAGTCCTAGAGAGAGAACTTCAGGTGATCAGTGATCACAATCGTTAGGCTATTTGGGCTGAATTGCTAGAATCAGAGTACCCTGGGTCAGAGTGGGTGTAATTCCGCCTAGTCATAGAGAGATAACCGCAGGTGATCAGTGATCACAATCGTTAGGCTATTTGGGCTGAATTGCTAGAATCAGAGTACCCTGGATCGGAGTGGGTGCAAATCCGCCTAGTCCTAGAGAGATAACCTCAGGTGTTCAGTGATCGCAATCGTTAGAATATTTGGACTGAATAACTGGAATTACCTTCACATCTACACAGATGGGCCTAAAACTGAAGCGGGGGTAGGTGGAGGTGTCTTCTCCGAGATGCTCAACCTGAGCATATCCTTTCGCTTTCCCAATCATTGTAGCGTTTTCCAGGCGGAAATCATGAGAAGCCCTGTCCTGGCTGAGGTGCAATGTAATATCCGCGAAGAATATTAGCATCTTCAGTGACAGCCAAGCGGCAATCAAATCCTTGAGATCTACCGCATACACTTCAAAATCAGCCCACGAATGCCGACTGTCTCTTAACGAGATGGCAGAACTATTTACCATTCACCTATTTTGGGTGCACCACCATTGGGGACCTTACAGGACACTGCCCCATAGGCCTACATGCTAAAAGACTTGGCCTTTATAGCAACGACTTCTGCAGAAGCTGCATGGACGAGGAGAAGGAGGAAAGTATCACTCATCTTCTTTGTTCATGTCCAGCGCTCTCCAACAAAAGAAGACTCCACCTGGGAGACTACTTCTTCGACAACCTAGGTGACCTGATTAACATTGAAATCAGGAACCTCCGCCGTTATATTTGTAGCTCGGATTGGTTTAACTAGGCAGATGATTCATAGGAAAAGATGTTTGATACATGTGGTACCACAACGGACCTTCTTGGTCTAAGTGTGCACGCGTCCGCGTGCAGCCACCTAACCTAACCTTACCTGACCTACTGGAATTACTAGTCCTAGGGAAAGAACCTCAGGTGAACAGTGCTTGTGAGGCTGAAAATCTGGAAGCAGAGTACCCTGGATCGAAGTGGGTGTAATTCCGTCTAGTCCTAGAGAGATAACCTCAGGTGATCAGTGATCTGATCATAATCGTTAGGCTATTTGGGCTGAATTGCTGGAAACAGAGTACCCTAGATCGAAGTGGGTGTAATTCCGCCTATTCCTAGAGCGATAACTCTAGGTGATCAGGGATCGCAATCGTTAGGATATTTGGACTGAATAACTGGAAGCAGAGTATCCTGAATCGAAATGGGTGTAAGTCCACCTAGTCCTAGGGAGAGAACCTCGGTGAACAGTGATTGTTAGGCTGAATTACTGGAAGCAGAGTACCCTCGATCGAAGTGGGTGTAAGTCCACCTAGTCCTAGAGAGAGAACTTCAGGTGATCAGTGATCACAATTGTTACGCTATTTGAGCTGAAGTACTCGAAGCAGAGAACCCTGGATAGAAGTGGGTCTAAGTCCCCCTAATCCTAGGGAGAGAACCTCAGGTGATCAGTGATCGCAATTGTTAGGCTATTTAGACTGAATTGCTAGAAGCAGAGTACCATGGACCGAAGTAGGTGCAAGTTGGCCTAGTCCTAGGAAGAGAACCTCAGGTGATCAGTGATCGCAACTGTTAGGCTATTTGAGCTGAATTACTGGAAGCAGAGTACCCTGGATCGAAGTGGGTGTAAGTCCGCCTAAATTACTGGAAGCAGAGTACCCTGGATCGAGCTGGGTGTAAATCCCCCTAGTCCTAGTGAGACAACATCAGGTGATCACTGATCTCAAACGTTAGTCTATTTGGACTGAATTACTGGAAGCAAAGTAGCTTGGATCGAACTGGGTGTATGTCCGCCTAGTCCTAGGCTGAGAACCTCAGGTGATCTTTCGATAGAAGAAGGGTCTTCTAAAACCAAGGACCTTAAGTGTTTTTGGGAATTTCAACGAATGTTTCTAGTCTATGATGTAGCATAGACCGTATCAAAAAGAAGTTTGAAGAAATTGCATATTAGACTTTTCCAGCACAAGTTTTTTTTTTTTAAAATCATCTGTCCCGTTAACGGTGCCAACCAAACCTTATGTTGTTGCCACCAACTTTAAAGAAACCTAAAATTAATTGAATGGCACAACCGGTGGCAGTCAACTATAGCCTATAGGTGTTACAGGGGAAGGTACCAAAGGAACAGAAATGTCCAGTTGGGAAAAGAAGGAAAAGAATTTTATTTTAACTGGTTCTTGGTGAGTTTACTGATTTTTTTACTTTTTGCCGTTCTCGTACGCAAAAATTGCTAAAGAGAGTGATAGTAAAAAACTACCTCTTCATAAAAATATTAAAAAAAATTTACTTTAAAAAATGTCTGTTGGTGAGAATCAGTTAATTGTCAGAAAGTGTCAAATCGTCGCGTTCTCGTACTTTAAGAGTTTGTAGATCAAGGATCTAGATTGAGTGGGCAATGAAAACAGCCAGTCGGATGAGCTAAGGTGAGCTCCAGCAAGCGTTTAAAGCCCTCTTCTTTTGCATCAAAGATACACGGGGCTTATCTTGATTCAAGACATACGCTTTAAAAGAGCTTACCCCTGCTCCAATAAATTTGAGAATTTACTAATTTATACTTACTACGGAACCAGAGAGGCTTATAAGCTTTTTACATGTGACATCGCGAAGTACCCAGTCTTCAACAAAAAAAAATCTTTTTCGATCAATGAAATGCTAAGTCCTATGAAAGTAATCCACTGTCCTTCATGGTGGCCCAAACTATGTTGCTTTGATCTACACATGCAACTTGCCCTTGCCTACCTGCTCACATAAATATTGAAAAGAACATTCGCTATCATTTAAATTTTTTAGATGAACTCCATAACCTTAAAACTAAATAGTATGACGAAATCAACAGCTGTATACAAATTATTGATTTCGTTTGCGCAACAAATATTTGATTTTATCAGTATTCAAGCATTTTACAATTTTTAACATTTCCTTACATAATAAAATACAATTTTCTCTTAAACAATTAAAACTAAATAAAAATGTAATATAATACTACTAGTTTTTTTTTTAATTTTCTTTTATGAAAAATATTGCTTTTTGTAATAACGTTTAGTTTTCCAGTAACACTGATAATAAATAATAGCGTATTTATTTTCTATATATTTTCTCAATTCTTATACTTTCTGAATGCGTTTTATATATTGTGGAATTTGAATATAATGAATTAAGTATTTTGTTTTTTATTAAAAAAAAACAATTGCAAGTGTATTGTTGGTAATATAAATTTTTGTTTTGTTTATTAGTTTTACTACACCGATAATAAAATTTATAAAATTCGAATTACATCACTAATGTTATTAAAAAAATGCTACACATTTAATTAAACTAATTATATGTTGTTTATAAGTATTAAAATGTTAAATGGACCCAATGTGCATATTATTAGCGTTAGTTTTTTTGTGAAAACAATTTTTATTTTGTTTTATATTTGTTTAATATAATAATTGTTATTTTTGTTACAATAAATAATTGTTTTTTTATTTTAGTTGTAACATTCTTAAGTTTATTTAATGGAACTTTTTTTTTTGATAATCCAATATCTGTCTCTTTTATTTTTATTATTTTTTTGTTGCAAGGATAAGTTTTGGAATGTAAGAAGCTACCGTTATGTTATAAAGAGCTTTATTAGTTGGTTAGTTAGACTAATATTTTAAATTTATTTGCAAAACAATATAAATGTACATAAATATAAAAATTGTTGAAAAAAAATATATTCTCCATTTTTAAATCTAAATTTTTTTTCAAAAATAAACTAAACAAAGGGGTTTGAGGACAACAGATTTTAAAATTTGAATATACCATTTTATTGTGGACCTGGATATTTTATCTCAAGAGATTTTGCATGGATCCCAAAGCATTGGCATGAAGGCCTACTTCAAGTAGTAGGCTGAAACACAATAAAAAAATATAGTTGTGACATGTCGGTCTTTCAAAATAAATTTAACAATCATCTCGAGCAGGCCAAATAAAAGGATGTTGGTGAAATGTAAAACCAAATTGCAAAAAAAAAACAAGTGCCAGCTGTCAAATTGGCCACACTGTTTTCTTAGTGAAAGTCCATTTGACAACTGCCAGATGATTATTGCTTAATTCAGTTTTTCGTTTAACCAAAATCCTCAAATTGTGTAAATTTGCTTCGAAAATCGTGGATCAGTTGAGAGACTCACATTAAATCTATGTAGCAAGGTACCTGACTATTTATGCAAAATCTTACCTAAACAGATAGATAAACGTCAAACTATGCCTACCATTTTTTTTTCATGTTTATATGTTTTAATTTTATTCTTCACCGGAAAAGTAAAAAATAATTTTAAATAAACCTATACCGCTCTGATGAGGCATCAAACTCACAAAGGCCTGTGAGGTAACTTAAGGCTGAACTATAATAGACGGAAGCAATCGGAAGCTAATGTCAAAATTCTAAGTTAAGTTTTCTTCAGTACTCTCAATTACTCAAGTTGCCCATAATAGACTTTTGAGAATGGAATTGCAAACAATAAAAACAAAATTTCGTTGCTTAGCAACTAACAAATTTAAATGTACACAGCTGTTGAAATGAAATGTAAAACTTGTGTATGAAAGAACAAAAGAAAGAGAAAGAGCGAATCAATTCGCTTTTTCGTAAGTGAGCAAAAGTGAACGAAAACTGAACGAATAGAAGTGAAAAGCTATTATGGTCGTACAATACAAATTGCATGTGTTCGCACAGTTACGGATGTGGTCGTCCGTAACCAGCTTCTATTATAGTTCAGCCTTTAGCGATTCGGCACACTTTTTTGACAGGTCGAAGCAAAATCATCTGTTTTACTCTTATTTGAGTACTCAGGCGAACAAATCTGCAGTGTTTCGTCAGGCATTTTGTCTCAAATGTCACGTGCCTTAATTGGTCGATTTACCAATAATAAGCTTAGATATCTTCCTAATTTGAGTTTCGATACCACGATGCCAGTGAACAGTGTCAATAATCTTGTTGTTATAGAACGAACTATCTATTTCAGATCCCCATCATGGGATACACTTATTGTAGGATTTTCTGAAAAAAAAAATTGATTGAAGGAGTTGAAGGATTACGTTCGTCAAAAATATGCAAGAGGTTTGTATATTGTCTTCATCAATGCACTGGCACAGAATTTCCGTATGCGGATTCGTAATAAGCGATATATTTAAACATGAATTATTATAATTCGACGACACCAGCAAAGGCGTTGTGACAATCCATATAAAAGTCTGACAAACATCCAAGAATATCACTGTCATGAGAATCTTCTCAAATTTGCCTTTCGGCTTCGGCATTAAACAGGAGCCCCCGAATTAATAAACGCTGAGTAGCTAATCAGTGACTAACTTTTGTCATTGATTGATTGATTAGTCAATAAGCGTTTATTAATACAGGGGGGTATGTCTCTTCTTAATTATATAAATAATGATGACATCGCGCACACAAATGATAGGAGAAGCTCTCGGTTAGATGCCATGTATATACTGAGCAGAAACAGCTACTATTCGAATGAGGATTTGTTGTAAGTGCCAGACTTGGGCAAGAAGTGATAGGTTTTCAAAACATTAGCGAACGGATTGTAACAATCCCAATCAAGGCCAAATTTGATAATATGAGCCCCATATGCGCTCACGCTCCGACGAAGCGAAAGACTGCTTCTACGAGCTCCTTGACAACACTTATGAGCGATTACTGAAGTATGCAAAGGTAGGAGGAGAAGACATCATAAGCAGTATTGTCGAAAAACACAGCCTACACTACACGGACTTGCTGTCGGACTTAGGCTAATTGACTACACCGCTGAACGAAATGCAACTATAGCCAGAACACAATTTCCTCACCTCGATATTCATTAGGGGACATGGCGGTATTCAGATTAACGAACGGTCACTCAAATTGATCATATTGCGATAGACAATAGGCACGTATCCAGTATTTTTGATGTTCGAACACTCAGAGGGGTTAACATCGACTCGGACCCCTACCATGTTGCAACCAAGGTAAGAATGCGGATATCCACCACACCACAACAAATGTGAAATAATGTCAAAAAATTGAATGTCGAAAGACTGCAATCGCAAGAGACCGCCAAGTAATTCACAGAACGCGTATCCCTTAACCTTCTCGATTAACACCATACCAGCAGCATATACTGTCGAAGAACAATGACAACGAAGTCAATAAGCTTAAGATCAGACCAAACTGATGTGTCAGGCAGAACGAACCGTTAGTATTGGCGACGACAGCAAAAACTATCAACAACCCTAACAAAGTGAAGTAAGGATAGCAATATCTTAACTTAAGCTTAACAAGGCTGCCGAAAATGACGGCCTTCACGTCGAGCTTTTTAAAGCAAGTGGAGAAGATTTGCTAAGTAACATTCACCAACTCATAAGCAAACTTTGGTCAAATGAAAGTATGCCTGAAGAATGGGAACTGATCATCGTTTGCTCGATCAACGAAAAATGAGACTCTATGAACTGCTCCAAATACAGAGGAATAAGTCTCCTCAACATCGCCTATAAGATGCTTTCTGCCGTAATATGTGAAACCGTTTACCAACAACCAGATCGGCTCTTATCAGTGTGGTTTTAGGCCAGGAAAGTCCACACCTGATCAAATCTTCACACTTCTACAGATCCTGGAAAAAAACCAAGAAGTCCAAATCGATACCAACCACCTATTCATCGATTTCAAAGCCGCACGACAGCATTTATAAAGACGAACTGTACAGAGACATGTCTAGTTTTGGTTTACTGCCCAAGCACCTCCATCTGTGCAGGATGACAATTGAGAATTCTCGCTGCTCCATCAGGGTCGAAAACGACCACGCCACATATTCGATACTAAAAAATAATTTCGGCAAGGCGATGCACTCTCATGTTACTTCGTCAATCTAATTCTTGAGAGGATTGTGTAAAACTCCCGAGCCAACATCAGAGGCACAATCTTCCATAAATCGGAGCAACTAGCATACACCGACGATATTGACATCATTGGTCGGACTCAACGGAATGTCATAGTGACGTGGTAAGACCAAGTATATGCTGTCAACTCGAAAGCATCGAGCATCGACATCGACGAATTGGACACAACGTCACAATTGACAGATATAACTTTGAGGTAGTACGGGACGTTGTCTTCCTCGGTGCCGCTAATAACTCTGACAACAACATCTCGTCAGAAATTAAACGAAGAATTACTCTTGCCAAATGCAGTTTCTTCGGGCTAATAAGGCAATTTAGTAGTAAAGCTTTCACTCTGAGGATATACAAGACCCTGATCATACCAGTCCTGCTCTACGGCGGTAAAGCCTTTTTCTCTTTTTCAGAGAAAGATTCTTTGAGTTAACCACGAGCCAGCACAGCGACATAGACGTGATCAACAAAAAAGTTCGCATTGGACGTTTACATGTACAGTGAATTGACACCAACACTCCGTCTCACAGAGTTTTCGATTCCCTACCAGGCGTCAGACGAAGTACAGGAAGACCTCGCCTTAAGTAGCACGCAAAGAAACTGACCTCAACCAACTTGAAGTGCACAACTGTAGGCAATAAGCT
The DNA here is from genome assembly GCA_932526625.1 of Rhingia campestris. NCBI lineage: Eukaryota > Metazoa > Arthropoda > Insecta > Diptera > Syrphidae > Rhingia > Rhingia campestris. Next base: position 30,573,922 of record OW052185.1, on the reverse strand, counting down.
AAGGACCTGGCTAATTGGAGAGGCATGTTGGATGAGGGTCATTCTGGACTGCAATTTTTAATCAAACTGCCATCCTCGATTATTTAACAAGCCTGTTCATTGAAAAACTAAACATATTGCTAATCAAGACATAATCTGTAGCAAACTTGTAGAACAATTTAATTTTGTCTCTATTAGCCAGGAAGCTTATCATATTTAATGGGTAGTTTACAAGAAGTCGTAGAAAACGACAACATGTCATCATTTTCTCCGGTAAATAATGGCGTTCCATAGGGTTCTATTCTGGGACCGCTTTTATAAATAAACTGCCAAAATGTGACAAGAACTCGTATATAAGTATACGAACGATGTTCAACTTTATAATAGCTGCCGACTGGGTTTGGTTGTCAATGCTGTCAATCAATGAATGGTAATCCCATCAAATCCAAACACCTTTTAATTTCAAGGATTAAAGTAGACTCGTCATATTTCCCTCCAATTAAATTAAACGGCGAATCGAGGCATCACATTTACAAATAACAAATATGTGGGATAATCACATACGTCTTGCTCTCGGTAAAATGTACGGGAGCCTAAGGATGCTTTGGGCTTCCGAACATATAACTCTAGTTGCAACAAGAAAAATCATAGCTAATACTCCAATCATCCCAATTATGATCTTTGGTTGTGAGATTTTTGATAACTGAAACTTCGAGCTTAATCTAAAGCTTAATGTTACATTCAAAGGCACTCTGGACTCCATCTTACAAAGAGGTGCCACAAACATTGTTTACATTCCCCACAAAGGTGTTGGTTACAAGAATCTAAACTCAATGTACCAGGCACCTAGCGGTCGCCAAGAAATAGCCAGTGTCACTCATGTTAGTTAATTGCTCTGATTAGGGTATACCCAGCCTAAGCAATGAACTCCCTCTCCGTAGTCAGTTTTTCCGACGCACCTTCGTTACTCCGCTTTGGTTATGTCCAGTTTTCTTACAGGCATCCATATCCGCTTCGAGAGTTTTAAGGGTCTTAACTTTCCTTTCATTGACAGTTTCGCTCACGCAATTTCGTTGCTACACTTAGGCTATAGCAAAACTTTTCTCGATCATTAATACCTGTCACCTGTGTGGCCCACTTCGCAGGGTCAAAGGATTTGAACTTCCTCTCCGTAGTCAGTTGCTTAGTTGCCCCGTTTAGAGTATGTCCAAACGCCTGGCTTTCTATTTCTATAATTAAATGACTGTCAAAATGTATGTTAAAGTTCCAAAGCCGACTCGGCTTAATTCGTCAGAACACTGTATAATGTCAAATTTCTTTGTAATGATGGCCGAATTTTGAAATTTGTTTGGCATCATTATTTTTGTTTTGAAAAAATTCAACAAACATTTTTAAAGGGGCTCTCCACTAAATCTAGTCTTTAAAAAGATGAAAGTCGCACCCACTTTTTGAAGACGTTTATATTTAAGTTGGAATGGTATAGGTCGAAAGGGTATTCGGCGTTTCAAACAGCGAATTGCAGTCTTCTCAGATGTTTTCTATCACCTCTTTGATCTGTTTTATCACAAAACTACGACTATTTTCTATGTATTCGTTATTTTATAGGCCTCGAATATCGATACCTCTTTGTTGCCCTTGTCAAACTTGGCATGAAGGTGTCTTATCGAATTAGCAATGTTTGGGTATTGCTTGAGAATTGGATTGTGTCCGTCAAAGAATGATTCCATCCCTCCCGTATGAAATGCCAAATGTTTTCCCTTATTCGATAATTGGAAAACACTTTTTAAAATTAGCCAATGCATGTTCTTCTAATTTAGAAGCCCGTCCTAATCGCCTTTTCATCTATTTCCAAGTTCGAAATCTCAGGAATACCCAACACCGATTGGTACTCCGTTGTAAACCTCGATGGCATTTCCATTTAATAATATTTCCTCAGATTAAACAAAACGGATATACCCTTAAGCCGTGGCCGTGTTTAAGTAAAAACATATGAGAAGGTTACAATCCGGATCGTTGAATACCCTATCCCATCCTTAAAATAAATATCCCCAAAATGTGGTCTTTATGGCCATAAAGTATTGAAAATGACGTTGTCACAGCATATTGTTTAGACGGTTTATCAAATTTTTTTATGGTTTGACAAAAAACAACGTTTTTCTATTGCATATGTCTTGGGGTAGGGCATACAAATGGTTTTTTGTAGGAAAACGCCCCCAAAAAGTAGGCGTGGCAAAAAAAAAATATATTGACGAAATATAGATATTACGATTCTCTAAATATGCTGCTCAGGCAATTTTTTAAAAATTCCTTACGGTTTGGCTAAAAACTACGTTTTTCTAAAGGGGCAGTGGGCGGATTTCAAAAATGTTTACACTTTTATCTGCTGGGAGCAACAAAGAGCACATGTACCAAATTTCATCATTCTAGCTCAAAATTTAAGGCCCAAAAACTGGTGACGTACGGACGGACGGACGGACAGACATGGCTAAATCGACTCAGCTATCAATTCTGTGTCGATCCATATACTTTAAGGTATATCTAGCATAATTATTTCTCTTATTACAAACTGTGTATCAACACTAATATACCCCCCTATGGGATAGGGTATAAAAAAGAGTTACCTACACCATTTCCTCCCCAAGCGTGGCATATTGTTTTATACTCCAGGATGTGCACCTGTGAGTCCTCTTTCTCTTTTTGCATACATCCAATAAAAGTCGAAGTCCCAATCTAGCCGATTTATTTAATTTTCTTCTTCTGATCGTTTTTCCCCCCATTTTCGTGCTCCGTACTCTCTTCAAGTGCACACAGATTCGCCACGATTCTATTGAATATTCCATTCATCTGCCCATCCCTGTTTTGTTCATCCTAATACGTATACCTACACCCTGTGTCTCTTAGTGAGGACGTTTACATGTACAGTGAATGAACACCAACACTCCGTCTCATAGAGTTTTCAATTCCCAACCAGGCGTCAGACGAAGTACAGGAAGGCCTCGCCTTAAGTAGCACGCAAAGGTAGAAACTGACCTCAACCAACTTGAACTGCACAACTGCAGGCAGTTAGCTAAGGACCTGGCTAATTGGAGAGGCATTTTGGTTTAGGCCCAGGTTCATTACGGACAGTAGCGCCGGAATATCACAACCATTGGGATGGGTTGGAACAGTGCTAAACTAGATCTTTCTTATTGAGAACAGGAAGACTATGTCGGTAAAGTAATTCACTGGTCGGTATAATAGATTTCCGATGGGTTCTATGAAACAGTGAACAAGTAAGCACGGAATGAGCAAGCGCAGTGGAATTTAAATCCGACGAATTCTGTGATAGGAGCGTAAAAGCTCATATACGTTACAAAAAAATTACAAATTTTTGGCGCAACAGGCTCGTTAGTAACCAGGGCCTAGCTTTCTCATAACCATTTATGTGTCCGTGGCACTATGCGGGACCTTCTGTTTTTATACCGAATCTGAACGGCAAGGTTGAGATAAGCTCTTCTTGACAACCACGATAGGAGGGCCCGTGAAAAGTCATTAAGGTGTTGCTACGGCTGGGAATCGAACCAAGACCTTCTGCGCTCCAGTTTATCTCACTAACCATAGCGCCATTGAGGCCAATCATATACGTTATTTGGAAATAAAATCGATATTGCTTTTGTTTTCAGCAAAATACTGATAATTGTTTGTGCTCTCACTCCAAAATACCTTCTGTAGGTCCACCAAAAAGCCACATGCCCGAAGTTTCTTTAAAATTAACCAACAACTTTGGACATACATTTGTGAAGAAGTCCTTTTTGGGCTTAGGATATCTAAAAATATAAAAAAAATTATCAAAAATCCAACTTCTCCTTGGCATAGCTTTATATTCTGTCCTTATGAAAATCTGTAGCTTTTGTGAACCAACAAATGTGTCCTGAACACACATGATAATAAAAAATAATGAAACAAAAGTAAAAAAAAAAAAATAAATATAACAATAAATAAAACAAAATCAATATAAAAAAATTCGATTACATTGTGTTATATATTTTCTCTTAAAAAAAATATACATCAGGTCTTAAAATAAAATTATAAAATAAAAGTTAAAAACTAAACATTATAAAAGAAATTGAATAACTCATCCATAATTATATACAAAATCTTACATATTTCAGGAATTCGCATTTTCATTTTTAAACAAAAAAAAAACATTTCTTGAATAAAAAATGTAAATGCCCATTGAATAGGTTTTTAGTGGTTAAATTTACTGTCGCGCGCGCCAAAGGATTCTCATTTCATTACATTTTTTTCCATATCATTAGAAAAAGAGAGTGAAAGTTAACCTAAACATACACTTAGAGACATTTATACATATTACATACATATATATACAGAGAATAAATGTTTCAAATGGAAAGGAGACACAATACAGGATACCACAATGCGTGTACTCAAGGGTGGTGTGTATTAAATTTATGCTGCGTAACAATTTATTTCTAAGCAAGGATTTTTTTTCAGTTGTTGTTGCTTTTTTTTTTTTGAATGACAGCTGCGATGAAACCATAAACACGAAGATTTATAGAAACAGGAAAAAAATAAGAAGAAAAACTCCCATATGCATAGTTGTCATTTCCATTTGGGTCTTGGGAGCGTCTCTAGCGCTTAAAGGACATGCAAATTTTCACAGCTCTTTGATTTGGAATCCCTTGCCCAAACTCGTCCCAGGAGCCCCTTCACTTTAAGACTCGCCGATGTACGTGATCCACGATATTTCCTAGGACTAAAGGAGAAATAATACGTTAAAGGACGAAAATTTGAAGAATTCGAAAACAAACAACAAACCTGCTGTGTGAACTTCCTGGTGGCGTACTGACGTCTGTGATCACAGTATTTGCGGGTCCCACCGGGGTATTGGGATTTGTACCGCCATTGCCGGTGAGGCATGCACCGCCTAGTGGGGAACAGGCTCTCCTTTTTGATTTCCTCGTAGAACGCTTTCTAAATAAATCCCTGTAAGTAGAATAAAGTCGATTAAATCACCCACCAATACATAGGTAGACATTCTTTAAAGGATGTTCTCCAAATGGATTTTTAAGGGATTCTTAGGAGGGGAGAGAAGATTTTTTTCTTCATAAAAAAGGACGACTGAGTGGATTACATCCAGCGCAATTGAATTGCTAAACAGTGTACATTTTCATTTTGTACCCTCGCTTTTTGAAGTGGGATCATCAAATGGGATAAGGGAATAGAAATATTGTGTGGAGGGGTTTTTGTAGAACCGTCACCATTGTGACGACTTCCCATCATCTCCGCAGCTAATTGAAAGCCTTCTATTTTCATTATTGGATGTAGACGAACTTACCTTGATTTTTCTGGGTTTTCCAATTTCAGACGAATCTGCGAGAGTAGGCCGACGAGTAATTCATCAACGTTGTGATTAATTCCAACTGAGGTTTCAATAAATTTACAATCATATGCAGTTGCCATTGCTTTGCCCTCTGAAATGGAAGAAAGGTTGTTAGATGGTTTAATTAAGGTTGATGTAGGTTTTTATGCAAATAAAACGAAAAGTTTCTTGACTAAGCAGGCAGCTATTTCGTAAATATAAGCTTCTGGTAAAGATAGTAATCGTGAGTCTTGGTTGGCAGTGCAAAAAGTTTTATTTGATGATGGAATGATAACAACGATAAGTTTGTCTAAGTTGGTAAGACAATCCTTTCGAGTAGGGTTTTCAAGAAGAGCTGTCTGATGTGTAGACGTTAAGGATTTAAAAAAAATCCTTTAGAAAGCTATGTAAATGGTCTGTAAATGGATTTCTGATTTTTGACAGTTGGTAGGGGCCATATTGTTGAAGTAACATCTGTCAATTTAGCTGTCATTTATTTAGTCTGCTTTGCCAAATGTCCGTAAGATTGTTTTATCAAAATGAGTGTTCTGTTCGAGCAACGTTCCTTGCGCTTCACCCATTTTACGGAAAACTGTCAGGTTCCATTATTTGTGGTAAAAATATAACTTCGCACACACAAATGAATGGAGAAGCTAGGCTTGCCCTGTATGGGCTGTTAATGTCAGATACTGGAGGCAGTTAGATTTTTTTTTTAAATCTGACTTGCCGAAGCAATAAGCTGCACGTCGACCTAAAAGATCTATTGTGCTTGCAGTCAGATGTTTGTTTAGGTTAGTAGCGCTTCTACTTTCCTAATGTAGCTGATAATACGTTCAGCTGAGGATTTCCTTAGTTCTTCGGTTCTTAATATTTCCCTGAAGAAGGATTCCCTTCTTATACTGTAAAGGGCCGGGCATTCACATATGATGTGTTCGTCTGTTTCTAGACATAGTCTGCACTCCTGTGAGTCGACTAAATGCATTTTATTTAGGTGATATCGTAGACCTTGGTGAACCGTTAGATAGCCTACTAAGTTCTTGATATCGTGCCTGTGAGGATTTAGTATCTTCTTGGTATCTGATTTGAAGGGCTGAATAGCTCTTTTAGCCTGTCTTAGGCCTGCAATTAGTTATATTAGAGCGGGGTTGATTGGAGACGCTTGTTTGTTGAGGGCAGGTTTCCAACACTCTGCAGTAAATATTTATTCGGAAGTTTATTTGGCTTATATCTCACAGGAAAGGAATTGCAGATAAACCAAAAGAAGTTTTAAAAAGCTCTATGAGTCGAGATCATATGTGGAATCCCACAAGCTTACATACGATACGCAATGATTTACGATACGAAGGGTTCGATCAAGAATAAGAATACACAGAGCAGTGATGGAGGAATCCTGGTTTTTCGGGAAAAGTTAGAGAGAGAGTTGAAGCAGATAATTTCAGTGAAAAACCAAGGGGAAATAGGCATCAGTGAGTTAACTTTTTGTGAAGAAAAGCTGCACTATTTTTTGGTTTAACATAAACGAGGTGTACCTACGGTTATAACCTGTAACTTAACATGATTAAAAGATCTAAATGGACCATCTCAATGTGAATAGCCCCCTTAAGATGATAGCTTTAAATAAATATTTTGGATTGCTGAATCGATTTAGCCATGTCTGCTTGTCCGTCCGTCCGTCTCTGTATCACTGATTTTTGGTCTAAAATTTTGAGTGAGAGTGATGAAATTTGTTGTATAGACTCTCTGTTTGATGAAGCAGAACAAGTGTACAAAAGTTTAAAAATCCACTTTTCAGTAAAATTTTTTTTTCTAACCATAAAAGATTTTGAAAAACTATCCGAAAATGCCATTTTCTAAATTTTATTTCCAATCAGTTTTTAGCCAAGCCCAATTTATGGGGACATATATTTTAAGGACGGGATGGGATAGGGTATTAAAAGATTCGCTCAGCGGATTGTGGACTTCTCATAAGTTTCGATTTGCAGTGCAACAAAGTATGCGACTTAACTAGCATTTTTTTTATTATTAGGTTATGAACATTTTCCTGTGAGAGTTTATGCTTTTCCCCAAATTTTTTTTTGGGCGGAATGTGATTATCAGGCTAAATCAAAGGGTTCAGTCTAAGAAGCCTCAGGAGGTTTTTTTCATCATGAATTTGAAGGGCCGTAGTGTTAACGTACCCTAATGCAAGTTTTTTTTTATGTTAAGTCCAACTTTTTTTCTACTTTAACCGTGGGAATACCCAGATCTATACGACAATCTTAACGAATGTTCTTAACATTTTGATTTCAAAATTGTATAAGATATTTAAATTCCTTTGAATGGTACAACCCCAAGGGTTCCCAGCCGTAGCAACACCTAAATGATTTTTCACTTTCCCTGCTCTCGTGATCTGACAAATCACCCGAGAAGTATTAATTGTCAAAAATAGCTAATCTCAACTTAGCTGTTCGGAGTCGGCATAAAACAGGAGGTCCCGCCACCATGCAAGAAGTGCACACACACATATGAATGGTTGTGAGAAAGCTAGTCCCTGGGTACTCACGAGACTCTTGCGCCAAAAATTTGTATTTTTTTTTGTACAACCCCATAGGTGTATACCTTGTGTCCAAATAGGTTTTTGGACTTGTATCATAGCAGTTTTTTCAAGGTTGAGCTTCGAATATTTTTCGACCTTTTCTGACACTTCTCTGACTCATCTCTGTATTTTTTTTGAGTTCTTCACATTTCTTCTTTAAATGAATTTTCCATTTTAATTTTGCGTCAAGAGTCATTCTGAGATATTTAGCTTCATTTGCAAACGGGAGACGAACTGTATGTTAAAATATACCGAAATCGTTTGTTCGTTTATAAGAAAAATCTCCATAAATCGACTTGGACGCGTTAAGTGTAACTAGAGTAATATCCTCTCAAAAACTTAAGAACATTTTGGAAGAAGTGACATGGGTCTGTAAGACTTTATTCCGTTTGGAGAAGCTTAGGTAATGCTTTTCGAGGCGACATTCTAAGAAGTTCTAGAGTAATCAGGGTATAACCCGCAGCGTTTCTAGACTTTAGTTTCTGTGTTCTGCTCTAATTGTAATACTTGTATATATGTCAAATTTCCTTAACTAGACTAATTCTCTGTTGCAGTGACCATCGAAAGGCTTACAAGTTTCCTCAAATTGTGTATCTAAAAAAGTCTGCTTTTCCTTATGTCAACAACTTTCCCGAAGTAACAGTGGATACCTTACAAAACGAAATTAGGACAGACCTTATAACTGCTACCTAACAAAAGCGTATTAAGTTTTCTTAAATTGTGCGGCGAAAACGTTTGCTTTGCCTAATCGCTTTTTGTCCAGGCGTCTTGGGTTGCCCTAATTGGTGGCAAAGTGTTTTTTGGCCGTTTTATGACTCTAAATACTTTCCAGAGTGAATAATTTGATTCTTTTCAGGCGTATAGGCTTTGGAGATAAGTTTGAGTAGTATCTCACTACAGTTTTATGCTCTTAGATACGTTTCAAAAGTTTACAATTACCCATTGTTGCTTTCACAACAACGAACTAACTGCTATCTAACTAACACTAACTAACTCTTGGAGACTTTAAGTTTACTGAATTGAAACTCTTACTCAAGCATTTATTCAACTTAGCTGTCAAAATTCCACCAGTAAATGTCATAAATATGTGAGCTAACCAATGGTTAGTTGAATGTTCGTCAATTTCGTCCTTGGCAGAATGTTACCCCGACATACAACATACAAGAAACGAGAGGTCTGGAATGAAACATTTTAGAATCATCCATCAATATCTCCATATATTTGAATGGCCCTTCAATCTCAATTGTCCCGCAACTACAACAACACAAGCACATCATTTGATTGTCCTCAGTGACGAATTGACCTAAAAGCGGGATGCTTAGCAATACTTCTTAAAAACGAAGTCCATACATAGATGAATATGGGTTCTGTATAATCCCTTTTGACGACTTTCAACCTCTGTATATGTCGTATCTCCTAAAAGTATTTTAATTTATTTAAAACATCCACAGGACATTTCGTAAATCGAATCTCCATCAAATTGACTGTCCCTCTTATCCACAATGGCATCCCATCATATAAGGAATTATATATTATGTTATGTCAAATTAGTTTTATGAATCATTCAATTGCAGACGAAGAAAACCTTTTTTACTCTCAAGGTTTTCGACAAAAAAATCCCAAAATCACTGAAAAAAGGAAAGAAAATTCGTCTCTCATTGATTTACGGAATACCCCACTCAATGAGCACTTCAACTCCAGTCCCAGTGACATTAGGTCCTCTCATGTGTTGTAGGTTTCCTTCTATCCGGCTTCATTGTCTATGATATTTTCATTTCCCTTCAATCAAAAAGATTTATTTTTCTATCCAACATCTGACACTTCTGTGTGCCTGAGAATACGTTGACATTTGTATCTCAACTACGCTGTGGTTTAAGGATAATTGAAAGACGTATCACATAGACTTTGATGTTTCGCAAATATGTGTAAAAAATACGCACCAAAGCAGGCTTTCAAAAAAAAAAATCTGACAAAATTGAATCTTTTCCTGTAACAGCTTAAAGGGGGTTTTAACACCCGGCTAACTATTGGAGAAAGTTAGAAGCTGTGACCAGTTTTAATGTCGTTAAGTTTATCTTTTCCGAACTTAAACTTTTATGTGGAAATCGCCACTTTCAATGGGTTAAGGTAATCAATTTCTAAAGGACTTCCAGTGAAAATATTAGTCCTTTGGATGTATAAACTTTGTTTGACAAGTGGGGGTCCCTTCTGAAGGCTAGGATTTATCAATTCACTACACAAGGATATAGATTTTCAAAGAGAATATCGGAGAAGGAAGCGTAGGTTTTTTTGTTGCTTATAGATACGGATAGCTGGTATACGTTGGATTTCCATTTGAAATTTGGAAGAGGTTTCTAAATGAAGTCATCATTCTTATGGCGCCAGGAATACTATCATTTTAGACACGTTTTGCGGTCCTATTGGTGTCATAGGAAATGGAAGAGATTTATTCATATATCAAGGATTCAATTAGAATATAGCTGGGTTCGTTTAAATGATACATTTTACCAGAAGATACAAAACAAACATTTTTTTGCATTCGAGATGGGAATTTGTTTTTTTTTTGTATTAGTATTCAAAACGAATCTTCCGCTATACATTTAGATGGAGGATGTCAAGTCCTTCAAATTTTAAATACACGGATGTATTTAAATGTCCATTTCGACTGAATGAAAAAAATGTGATGTAGCTAAGGAACTTTAAAAATATCAAATCAAAAAAATCACCATCTATGGCTTTTCAAGCTTAAGCGTGACAACAGCTATAGGTTTCCACGCTCTTAAAATAGCAGTTCAAGAGTATGAAATTAAGAATCGGAAGGACTCATCCCATATATGTCATTAGAACTTTCCTAATATAGTCGGGAATATATTTTTGGTTCAGTGGAATGAAAGCCATCTACTATGAGGCATGTAGATATTATGTGGGCACAAAAAAGAAATGAAAATGGCACCGAGAATCCATTTTAAATTTAATTCTCGATATAGGCATGTACGTTTCACTTTCAAGCCATTTCATTTGCCAAAAATCCTCGTTTGAAATTTGCCCTTTCCGAGTAAAGACCCCAATATCGGTATCCGATACACCAAAACATTTGGCTCTCGTTGGAGATTTCAAAGTGTACTAGATGTAAAAACTGAATTCATTCCAATGAGGCTTTAAGATGTGTCTGTACGTCTGGGAATTATAGTCGCTGGAATTAACATGACATCACCTGAGAAAAGTTTATAAAAAAAAATTCCAAATATCAATGGATATCGTAAATATAAAGGACCAAAACTACGCCATCTTTTGTTGAACTATTAATATTGCTTCTAGATTTCGACATGGATATGATCAAAATTGAAGGATCATAGCCTAAACTGGTTGGCTAAAAACTCATCATTATTGTTAGGTCATGTGGGACTCGCTGTATTGCTACAATGGTGATCCTCTATAGAGATGTTAATATGGTCCCTCATTCAGGTAGTTTTATAATTAGCAAGCGCTAAATCGTTTTCTATTATATTATAGCTGTCAAAAAAAGTGTAAAGCAAGAGATATTCCTACAATGTTCAAGCAAGACTATAAAGTTCGCTACGGTTTAATCTCCTATCAGTTGTATCGCACGCTTTTGTATCCTATCTAGTAGGTGTTGAATGCTGCACCTGACCAGATGTGGGTGATGAACTCAAGTTGGGGCTTATATACGCCTTATATATTGATACAAGATGAGAATGCGATTGAAGAAATATAGACATTTCGATGCGTTTTTAGCGATTTTGAATATGTGGTCGTTCCAACAAAAGTCGTTACTAACAAACATACCGAGCATGGAAAGTTTTTCGGTTTCGACAATGCAAGTGTCATTCTTGGATAATGGCTGTATATGTTGGTTTCGCCTGGATGACAAAAGACAACATTGCGTTTTTGAAGTATTAAATTCCAGTCTATTCGATTTACCCCATTTAATTATGCTGTCGAGGTCGGAAGTTGCAGACAAGTGGTCACATATAAGAATGAAAAATAATGTCGGACACGAAACTGAGCCTTGGGAACCACCAGCATTTATATTATTTCAAAGAATAAGAGCTTCATCAATTCCAAAAGCACGCATTTTCGACAGGGCTTGATGACAACCCTGTCAAATCCCTTTTGAAATATCAAGTGCAACGATCTTGTTTTCGCCACCAAGGTGGATAGATTGATTCCACTTTTCGGTGAGATATTTTATCAAATCACCAGTGGACCCGTTGCTTCTAAAACTGTATTGTCGGTAATTTAAGAGTGTTCGTGATTCAAGATATTTCATAAGCTGCCGGTTGTTTTATGTGAAACGTTCAAGTAGTTTTCAAAAACTACATGGGAAGTAAAGTTCATCATATACAGTAACACGTACACTTCAAAATAAACCAGACTGTCAACTAGATCAGTCGTGCACCTCAAGAACACAAAGAACACAATTTGGCCAAATCTCACTTAAGTGAGATATCGTTGAATTGCTTACTGCATGGACTGTACTCCAAAGAAAACTCCTTCTAGCACCTCTCTAGCACCTCTAGGTTGACACCTTGAACGACTACCGTAGCCAAGACAAAGATGAATTTGCGAAAACCTGGTCTTAGCCAAGTAGGCAACTGTCGGAAGGTAGGCACTTCAAAATTTGTTTAATGCGTGTCGGTGCCAAGTGAAGCGGGGAAGACAATGTTTCTTAAATTTAGTCCGAACCCTAACCCTGAGCGAGAATTACAAGGGGATACTCTCCCAACCATCCTAAACATTAAAGGATCAATCACCTCTTTGGCTTCGAGCTCCCATAGCGTTGATGCCCCGCCTCTACCGAGAATGGTTCATCCGCTTCTCCGACCCACATAGTGGTCCACCATATTGGTATCAGAATCACCACCACTAACGTAAAGACTTTGGGAAAACCTGGTCCGTGGATGGGTGTGCCAAGGAAATTCATACCTCTATGACTGGTAACGCATCCGAGCCATTGAAAAAGACATTGGTTTTGGAACCTAGTCCGATCCATAGCAGGGAGATGCGAGGGGTAGACCCCCAACCTTACTCTGAACCATCAACCTCTCACCCGATGGTCCCCCAAATCATAAACAAACCAACAGTCCTCTAGCTCCAAACAGGTCCACCCTGCTGAATCTGCATACAAGAATTAATGAGCACTTACCAAGATAATTGCCCGTATCCTCAGATTGGACTGTAAGAGAAAACTCGTCTCTGAGCCAAGCCAAGTAACAGCTTCAACGTTTCCCCAGCTCCTCCGAAGATACCGCGTCCAAAAGGCAAAGTTCGGTAAAAGAAATCACGGCCAATCCTTCGCCCTTTAGAACCCCAAATAGGACGTTTTGTCAGATGTTCAAAAAAAACATCTGGAATTCACGGTAATTGACTGTAGTGACCCGGATGGAAGCATAACACCGGACAAATTGAGGAAGGTACAAGTGAAACTTGCCTTCAGCTTCCTCGCGACCACCCAGGCTCTGCGCCCACTTGCTGCGACCTAGTTTATATGTCAGGGACATATAAAGAAGATTGCTTGCGCGGTCTATAGGTCCAGAGATCTGTATAAGATAGCAGTATGAAGGGCAGAGGAAGAGGCAGAAGGAGCACAACTGGAGGTAGGGGAAATGGAACAGACTCCTAACCACCCTCGTAGTCGTGCGAGAATACCGGACATCATCAGGTTCAGTAATCCGCTTCGTTCAACCCATAACTGGCGAAGGGTTAAAGAGGCTAAGGAAGATTCCAGAATTTTAAACGATGAATTTCTGGTTCCGTTAGCTACTGCCGATGGAGTCATAAGGTATGGGTTCAGTTCCCTTCTGCAGAATGTTTATAGGAGCGATAAATTGCATCCTCCATTCAACCCCAGAGCTGCAGCACCTCAACCGACCGTCGACAATAAGTTGGCGGACTTTAAGATGGAACGTGCACCTCCACCACAATACAGTTCTCTGTCTTCTTAACCGGGGTGACACTAAGTCGACGGACACGGAGATGACGGACACTCTATCAAACATGGGTTTCATCCAGAATCGCATGACGCTTCCTTATTTGAGGCTCACACTAAGTTAACAGACCTGGACTTGGCTAGAGTTACCACATTATAACCTAACCTAATCGTTGCTCTAGTAAGCCCCAAATTTTTCAAATATAGGGTGCACCATACTTAATGTCGGTATGTGAATATTGAATAACTTTAAAAAAAATAACAAAATACTTAGTAAGGCCCTGAGGTGGATTATTTTAAGCAAAATTATTATTAAGGTCTTCTAAATGGAACTTGTTATGCAGTTTAACCTTTACGAGATGGTTGAGAATACTCATCCATAAAAGTGTCAAAACACTGCTTGGTTATAACAATTCACAAATATTATTTAATGTAAACTCATTTCACTAGATCCTTGATTGCAAATGTGTCCATATGCAAACGTTTCCTTGTCCCTTCCCACAATGTAGCAAAAGACCTCCTCCATCGTTAAATATTTAATCAAATGCAAACCTTGATACGTAATACTTCAACAAAAACTCACCTTCTGATGTAATATGCCTGCTCCTGGCCAAGTCCGCTTTGTTTCCAACTAAAATAACAGCCTTTTGTGCGATATTCTCATTCGTCCACAATACTTGCAGCACCCGTTCAGCAACAGTGAAGCTACTGCGGTCAGCGGATGAATAAATAACACAATAGCCATGGGGATCATAGCTGGTCAAGCAGTCGTCGGGCTGAAATAAATAAACATTGAGGTCTGTCGATTATTTTGTTACCCAACACACAAGGGTCAGTGGTACTATTGATACTGACCCAGATCCTGGTCTAACCAACTAAATCGATTCAACTTACCGTCATTTCTGTGTACGGATGGTCGATGAAAATCAGCTCTGATTCCTCACCACTTAGCAGCACCGATACGGACTTTTCACCAGAGTCATCATCTACAACAGAATAAACGAGCAACCAAAGGTTTGATATAAAAGATTGAATAGCTTTTACATGGAAGGCTATAATGTGCTTTTCTGTGCGTCTTATATAATATATTGTTGAGAGAAGAAAATAAATTCAGTTTAACATATTCTTTGACAAAAAAAAAAGAAAAAATCGCAAAAAGGACGTACATTTGCATACAAAAAGGACACGGTATCTGCAAACCGTATAAAGGTGTTTTTATTGCAAAGAAATTGCTGTTTCATATACACAAAGGACTACATACATCTGGCAAAAGGATGCAACCGAATAGAATGGCAGAAAAACGAGCAGAACAGCAGAAGAAGAAGAAGGACAAGCTCTGGAACTATGATTAGAATAAACAGCATGGAACGTGCTTTAAGTAAATTTTCTATACAATGTTGTCGAGGATAAGTAGGGTTGGTTTGGTGTACTGTGATCGTATATGGCTGGAGGTGTCATGGTTTAGTGTCTCGAAAATGAAATTAATGCAAGCACATAGACAAAAAGGTTTTATGCAAGAAAATAACAAAAAAAAAAAGAAAAGATTAAGGAGCTTACTGCAGGAAGACAGTGGATCTCAGGTTTTCAAATCCTCCATGGTGTTGGGAGGACTTATAAAAAGGATCTTGGGTGTAATGTTGTTGAGGTTTATAGGTGTCTTTTAAAAGTGCATATAGCTTGGATAGGGATAATCGGTGCCATTACTGTAGGTGAAATGATAAATTACGAATTAATTGGAGGTGTCGTGTTGCTGGTTGGATTTTATGTACCATTGGCGTCATAATATCGGATAAAACGAAATATAAAATAAAATTTTATCGGATTTTAAATTTTCTTTAACAAATTGTATTTTCTGTTGTTAAAAATAAGAACAACCTTTGTGTGTGTTTTTCAAATCGCTTTTTTTTTTAATGTGGTAATTGACGTTTTACAATCTTGTTAACAATTTCTTTCATTTTACTAATATGTCTTTATTTGCATTATATGATACAATATCTTCTTTATACGGTTTCACTACGAACCAAGAACTGAGTTTTCGAAAAAAACACCAGAAACCCTAATCGAAACGTAAATCTTTTTCATTCATCTTCAGTTTTCGAAAACATAGAGCTTACGATGTAATCGTCTCGAAATTGCTGAGCTGAGCATTAGTAGACATCATTATGTTTAAAATTCTTGGCCCACTACGTAAAATGGACACGTCCAACTGAAAATTAATTCCTTTATTGACTTTCGGAATTATCTACAATTGAATCGATTCCTAAACCCAAATCGATTTTTATATCAAGATTGAAACCATGTAGGTACTTCCTCCGAAAATGTGATGACTCACTTGGTTTCAACAAACCTCGTCCCCGCAGGTACCTCTATTAAATGTACTAAAATTAGTAAACCGGAAAGTTTTGTTTCTTCATTTAAAATAGTTGTACCACCAAATCTATTCGAAAAAGTATGTGACACTAACTCATGGCCCGTAGATACTATTGTCAATGAGTTTAAGCCACGGAGAGCTAAACGCGGAGTTAAAAGCTCAGCACCAAAAAACTCTACCGACTGTCCCTCTACTACCAAAATGTAAGAGGGCTCCGAACAAAAGCAAAAAATATATTGCTAAACTCTCAAGCCTTTTCACACGACATTTTCTCCTTAACCGAAACGTGGCTTAACGCCAGTATACTTGACTCGGGACTCTTTAATCATGAGTTCTTAGTATATAGGAATGACCGTCACTTAAATGACCTAAAAGCGCTTGGAGGAGGTGTTCTTACTGCGGTTCGCAGTCACCTTACCTCTGAGAAAATTGATTTTCCATTCATTCTTAATACCGAAATAATTTGTGTTAAGATAACTATTGGAAATAAATACCTTTATGTCGCAAATGCGTACATTCCCTCCTATCGTCTTGGTACTCTGTATTCTGAGCTATCAAAGGCTTTAGAATACATCTTTGACTTATCTTGTTGTGACAGTGATATTTTGTTGCTGGGTGATTTCAACTTACCACACATAGAATGGGTGCCTTCGGAAGGAGAACCTCATTTTATACCATCAGAAGTCTCTGCACAACAAGAGCTATCATTACTTGATAACATTTTATCATTTGACTTACAGCAAACAAGCTGTAAGTCAGTTCTGACTCTGACTCTGTTAGTACTGCAGTATTAGAATCTATTACCAGTATCACTAACATAGACAAAAATCATCCTCCATTAGATATTTTTATTGACATAGGCGGACATCTGTACGAACATTCTGACTCGTATGATCGTTCGTACTCTTTTGACTTTCGGAAGGCGATCTTTCAAAGGCTATCCGAAGAAATAATTCTTTCGAATGTTAATATTGACAGCCTCTCCAATTTAGAAGAAGCTGTTAACAAATTCTATCTTCTAATAAAAGATTGCATGGATAGAACTATCCCAGTCAAGCATTCTAAGAATGCTCAAATCCAGCATCCTTGGTACACGAAAGACCTAAAATCTCTTCGGAATATACGTAACCGGGCCTGGAATAATTTTGTTAAAAGTCAGAATCAATACGACTATGATAACCTGAATTATTTTAAGGAATTCTCTGCGATGTCAAATAGTTTATATAATGGCTATATAGCCAATATGGAGAACGCTCTTAAAAGTGACCCAAAACGCTTTTGGAGTTTTGTCAATTCGAATAGAAAAACGGATGGATATCCAGCCAACTTCTCTTACAATAATTCAAAAATATCGAGCTCTATTATTTTATCTAACTTATTCGCAGAGAATTTCAGTAAATCATTTATTGATACCCCTCTTGTCTTAGACGAACAATATTTCAGTTATCTCAATGACTGTTCTCAAGTTAGTTTCAGCAACGTCACATTTGACGATGAGACAATAATTAAATATATCGCTTTATTAAAAAATGATTATTCTGCTGGGCCCGATGGAATCCCACCAATAGTCGTAAAGCAATGCAAAGATGCTCTTTTGCCATACCTTAAGTATATGTTTGAAAGCTCCCTTGCCACAGGAGTATTCCCAACTCAATGGAAAAATGCATTTATTACACCAGTTTTTAAAAAAGGTGAACGAGGAGACATTTCTAATTACAGACCTATTTCAAAACTCTCTTGCATTCCTAAGTTATTTGAACATATTATTTGTGATAAATTGGTATTCCTGTGTCGAAACATTATCTGTAAAGAGCAGCATGGCTTTATAAAAAATCGATCCACTGTCACAAATCTCTTAACTTTTATGCATCATTGTTCCAATAGGTTGGAAAATAAAAAAGAGGTCGATTGTATATACACTGACTTTTCCAAAGCTTTTGACCAGTTATCACATAACATCATAATTTTTAAACTTAAGGCTTATGGTTTCCCTCCAGGTTTCATAAATTGGGTTCAATCATATCTCTCACTAAGAACTTATCAAGTAAAATTAAGAGGCTCTAAATCCAACCCTTTTGTTGCCTAATCTGGAGTACCCCAAGGTAGTCATTTAGGCCCTATCTTATTTATTCTTGCTATTAACGATGCAAAAGCTTGTATTCGAGAGAGCAAAATACTGATATATGCTGATGACATGAAAATTTTCAAATGTGTAGGAGATCTAAGCGATTCGCTTTCACTTCAAACTGATTTAAATAGCTTTACAACATGGTGTTTTAAAAACGGTTTGAATCTGAACCCCACTAAGTGCCAGCATATGTCATTTTCACGAAAACGTATTCCGTCCAATTTTAGTTATACTCTGTCGGGGCACACTACCTGTCGTATAGACAGTTTTAAAGATCTTGGTGTTTATTTTGATCCTAAATTGGAGTTTAATAAACACATAAACGTTATTGTGAATAAATCCAACTCTATGTTGGGATTTATAAAAAGGTGGTCAAAAGAGTTCAATGATCCTTATGTTACCCTTTCGTTATATAATTGTCTAGTACGACCTCACTTGGAGTATGCCTCACAGGTGTGGACACCCTTCTATGTCGTTCATTCAAATAGAATTGAGGCAGTCCAACGTAAATTTATAAGATTTGCTTTGAGAGGACTTCCATGGGATGATGTACAAAATTTGCCTCCGTATAGGTGTCGAATTAAACTGCTGCAGTTGTTGCCTTTGTCTCAACGTAGACTTAACAATGACATGGTCTTCTTACACCAAATATTATCAGGACAAATAGATGCTCCTGATCTTTTAAGTGCTATTGGTTTTAATACCCGTGGAGGTTCCTATAACCTTCTTAGACTAAATATTTTACATATACCTAATCATAAATACAACTATGGTATGCATGAGGCTATAAGTCGCATGAGTAGAGTTTACAATAAAAATAGCGATGTAGTTGAACTGCATGTTAGTAAAGTAGTTTAAAAAACACTTTGCGTAATTGTATTCTAGAGTCGCAATAAGTGTATGTTTATTTTTTTTTGTTTTGTTAATAATACAAAAATAAAGTTTAATTTCATCGTTTATTGATTTTGTTAGTGACGTCAAACTAACTTCAGTGTTTTGTTATGTCCCACTAACAAATGCACTAAATGATGAACCTGTGGATGCATTTTATATGCTGTGGCAAATCTCTGCTCGTAGATGCGTTTGTATTAAGCTCGCTACGACACAGATCTGATAGTGTTTAAAAAAATCGGATATTCTAGATAAAACAAAAAACAAAAAACATTTTTTTCGGAGACTAGTTTTTTTTTCAAAATTATGTTTTTTTTTTAAATGTCCTTCATTTTTTTCAACATGCAGGAACATGCATTATAGTCTTAAATAGAAATATAAATCTGAATGAACGGACTGAATTATAATTTTTTGAAACGTCAAAAGTTTGGCGTGAAAGTGTCAAGTAGATTTCGAAAAAAAACTTAGTTTTCGATAATGTATGTATGTTGTTCTAATCATGTAAATCTGAATGCAATTGATGTCATATGAAAACGGGTCGGAAACATAATCCAAAACACCGAAATCCTGATTTTCAGGATTCTGTATTTTTTTCGGATTTACGTTTTTCGACTTCCTATTCAAACAATTGGTATGTTCCACTTACGGATCCGATATCACCTTAAGTCAATCACGATTTCTCTCTCGAAAAGCGGAGATTTTCTGAATATGCTGAGACTAAATTTTGTTAGATCCATCTCCTCCAGCCACTCTGCTAAAAGAGTCCCGCTGGTTATGTTGGATGTATCCTGTGGGAAATTCATCATTATTAAAAGCTGTGAAGCAAGGAAACCGTTTTTGACATAATAAATTCCCTACTGCTGAGTATGTTGTTTCACTGAATAAACAAGTGATCGTTTATCGGAAATGGTTGTCGAAAATGGTAAAATTGCATAAAATGTCTGTCGGTACCCCATCCGTTAACCAAACTCTGCGAAATAGGTGGTAAATGTTTTTTTAAAGAATTTGATGTGCACATATTGTTATATGTGCTTTGAATCTTAATCACAACATTACAAGTAGTATAGTGGTGGATTTTACTTGCAAAAAAAAAATGAAACAGCGAAAATTAAAACTCCAAAATACTCCTGTTGGTATCTGGGTGTTTCAATTTCAATGTTGCCAGATACACAGAGGGGTATATTAGTTTTATACATAGTTCGTAACTGGTGATTTTTTTAAGCGTAGTAGAAATCAAATAAAACACTCAAATTTGCATCAAATATTCAACATTTTTATTGTAATCGATAAATAGGCCTTTGCCATTTACGATTTAAAGACAACATCATGTAAATTTTGTCCGCGGCTCCGTTTCAAATGGTCCATTCGGAAGGTCCAATTTTGAGTCACTTTTTCGACCATTACGGCCTGTATTCAGCGAATTACGCTTGTTATGTTATCCTGTAAGGCTTCAATCGTGTTCGGCTTGTCCACATAGATTAACGACTTTACATAACCCCACAAAAAATAATCAAAAGCCGTTAAATCGCATGAACTTGGCGGCCAACTCACAGGGCCATGAGGAGAGGTAAGCTGCTCAACAAATTCATCCTTGAACATTTCCATTGTTTCACGGGCTGTGTGGCATGTGGCACCGTCTTGATGAAACCACATGTCAACCAAGTTCAACTCAGCCAACTGGGGCAAAAAAGTCGCGCATCATCAAGTCGATTATGACGACCATAATATGGTCGTTACAAACGGTGCACATTTTTCACAGAGCACGAATTTTGATAATAAATTTCAATTATTTGCAATAGTTGCTCGTTTGTAAGTCTTTTTATGATTAAATGGCAGAGTATACTGAAAACTTTTCACTTCGACAGATGAAGTTTGGATGCCATAACTAACCAGTGCTGCCAACCTGAAGAAAACTTAACTCTTAAAAAATCACCCGTTAGGCGAATCGCTAGCTGAGTAGATTAAGCCGTGTCTGTCTGTCCATCCATCTGTCAGTTCTTCACCGGTTTTTAGGCCTTTATTTAAAACCCGTTAGGCGAATCGCTAGCTGAGTAGATTAAGCCGTGTCTGTCTGTCCATCCATCTGTCAGTTCTTCACCGGTTTTAGGCCTTTATTTTTGAGTTTGTATAATGAAAATAGGTATTTGGTAGGCTCCGTGTCCGTGCCTACAGAACAAGTGTAAACATTTTCAAACTCTGCCCAATGTCACGCCCACTTTTTAGAAAAACGTTTTTTTTTTTTTGTATCAAGCGGTAAATTTTTTTAGTAAAGTGTCTGAGACAATCTCAATATCTATATTTCGTCTATACAAAGTTTTTTGCCACTCCCACTTTTCGGGGGCTTTTTTTGAGTAAGAAACCGTTTTTGCTCAAATGTTTAAGAAATTCTTTCGATCTTTCTACATTCGAACCAAATACTTCTGTAACATCAATATAAACATTTCGCCTGTAGATGATTTTGGCCCACGCCCACTTTTTGGGGGCGTTTTCTTATAAAACAAACTATTTGTATACCTGCCACAAAAAAAAAACTGTCTGAAAAACATGTTTTTAAGGATGGGACGAGATAGGCGTTGTTCAACGATTCGCACGGTGGATTGTAGCCATCTCATGTGTTTTTTCTCATTTTTATTTAAGCCTGTATAGATTAAGAAAAAAACGCCTATATGGATTTTCGTATATGGATCGATAAAACCCACGTCAATTTTTTGGGCGCGTTTTCCTTTAAATACGATTTTGAAAGCATTTTTATGCCATAGCTTTTGACATATTTCAACGGGGTATATTGGTCAGTCCGAAAATGTTGAGCTAGGATAATGATATTGGGTATATTAACCCTTTATTCATAGATTCAGTATAGAAATAAATACGCCCACAGCCACGCCTATTTTCAGAAAAAAAATCGATTTTGGTAAAAAAAAAGGAATTTTTCATAAAGAGTCTCAGACAATCTCATTTGCTATATTGCAAATGAGATAAAGTCTTTAGCCACGCCCATTTTGAGGATAGAATAAGATAGGGTATTCAACTACTTGTATAGCAGATTGTAGCCTCCTAATATTTTTTAAAATTATTTTTGCGTCCGTGAACATCAATAAGTGCAAATCAAACGAGTGGTGGGTGCACGACTGGGTCGTACGCAACTTTCTCTTTCACAGCGAGTTAGGCGTTAGATCAAATAGTACGCATTTTGATTAATGATATAAATAATCTCGAAATGAGTTTATACGAACGTTTACTCCGATATTTGAAGAAATCGATGTCAATGTGAATAATAATGATTTTCCGTTATTGGCCAAAACTGAAAATTCCGTTTAGTGATAGTTGGGCTAAAACTAATTATGTGAAATTGCTTCAAGCTGTAATAGTAGTATATATATTGAATTTCATTCAATTTGACATAATAGTTTGCGAGAAATTATCAATTTTCCTTATATGGCCTAAATGACAAAATCCGTTATATGGATTTTCTCGAAAAAACTGGGTATGCAGTTTTGTTGAAGCTTATATGGTTATAGTATATGTAAAGTTTAATCAAAATCGTTAGAGCCGTTTTCGAGAAAATTGAGGTTATGTGTAATTTTTATATGGCAGGTACCATTATTAACATGGCTAAAAGCAAACAAAAAAAAATGGCCTAGAATTTTGACTAAAACTAGCTTGTATACGAAGTTTGAAGAAAATCGGTCTAGCCGTTTAGGCTGGGGAGACCATCACGGACAGACGGACCGACGGACGGAATTCCAAAAACCACTTTTTTAGGCTCCGCTATCATCGTTATGTTAGAATCAATCAAAATCTCGAGGTCGAAAATTTTCACGAAAACAATATCTATCTTTCTCTTTGTAAGAGAAAGTTAAAAAATTAGGTAAGAATCAATAAACATTACTTTTGATTTATCTTGTATAAACGGCGGTAGTTAATACAAAACCTTAAGACCATAGTTATGGAAACCATTAAAAAATATCTTTGGAAATTGCACTTAAATATTTGCAATATTTAAAAAAAAATGAATCTGTGGCAAGTTGTTGTTAAAATTAAGCTTCTTAACTTCAAAACAGACTTATCCATCGATCTGAAAAATCTACGACATATTTTAATATGGTAATAGAAAATTCTTAACTAAATCACTTTAACATTCAGTTCGTATCCTTGATCTTTATTGAACAAAGTTGCTCCTAATGCATAGCTCTGTAAAGCATTAAAATTTCCAATAGCTTGCTATAAATCAGATGCTAAAATGGTTTAAGAATGACGTCGTTTTTTTCCAATGTTAAAACCTCGTTGTGAACGTTTTCTTGTCAAGTAAACTGTACGCATGTTTGTAGACCCTTAGTTACAGTTCACAACAAAATGCACATCTTGAGATTACAATTGAAGCGCCTAAGCGACATTTTCAAAAAAAATTAGTAATCAGCGTTTAAAGTTTTTTTTACCAATTACTCTTTTCATAAAAACAATTAAAATTATAAACAGATATTTTTAAGTAAACAAAACTGAAGTGTTTTATAATGTTAGTGATATTTTTATTGAAAAGACAGAGTTTCCGAAATATTTTCAGTATTTGCAGGCAAATTTAAAAAAAATGCCGCTTGGAACCTTCATCTTCAAAGCGCTACAATTCCTAAACAATCACAATCCTTTCTGCTTGAATTTCAAATCCCTATGCGTACCCGCTTTCTTGCGAAAAAAAAAACTGAATAAAATTTTGTAAGGTATCACTAAATACGCTCATTGGCAAATGTTTAAAATCCTTTTATAATCTTTTATCTTTCGGAAAGCCCAAAGTAATGTCAAAGTCCTTAAATTGTTCTCTCCACTTGTTAGCCCTCCCTACGTACATTTTCTTGTCAGATAAACTGTTTAAAAAGTACAAATTCGACTTCGTAAACCCACACAAAAAGGGATTCTATTGGATAAAATATAACAAAATTGATTATGGATTTGAGAAAATCTCTTAAGCTCGTTAGGGATAAAGGTAAAAAAAAAACGTTCAAGGATTCTAGCATTTCTATAGAAAACAAAATTTAATAAAAGTGAGTTAAAAAAATGTAAAAAATATTTTGTATTTTTATGAGATTTACATTTGAATTCTCTTCTACACCTGTGTGAGTATGTGAAAACGAATAAAACAAATCAAGGAAACTATATACAATGAAAAAAATGTTCTTTACCATCCGACGGTTTTTCAATTTGAATTTTAATTGCGGTGTTGCCTATTAAACGCACATAGAAAGAAACAAACAAGAACAATAACATAACAATCAAAAAACAAAGGCCAAAAAAAAAAAGGACAATGAAAGAGAGAAAGAGAAGAAAGACAATCACAAACAGCTTACAGAGACACTGAAACAAATGAACAGAAAATAAAGCATACAAAGCCTATGGGTATATGAAGTTCAAAAATGTTTTAAATTGACCCAACAATGGAACAAAATGGTGGTTTCCTTTTTGTATAATTAAACTTGATATATACAAAGGTCCTTGAGGGGGATTTCCAATAACTTCGATGTGATATTCGGGGGTATTTGAACAGCGGTTTTTACAACTTTTAGCCAGGCCAATTAGCCTTTTATTGTATACTTGCCTTTTCCACCATAATGCGGTGGCATCTAACGAAATAGTTTTCATCCCAAAACTCATTACGACGTGGTTGGTAAAAGGCAGTAAAAATATCCTTATAATTCCAACAAATTGATTGTGCAGGTTTTACGATATTTCTTGACGGCTCACAACGCAGAGACCCTTGGGATTTAATGGCCCTATGAGTTATAGAGTTTTCATTAAGGTGAGGGCAGGTGAGCGTATAAACGGGACATTGGCAATACATTTCGTCAAACCAATTAGCGATGAAAATTAAGTGGACATTCAACCCCTACCAGAGACGCAGACAACTTTTTCAACATCCTTTAACATAATTCCACAACTTTCCAAGGCAGAAGAAAAGAAAAATCTCAAGTGTGACAAAAGTCTTACCCTTTATGGAACTCTGTCAATAAAGTATTGGAACTTTTCCCAGAGCGCAACCCTTGGCGGAAAGTTGTTGTCATATCGATAACCTTCTTAAGAGGTTTGCCTTCCGTTTAATTGTGCACTTTTTGTTTGAGTGTCTGAGTTTGCATTCGATTCAGGCTATCTTCTCTGGGGAGCAATTAAAAGTCTGGAGATTTTGATGATTTCGTCTTTTTTTAAGTATTTCTCTGGAGACTGGTATTTATTTGAAATGTTGTCAATCCTCAACTGAGATAATCATCTGTCTGACCATAATGAGCTTAATAAGGATAAATGGGGTTTCGGAATGGTTCCAAGGGTTTTTTTTTTCGTTGATGAGTACGAGGAGGGTTGACATTTTTTTAGCTTAGATTGCTGCGACTGAAATGGTATCCTGTTACAAATGGGCTGTGACATTCTGCCATAGTGGATAGGTATTCAATTTCAATTGATTCGAAGGTAGGTTTCAGCTTTTAAAAAGGTCAATTATATTTGCAAAACGAGGTACTTTTGATGACATGTGGTGAGACGTATCCCCTTTTATTGGGAAAGCTTAAATAAATCTTAGGTTAGGTATGGTTGACAGGTCCGTGAAGTAGGATTACCTATACTAGACTTTTCCCCTTTCATTGAGGGAACTTGTTCTTTAATGAAGCTTAGTTGAGGTTAGACTTACAGGTCGGTGGAGTTGGTTAGTCCATAAAGTAGGGAGCCTTATATCCAGTCACACTTAGGTCCTTCTCTGAAAAGTACTTTTTGATTACATGTGACGAGACGTTTACCCCTTTCATTGGGTAAGTTTTTTCTTAAATGAAGCTTAGGTAAGATTAGGTTTAGTGGTTGGTGATGAAGTGTGCCCCAAACTCAGCCATACTAAGTTCCTTGTCTGAGAAGTACTTTTTGAAGACATGTGGAGAGACTTATCCCCTTTGATTGAAGAAATCTTGTCTTTAGGTGAGGTTATTCTTACAGGTCGGTGGAGTTGATTGGTCCGTGAAGAAGGGAGCCCTTTACCCAGTCACACTTAAGTCCTTTTCCGAGAAGTAATTTTTTATGGTATGTTGGGAGATTTATCCCGGTTCATTGGGTAATTTTTGTCTCAAATGAAGCTTAGGCTAGATTAGGTTTAGTGGTTGGTGATGTAGTGTGCACTCAACTCAATCACACTAAGGTCCTAGTCTGAGAAGTATTTTTTGATGTTATGTTGCGAGACTTATCGCCTTTCATTGAGTAAACCTTATCTCAAATGAAGCTTAGGTGAGGTTAGGCTTACAGGTCGATGGAGTTACGTGGTTCATTATGTAGGGTGCCCTATACTCAGTCACATTTGAGTCTTTCTCGGAGGAGTAATTTCTGAAGACATATATCAAAACTTATTTCCTTTCATTGGGAAAGCTTTTTCTTAAATGTTGGTTAGGTTCGTTTAGACTGACTGGTCGGTAAAGTAGGGAATCCTCTACCTAGTCGCATTTAGGTCTCTGTGTAACATTTAGTTTTTGATGATGTGTGGTGAAGACTAACTATATCCTTTTGGGTAAATCTTGTCCTACTTATTGATTTTTTAAGGTA
This sequence comes from Rhingia campestris, assembly GCA_932526625.1. Taxonomy (NCBI): domain Eukaryota; kingdom Metazoa; phylum Arthropoda; class Insecta; order Diptera; family Syrphidae; genus Rhingia; species Rhingia campestris. Next base: position 30,547,106 of record OW052185.1, on the reverse strand, counting down.
AACTGGTTGGTGAAGTAGCCTTTCTGATATTTTATGGGCCGGAAATGATATCTTTCATTTGGGTTATGGGATCGTGTCTATTATTTAAAATTCTTAGATCACTAAACGAGTGGCCTATTTGTTTGCTAGCATTTTCCTTCTGCAGAACTTCTTTTTGTAAACAGCCCTATCCTTGGTTAACAGGTCAAAAGTGACAAGCATTTCATTGAATTTCCGGTAAATTGAAAAATTTTATTTTCAGACGGCTCTAATAGTTCCAATTATGCCAAAAAAAAGCTTATAGGTCTTAAAATATCGGGAGATTATTATTGACAAGGAAAAAGGACCACCATGCCTGCATCTGAATGTGGAACGCACTACATACTTAGACCTAAAGTAGGGCTATTGTGATACCATTAGGAGTAGTATCTCCTACAAAAATCCTTTTTTTGTTAACAACCCTACTGGTATTCGCTTTAAAGGGTCTTCCAATAGGGACTTCTGAACTTTGACAGTTGATAGCGGCAATATTATTGAAGTTACATTGGCTGTCATTTATTCAGCCCATGGACGTACATAGCGTTCAATGATAAAATTGTTTTATCAAAATGGGTCAAGCGGTGGATAAATTTGAGTCCACTGGTTCAGTGATCGGTCCATATTTCTTTGAGAATGACATTGGCCAGGTTACCACCGCCAACGGCGGGCGCTATAGGTCGATGGTTACCAATTTTGTTTGCATGAATTGGATAATAAGGATACCAACGACATGTCGTTTTAACAGGACGGCGCTACGTCCTGTACCTCACTCCACTTTCGAAATTCTACACGAGTGATTCGAGGGCATGGTCATCTCACGTGAAGGTGATCTGGCCACCGAGATCGTGCGAATGGACCACGTTAGACTTTTTTTCGTGAGGTTTTCTGAAGTTGCAGGTCTATGCGACTAAACCACAAATCACAGCGGCCCTCAAAGCCAACATAACCCATGTTATTGGTCAATTTCACCCCGATTTATGCGCCAGAGAAATGAAAAGTTGGACATTTCTAATGCGCGCCACCCACAGAAGCCGCGGTGGACATTTGAACGATGGTATACTCCATACCTAATGGCACTGTTTGTCCTTTCAAATAGATAAAAAATATCGATGATATCTTATACACACTTTGTTCTATTCAATTTTAAAGATAGAAAGCGCTTAGTGAAAGACCCTTTACCTGTAAAGATTCAAAAGCCGGACTTGATAGTTTGTTATATAATCCGTTAAAGGCCCATATAACTGTAACAATCATTAGACATCCGGATAAATTATTCCCGACCGATGTGTGCAGTAGAAAATATGCCACCAAGGCTGGTTTTTCAGATTTTTGAGAAAACCGGACACATGTAGTAAAGTTTTTTCCTGATCCTAGTATCTGTAGCTTTCGCAAAAATCGCTGCAGACTAATTCCAGCATATCTCTCTGGAATGCAGAGTCCACTGTCCAGTGAGTAGTGACTATGTGGGTCATTTCCGCGTCAATACAAATTACAGAAGTCGAGGTGTGACCACCTAGGGTTGGTAGTGGATTAGGGCCAAATTAACTAACACACTTATTTAACGAACCAGGGATTTCCTGCCCAAAATCCACCACAAAATGCCTTGATACTTACAAACATATATTGGAGTAAGTCATTCAAAGCGGGAAAGCAAATAGAGTCCAGGTAGTCATGATGAAGCCTTGCCTCCTTAGTCTATTAGCTGCATAGTTCAATGGAATGTCCTAAAGTCGTGCAACCACCTTTTTCGAATGTGTTAAGATAAGTGTCAATATTTGAGTCAGGACATTTACAGACCAAGAGTTATTTGTTTACACTTTTTTGACATGTTGGAAATCTTTCATTTATTGAAAGTAGACATCAGAAGTTTTTTTTTAATAAAAGAGCTTCGAAAATGTTCCTCTTTTTAACATTACAGATTTTTTTCAAAACGTAATAAGTTTCAATAAATATTTCCTAGATCATAGGTCAAAGCGACAGTAAAGAGTGTAACAGAGCAAATAATAAATAATTCACACATTGAGGTAAAAATTAAATAAAAAATAAAATAATACAAATCATTGAAAAAAAGTGTTTAAAACTTACCAATACTTGTATCGTAGGCATGCAGATACTCTGAGGTCATGAACTGTGAAACTAAAGAACTCTTTCCAACAGCTGGTCCGCCAAGCATTAAAACTCTGAAAATGTAAAATTGGAATTCGGTTGTTACTTGAAAATGTATTCAAATAGGTTTTATATGATCGGATAAGATAAATTTTATGTTTTTGAGCTATTTATCTGTCAACTAGTTATGACAAAAAAACTACCATATTTGACACATGAATTTATTTAGAAGTCATAGGATATATATTTCTTTGAATATTTTTTTCATTGAATTATTGTGGAACGTATTCTGATTTTGTGGAATCTAGAAATATATGGCAGTTGTTGAGTTTTTTGACAAGTCAGGAATATTCGCCGTGTTCCGGATTTCAGATTTAGTCAATCGACCGTATTGACTAATTTAAGATATCTTACTAAATTTGAAATCCGAAGCACGGTAATTGTATGGCAGAAAGCAAACATTTTGATTAAAAATTCAGAAGACTATGGATTTTTGTTATTTGAAAAGTGTTTTCTTAGAACCAGCACCCCGATCATGTATTCGCAAATAAATAAAATATCCAGGAGAACAGACGCGGTATTCCTTGGTGTCCAAATTCCCTTCCTGACCATCCTTTTGTGATGATCTGACAAGTCGTACGAGTAGTATCAATTGTCAAAAAAAGCTTATCTCAGCATAACCGTTTGGATTTCGGCATAAAACAGGAGGTCCCACCATCGTGCAAGACGTACACACGCCCAAGTGATTGGTTGTGGGAAAAAGCTAGGCGATGGGTAGGGTACTAACGAGCCTGTTGCGCCAAAAATTTGTATTTGTATTTTAGACGACAGAAAAAAATCACATGCTCTCGGATGTTGGTATATGTACAGAAAGTGTTACTCGATTTATGATTTTTTCTCCATGTTAAAGGCCCCTTAAAACGTAGTGACTGGACATGGAATTAACTGTAAAATCTACAACAGATTGTAGCTGTCTGATTGATTATAAATGCAAACGTCATTAATAAGTCCGATATCCAGTTTCATTCAACTAGTCAAAGCAGTTCAAGAAAAATTGAGATTTTTCAAACTTAGCCTAAATACAAAAATTCGCTTTTCGAGTGTTCTGGGAAAAATTGGGTAAGGAGTTTTGTTTTAAATGTCAAACTTAATAATCGTGTTAAGTTTGTAGTCTCCACATTGAATAATAGATGGCGAAACTTTTTCGAGAACCAAAAATCGATGGCGACTCTAAAACCGCGAAAAGGGTCGATCTTAATTAGGTATAGACAAGCATGACCATCGTTATATCCGTTTTTAAGAAATTTCGATACCTATTATCAAAATCGTTATAAGGTAGGTACCAGTAGATTTAGGCCTATTATGCCAATTCAAAAAGTGTCCAATATATAACTCCTAGAAGCTCGTATATCAACTTTGCGTAAATACGTCCAGCTATATAGCTTCCAGTTGCGCTCACAGACCGATAAACTGACAGATCGACAGACGGACAGAATTCTGAGACCAACTTTTTTAAGACTTCATCATCATCCCTATGTTGGGTTTGATTAAAATCTCGGCTTTGAATTTTTTTTACTAACCAAATAGTTGTTTTATTAGGAGCAGAATGGTTGCTCCTAATAGTGTGAGTGTGCATTTTTTGCACCATGATGGTTTTATGCCGAATCGGAATTGCTGAACTGATATTAGTTTGTCGTGACGATTGATGCCATTCAAATGATTTATCAGATCATTGCTAGAGGAAAACCATTGAAAATAATTTTAATATTGCCACGGTTTGATATCGAATTCAGACTTTCTACTTAGCGGTTCTGTCTTACTAAGCCCTCGTTAGAAATGAGGGAATTTTATGACCTCCTCGATGGATCGTTCTTGTGGACTTCTATAAAGGATTTGGGGAGGCTAATTGAAAGACGCAGCATTCTCAAAATGACAATAAATAATGGATTCCAAAAAAACATGCTGAAAAGTCATACTGATGGTGGAACTATCAACAATGTGGTCCAACAGCTTGGATAAACTTACATTCGAAGGGACAAATGACGGCTCTGTTCATATATCCATTGAATATAAATTCAGATCTTGGATACCCAACGAGTCTGTCCAAATTTCACGTTTAAGACGACAAAAAAGAATGAACCTCAGGTTTTAAGGATCAAGTGATCGCGGATGCTGGGGCACTTGGACCGAAATACAGGAAGCACATTACTTACTTATCGGGCTTCTGACCCGTGAAGAGTCTCTGCCTGAGACACTGCAGCGTTCCATCCTCTACGATCCCAGGCTCGCTTCTTCCAGTTGTCTAGACCAACCGGGAGCCAATGAAGTCGACGTGTTTTGGCTTTTTGGCTTTTTACATCCACATCTTGGTACAGCTCATAGAGTTCGCGGTTGTATCTTTTCCTCCATTCGCCCTCCTCGTGCACAGGCCCAAAATCCGCCGAAGTATTTTTCTTTCGAAGGAGCCAAGTATTACCTCTCCCTTCTTGCTTATCATCCAGCTCTCGGCACACATTTCGTCCTTCGACTAAGGGGTTTTGAAGCCAGTTGTTTTGCCAAACCGAAGTAGCAACGGTTTCCTAAGGGTAATGTTTTGGAACGTAGGTTTGATTCTGATCACAGAAAGGCGATCACTTATCGGCTTGAATGACTTTTGTCCTAAGTCGATTTCCCACGAGAGTCCGCATCCTAATACATGCAATCTTTTGTTGCAGCTGTAAAAAATGTCGCAAGTTTTTCTCTTCATTATACCTGATCCTATCCATCGTATCTCCTGGATTGCGGTTATATCTGCCATGTACCGCGTGAGGACAGATTCAAGTTTTTGAGAAGCACCCGGGGTGTAGAGTGTTCGAACATTCCAGGTGCATACTCTCATATCATCGTATATTGAAGTTCCTGGTCTTGTTGCCATATGAGGAGTTTCATTATCCGAGGTTGGTTGTGTCTCTCTCATAACTAATGGTTCATGGTCGAGAAGTTACCCCGACGGCACAGCAGGCACTTTGCCTATGATTAAAAAGGGATGGTAGGCTACAGCTTCTGAGGCCAAAACTCTTAACAAGTTGGGATATAGTATGGGAGTTTCCGTCAAGTACGACTGGTATCGTTTCAAATTATGTGTATCAAACGAATACCCGTTTTCCAATCTCGAACACGCTCATCGAACATCGAACATTGATCTGATACCCTTCATACTTATTAGGGTGTTGCTTGAAATGATATCAAGAGAGAAGCATCTACCTCCTTATCAACGAAACATTGTTTTTTTTAACAACGGTAATCCGAATAATTTTTGGGGGAAATATAAAGGACTGTGTACTGTTCCTGGAACATTCTTCTAAGGAAGGAAATAGGCTCAAGCTTTGCTTAAGGGTAACCTCGACCACTGTTTGAACAAGTTGCTACTTATTAAAAATTATCTGCCCTTAGCATCATCTATTTTTTTGTGAGAGGGATGAAGATGCGCCCATCGCTCACTGATAACTCATCCCATTACAAGTTGTAATTCCTAAAAAAAAACATGTTTGCATTCTGCATTGACGCTAGAGTAAACGGGGGTGTATCCTTTTGATTGTGCCTTCCGTGTTAAGGCATTTCTCCGAGGTAGTACTTAGCGAGTCAATCAGTGTCGGTTCACAGGACTCAACCACCACCAACTTGTTCATGCATTTCAAACACCTACAAGACACGGACACAGTCCATATAACAACGACACGAACAATACATTACCAAAACGCTGTTTTTAACATAACAAACAAACAGTCCACAGCAGAGGTCTTATCTCATAAATCCTAAGGAAGTCTGCATCCTCTATGTGATACCGCAGAGTCAAAAAACTTTCGAGATTTGTCCCTTGTAGCCATCATCCTCAAGAGTTATTCTTCCATAAGCCTGGCTTCGTATATGATGAGTCCCACGAGTAGAGCGACGGGGTCAATGGCACTAACCAGTGGATGGTTAGTGGGATGACCTGCAGCGCAGAAGGTCTGGGTGCTTTTCCCAGCCGTTGCAACACCTAAATGATTATTCACTGGCCTTCGTCTCGGGATAATCTGACAAATTATCGAAGTAATATCAATTGACAAAAAAGCTTATCTAAACTCCGCTGGGACCTCCTGTTTTATGTCGAATCGGAACATAAAACAGGAGGTCCCGTCATCGTGGCAGAAGTATACACGCACACATGAATGGTTGTGAAAAAAGCTAGGCCCTGAGTACTAACTAGCTAGCCTGTTGCGTCAACAATTTGTATTTTATTTAGTGAAGCCTATATTAAAACTGGAGTTCTACCGCTGTAGATGGAGCTGCTGTCATCCTCCAGACTTAATCCTCCAAAAGACGGACCAGAGCTTCATCTTCAGATCATAAACTTAGTCCACTTACGTTGAGGAGATCTCCTTCACCTAGATGGGTCTAGGACCCCTTCCGGACAGCTGTCGGTAGTGAGGATAGATGGTCGACCGAAGGAGAGCTCCGCGTTACATGGATGAGGATAAATTTAAACTGGAGTTCTACCGTTAGCGACAGGGTGACAGCCCTTTAGGTTGGCCACGCATTTAAAAAGGATGATGATACGGATTAAGGGTAGGGTGGGATTAAGTTTTACTTTGCTTCAATATTGTGATGACTAGAATGATTGATGCATAACGATCCTACTGGCCCACACCACAAGACGACAAATGGAGGTTTCCGAAGTGAAGAAAATGGGAAATGCACTCGTCCTAAAGGTGAACACTTTCTAGGTGAACCTCACGTAATACCATCAACATCTTTTAAAACCCCTCTGTCAGTAGTCCATAGTCCTATAAACACTTCTAGAACCCAAAGGTGCCTTACCTATAAGGTCCACTGCCAGGATTTGATGTACTGCTCTCTCGACTAGAGGCTAAACTGCAGGTAGCTGATGTGCGTGCTGAATTTGGTGCTGGTATTTGTGTCGCTGTTAAATGTTCAGTACTGCAAGACAAAAATAACGCACATTAATAGACCCCACCATTTTGTCGAATGACCTCATTGAGTGGCATCACCCAAAAAAGTCCAAAGTTCATCAATCATTCAGAGACTAACCTTGAATTCGAGCTGGCCACACTATTATTGGAACGACTGCGGCGACTCTTTAAAGAATCACCACGATTAACGACACCCTTGCCGGTTATGGAAAAATGTCTCAGTCTATAGTACTCCTCCTCGACGCCGGTATTTGGCATTGACGCGACACTAAAACAAAAAAAAAAAACGAAAACGAAAACCAATTTCAAATTAATCTCCGGTCTGATGATATGAAATTATATTTAATTCAACCAATTACATGTATATATGTATATTATGTACAACTCACCGAGATCTCTGTTGGGGTAGGCATAATTGGTTTGGTCTCCCCGACGCTCTACTGCCGGGCGTCTTAACCGACTGTGATCGACTATGATGTGGTGAACCGTATCTGAAAATAGAAACAAAACAAAATGGATGCCTTAATAAGGGGATTTCGTTATGCTAAAACGGGATTTAAAAGCGTTTTTGAGAAAAGCAAAAAAATGTGGTCCCAAAAAGGATGGTAAGTATACGCCATAGTCAGTGGTACTCCTGGTACCTGATACGGTGGCAAGATTTTAAACAAACACCCTTCAAGATGGCACGATGTAAGCGGATCCCTTAAATCACGGCTAGACATGTTTTCCCATCTTTATTAAGAATGAGATACACTTCGATATGCAATCCACACTTTTTGAAATCTAAAAAAAAATGTTTTTCATTTTTTTCTGTAGAATTCCCTCAGACTAAAAATAGGAAAAAAATCGTCTAAAATGAACAAGCCGTCAACCTTGCTTTCTGTTTGTGACAAAACGGCACACAAAACCTCACAACATGATCCACGCAATAAGGTTGCCAATCGTCATCATCGCGCTTGCATTTCAAGCACATACAACCCATACACATTCGACTGTGTTGGTTGTTTCATCTAGTATCTATTATTGCTTGGATTTATTTCCACGGTAGTGACGTATCTCTCATTAAAATGATGATTCTTTAAAAAAAAAAATCCACCTTACATAAGGTGACCGATACAACCTCATTGATGTAGATACTCGCGCGTGCAAGGAGCGATAGAGGTAATCACAATGTCGTCATTAGAATTCTTCTGATGTCGTCAGGGGTGTGCACGAGGCAGGGGGTTATATAGTTTAACATCCAGATAAATAGACACGATGATTGTGTACTCAAATGTGTGTCAAGAGGACAATATTTAAGCACACGTGACGAGATGGATCAAAACATTCCTGTCAACGAGTGCCAATTTTATTTTGATGGGAATTTTCAGAAAGAATTTCATTTCATTTTGTATCTGCTATCTGATTTGAAGCGTTTATGGGTTGGGCAGGGACGTAGAATGTTTTATTAAATGAATTTTAATTCATGTTACGTGATAATGAGCACGTTAACGCTTTTATTAGGCGGGTGGAATGGGGGATTTGACACTGATGGACACCCCGATATTTGGGGGTATTTCCGAATGAAATTGTTGAGTGAAAATAGATTTTGATTTGAATGATTGTTGTCTGGTGTTGATTTGGTATATTTGGGTAAATAATTGTGGGATGGTTTGTAAATAAATTTGGTGATCTATTTAATTTAAAAAAAATACTTTTAGCAACACTGAAGAGCTACAAAACCACCTAAATCTCATTAAATGACATCTCCAACGCTTAATAAATATCAACAACACCCGTTCTAAAATTTTATTTTATTTAAATGCTGCTTTTCAAGGAAATCGGATGTTACGCAGCTTGAGGCCACCTTGACCAAGACAACGTGTGTAAGAAAATACTAGGAAATTGTTCCGCTAGTATTTAATCATGATATTCTGAGAATACGACGCTAACAGGGTCACAAATTAAAAAAAATATATAAATTGTCACATATATCTTAAGACTTGTCAGTCATTAACAATTACGAACTTGTAGACAGATGAGGACTCTTCACGGACATACAAATGCACATTAGCATGGTTTTTTTGATACTCTGTCAAAATTTATGTCACCGAGGTTGAACTTATTAATTTTTTAAAATAAAATTTGGAAGCAGTGCCTAAAAGCACTGTAGAGCAGCAAGGCAATGGGACTAATTTATAGTTTCCCCGCAGAGCTGCTGTGAACAGTGCCAACATCAGCTTGGAGGTAGCATCCACTTGTGCAGTATAAGCTGAGGATTCACCTTCCCTTATCGTCGAGGCTGTGATTTGCATCACTAATGGGCCTCATGTGGAGTTAGCTTTGAATTTTAGGTGCAGAAAGTATTTGCGTGATATTGTTGACCGAAGGTCTCAAGGCGTTTCATTATACGAAATTAGATCAACTTTTGTCAATCCATATAAGGGGTCAGTTAGACATTGGACTACTAAGTTCGGGGTAATTTGGGGGCCATGGTTTAATTCCCGAAAATGAAAACACCTAAATTGTTTCACTGCTCCACCTCTTCCGAAAGTCTGACAAAAATCCAAAAGTAAAACTGTCATGAGAAGCTTTTTAAATTTTCCGTTCGGATTCGGCGTTAAACGGGAGATACTCTTCAAAAATAATAACATCGCACACACATATGAAGGGAGAAGCTATGTTTGAGGTCCTGTATCATTTCAAGACTAACATAACCGTCTTCATACACACCTTTGAAAAATGTAATAATTTTCTTTCAAAAATAATCGTTTATGGCACAGAAACTGGTAAAAAAATTTCGACAAAGAAAAATTTAATTTGAAGATTAAATCTTTAAGATGGAAGTCTTATGCCCGGTTTCACAGTGGGAGCTTAATCCGTTGCTTAGCTAAGCAAAAAGCAGAGCTTAAATTTGGTCTTAAGTTTTTTGGGTTTCACAGTCATCAAAAAAGTGTGGTTTAGCTAAGCCAAGTATAACAAGTAATTGTGAATGATTTGTAGGTAATTTATTAGGTACGCGCCTAAAACTATACACCAAACGGGAACATTCTGCGAATATGTATGGAATTTAGTATGGACATCACCCATTGAGTAATTCTCTACTACATCCAACAACCAATCAAAATTTCATATGACAGAAGTTAATCCAACACTTAAGCCACCAACATCGGGGGCTTAAGTTTTATCAACATTTAAGTGTGGTTACCTCTTAAGCCGGCACTGTGAAACACAAAGTTATGTTAAACCGCAGGTTAAGCTCAACGTGAGGCTTAAGCTCTCACTGTGAAACTGGGCATTAAAGTTTGCGCATATAAGCAAGGCTTCAGAAATACAAGCTCAAAACGCTCTTGGTTTGGTGTATTGAAATACTCATACAAAAATATGTCAAATCAGAATAAAACTATCATGGCAAGGCTCTTAAATTCACCCATCGTAATCAGTGCTAAATGTCCGGCCCTTCTAAACCTCTCAAAATTGAATATATTTATAAATTTCATTATAGCACCTACGACAAGTCTCTGGTATCTGACTTCAATATTGGACAAAGTGCGCCATCTTTTATGTCGGTATGTAAACATTGAATAACTTGACGTTTAACAACCAAATGACTTCGGCAGATATGTTTTTAAAACGTCAATTCAGTATAATTTCAACCATGAAATGTCAAACTATTACAACTCGTCGAAATAGTGACGCTGTACATTCAAAAAAGTCGTTCAGTTGTATTAACTCCACTTGATATTTTATTGTCTTTCGTTCTTTGGTGTCGAATTTGATTGAGCACGGGACAGTGGGATATCGTCAACATGCCGTTCAACAACACTCAAGACGTTTAAATGAACTGGCTGAAGCGGTAAAACAGTCTGACAACACTATTCGTCGTTTGGTGTCAACTTTTGTTGAGCACGGAACAGAGGGAGATCGTCGAAATGCCGTTCATCAACTGCCAAGACTTTCCAATGAATTGTTTGAAGAGAATAAGAGAGAGTGTTGCCGAGAACCCACATGTTTCGTATCGTCTCTGCACTCAGCATTGTGACTTCAGTGGAAGCACTTTGGCGGTGCATTTTGAAGGATGAATTGCATTTATTTTCGTAAAAACTGCAATTGACTCAAAAAATATTGCTGACAGACCAGCCATGTCGCTTGGAATACAAATAGGCCCTCGAATAGTTGACACTAAACCTGATTTTTCAAAGAAAATTTTGATGACCGACGGCACACTCCCTGGGGGCTTTAACACGCAAAATAGCCGCATTTGGGGAACGAAGAACCCACACGTTTGCGTTTCGCGAAAACCATAATTGGGCCATATATGGAAATTGTTTTTCTTTAATATATGCTTCGGTTCGCTTCTCTTTCAGGAATCTTTGAATTCACTTAGATTGCAAAGCTTGATAGAAGCTTTTACTTTTCCAGCCTAAAATAAAGAACTAAGACCAGCCTTAAAGTAGCCTTTCTCTACTTCTCTAAGAAATTAAATTTTTTTTGGAAGCCTTATAAAGAATCTTTGAATTGAGTTTTATAGAATCTTTTACTGGCTTCAACTTATGTACTTACTTTTGGCAATTATTAAAGCGACCTTTATGAAACCCTCCATACGGCTTATGAAACTGTTCGGCAATGCATAGAAAATTTTTAGTTTGACTTTGGCAAGTCGGCCTTAATAAACCCTTTTTGGCAAGCTTATAGAAACTCTTTGGATTGACTTGAAATACTTAGCTTTATTGGCTTTTACTTTTTAGAATTCAAATAAATAACATCGGCTGGCTTTAAAGCGGCCTTACTCTTATTCTCTATACTGCTTGTACTTTATTTTCGGAAGCCTTATAGAGAATCTTTGAATTGAGTTCAAATACCATGCTAAACAAAAATTTTAACTGAATTCACATTTAACTGAATTCAACTAACTAACTTTGACAGCCCTTAATAAATTTCTATAGTTTATAAAACTTTCTTTTTGCAGGCCTATATAGATCGTTGAACTGACTTCGAAAGGCAAGTTCTATAGAAGCTTTTACTGACTATAAATTAGCAACATCGTCAATTCTTAAAGCAACCTTTATAAACCCCTCCTTACGGCTTATCAAATTTTTTGGCAAGCATTAGAAAATCTTAGGATTGACTTCGAACACCAAACTCTATAAGAGATTTTACATTTTAGTTTTCAAATAAATCACTTTCGCAGGCTTTAAAGCGACCTTCCTTGAATTCTTCTGTATAGCTGTTGAAACTTTTTCTAGGACTTGCGAACAATATTTGAAAACGAATACCAAGTTCCAAGTAAGCTTTTAATTTCTTCAACTAATTAATTTAGGAAGGAATTTATTATAAATGGTGATCCATTTCGAGGTTCCCTACTTTTTTAATCTATGCAGCTTATTAATTTTTTTGGCAAGCATTATAGAGAATGTTCGGTTTGTCTTTGAACGTCAAGCTTTTAAGAGACTTTAACAAATTTACTTCGAAGGGCCTTAGGGCTTCCTTATTATGCATGCTGCTCTTTTCAGCTTATAAAACTTTTTTTTCAAGTCATATATAGAGTCTTTGGATTGACTTTGATTACCAAGTTTTTAAAGACTTCAACTAACTTTCTTCGGTGGAGTTTAAGGCAGTCTTATTATGCTCCCCTTTACAGCTTTTAAAACATTCGCAAGTTCTACATAGAATCTCTGGATTGACTTTGAATGTCAAGTTTTTAGAAATTCTAATTAAATTATTTATGAATGCCTTAAAGCAGTCTTATAATGCTTCTCTTTAGCGTCTATGAACATTTTCTGCAAGCCCTACATAAAAGAAGTCTTTTTAAACTTCTCTGCAAAGCTTGTGAAAATGTTCCCAAACCCAACTAACAATTATTCATCTATAAGGTACAAATATTTAATTCCCACAAGCAATTATTTCTATAGGCCTTATATAGTACTTGTGCGCGGAGGTTGGGCATTTTGGCAGTCGATTGTTTGGGTAGAAGCTTGTTTAAGACATTATGCAGGAAAATTCACAAGCATAACCGAAATTATGATAACGTTACTTCTGTAAGGTTGTTTTTAAGCTTCCGGAGATGTACCATAAGTTAAGATGTTTCGGTAGAACTTCACAGGAAGTTAATCCGAAGCATAGCATGTATAGAGCTTACGAATGAAGGCTTAAAAAAGTTAAGGTTAAAAGATCGGGAAAAAGGTGAAAAGATCGGGAAAAGGTGTAAAGATTGGAAAAAAGGGGAAAAGATCGGGAACCTACCGGAGAATAAGTCAACACGATTCAAGTACTGCGTTGTATTTACTCGTCTTTCATGTTCGAGAGTACAGCCTAGTAGATAGCGTGTTGGAGAACGTGAGTTCGAATCCCAGTATGATGAGAGTTTTTACATAATTAATTGCATTGAATTTCATACTTTTATAATAACGAAGTATGTTTTAATAATAAGAGATTGAAATCAATAAAAGTAAATAATATAAGAAAATAATAAAAAATAATGTTATTTTTCAACTTCGATAAGGCTTTCGGAATGACTTTTTGTGAAGCCTATAATTTGCTTCTGTATGGCCTTTTATAAGCAAACAAAGTTATTTCTTTAAGGCTTATTAGAATTATTTAAAGAAGTCCTACAGAAGTAAATAGCTTCCTAAAACTGCGCCAAATGTTTTTCCATAAGACTTCCTACAAATAATTTTGCTGGAGGGGAAATAGCTTCGATAGTGCTTTATCGAAGCGAAATTGTTAGTTGGGAATGCCTTAAAAAAGGTAGAAAAAATGGTAAAAAATTATAGACAAACCCTATGGGAACTCTATAGAAGCTATACCTAATCAATTTTTTAAAGTTTGGACGTACAGTTTTAGTTTCGAGTGAGTCAGGGATATTTGTGTATAACCCCTAGGTGTTTTTAAACCCCCTGTCAATGAGTGATAATTTGTTTTAAATGTGTCTAAGGTAATTAATATGTGTTCACATAAACCTCTGCCTGACCTTCTTCTTATTACCGAAGTCTCTAGCAATAAACACCATTAAACATTAATTCCCCTATTGTGTCTTAAATCACGTACATGTATAAACTCCACGTCCATTGCCACGTGTGCTTATTCCCATAATATAAATTTCAGGTAATTAGTTAAACAAAAAACGAAACTCTGTCTGACCTCGTCTGATAAAAACAAATCCATTCCATTCCATACCATTTCCGTTTGCTAAATGTTTTTCAAATAAATTCCTAGTCGAAAAAAATATTAGAAAACAAATACCCATTAAGCATGCAGTCCCCTGTTCAACCATCTCTAGAGAATCCTTCAGCAAAACAAATTACCATTGCAATATGCCATTCTAAAACAATATTGCCCCACCATTGATAGGGCTTAAGAGCTTTGATTGGAGGTTGGTTTTTACTCCCTCAGATCCATTAACCACACCACTCATCATAATCTTTTTCAATTCTTTCAACATGCAGCAACCAAAAAGGATACACAGAGCTAATCGGACTTGGTTTGCCATCACCTGGGTATATAACCACCACCCCCCTACCACGATGCAATTGATACGTTTTCTCCTGTTGAATCATCAAGGATAAAGAAAACCAGATGGAACATGGTATTATTGCAATTCAAGTTCCTTTCAGTTGGTAATCCAACTTGAAAGGACTTTGTGTGAGAAAATGTTAACAAAAACAGAAAGATCCAATTTTCCACTTCTTGGAGATTTCAAGGAGTCAAACGTCCCCGCCGAATGGGAATGCAATTCAATTCGAATAACGGCATTCCGAGATGCCTTCACCTTGACTTTGACTGTGTGTGAAATAAATGAGTTTGTTGGTGTTAAACATGAATGAGGGTACTTAAGTAGTGTTGTTAATTTTTTTTTTCGAAAAAACACAGTGGGGTGTAAAAGTTGTTTTTGTCTTTTAAAAAACAAAAAAAAAATGTTTTTGTTTGTTGTTTTTTTGTGCTAATATTTCTTGGTAATACTATTGATGAGGAAGAGTGAAAAATAAACAAATTAATACGGATCAAGAGAGGGTAATGTGTGAACATGTTAATTAATTGTTCTGTATATTATTTCGAACGTATGGGGATTTTTTCTAGCAAAAGCTGAATGTAAACAGAGCTGAATTTGTTTTTTTTTTTTTATAAAATCCATAGAAAATGGTAAAAATGAAAACAACAACTGGGGACATAGGAGTATTTATTTTTATTTGGGGCATGAATTTGACACGAATTTTGCGAAAATTAAGTGGATTTTTATGTTTTTTTTTTATAAAAGATATAGAGGAACATACAAATTAATTAATTAATCAAAATAGGTCTTGACTTCAAAGTCGAAAATGAGAACGATCTTAATGCGACACGATGACCTACTTCGTGAAAAGGGGATGTCAAGATATTATTTTTAAAATTTAATGATCTTGTGGCCATATACTCGAGTCTGACCAGTGAAAAAATAAACATCCAACGAACCATTTTTTTTTTTTATAAATTCTGACTTGCCTATGCAATAAGATGCACGTCGACCTAGAAGATCTATTGTGCTTGCCGCCAGATGTCTGTTTAGGTTAGTAGCGCTTCCACTTTCCTAATGTAGCTAATAATACGTTCAGCAGAGGATTTCCAGCCGGTGCTTAAGGATAGTGATGCGATTATATGAGGACACAAGAGTTCTCATTCTAGCAACAACACGCTATCAACCTCCACGCTGGTGATTGGTGGGTGCCTGGTACCTCGACTAGAGATGGGTTATTAAACCCCTGTGGAAGGTCGTTGGTGGCAGCAAACGAGAGAGGGGGGAGGAGTGTCCTCTCACTAAGACACTCACTCTCAGTCGCCAGCGGAGGAATTCCCTAGATGGAGTCAACGGTGGCGCCTACAGCTCCAGTTTGATCGAACTGGTAGTGAAATCCCTATATGAGCTGCTTCGACATATTTGAACACCAGGTCTATAGGGATTTCCAATACTGAGCCAGGGTATTGGAAAAGAGTTGGTGGCGGAGGAGCCCTCAATGGGTCAACGGCAGCGCTCATACCCCAAAAATGGGCTACTGACATCGGTATTTTTTCCGGCCCGCTGTCCTAGGGTCAAAACAAGGGCCTGGCCCTCCAGGTTGGATGTTGTGCTTTGGGCTAACTACCCATCCACGGAAAAAAAAATATTGTTACGAAGCAACCAATAGCCTCGGAAAGGACTGATATTATTGTTGACTACCATGCTAAACGAAAAAATGACAACGACGTTCGTATCTGCACCTAGAATGTGAGAAGATTAAACAGAAGAGGTGCAGGCGAACAACTAGCGGAAGCCCTTAACTGCTACAAAGCAGACATTACTGCCATCCAGGAAATTCGAGGGGTTGGGCCGGGCAAAAAGAGGATGAAAAACTGTGACATCTACTATGGACCGTGTTATAGTGAGCAGAAACAGCGACTATTTGGATGCGGATTTGTTATAGGTGCCAGACTTAGGCAAGAAGTCTTATGTTTTCAAGACATTAGCGAACGCATTGTAACAATCCGCATCAAGGCCAAATTCGCCAACATAAGCCTTATATGCGCTCATGCTCCGACGGAGGAAAAAGATGATATAACTAAGGATTGCTTCTACGAGCTCCTCGACAAAGCCTATGAGCGACTACCAAAGTACGATTTTAAAATCGTGCTGCGAGATTTAACGCAAAGGTAGGAAGGGAAGACATCTTTAGCAGTACTGTCGGAAAACATAGCCTACACGACAACACGTCTGGTAACGGACTTAGGCTAATTGACTTCGCTACGGAACGAAATGTCACTATAGCAAGCACACGGTTTCTTCACCTTGATATCCATAAGGGGACATGGCGGTCTCCAGATCAACGAACAGTAAACCAAATTAATCACATTGCGATAGACAAGGGGCACGCATCCAGTATTTTGGATGTCCGAACATTCCGAGGGGCTAACATCGACTCGGACCACTACCTTGTTGCAGCCAAGGTAAGGATGGGGATATGCACCACGCCACAACAAACCCAAAATACTGTGAAAAAATTTAATTTCGAAAGACTGCCATCGCCAGAGACCGTCAAGACCTTCGCGAAACGCGTATCCCCTAACCTCTCGATTCACACCATACCACCAGCATCTTATATCGAAGAACAATGGCAACGACTCCCACAAGCCATTACCTCAGCCGCAACTGATGTGCTGGGTTTCTCGCGGCCACCAGCAAGTAACCCCTGGTTTTATGAGGAATGCCGACAGATGCTCGCAGCCAAGAACGAGGCCTACAAGGCTAAGCTGCAGGTGAAGACGAGAGCTGCCATTGAGCTCTATAGGCAAAGAAGAAGGGAAGAACACCGGCTTTTCAGAAAGAAGAAATAAGAGCAAGAAAAGCGCGCGATCGAGGATATAGAGAGGTGCCACTCCAGGAACGATGTTCGCAAGTTTTACCAAAGTGTAAAGCCATTGATGGATAAACCAACAATCGTAGGTCGATGAAACGCAAGATCTGCGGTAAATATCGCCGCTGTCAGTGATAGTATGCTGGAGAATCCGAGACAGACGATTTTGCGTCGCTCACAAGAACTCGGCCTATAGCAGACCACAACTCAGCGAATTTTGGATCGTGACTTGAGCCTGTACCCGGACAACTGTCAACTGTCCCGCAGGAGGTGAAGGTAAACTACCATAGACAACGACACGTGTTGTCGCTGAATGAGCTCTGGAGCTGTTGGAAACTGATCCTAATTTCCATTTTAATAAAATTTGATAAAACAAAATTCGTGACGATACCAATCCACATGAGATCCAATGCATCACGAAAAATTGACTGTTCGGTGTGGATTTGGGCCGGGGGCTACATCATTTCATATTTCTTTGAAAACGACGTTAGCCAAGCTACTACCGTCAACTGCGATCACTATAGGCCGATGATTACCAACTTCTGGTCTCAATTGAATGATATGGACACTAACGACATGTGGTCTCAACATGACGGCGTAACGTGCCACAAAGCTCACTCCACAATAGATTTTCTGCATGAGCGGTTTCAGGGCATGATCATCTTTCGTACAGGTTATCTGAACTGTCCAATAAGATCGTGCGAATTGATCCTGTTAGACTTTTTCTTGTGCGGTATTCTGAAGTGGCAGGTCTATGCCAAAAAGCCGCAAACCACTGCGGCCCTCAAAGCCGACTTAACCGATGCAATTGGTCAAATTCAGCTTGAATTATACGCCAGAGTCATTGGAAATTAGACATTTCGGATGCGCGCCACCCAGAAAAGCCGCGGTGGACGATGGCATATCTCCATACATAATGGCATCGATAGGTCTTTCCAAGGAATAAAAAATTTCGATGATACACACTTTGTTTTATTTAAATTTAAATATAGGAAGCGATGAATGAAAGACCCTTTATATGGCTTTGCATTTGCCTTGCAGTTACTCGAAAGGTTGTCTGTTCCATGGACAATCTTGACAAAGTTGTCATCTCGGATATGTGGAACTTAGCCCATAAATCTTAGGCACAACTTCTTCTGTTTTTGTGGCACTATATAGCATAAGGTAGTGTAATCTTACCTAACCTTTCTACTCTTTTTCGCAAAATAAGGTAGGAAAAGTGTACAAATTGGTATGTCAATCAATGATTTTAATAAAAGGACCTTTGCGATACATATACATGTATGACTCGAGTCTTGCAAGAGTCAGCGACTGATTCTAATAGCCAAGCTGTGTCACCATTTAACTTTAAGTGAATAAAATGACTGGATAAAGCTTCTCAGTGGTTAGAACTGCCAGTTTTGTTTCAGGACGAATTTCAAAGCCAATCGTCCACTGCATTGTTGAGGTTTAGGAGAGCGTGGGCGTAGTTTAGATGCAATTGACGTGAATATCTGCAAGTCACAGAACAAGTAATGACCAATGGCTTAGCCATGATTTAGTCGATGTCGATCGAACTTTAATGATATCTTCAGCTACAGTTCCGATAGTCAAATTCTCTCCTGAACAGGAGATACCGAGCCTTCCGTGCCCATTTTTATCACTTGTAGCTCGGGTCTCTACACAGAGACCTGTTAAACGCTATAATATGGGTTCCCGCCATATTATTGTGATTTTTTAAAACTTGCCCCAACACAATAACAATTTTAAGAACCCTTAGCCGGTTTCCCAGGATGAATTTACTACGCGACGCAATGGTTCAAGGTTTCCAGGTTTTTAAGCGGCAAAAAGACATTAGATTTGCCTGCTTAAATATAAGGGATTTCATTTTTTTTCTTGAACTCTACTCACTTGTGATGTTGCAATAATTTCTGACACAGAAAACAAACAGACTTTCAAAAAAAAAATGCAACAATACTGTCAAAACACCACCTGTCAGCTGTCATGAACGTTTAAGTGATCCAATTTATTTGACTTCCAACAATTCGTTTTGTTGCTCAATCCATTTCGGCTCTACAGTCTAAACCCAACATCTGCAAAGTGCAATGAACAATTATTTTCCTCAATTTGAATTTTTAAAGATTTTTCTCAAATAAATAAAGATGAATGACAGCTCTCTCTCAATGAGTGCGTAAAACACTTTTGTGTGTCAAAAAATAGGACACACCCTAGTCCGTCTAACTATTCCCTCCAATCAATCAATCTGTTAACGCACTCTTCTTTCAAATAATTTTGTAACCAATTTCTTTGTGCGGAATAATGAAATTTTCAAAAAAAAAAGAATACTTTCACAGTATTGCCAGCGGCATCCTCCTTCGGTCTTTTATGATCACTTTAAGTGACATTTATTCCGCCACATGATTTATCTGCCTATACGCTTGTTTGACGTAGATGCACTCATGCAAATGTGGGCTATGAATATGCTTTCCCGAAATAGTAAGTGATCACAGTGTTTCGGGGAAAATACCCCTTGAAAATCAAAACACCAAAAAGTGTCTATAAATCCACTTAGAGAAGATTGGGTTTTCCACAACAACAACAACAAAAAATACACAAAATGTATCTATCATTTGAAAAAAAAAAAATAACAGCGACAGACACTCAGCAGACGAATTTTTCAGTCAACAACGTCTTACACCTACACGCGCAATAAATTATCTTCTCCGTCTAACTAGATGAGTGGCAAGGTATAAACAGATACCCCGACTTAACGTACACCTGCACCTGTCAAGTTGTGATAATAATTTGCTTCTACAACTAAGAACATTCAGGTGGGAGTAGCTATCTGTGTATGGATATTCAACGAATTTTGAGGTACAATCGATTTTCAGTCGGAAGATACAATTTTTCTCCTTTTTTTCAGCTTGACAAGGCATTGCTAGTTTAAGTACATAAATTGATGTTGGGAATGTACCTTTTCGACGACGACTTCATTTTCAAAAAAACAACAAGAAAAAGTTTGAATGTGCATTTGGAAGTGTTATTTTGGCCACATCTCATGGGTTTTGGGTACCTACCCTGAAGGTGTCAAATGTGCTCATACTCACAGATGCGAAGAATCTCCGTAAATATTTAATGAGCCCTGGAAAAACTTAGTAGATTGCGGTTTTGTGGGACGCTAGTTGGTTGCTACTATTGATTTGGCACTCGACTTTGTACACACGAGTTGTTTGTACTTAAAAAGTCCTCGGGGCTTCGAGTGAAAAGTCATCAAACTTCATACAGGTGGAACTTTATGGCGCAGTATTTTGCTGAAGTATTGCTTTGAGGGTATTTTTTTTATTTTAGCATTCGGAGGTGACATAGTCTAAAGTGCACCTAGGCTTTTGACCAAATTGTATCATTTTATGGACATGAAATATGAGTGTCAGTATATCCCATCACAACTTCATAGAGCTATATGATTGCAGAAAAGGTTTTTGCAGGAGGGTCTTTGATAGGTCGAAGAAGGTCGCAACCCAACGATAAAAGGATGTTCTAACACCGGGACGATTGCGGATGCATTTCTAAATGAAATAAACGACCATGACCATGGTTCCAGTAAGGCAGAACTACTTGGTAATAACTTGTACACAAATAAGAACGGTATTATCCGAAGTTTTCATCCAAGGAATCTTAAAAAGATCACCCTGGTATAGAAGCTAAGGGATTATGGTGGGTTAAACTACTAAATCAAGTAAGCAGTTAGCCATTATTAGAGAAAATCGTAGGTGTCTAGGTATAGTAATAGGTGCATTATGGACTACTAAGAGTGGGACCTTGGTTTAAATATCGACTGTAACAAAGCCCAAATTTTTTCTCTGCCCCACTTATTATAAAAGTCTCACTAAACGAAAATAGGACAAGAAAAGGAGGTAAAAGGGATTTAATGCTACGAAACAGAGATTTTACTGCAGAAATAATCCTCCATCACAATAATGAAAAGGTAAGTGAAGCTATCTAAAAGTTTAAAAACAACAAAGCCGTCGGTTCTGATGTACTACCAGCTGAGGTCTTCAAATACGGAAGTAATGCCTTGATAATGTGCATGCAGTACATCGTCATTAACATTTTTACTGACAAAATGTCGGTTGACCGCAATATCGGTTCAGCAAAATAGGGAATCCCATATCTTGGTGCCACTATCGAGGTATATCCTTGGTATAAAAGATCCTTGCTTACGGCAAAACTTTTATAAAACAAACTTTGGTGGCTTTTAATTGTGGCTTCCGGCTCCTTCCATAGACTAAATTTTTACACGAAGATAAGTCCTGAAAAGACCGAAGATTTTTGTCAACTTTTCACAGTTTTTAGTGTTCTACAGGTAGCACCCAACAAGTGAAACTATATGATGTTGACAAAGATACGACACAATTGATTTAAGGGTTTCGTCTATGACGAGATCCTAACGAACACAATGTGAAAACTTTCTGCCCCTTTCTAAAACATACATATCACAGGGTATTAGTGTTGTAGCTTCGAAACCGGAATATCGATCATAGACGAAGATAAGTACTGGAAAAGATCAACG
The DNA here is from genome assembly GCA_932526625.1 of Rhingia campestris. Classification (NCBI taxonomy): domain Eukaryota; kingdom Metazoa; phylum Arthropoda; class Insecta; order Diptera; family Syrphidae; genus Rhingia; species Rhingia campestris. The sequence continues at coordinate 30,525,141 of OW052185.1, read as the reverse complement.
AATTTCAAGCCGAGACTCATCATCTTTTCACATACCCCACAGTTGTAATGTCAGGATCCATCAAGTGGAACTATATGGAGCTGATCGAACACAAGGAACCGACACAATTGATTTAAGGATATCGCCTATAGTAAGATCCTTTCGATTCTTTTGAAACATTCATAAAGGCGTTTAGCAGTATTATGGCTTCGAAACCGGCATATCGATCATAGACCACATCAAAGTTAGTCTTATAAAGTCCAACAAACTTCAAGTGGAGACTAATCATCTCTTCAGAAACATCAAGGATGCGTAGTCAAGCATCGATCAAATGGATCACTGGGTGATGAATGAATAGAAGGAACTGGCTCAATTAATTCAGCAGTATCATGTGATCAGCCTTCAGTTTGAAGATCATCCGAACTATTTTAAACATGAAGACATACGGAACAGATAGCGCATAGGTCAGGTTTGAACAGGGAAGGTATTGTGTTCAAAAAAATTGCATTGCTTCCTTCACTCTGACATCTAAATGCTTGCTATATCGGACGATAATTCTACTAGTCTATCTTTAATGTCAGAACTTCTGACTATACCAGAACCCTAGTACAAACAGTCTTTCTTTGTAGTCAAAGCTTTTTATTTGGAGATCCAGAATACAGATGCTACTACTTTCTGATTACAACTCCAAGTGAAGTCCAAATACCTAAATTCGAACCTGTCAATTCAGCTGATAAATGACAAGCAGGGACGCTGAACGTTTATTATGAAATTCGATCCTATATTTGGTCCCTTGTTCATATATGCAAGCAGTGTGAATGGTCAGAGAAGACCTTACCACTTGCTCTATCAGGGGTACCAATATGTGGATGTAATCATTCACGCAAATCTCATGGAATCCATCGGTTCAGCAACATAAAACGAATGATACAGCTAAGAGGATCTACAATACCCAGCCCCTGGATTCAAGGTGACAAAGAAGTCCGAAACCCTATCGTATAGTGATCGTACTGTTAATTAAAAGCATCGTAAAAGATCAGAAAGAAAGGCTAGTGTGTCTCCGGCAAAGCCCTCAACTTATCTGTAGCCTGAACATTTCGATCTAGGAAGCTACAAAAGCAAGGAAGCAACCTTGAATGAATAAACAGAAGCCAACAGGATTTTCAAACCGGTCTGATTCGTTCAAGATGTCAATGAAGCAGTTGACGAATTGGAACTGTGCCATAGTGATTGCACTTAACAGATAGATGGTAGCGTATCAAAGTTCATACAAACGAAGGTCTTCTCAAGCAGATATCCTAAACTTATGGAGAATCTACCGAATCTAAGTCTTATGAAAGCGTATAATTTTTTCATCATATTTAAATTTTTTTCACGAACGCGTATGCGAGTTTGAAGCCTCTTTAGAGCATTTAAAGGAGGCCATGAAACCTAGCTCCATGGAGAATGCCACGTATTCTGTGAATTTCTTGAAATCCCAAACTGTCAGCCTACCCTGCGAAAATAATTGACAACAAGCCATACAAAAAGTCCGCTTCTTCGACAACAACACACTACCGTCCTTAGTGATTGTAATATTGGTTTTTAGCAGATCACTGAGCGCAAGGATTTTTGAGCAACGATACTTGTCTGAATCCATATGAAGTGTATGAGAAATGTTCTTGGCACGAAAAGTTTTATGTATTCACAGCTGTAACGGTGGCTGGAAACTAATTTTAACCTATTACCTATGGAGCTTTAAAATCTGACGAGTTTTTGTCACCTTCCAAAAATCCTGGTTTGACGAAGAATGCCGACTTATTTGAATTGAATATTTCTGGAGATATTTCGATACGAAAAATTGATCATTGCCTATCTTGACTATGCAGGAAGTTGGTTAATAGATCTCATGAATCGATGGAGAGTATACTGATAAAATGTCAGATCTTAGGGTCTTGTGTTGCGGAACTCTTCCAATAGGGATTTGGACAGTTGATAGCTTCCATATTGTTGAAGCTACAGCTTGCCAAATTGTCGTCATTTATTCAGTCTGTTTTGCAACTCAAATCGCTCACAAGAACTCGGCCTTTCGCAGAACTCAACCAGGCATCATGACTTGAGTCTGTCCCCGTATGAAATTTAACTGGCCCAGGAGCTAAAGCTAAACGACCATAAACAACTCGACGTCTATTTGTTGAGTGGGATCTGGAGCAGTTGGAAGCCGACCTTAATTTACATCAAAAAAACCTTTTTCAGAAATGAGGCCCATTTCTGGATGAATGGGTACGACATCCTTCCGTATCCTTCCCAAAAAAGCCACTGTTTGGTGTGGATTTTGGGCTGGCAGC